>JALGQJ010000016.1:9865710-11092852 GCA_023055345.1 Quercus wislizeni
GAAGAGCGTCACACGCGTGCTTATAGGTTAGTATGCACTTAAATATAAACACAATTTTTCATAAAAATAAATAAATAAACACAATTGCATTTGGTGGTAATGATTCCTCTTTTACATTTGACTTTAGAACCCCTAATGTAGAAGTGGAATGTATACATCCAAAACAAATTAACTGAAAAATGGAAAATACAATCTAAATTGAGAGAGAGAGAAAAAAAAAGAAAAAAGAAAAAGAAAAAGAGAAAAGTAGATAAGAACCTGACCCTACAGTCTCATGTTTAATCCCTCTATAAAGTGAATTAGACTCCAATTGCAAAATTAATTTAAAAAAAGAAGGGAAAAATCCCATAATTGTTAACACAGTAAACTAAATACCATAACCATAAAAGGACACTCCTTGCTTAAAGGGCATTGGACTTTAATGGCGTTGTAAAGAAATCTTACTCATAACTTGGTCATTGCAATTCAAAGAAAAAAAAAAAAAAAAAAAAAAAGTAATTCCCACAATTGTTTACCCAGTAAAGTAAATACCACAAAAAATCCCTAGAAGATGTTATTGATGGAACTATACTAAAGACAAAGTGACAAACCCACATGTATAAATAGCAAATTAAGCAAATCCTAACCTGGTGCTAGGGGTGTCCATAGGTCGAGCCGGGTCAAGTTTGTGCCTAACTTGGACCCAACCCGAATTTTCTGGGTGGGTGAAAAACAAAACCAAAACCAACTTGTAATAATGATTGGATCGTCTAGTTCGGGTTTGTCGGGTTTTGGGTTTGTGTCGGTCAGTTTCAAGTTTCGCTGTCGGTGTGGATATTTTATTGGATTGGTTAAGATTTGGCCAATATTTGGTCGGATCTGTCAAATTTGGACTAGATCTCGACGAGATCTTGCCGGATCTAGTGGATTTCAAGTAGCTCTTCATCGAAAAAGCAAAAATATCGTTGGTATTTGTAAATTTTTGTCGGAAAATCTTCGAAAGTTGTCGGATTTTGTTGATTTTATGGTCAGGTCGGGTGGCTTGGGTTTTTGGGGAGGAAACCCACCAACTAACTCGAAGGTATCGGGTTTTGTGGGTGGTGAATTGCCGCCAATCGTCGGATTGGTCAATTCAGGTGGTGGCGGTTCAGTTTCGGGCAAGTCCCGCGGGTTAGTCGGGTTTCGATGTTCAGTGAACACCCCTACCTGGCACGAAAGTAACCTTTGACATGGCCGTGAATTAATTTGGATAAATGTTCTCATGAGTGGTTATCATTATGGCAAAAATATAACTCCATGTAACTTGCATTTAGATAAAGGAAAAATAACTTGTGATTGTGGGAGTAATTATGGGAGAGTGGTAGTTTTATCCGAAATTTTAGCATATTTTACTTGAATTTTTAAACATGAAGTTATCTAAAAACTTGTACTGTTTTTAAACTTTGAATTTGAAAAAGAAGAAACAAAAGAAGGTGGCTGGGGTAGCTTTTTCTTTATAAAACATAGGAGTGTTTTTTTTTTTTTTTTTTTGTGTGTGGAATGTGGCTTTTTTCATTAGGTTTTTTGTTTTTAATTTTTATCAATTCAAGATTTTAATCCATTTCTTATGATTTAGAGATAAAGATAAGTTTATTAAATTAAGGGTATTTTATTTATTTATTTATTTTAGAATAAAATACTAGAAATGTGACTATTTAGTTGTGTTTTTGTTTTTACTGAACGTGAGGTTTTTTTTTTTTTTTTTTTTTTTTTTTTTTAAGAATAAAATATTAGAAATGTGTGTTAAAATAAGTGGGTTAGTGGAAGTGTTCCTATTTTGTGGGCAATGTTTTTTCAAATTTATCTAAAATTTAGGACTTTTTAAATTAGTAATTTTACATGTCTAACCCTACTATTCAAGCTTTACAAATTGGTAAATTTGAGAGTATTTTAGGCATCGAAATTGAAGAATCCAAATAGGAAAAACCCCTTAAATAATAGTATAGATAAGCATATTTTATGTTTATTTATAAGGTTGCATTTGTTTTGATGGAAAATATTTTTTGACTATAAAATATATTATAGGAAAGAAAATATTTTCAGATGTTTTTGCTTGTTTTCCTAAAAATAAATAGGAAAACATGAAATTCACCATAATCCCAAAAATTGTAATGAATAAAACCAACAAAAATCCATGATCACATGAATTGAAAAAGAAAAAAAAAATTCATCGTGTGTTATGGGTGGATATTGGTGGTCATGATAGTTTTAGGTAGGGTGGATTAAAGGGAGAGGTTGCTGGAGTGGTGGTTGGATCATGGGTTTGTTGTGGTGGTCACAGAAGTTTTAGGTGGGGTGGATCAAAGAGTGAGAAAGGGTCTTTAGAGGTAGGTTGTAGTGGTCGCTAGAGTGGTGATTGGGTTGCGATTTTGTTGTGGTGCGATCACAGTGGTAGGTAGGGTGTGTTAGAGAGAGATTTTTCAATGTGCTCCTTACTATGCTATACAACATGTTCCTTATAAGGTGTAAAATATTTGGACCCAAAATTGGGCATAAAATGATTCACATCAGATATAATGAGGACACACATGTAGAACTGTATCCAGTACGTGCTTTTTAGGCAATGGGTGGTTGCTGGCCGCTGGACACAAGCCATTCCCTTTGAAAGGTGGGCTTTCGTCTACTATGTGGTGAAGTTTTCAAAAGTTTTAAATTGGATGCATATTTTTGAAATCCACCATTAGATTACATTATTTTCGTATATTCTTACTTCTTGCAAAATTTCAAGGTGATCAAAGATCAATAGCATTGTCATCAATCAATTGTTTAAATTCATATTTTTGTAGTTTAAAATAATGCATAAAAGATGAGTTTATGAATTAAATGGTAAATAACATCCGATTGGCAGAAAAATTAGTATGCATGTTAAGAACATATAGAATATATAATGTAATCCTATGGTAAGATTTTCAAAATATGCATTCAATAACAAGTTATTAAGTGATATAACTTTGCTTACAGTTACACCACACACACATATATAACTTAATATTTCATTATATTTAATTAGCCAACACAAATTTTATATATGATATAGGAATAAATTTAGTCAAATGACGAATTTGGGCTTCAATGTAAAAAAAAATCAACACAGTCTTGAATAGTCCTAAATTAAGAGAAAAAAAAAAAAAAAAAACAAAAAAGGAAAAAGAAAAAGGTTGTAATGCTAGTACACCCAAAAATACAAGGGTTGGGGATAAAAATAAAGGTTGTTATGCCAAGAGAAACACCATTTGCCTAATCATCTAAGAAATTTTATAATTTTTTTTTACAGTTAAGTGATTGATTGTGATGGTGTATGGTCATTACTACAAAAAGAGTACAAATAATATTGTACTAATCAAAATTCTGTTACCGCAGTAAATTGTGAAAAAGAATGATGATGACATGGCAAAATTTGGGATTGGCATGTGGATAGGAGACCACTAAATTTACCATAATCTTTGAAGATGTATGAAACAATTAATTTATGGAAGCACCTATTCTCATACACAATTTCTCAACTTATTGGCTTGTATAATTTTGAGTGGTTGACGAAAAGTGGTGGTTCATACAATTAGTAGTGAGCAAAAGTGATCACCACTCATAGTTGCACAAGCCAATAAATTGTAAAATTGGATGTGTGATTAGGTTTCCCTATAATTATTCTATATAAATTTGAGTGTGCATTATTTAACAACAATGGACATAATACCACCGAAACATGGTTTCAAATAAAATCATGGTTGCAATCAAATAAAATTGGTATGACCACTTTAGTAAAAGTTGGAATATTTTCCAAGAGTTCACATAATTTCTAATAAAATTATAACACACTTTCAAAGAAAAATTAGACAATTATTCTAATTAAAAAAAAAATTGAAAAACAAACGCACATACATGCACACCCGATAAAGATAGAATGAAATTCTAACATAAAAACACACCACAAACTTCACTTAAAAGTCATGGAAACTTTTAAGGAATGATGGAATAAGTTATATTAAATACAATATACTATATTAAGCAATGTGAGACAATTATTTGTTTTATTTTATTTTTATTTATCTTCTTTTTTGAAACAAACACACACAAGGGATTTAAGAATGCTTTCCAAGATTGATAATGTACTCAAATATAATGAGTTGGGTATCGCATAGTTTATATATATATATATATATATATATATATATATATATATATATATATATATATTTGAGAAAGGTATAGTTTATATTTTATTTTGTGATATCTCACTGATTCAGTTCCAATTTTTCCATATATAGTGAAGTTGAAGGAAATCTCATGCTTTTTAAAATGTGACACCACATTTATTCTTACCAACTAGTTAGATTTTCGGAAATAAATAAATAAATAAAAATTGGTCAAACTTTGTCAAATTTGGGGTTTGACAATAATTTTGTAAGATTTATTATTCAAACATCATATTGGGAAAAACAAGTAACATTAAACCTTGAATAAACGTGGTCAAATTTCGTTAAATTTTGACAAAGTCAATAAAAATTAAGGTTTGACCATATATTTTAAATAAACGTCATCAATCTAGTGTTCATTGGGTGTAAATGGGCTGGTAAATTCACTGCTTTAGGTGCAATATTTAATAAAGCGAACATTTAAAATATCTTCGATTAGAATTAAGAAATTTTTTTCTAAAAATTGGGGCTAGAAAAAATATAGTATTAACAAAGGTAAATTTATATTTTGGTCCCTCTAAATTCAGGGTTTTCAATTTGGACCATACAATTTTTTTATTTATTCAATTTAGTCCTTGACATTTCTCTTTGTTGTAAATATAACTCTTTCATGGGTTCCAATTAACTTAACTGGTAAAGTTTCTGATAGTTGAATAAGAGATCTGTGATTCAAGCCCTACTTACACCAAAAACCGATTGGTGTTTTGGTCTGATGATAAAGAGTTATAATTAGGAGCGGACACTATAGGTTGAAACTTTTTCAAAAAAAAATATATATATATATATATATATATATATTTATTTATATATGTGAGCTTAAAAACAACATTAATTATTAAAATGACTAAAGTGCATAACAAATGTTTCTTAAAAAGGGGGGAAAAGTGCAAAATACTTTAATTTTTCCCCTGACATTTAAAATTTTTTATTTGCTATCCTAACATTAAGGCTCATTCTGATTGGCGGCCCCTCTGTTAATGTTTGTGTTGATGTATAATGTTAAGTGACACCTGAGACTATCATATATGCTAATTGATCCAATCAAATCATGCCACGTAATTTTAATGAATAAAATAAATCCTAAAACTTAATAAAATAAAATAATTTTAAAATAAAACAATCAATATTGTAAAATCTCTGTTGACTACGGTTGTTCACATCTAACCAATATGACAATTGTTCAAATCAGTCTGCAATGTCAAAATTGGTAATTGTCACCCCTAAACTCTCATATCTCCTGCTTCAAGGCCTATAAGATCATATTCTCTAAAAAAGAAAAGGCCTACAAGATCAAAGATCAACAATGCCAACTTAGACTCTCTTTTCTCCCTCTACTTTGAACCAAGACACTATAAATCCTCACTAAAAATCCCTTACTAAGTTACCGCTACTTCAAACCCTAAATCCAACCTATGCTACCATAAACCATCAAAATCCAGCCACAAAACACACCAAACTGCCACTATTAAACTCTGAAAACACCATCAATAAGTCAATCTCACCACAAACATCATCAAATAATGGTCCGTTTGGATTGAGGGAGAAGAAGGGGGAATAGAGTAGAGTAAATTTAGCACAAAATTAGCTTATTTTTAGCTAACTCTATTTTACTTCCCTCCACTTCCCCTCCTTTCCCCTCCATCCAAACAAGCCATAAGTGCTTCCCTAGAACAATACTGAATTGAACAAACAAAAAAAAAAAGAAAAAAAAAGAGAGAGAGAGAGAGAGAGAGGCGAAGAGAAACTCTATGAAATTTTTATAGAGGTGGAGTGAATTTTTTTTATTGGTTAAAATATTCTTTTCATCATTGAAATATAGCTTAGGTTTTATTTTTGTCTTTATAATTTTAAAATTCATAAAGTTCTTCGTTTTATCATAACTCTAAAATAAGACTATAAGAGGGCCAAAAATAAGATCTAACAATCATTTTAGAGACAAACATAGAAATGAAATATGCATTTGATTACACATTGACAAAATGACAAAATAAAAGATGAGGGTTAAGAAGCAAGACATTATTTTAAACTATCCAACCGATTGATTTTAGGTTTGTAAAGAATAATAACTTGAGTAACCCAACTCAAAATCTGCAATGTTAGAATCGATCAATAATTGCTACCCCTAAACTCTCATTGTCTCCCCCTTCAACTTCAAGGCATGCAAGACTCTCTTAACTTAATTTCACTCATCTACCCCACCTCCCTCATTTCTCTTATTTGTTGTTGAAAACTTGCTAAGCCAACAAAGTCAACTAAAATGAAAGTCTTATTGCTAACTTGACAAGTTTGATTTGCATCAAACCTACACTATGAACACCCACCTTGTAGGTTGAACCATCCAACCACCATGAAACCTATGAATCTTCACCAAAAACCCCTTACTAAGCCACCACAACTACTTCGAAGGCCAAATCTAACCCAACCTACCATGAATCATCGAAATCCATCGACAAAGCACACAAAATTGCCACTAATCTCCATACAAGCACATCAATAACTCAATCTCACCACAAGCACCATCAAATCAATATTGTTAACAATATAAAGTGAGAGAGAGAAAGACTGAATAGTCTGTATATTGTGTGTGAACAATAATGTACAATAGAGAGCCTTATATAGGCTAGGTATGTGTGCAGTATAAGTAATATGAATAAACTACAAGTACAGTATACTGAGCTAAGCCTAATAGGCTAATCTAGTCTAAGCTATACACTAACATCCCCCCTCAAACTCGAGGTGGCAAAGAAGAAGCCAATTGGAGTTTGGATATAATATCTCGAAGATGACCAAGCAGGTAAGTCTTGGTGAAGATATCAACGGGCTAGTCAATGGAGGAGATGGAGAACAACTTGAGATGCTGACAAGTGATGTGGCAGTTGATCTCAATGTGCTTGGTTTGAAAAGTTTAGCTCAATTGTTGTTCAACAGGGTTTCACTTCGAGTCCTCATGACACTACTCTCTTTGTCCGAAGATCCTCTGCTGGTATCACTTTTATTCTTCTTTATGTTGATGATATGATTATTACTGGAGAGGATTTTGCAAGTATTCGCTATCTTCAACACTTCCTTAGTCAACATTTTGAGATGAAAGATCTGGGCACTCTCAGCTATTTTCTTGGGCTTGAGGTTACCTCATCCTCTGATGGCTACTATCTTTCCCAAGCTAAATATGCTTCTGATCTTCTCTCCAAAGCTGGTATCACTGACAAGAAGATTGTTTCCACTCCCTTGGAATACAATGCAAAACTCACACCCTTGGATGATGAACCTATATCCGATGCTACTCGCTATCATCAGTTGGTTGGTAGTTTGATCTATCTCACTGTTACTCGTCCAGATATTTCACATGTCGTGGGTATGGTCAGTAAGTTCATGGATGCCCCTCGTTCTATCCATTATGCTATTGTTCTTCAGATTCTCCAATATGTCAAGGACACATCATCCTCTAATACCATGTTAACAATATAAAGTGAGAGAGAGAAATACCAAATAGTATGTATATTGTGTGTGAACAATAATGTACAATAGAGAGCCTTATATAGGTTAGGTATGTGTGCAGTATAAGTAATATGAGTAAACTACAAGTACAATATACTGGGCTAAACCCAATGGTTTAATCTAGTCTAAGCTATACACTAACAAATGCTTCCTTAAAACAATTGACAAAAGAGAAAAGAGATATAGTCGAAAGAAGTATGAAGATGAGTGAGAAAGCAATCATTGATTAAGATTCTGATGTTGGCTAAGATAGACACTGAATTTTTCACGGAGGTGGAGCGATTAATCTTTTCTCTTATTTTCTATTCAATTCTTTGAAACCTAAAAATCGCAAGTTGAATGGGCATTAATGTCTTGTGACACACGTTCCTTCGTTTTCATTTCTTTTCTTCACACATTACTGCTTCCTAGTCATTTTCCAATTTATATCATCTTTTTGCTACTTTTGATTTCTAGATATGATACCATTTTAATTTATTTTATCCAATCTATATGATAATTGCAAGAGATTTTATCAATTGAATTAACTCAAACCCATTTGCTTTTGATTTAGAAATTAGTTTCAACTTCAATCAAAAAAAGAAAAGAAAGAAATTAGTCTGAACCGACTTACCATTTTTTTTTTTTTTTTTTCAATAAGGAGACATTGACGACTTAAGTTTTGTACCGTCTTTCATGGGCACCATGCTCATAATATTTTTGCAAGGGAATTATTAATGTTGTTGCACACAAACTCAATTCTATTTTTTTTAATTCGATAGTCAAAATTATTCTTGTTGCGTTGGTTTAACATCTTAACTCTTAATGTGGTAAATAAATATATATATATATATATATATATATATATATATATATATATATAGTAGAGTTGGGTTCAAGTTATACCTGGTATAACTCTAAGTAATGTTACACCACCCAATAACTTGTTATTGAATTAATATTTTGAAAATCCAATCATTGAATTACATGTTTTATATGTTCTTAACACTAGTCGCTAACCCGTGCGATACACGGGAAAACAATTAAAAGTAAGATCCGAAATAAATTATTCACAAAATTATGGTATTAGAAAGTGTGGGTACTGTTAACCTCTGGTTCGATCTCGGATTCGACTCATTTATGAGAAGTCCTTGGAAGCCTTTGGTTTTGGTATCCCACATCGAAAGAATCTTCCCCCACTTTCTGCCTTATAAGCTTTGAAGCGAAGGAGTAGTGTACCATTAGTTGGTTATAAATGAGTCGAACTAGAGGTTAACAGTACCCACAATAAAAGGAAGCTCCAACTAATGATATACTACTCCTTCGTTTTAAAGCTTATAAGGCAGAAAGTGGGGGAAGATTCTTTCGATGTGGGATACCAAAACCAAAGGCTTCCGAGGACTTCTCATAAATGAGTCGAATCCGAGGTCGAACCAAAGATTAACAGTACCCACAGAAAGTATTAAAATTCATGTAATTTAAGTATCCTCTAAAATAAATACTTGATAACCACTTTTTCTACATTTTTTATAATAATATTAATAATGTAAATTTTTAGTTAAGTTCATATATTACCTTGCAGAGAGGTGCATAATATTTGCCTATAGTATCTATTCTTTATACATTGTTATATATCCTACTTAAACACAATCTATATTTGGATATAGATCACTATAAGTTTCTCTAAGACATTCTCCCCTCTTATTAAAAATATTTAGTATTCTAAAAAAAAAAATCTATATAATTAGGAAATTGTCTAAAAATCAAACTGAATTAACCATTGTTTTTTTGGAGAGAGAGACCCTCTAATATTAATGAATTGACAGTAAAGTGATATTAAATTCTTGGTCAATCACATTGACCATCAATCAATTAATTATAACTTGTTTCATGACCATATTTAACAAAAAGAGAGGAATTACTAATAACAAATTTCATAATTTAAATCAAAATTCAAATCTACATATATGCAAGGTAATTTTAAAAAAATTAGAACCAAATACTTTTCACAAACTTCAACAACAAATGTGTTTCTACCAAAAAAAAAAAAAAAAACTTCAACAACAAATCTTACAAACCTCAAAACCTCACCTTCTAACATAAAATTTAATAAATGAAAGTGTAGAGATTTTTTATTTTTACATAAAAAGCAAATCATAGTTGTCCTCATCAAAAAGTCAATATTTTATAAGTATACATCAAAGCACCGTCCCAAAAATTTTGGTTTGGATTGATTTTTATTTATTTATTTAGAGAAAAATTGCATTAAGATTTATTGGTTCTAAATTCTGAAAAGGGACCATAAACAGTCATAGGCACAAAATAAAATAAAATCTTTACAAAGCAAATATAAAGAAAGACATTAGCTTTGAATACAAATGTTAAAACCCTAGATCCACTCACACCAAAAATAAAAATAAAAATAACACCAATAATGAACAAAATTGAAATAAACAACCAACAAAGAAGCTAAAGCTGTAATCAAAATATGCCAAAACTATTTCAAAAACAAAAGCGTGAATGAGAGAATTTTTACCTTGACGGAGAGATTAGAACACTCAAAGAGAAAGAGAGAGATTGAGAGTGCTTAGTTTATATATATATATATATATATATATAGAGAGAGAGAGAGAGAGAGGAAACATCCCAAAGAGAGAGGGATTTCTTTTTCTATTTGGTTTTGAATTTTACTTTGTTACGTCTTTTTTTTAATCCTAATCCTAATGTGTGTCTTTCTGATATTACAATCTGCCCATATTTCAACTCTCATTTATTGTCCTCCATGGCTCCAGGCATTCATTATTATTTTAATTTTAATTTTTTTCCTTTGTTTTAGTTTTTCTCTTCCACGGTTTCACCTATTTCCTCCTTTTTTGTCTTATCATATTTCATTCTACTTTATCTTTTAATCAAAATTCTGTATTATTCTCTTTCGATGGCTACAACGTTTGTCAAAAAGTAGATTTGAATGCTTCACTTCTTTTACTGAGGAGTCTAGTTTCAACTTTCACATGAAAAAGTGAGAAAAACAATAAGAGAGAGAGAGGGAGGGAGAAAGTATAGAAGAAGATGCAGAGCAAAACACGCCGATGGATGCTAGTGAAAACGAAGAAGAAGTAATCTAAAAGCAAAGAAAAAACAAAAAGAAGAGAGACCAAAAATCTAAAATCATCTCAAACATTGTTAGATCAATCTAACCAAAATAACCAAATCTAAATTTGTCCATTTAGAATACCTTTACCAATTCCGGTTGTGGGATGTTGGCCTATGCTTGATTGACGGTTGTAGTGCCCTCAAATTTCTCACTCTCTTTTCTCTCCTTACACCTTACTTATGTTTTCTTCTTAATAACAATTTTTTGTTTTAATATATATATATATATATATATATATATATATATATATATATATATATATATATATATATCTCTTAATGTAGTTAGTTAGTTACTGAAAATTGAATCAACAAAATGAAAAAGCACAATTGTTCAAGTTAATATCTTGTGAAACGAATTGAACTAAACGGTAAAAGTTAGAATCCCAAAAGAAACAATTGTTTAGTGTTTTTAAATGCAGACGTGTCAATAATTTATGTAGCCACATGGTGTAATGAGACGCGGTCAACGAGAAGTCAAACATTTCGGCTATTAGTTATTATATAAATGTATGTAAATTTTCATATCAATCGGATGCTATTTACCATTTGATCCATAAGCTCATATTTTATGCATTATTTTAAACTACAAAAATTTAAATTATAACAATTGATTGATGACATGGATATTAATTTTTGATCACCTTGAAATTTTGCAAGCATAAATAATATACAAAGATAATATAATCTAAAGGTGGATTTGTCAATATTTACATCCAATTAAAAAATATTAAATGGTGTAACTTGAATCTAACCCTATATAGTATCACTTTGAAACATATATCAAGTATATTTTTGTATCACTTTGAAACATTTTATCGTAAGTGTGTTCAAGCGTTAATTTTCTTCATTGAGGTCCTTATATCTCAAATCTTTTGTCTATTGTATTTTGTATACAATGTTTACATGTTAACACTACCATCACTATCAATATCATTACCACAACCACCATAACTGTCATCAGAGTTATCACCAATTCACCAACCACAATAGCCATTGTCAAGGCAACACTCATACCAAATCCTTGTTGACACCAGAACCACCACACCAACTAAATCATAACTGGAATTGCACTGCCATATGATTACCAGCTCCTGTAATACAACCAAAAAAGAAAGGACGAGCCCCAAGGGCAACAGAAGACATCCCATTACCAGTTGAGGCTTTGTCGCCTCAGACTTCAATTGCCTCTTCAGAAATTTATATCAGACTCCTATATAAATAGTTAAGAACTCCTATACTCCAATTCTGTAGTAATTGCAAGATCATCCCTATTTTCTCATGAGCTTGTTATTAATAAATTGTGTAAAGAAATTCCAATTGTATATAAATAAGGTACTTTCTTACCCACTCCCACAAATCAACCCAGGAGAGGTACGGTTAATTTGTTCTCCAGTTATGCTGGACTGACTTGAATCCCCAGTAATTGTCACAAAAGGATGGCCCTTGAATTCTTTCAAAGAACTTACATTAGCTTATAAAAAACTATATAATCACATCAAAGTTATTACAGACTTGAATCCCCAGTAATTGTCACAAAAGGATGGCCCTTGAATTCTTTCAAAGAACTCACATTAGCTTATAAAAAACTATATAATCACATCAAAGTTATTACAGTCTCCAAATGAAATTTTTGCTATATAGTCTCCAAATGAAATTTTTGTTACATTTCTCATATATAAGATTCAGGACAATTGAGTTCAAAAACAGCAAACAACCTATTACAATTTTAAAAGTATCGTTAAATTCAATCTCCTTAGAATCGAAGAGAACCAAGGACAGAAATGCTTTCCAACTATAATTATCATCTACATGTCAAAGGAATTTCAATTTTCCCTTGCCTGAAACTTTTGCATGCTCCAAACACAACTCTTTCTGAGTACCCTTTAAATCAGAACATGATCCAGAAGCACCTAAAGTGACAGCAAAATAAAGATACACAGTGCATAGGAAAGCTAGGAGAACTAGAGCTGTTAAGAGGAAGCGGTGCCTTTGAAGGAGTGTTGGCCAGCTTAATGAATCATCCCGCGAGAATTGCTTCCTGAATGATGGTGACCTACGATGAGGAGAAGATAGAATGCTGTCAAGAACCATGGCTTATGCACTACCTTCCTCAGCAAACCTGAAATTTTTATTCAAGAGATGACAGGTAAACAGGTTTGATCCAGACAGGATTTTATAGATAAGGTTAACAATCAGACAGGATTTTATGTATTGCTTTCTTTTTGTAAGTATAAGTTTATTGCTAGCTTTAGAAGAATGATGTTATAATTGCAAAGGGCAGCAGAGTAGCTCTCTCTCTCCCTCTCTCCGCATGTGTGTGCGTGTGTTTATAAATGATACATGATGAATAAACAGAACTATCACCAGGAGAACAATTATGATAAAAGGGTGATATCTCAATGTCACCCTTTAGCAGTATAATCAGGTTGCTTACTGATTAGCCAATCATCAACAAGGGTTAATAGAAGGCTACTGGGAGTTAGATAACACTGGAATCAATGCGATACAGATGTCTACACTCACCATGATGAATCAACCAGGCTAAGTGCTACGCTACATGTCATTTTCTAAGCAAGCAAACAATAACTATGTCTGTTTGGTTAGAGCTTATAACCTCAGCTTTTAGCTTTTATGTACAGCTTTTTAAAACCTCACTTTTTCTTGCTTTTTCTCACTTTTTCAAAATACAAGTATAATTTCACACACTTTCAGCAAAAAGCAAATAAGATGTTCCCAAAAGGACATGTCTAAAATTTTTTAGGCAGCAAGTATATGAAAACTGCAAAGAAATCATGAGGCTCCATATGAAACTACCACTTCAAGCAGGTCACTGCAAATGGAAAGATAAAGATATACACCATATGGACAAATTATTTTCATATACAAGAAAGAGAAATTTCGTGTAGGAATCTTGAGTAAGGAGCGTGGGCAAAAAGATTCCACCAAACAATTTCTTCATTTAAGCTAATATCAAAGAACTCTTCATTACTTCTTTTGCTCCAACCTTTAGATGCACAATGAACCATAGTTAGGATCATTTTGTGAGACAATATCAGAAAACATGTGGATTTCTGTAAATTTCAGCTCATTTAAATACTAAAAGGTTGGAAGAGCAAGACAACCATGGATAACTACTGATGGTCCAGTGCAGCTTGGATACAAATAGTGGTGGGCCAAATGAGACCCAAAACAGAAACCAGCAAGCAATAGGATTGGGGATAGAGAGAGTTTGGGTTCGAAAGGGGGAGGGTGGGGGTGAAGATGAGAGAGGCAGACATGGACAATATCACAAGAAAGCTATGGTAATTTCATAAGGCAGCAGCTCGTCTTCTTTCATGATAAAGTTGCACTTACAATAGTCAAGACAAGAGTCATAGGTTAACATTCACTACAAGATCCAACCTTCACTCACTTGAAGAAATGTTTGTTCAAGTGCATAAGCAAGAATAGCACCAAAAGTAATTGCACAAAAACTATGAGAGAGGAGTAGTTACACCTAAGTTCTGAATTCACCCGTATTATTATGAATAAATTGAACTTATTATGATACGTATTTAAGAGAATATTTACACATACCCCAACTGAATCACAATATAACATATTTGCATAGTTCATAAATAACTTGAACATCATCAAACTTATTCTGTAATAGTACAAAAGTCTAAAAAATGAACCTAAACAAAATAAAAAATTACATCGCTCAAAATCTATCATAGCATACATTGAACAACCCCCCTCAAAACACTTCTACTCAACAAAAGAAGAGAGTTGTAAAGAATATTTTAAAAGTACACAAGCAAGGGAGCAAGAGATTTCTTATGACTTGCTTGGAACATATCAATTTTCCTTTTAATATAATAATGGTTAACAGCCATAAATTGCAAAACATGTAAATCTGATTTGAAGCAGAGCACTGCAGAAAAATTAACTAGAGACACTCTTAGGTGTAAAATCAATTCAAAGAATATAAGCCCACCCAACAAGAAGTAATTACTTATGAATTTGATATTAAGTTGGAACCTTCCAATCATATAAAAATAGCAGGTAATTAATCCATTTGAAAACCAGCTATAGATAGCATGACCTTTCATCTCCATATAGATATTTGGAAACCAGCTATAGCTAGCATGACCTTTCATCTCCATATAGATATCTTACTCCCTGTCTATAAAATGCTTCCCATTCACAAGTTATCAATATATCATCCTTTTCTAGAGCATAAAAATTAACATACCAGGTTGTATTTACAGTCTCATAACTCTTTACCAATTAAAGCCACCTGACAGTTGCATTACTTAGGTGTCAGGAGAAAAGATCATAGCATCCTCCACCACTATATTTGTGCACACATGTGGGTGAGGAAGGTAAAAACTAGCAACTTGAAAAAGGTTAGTAACACAACACAAGGGATTCATTTAAGGCATATCCCATTAAAGATAGATCCAGCACCAAATGAGGATGGAGCGTAAAGATTGTACCCAATGCCCAAAACTCCCACTTTTGTAGAGTTTAGGAGAGGTGATTCGTAGGCAACCTAACTCCCAATTTTTATTTTTATTTTTTCGGAAACAAAAATTCCCAGACTCAAACCTTCGTCTGGTCACTTTTGGTGGAAATCACTTTCCATCCCACAAAGGCCCAACATTGAAACATAATACTTAATTTTACAAAAAGATTAAAACCACAACTACATATTATTCCACGCATGATATATGCATTCCTCAATATTGATTAGAACAAACATAAAGCTCTTAAACATAATTTGAGATCTTAGTGGGGGTATCAAAATTATCTTCTGCAAGTCATCCTATTCCCTTGTTTCTGCTTAAGAGAAAAAGTCACAATCAGATCCATTCATATTTATTTATATATTTAATTATTAGATCATATCTTAGTTACGCTAAGCAAGAATTGACCTTGTACCTAAGAAGTTGTTCCCCAAATCCAGATTCCTAAATTTCTACGAATACCCACATGAAAAAAAAAAAAAACATCCGAACCACATTAACACACTTCACAATCAGACATCTTACAATGAAAATCTCTCTCACACACACACACGCAACAAAAAACACGTCAGTACCCATATCACATCCCTCACAACATTCAACAATAACGAAAACCCATTATCAAAAACCCAGCAATTAATCTCAGCAGCTCAGATCTGAATCCAAAGACAGCAAAAAAATAATAATAATAATAAAAGACAAGAAAGAAAAAGAGAGACTTACCCTTTTGTGGGAAAAAAAAAAAATGGAGAATGAGATGAACACAGGGATCAGAGTGAAGCTTCAATCTAGGAGCTGGTGGATGATATATTCTTGTTAGCTTTTTTTACGTTTTTTTGTTTTCTTTTCTGTTATGGATTTTTTTGTTGTTGTTGTTGTTTTTTGTTTCTTTGTCTTGTCCTTATGTTTCGGCTTCAGTAAGAAGAGATTCAGATGTGGCGGAATGGACCATCCACGCTGTCACCGCAAATTGCGCGGATTTTGGGATGGATGGATCGTGTGTCACTGTAGAAGTATCGTTATCGTTTAGGTAGAGCACTTACACCAGTCAATTTAGCCTAAAAATTAGAAGGTTACTTTTAAATATTATTCCATTGCCGTCCATTTTTTGTGTGATGGTTATTTTACAAATATAAGTAATTGTAGAGTATGAAGGATAAGGATCAGAATTCAAGTTTTTAGGAGGAAGTTTTCGTACACATATACACTTAAGCTAAAGGGCTAGAGTAGAATATTATTCCACTTTGCCTTCAAAAAAAATTATTATTCCACTTTATTTATTTCTATCAAGCTAAATTTAGTGCATTCAATCTCAAAAACCACTCATATTAATTAAGTTAACTCAATTAACTCAATAAAAGTAGAGTATTCATGTCAATTTGTGCAAATATTTTTGTCTATTTTAGCATGAGAATATTTTTTTTCTTATTTTATATACTCACTTTTTAAAACACTAAATATGAGACTATTTATTTTGTACTACCGCTATGTTTGTTTTGACATTAACATTTTTCCAAAAAAATGAATCATTTTCTAAATAATATTTTCTAGAAAAACTATCTCATTTTCCTAGCAACCTTAAAATGAGTTGTAAAACTATCTTTTGACTTCTCTTATTTAGCTTCACATGAGATGAAGTTGTTTTTCAGAAAATTATAGTAGAAAACTATCTCTTACTAAGTTAAATATGGGAAGTAAAGAGATAATTTTCTTATGAACCTTTTTTTATAAAGATTAAATTGTATAAAGATATGGTGTAAAACCTAAGTTTTACCCCTCGCATCCCAACATGCCACATTATCATATTACATATTAAATAATAGACACAATCACACTCAATCAATTCTAATAACTATTTGAAAATCCAACTTTTTTTTTTTTTTTTGAGAATGATTAAAAATCCAACTTAACTGTGAATTTATTAAGATGTTATTATGTATAATAGGATATATTGAGTTTTAAGTATAAAACTAATGTGACAATTTCTTATTGAGTGGTGTAAAATATGAGTTTTACATCCCATCTTTATCAAATTCGAACTCTTTTTTTTTTTTTTTTTTAAATACTAACAAGCACAAGAAAATGCAAAAAAACTATTTTCACATAAAACTTTACATTTTATTAAAATATCAATTTCTTTTGATTTTTTAAAACTTTTTCTCTTTCTTCAAACACAACAACTACCATTCACTCTCTTCCTACATTATTGAAATACATAAAGAAATAAAAAAAAAAAAAAAAAACTATGATGAATAATGTTAGTGTAAATTTACACAATTACTGTAGCAACCATGTATTTTTACATAACTTTGCATGGCTTGACATGTGAGTGAATTTTGGGTTTGGTTGGCCAAAATATGGTTATTTTTCTATTATACAAGCATTTATAGAAGTGCTCTACATTGTTGCTGCAGTAACTGTGTATATTTACATGAATACACGGTTACTGTTCACATGTAATTATGTAAATATATTTTTTAGTACTTTCTTTACTAATATACACAAATAATTGATAATGAAATAATATTTTAATGAAATATAGTGTAAAATAAATAATTTGATGTAGATGTTTTTGAAAATTGGTTATGTAAAATAGGAAAAAGTAGGTTCTTTTATATTAAAATAGACAAATTTTTTTGCACAAGTTGATGTGAGGAAGTACTATAGCATGATCAAGTAAGAGGGGTTTTTACTTTAGTAGAAGTAATACCTATCTATATATGTTTTTAAAAAGTTGTAATAATCCCTAAAAAATATTTGTAATAAATCACAATAGGAAGTGGTATGACATTTTTTGGTAAAGATTATTCCACATCTTGTTCATGCATGAGACATTTTGAAAATATTATGTACTAATTTTGTGGTGGATAGAACTTAAACCTTCAAATTTTTCATAACATGTTTTTCAAATCCATTAATTAAACCCACCACCCGAAGTGTACCTGAAGTGGGGAGGGGGGGGGGGGGGGTGGTTACTCTAATTACCTTATGCTATCTTATTAATTTGTGAAGATAGTTATGTCTCTAACATTATTCTAATATGATCTATTTTGGACTCTCCATTTGATTTAGCTATTATTATTATTATTATTATGCGTTTGTGTTTGGGAATTGGTGAAAAAATTTTGCTTTTTGCTTTCTGTCTCTACTTTTTAACAAATAATCTAGTTTTTTTTTTTTTTTTTTGAAACAAACTAACTTTGACATTTTTGTGACACATTTAATATAAAAGTTATTAGAAATTACAGCATATTTTTTTTAATAAATACTACTATACAAATAAACTATTGGAAATAAACAATTTCAAAACAGACACATATTCACATAATTTATTATTTATATATATATATATATATATATATATATATATATATATATATATATATATATATAAAATTTATTAATAATAAGCAAACAAATAAGTGGGGGTGTGAGACCTGTGGTTGGCAGGGAGCATATCAGTACTGACTAATTGGACTATAATTGGGTGCACTAGTGCACATCACGTTCAAGCGTGAAGGTTAACACCTTCTACAAACATAATTGAATTTCTAAACTCATATTTTAGGTTGGTAACAAGATTTTGACTCTAATTTGGGTCTTGGTCAGCCCAAAGATTAAGACCACCTACTCATACCCAACACAATATATGGTCCGATTTTGACGGTGCCAAAAAACAGCTACTGGTAATATTCAACCCAGACCCATGATGATCATCATATATATATATATATATATATATATACACATTACTGCTCCATATTTAGCCACAATTACTTAAAAGTGTTTTAGGTTGTACCACGTAACTATACCCTTTTGTTTTAGAAAGTAGTTCAATTGATCTTGAACGTGACCTTGTCATGACAAGGACAAGTACTTATCATTAAGCTTTTCTTTTTTAGAAGAAAAAACATAAGAGAGGAGAGTGACAACCACTACACGGTTCAATTTTTCTTTCATCTCTACCCAATCGGCTGGTTTCTCCAAAAAAGTTTAGCTTTATATATGAGCTTTTTTCTTGGCAAATCGGATCCTATTGCCTTAGATAATAAAGTGTTGCAGTACAATTAGAAAAATGATAATATTACTGCCCACTCCTTAATGCACACACTTTTACCCGAATTTATTATAAAAAAAAAAAAAAAAACCTACTCTTCAAAGAAGTGGTCTATTGGGTCTAGACGACCATCAAAGTGGGCTCTTCAATGTGGATATTTCTTGTCACTCTCATGTTGAAGCCCCTAAGTTCCCAAGGTTCAACATGGTTTTGATAGTGGACACAAAATCAGGGTCACCAATCGCATGGTTGGACAACACATTACTCATAGAACTCGAGCCCAACAAATTATTAGGCCTTATTTAATAAATTTTCTGTGCTTAATGTGATAGATTACAAGTTAATTATTTCCTATAATATACCGCTACTGAGTATAAGAATATTTCCTTTCCTTTTGTGGTATAAGTCTGAAGCTCTACTTATTGGGAAATTATTGTGTATTTTCGAAGTACCATAAATGCTTATTTCCTCCTCTCACATGAATGATGGGTCTCACTAATTAAATTTATTGTAGAACCCATCATTTATGTGAAAGAGGGGACTATGTATTTATGATACTCTGGGAGCACCTAATAATTTTCCCTACTTAGGAGCTTCAAAAACACATTAATTGTTGACTTGTTAGCATGTTGGATAACTTGAATTTGATGAATAATATTGAATTTAGATTTGTCTCCCTAGCTTGTAACCGCGTGCTACATCACTAGCTATGTTACTGGTGTTTGGAATTGTTAGACATCCTTGTGTTAGTCTTTATGATCTATTTGCAAGTTTGGCTTTATTGGATAAAAATTCATTCGTTAAAATATGTGTATATATCCATTATATAGTTAAATGTTCCTAGTTTGACTTTCCACTAGTATAATCTTTTGGTTTTCCTTTCGAATTCAAAATTCCAACTCCTAGTTGAGTAGAACCTTTTCTTAGATCATCATTGTTTTCAACATTGTTTGAAAGCAGCTCATTAATATAACTTGAAAATTAGAAAGCATAAATTAAATATTGACATCTTCAATTCTTGAATATTTGTTGAAATTTAATTGGAAAAAGGCACCTATATATAAGTAGCAATTCCTTGTTTTTTTAGCTACAAGTCTTGTCTCTCTCATTGTTCATATATATATATATATATATATATATATATGTTGTCATTACAGGATGCAATTCCTGTTTTGGAGAAGTTTGATGTCATTTTATATTGAACGGCTCAATATCTTTTCATGGACACAGGGGAAAGAGAATGAAGTAGTATTTAGCAATGCAAGTTTGGAATTTGATTTTTAAGAAAAAAGTAGCCAAAATTCCTTGATAGAGTAGAGAGGGTCATATTATACAGAAGCCTTAAATACAAATGCTTTGAAACTAAGAAAGGAAGATACCAAAACCTTTCTTAAGCCTAAATAAATTCTTTAGCTCATTCTCAAAACAAAAAAACAAAAAAAATCTTTACCTTGCCAAGCCTAAAATTCACCACCTTAATTGTAGTGAAAACCATAAACGCTCTTGCCGAATGTTGTCAGTACTCTCTAGACATCAACCATTTTCCTCAATGGTTTTGCACAAAGAAAAAGGAACCCATCCCTTTATTTGGTGTTTAGCCATAATTTGCACCTTGATATGCATAGCAGTGATAATCACAGGCATCGCAGTGTTCATTGGATACATGGTCATACATCCGAGAATACCTATCTTGAGTGTCGCAAATGCCACTCTTGGCACCATGCGATATTCTCAATCTGGTCTACTTGAAACCCAGATGACTATTATCATCAGGGCAGAGAATGACAACATAAAAGCTAATGCAAGTTTTTCAGACACTGCCTTTATTCTCAGCTTCCAAGGACTAGTAATAGCAAAACTCGTCGCTGACCCGTTTGATGTAGAGAAAAACAGTTCTATATATTTTGATTATGAGGTCACATCTGATGAAATTCCGTTGGATTCTGGTCGAATGCATCAGGTAGACTTGTCATTGAAGAAAAAGGTAATTACATTCGATTTCAAAGGGAACTCAAGGACTCAATGGAGAGTATGGCTGCTTGGCTCCGTTAAGTTCTGGTGTCACCTCGACTGTCAACTCCGGTTCCATACATCGAATGGAACTTACATAAATTCACGTTGCAGCTCCAAAACTAAATGACCTCTCTTTGTCTTTGTTGTTTAAAGTTATGCTCGTATAGGAAGAATTGAAACGGATGCAATACAAATTTTTATAAGAAATTAAAATACTACATGGGGCTGATACATATATTAATTAATTATTAAATTTGTTTTATTATTTTTTTATTATATTTTGTTAAGCATTTATTTTTCATATATTGTTAAAATTATAGTAATTTAAGAGCAATAATAGATAATAGAGTGAATTCATGGCTATTAAATGATGTTTAGAATATAATTGATTTTTTTTTTTTTAATTTCTAATCACTACAAGTTCTTGTTGGGTGAAGGGCATGGGTTGGAGTTAAAGTATCCAGAAGGAAGTTCCACATATATATATACACTTTTTTTTTTTTAATTTTTTATAAATACACACATATATACTTAGATTAGACTATAATAAAATTTCTATCTCAAATTATTTAAAAAAAAAAAAAAGTCCAACCCATCAAATACTAACAGAGCCATCATTTATTAATAACCAAATCAATAAATGATGGCTCTGTTAGTATTTGATGGGTTAGACCTTTTTTTTAAAATAATTTGAGATAGAAATCCTATTATAGTCTAATCTAAGTATATATGTATGTGTTTATAAAAAATTAAAAAAAAAAAAAGTTGTAATTTGCAGGAAGATCTTGTATTTTTTTATTATCCCCCATCTAATGTAGTTGCTGCCTTAGTGAGTGCAGATAAAAGTGGGGAAACAGTTTGTAGGCATGTTGCCAACTTAGCTATTTTGGCTGCTTAGTTTATATATATTTCCTTTAAACCAAAAAAAAAAAAAAAAACAAATCTTGAACAAGGTAATGCAACAATAAGAGCATTAGCACATAGGGGTGTAAAACCCTAAATGGCTATTTTTGAGCCCCCAAACACCAAAAAAACCTCTACACCTGGGTGTCTATAGCTAAAATATTTACTTAAAACCACCCCCCCTCCATCACCAAAAAAACCTCTACATTTGTGTATCTATAGCTAAAAAAGTTAGACACAAGCTATAGTAAAGTTTAATAAGTAAAACCATTATTTTTTATTATTATTCTTTTTAATTTCTTCTCTCTTTCCTCCTCTCTCTGACTCTCGCTCTATCTCTCATTCTCTCACCTCTCTCATTGTTCTCTCTTCTCTCACCCCTTTCACTTCTCTCTCCTCTCTCACTATTCTCTCTTCTCTCGCCTTTCTACCACCATCAAATTGGGTTGTGGGTGAGATTAGACTGCGACGGTGGTGGTGGGTTGCAATTTTGCCTAATCTGGTGGTTTTTTTATTTATTATTATTTGGGTTTGCTGATTGTTTGTGGTTGTAGATGGTTGTGGAGGAGGTGGTGCTGGATCCTAGTGGTAATGGTTGCTATGGTTGAGGGTTTTTTTTTTTTTTTTTAGCTATGGGGTTTAATTTTGGGATGTGTTTTGATTGTGGGTGAAGAGAGAGAGACTATGAGAAAGAGAGAGTGAAGTGAAGAGAGAGAAACTACTATGAGAAACTGCTATATAGTGAAATTTCCGTCACCCATAAAAGAGATAGAGAAAGAGAGTCAAATGAATAAAAAATTGAATTGTGTTGGATTTGAAATGAAAAATAAGAAACGAGATGTTAGATGAGTTGTAAAATATGTTTTTTTTATTTATATTTTAAACCTGGCTGTGAATGCTCTAATAATTTGGTTATTATTTTAAAAAAAATTAAAGTCAGAAGGTAGTAAAATAATTCCAGGGCCGAACACACTGGGGACATGCAGGCAGAAGTGGTGTCTGACACAACCAATACTGCATTGTCCTTACTTCCTGGTTATATGCTACATGCACATTACTTTCTCTCTCATAGTTGGTCAGCCGTAGTCTTACTCAAATATATTTCTGTTTTTGGCTCCCTTTTACTCTACGTGCACAGTAGCTATGTACAAATGTAACAAATCTTATCTCTCTCAATGTACATGTTGTCACTACCGGATCCAAATTCCTGTTTTGAAGAAGTTTGATATCATTTTATATTGCACTACGGCTCAAAAATCTTTTCATAAACAAAGGGGAAAGAGAAGAAGTAGTATTTAGCAATGCAAGTTTGGAATATTTGCTTTTTAGAGAAAAAGTAGGCAAGATTCCTAGACAGACTACGTAGAGAAGGGTCACACTATATAGAAAGCCTTATATAATACAAAGCTTTGAAACTCGGAAAGGAAGATACCAAAACCTTCCCCACCAAATTGAGCTAGGAACCCAATTAAATTCTTTACCTTGCCAAAGCCTAAAACTAAAACTCACCACCTTATAGGAAAAGCCATAAACACTCTTGCCGATCGAATGTTGTCACTGTCTAGACCTCAACCATTTTCCCTAAATGTCTTCAAGCAAAAAACAACTGGGACATAAACATACGCATACCACCGGTTACATTATTTGGCTTTTCGCCATAATTTGCACCATCATATGCATAGCAGTGATAATCACAGGCATCGCAGTGTTCATTGGATACATGGTCATACATCCGAGAATACCTACCTTGAGTGTCGCAAATGCCCATCTTGACACCATGCAATATTCTCAAGCTGGTCTACTTGAAACCGCAATGAATATTATCATCAGGGCCGAGAATGACAACACCAAAGCTCATGCAAGTTTTTCAGACACTAGCTTCATTCTCAGCTTCCAAGGATTAGTACTAGCAAAACTCGTCGCCGACCCGTTTGATGTAAGCAAAAACAGTTCTATTGATTTTAATTATGTAGTCCAATCTTCCGAAATTCCATTGGATTCTGCTCGAATGCATCAAGTAGACTTGGCATTGAAGCAAAAGGTAATTCAATTCGATTTTAAAGGGAACTCGAGGACTCAGTGGAGAGTGTCGCTGCTTGGCTCTGTTAAGTTCTGGTGTCACCTCAATTGTCAACTCCGGTTCCATCCCTTGAACGGAACTTACGTAAGCTCACATTGCAGCTCCAAATCTAAATGACCTTTCTTTATCTTTGTATTGGTTAAAGTTCTGCTCATGATATGCTTTCTCTGTCTCTCTCTCTCAAAGTTGTTCAGGCTCTCTTTTTCAATTTTTTTTTTCTTCTCCTTTTTACTGTAGGTGTAGTGAAATAAATTACTGTGTTTGGAATTTTATTTTCTTCCTCAGGGACTATACAAACCATGTTCCAAACTCAAAAATTTTAAATTGTATTATGAAGAATTTCTTTGTGGGAAAATAATTGTTTTTTTTTTTTTTTGTCAACTGGCTAAAGTTATCATATTTTGCTGGAAATCATTTCCCAGCATGTTGAACTCTTAGACCAATGCTCAAACATGGGTCCTAATAAGCATTGGACCTGGGCCTCAAAATTGCTAGGTGTATATATATGTACCTCCAAACTGGTTACGAGGGATGCCATTGGTCAAGCAATACTACTTGTCTTTTCATATATACACATGGGAGAGTTGAGGGTATGTGTTCATGGGATTCACCGAGAGTACATGTGTGGCTAAATTAAGGAGACCACAACCCAAAACTACTACTAATAGTCGATATAACAGTTCACCTAGCTATCTAACACACAATTGCTTAATAAAGCAATGAAAATTCAGTAAAAATAAAATCCGACACATTCGCCATTCATACAAAAGAAAAAGAAAACTGAAATCAACAAAATTAAGAAGAGTAAATGGAAAACAAACGTGCAATGCGACGTAGCTTAACATGTATGGGCATAAATAATAATAAAAAATGTCTGAAATTTCCTGAATATATATGTGAATTATCAATTAAGTACGCATGAAGTACAGAGAGAACCAAGTATCAGTCAACTCTCTTAATTAGGCTGGATCAACAATTTGTTTTGAAATGAAATGTTGCATAGCCTTACAAAGCCCATTGGCCCATCTTATCCATTTTTGCTTAATTATGGAGTAATAGATCATAATGCATCAAATTAAAACCCCTTAAAACTAGGGGCATTTCTTTGAAAAACTATTCCCATGGGGACATGCATTGGCGAAATCAGCTCCTTGTTCAAGAATGAAGTACCGACCAACTCTCCAAGGCCTTTTTTTTTTTTTCTGCAAAGTTTGAATTTTTATTTTGATTCCAACTCTTTTAATTTAACGGACTCCCAAATCATTTGAACTTAACCCATTTTAGTTTTGAAGTTGTTTAGGTAAAATCAAACTCTAAAGTTCAATAGATTCCACAACACTTTCAACACTTTAGGCTAGATTAGAATTTTTATCTTGTATAAATTAAAAAAAAAAATTATTGGCATTCAAATTAATTAGATAAATGATATATTTACAATATTTTTACAATAAATGCTAAGTGATAGGTTGTTACTAGTTGTAATTATTGGGGTAAAAAATAATCTCAAAGGTAGTTTCAAATTTAAACCAATAATAACTAACCACCTATGATTTGTTATGAAAATATTGTAGACATAATACTTTTTTTCAAATTATGGATCATTGGTTCTAGAATAATCAAACTAGCTTGCCCTTATTTAACGTGACCTCTAGTGTCCGTTTGACACTAGATTATAAGTTTTTTAGTTTTATATTCAACATTTAAAACATCAATTTTTCTTATATCATCTCATCTTTTTAAAGTATAAATATACTTTAACACAAAAAACTAATAAGTTTTGAGTTCAATTACTATACCATGCATATACATGGATACACGTTGTAGGGGGTTATAGCCGAGAAAATCAGTGTTGACCCATTTAGCTGAGGCCTAAGACCGGCCTAAGTAGCCAAGGTCAACCCATAAGAGGGAAATGGACCTCAATCTCAATAGGAGTAGCTCAGCCTAAAAACACGTGTATTGGATCAAAGAAATTATCGTTCGGGGCAAATCCTGTACTGCTCAGCTTAATGCCGATCGATGAGATAATGGGGGACCAACAAAGAATTGACCAAGCTAGGGTCAGTAGCCGAGAGTTGTTAGTGCCTTTGGGGAACTCACTACCAAATGCTATTTGGCGTTTAAAACAAGTTTCAAGAGAATCCACAGAAGAAATTATGATTCATTGGGATTTTGATGAAAGTGGAAATGCATGTAAATTAGTGAAACAATAATAATTAGTACCCCACTAAAGAAATACTGTAAAAGGGGAAGGAAGACAGAGAAAAGAGGGAGATCTTTTTTGGCTATTGGAGAAAACATAAGGAAAAACAGAGGGAGGAGAGGGAGAAACACAAAAGAAAGGGATTGTGAGCAACAAGAGAGGGAGAATAACTATGAGAATGTGAGGTTTATAGGTTTAGAGGTTATCAAAAAAAGATATATCTTGGACTATCCAGTTGTTGCTTGGAGTCCTATCCGTAAGACTACTAGAAAGCCCACAAATAAATAAATTTGGAGCCCAAATCCTTCACTTAGTCATCTAGTCACGTAAGGTTTGGGGTCCACATACGTAAAGATATATAAAAAGATGTATAGTATAATTCTTGTATATATAATTTAAATACTATTGATAGTCATTCTTATATTTTGTTAATTCTTTAAAAAAGTCTTGTAAGAATATTATTAGATATAAAATGTAAACGGTCTGTTTTTTTTTTATTACTTCTTAATTTTTGTTATTGTGAAGCACTCTTTTTTTTACTATTCATTTATTCTAGACTCTTTGATTTTTGTACTCAATAACTCACTTGAATGAATATTTATAATGTGGTCCCACATTTAATTCTAAAATTAGAAAATAATACTCTCTCTAAAAATAAATAATTTAGGACACAGTACAAAATTGGACTCTAATTTGGAATTCTAATTGAAATTTCTCTAAACTTTACTTATTAATATATATCTATTTATACTATTTATAAGAGTATTCCCTTCTTTAGATTATACTTTTTTATATAAATATTCATAAATCTTACGTTTAATGGAGAAAAAATTTAAGGACAATCCGGTAAAAATATATCTCCAACTCCACTTAAAATGTTTACAAAATAGGACACTCTTCTACTAATTCATGTCTTCAAAACAAACTAATCCATTTTTTTTTAATTATGACATTAGAAGAAAAAAAAGCCTCATTACAAGTGCAAAAAATAAAAAAAGAATTATGACACTGAACTACAAAAAAAGTCTTATCGCACACACAAATCATTTGTGATGAGACTAATACTATTTATAAGAGGATTCCAATATTTGGATTGGATTTTTTTGTGGTTTAAAAATACTCCTAATCCTTAGATTTAACAGGAAAAAAACTTAATGACAGCATGATAAAAATATATCTCCAACTTCACTTAAAATACCTACAAAATAGGACATTATTTTACTGATACATGTCATCAAAACAAATTTATCCTAAAAAAAGTTTTAAGTTCCAGAGTCGAGTTGAAGTGGATTTTGAAATTTGAATGTAGACAGGGTCACTCTCGGTCGGGCCACAGCAGTAAGCAGTCAGCAGTCAGCAGTCAGTGCTGTTGTGGTGACACAGGGTGATTACACGTGGAAAATTAAATTATATAGTTTTTGAATACACTAACAAATAAATAAAATTCTATTCTATCCCCCCAACATTGAAAAAAAGACAGCCAGTTTCGTTAATCCTTAAGTCTAACGTGTCAGTCATGGCGATAGTGTTGCTGCCACCTCTGCACCTCGTAACTGCTTCATCTCCATACCCATAAGAGTAATCAACACGCCCACTCTCTCTCTCTGTGCTAAAATCTCAGAACCTGGTTTCTGCTTTAGCCCAGACGCTTTTTCTTTTGGTAAGTACTTCTTGTCTATTTCTGTCATTGGGTTTTGTTTTGTCTCATTTATTTGGGTCCTTTCACATCCCTGTTGGGCTGTGACGGTTACATGGTGGCTCTTTTACAAATTGTATGGAGTTTCGGGGTTTGTAATGCGTCAGGGAATTCTGGGTTTCGGCTGTTTAATTTGTCTATGCTTTCACATGTTGCTTAGGTTCTTCTTTAATACTTGCTCTTGGAACGGGAAGTGGTTTTTTTTATTTATGACATTTCAATTCATTTTATGGAGCTAATTGGTTTGTTTTCATTTGTTTTTAACTCACAATTAGATCTCGTTTTTGGACTTTTTTTTGTTCTAGGAATCATCATAAGTGAGTTATGTTCAATATATATATATATATATATATATATATATATGGACACTTATTGTATTTCCACGATTTTTGCTCTTTATCATTAAATCAAATTATCCCCAAAAAAGAAAGAAAGAAGCATCATGGTTTCACTTAGCTCAAACTAGTAAAATGTCTTGTGGTGGAATAAAAGACTGGGTTAGAATCTGCCTACACCAAAACCCTTTTCTTTCGAATCAAGTCCTCATTTGATCAAAGGATATTTTACTAGTTGAACTAAGTGAAACCTAGGATGCTTGCTTTTATTGCCATGGATTCGGAAACATTATACCATAATTTGTTTTTAAAGCTAATTTTGAACTATTAGAGTGAACATCCCTTTTGTGGAAGCAAGAACTGTCTAGGAATGAGGCAGGATTTGGTGCCTTCTTGATTCATGTACTCATCTAATTCCTTAGTTTCCAGAGAAATGGCAAAATGATGTAACATCATATTCTATTATTCTTCCTTTGTCCAATGGGAAGTCCTGAAAATATGAAATGTTGTTTTATATGGATAATTAGTTTTTTTTTAATGAAAATGTGCCCTATTCCATAATTTCCTCTATCTAAAAAACGAGACAATAAATTGCCATTAAGCTTGATTATTTGTATCATTGTTAAAGGAGTAATGCTAGGATACTACAAATTTTAGGAAAATTATCAAGTGCTCCCGGAGCACGGTGACGTGGTGATCCTTCTCACATTCATGGTGGATCCCGCCATGAATTTAATTAGTGAATTCCATTAGTAAAATACGCTATGAATGTGAGAGGAGGGAGCATCACGTCATCGTGCTCCAGGAACACCTAATAATTATTCCAAATATTAATACATAACCTTTAAAAACTGAGGTGTCACCGGTCACGAAAAGTAATTCTAACATTCATTTATTATGTTGTTGGTGTCCATTAATCACATTTGTTGCCACGTCGGTTTTAAAGGTTATGTTGTAAAATTTGTAGTATTTTTAACATTTTTCTTGTTTAAGTTTTAGCCAGAAAGACAGTTGTAGCCCTACTTCACTGTTATTCTCAGTTAATGAATACTATTGTAGATTCTCAACAAATTTCATCTTTCAGTTTCTACCTAATGCATGCTGTTTTAGTTAATTGTAAAATTTCTTTTGTGTTCCAATTCCTTAGAGAAATGCTATGTCCATAACATTTTTACAACACTTTCACAACAAATCTTAAGTGATAAGTTATTATTGGCGGTTATTAGTGGGCAAAAAAGTAATTTCAGTGGTGAGTTCAAATTAGAACCAATTACAACTTACCACCTATGATTTGTTATAGTGTTGTGAAAATTTTGTGAATGTAGCACTTCTCATTCCTTTCACAGCTAGAGTAATAATTTGGGCAGCTGTAAGGTTAAATTTTACTTATCCCTGCACGTTTGGCATGGCTAGCAGAAATTATTCATTGACTGGTTATCAGATAAATAAAATAAAAAGAAAAAACCTGTAAAACTGAAAACAAAAGTGATTGCTGCTTTAAGTTTGATACGGACTAAAAGCTATTGCTTTAAACTTTATAAACGAAAATCATTCATGGGGGGTAAATTTTAGGGAACAACATTGTATTCAATTGAGAAGTTAAAAAAAAGAAAAAAAAAGGGGCTGTGTTAATAAAATTTTCCTCCTAATTTGTTTAGATGTTTGCTGCAGTTCAGCATGTCTTGATTCTTTTGACTTCCTCTGTGATTGCTACTTGCACTAACATTCTTTCATTGTTTTATATTAGTATAACGCCCCTAACAACAATAACCAAGTCTCAAAATTTTTGGGGTCAGTTATAGATCCTTAATGGCCTATTCAGGGTTGGTCACATGTATTCTTATTTGCCATTTTGTTTTGTCTAAAGTCATACACTTTGTTACTTCCTTAATTGACACATCTTTTTTGATTACTTCTATTGACATTATTTTGGTACTTGTTTTATATTAGGATATTAATTTTTTTTTTCCTTGAAGGGGCTCATTAATTTCCTGGATATTGGGACATGAATACTTTGCTACAACTTTATCCAACCTGTTAACATGTAGTTCAGCAGGAAAGGCATCAATATGATGGATTTGATGACATTGTTTTCTGAGTTAATGACTACCATAGTAATTTTGGTAACAAGGCCTTTCTCTCTATTCAAATTGGCATGCTTGTTTGGCATGAAGACTGTTATCATTATTATTCGCACTTGGATAGAGTTGGTAAGGGCTGCAATTTGCTTCCATTTGAATCTGTTCTGGAGAATCACGCTGATGACAGTTGCTCTTATATCTCTGCCTGTACGAATTTTGAATGCCTTACAGAATGAGAGGCAGGTCAGTATTATATCTTCTTAGTGATTTCTACTCTAATTCTTTCTGATTTCTGGAAATGAACTCGTGCTTTTCTTCTGGATTCCCTTTTGTTGGAATGATAAAATATTGGTGGGTCAGCAGAATCAGCATGCTGGCAGCCTACTGTAGTAGGCATGTGCTAAAACCAAATCATCAGCATTTGGTCATTTGTCTATTGGCTTAACCAAGTTACTATAATTTTCCAATTCTTTTTATTTTTTTCATACTTTTCTACCAAAAGTCCATGTGAATAAGTACTCAAATTATGGTTCACAAGAGATTTGATCAAATGAGAGATGTGAGATTTTTTGTTTTTCCTTTTCCATTAATGATCCATTTGATGAGAGGCCAATGAGTTCTAGCCACCTCATCCTCTATACGTTCTAGGTAGAAGGTGAGGTCATGGGTTCAAGAGCCATCAATAAAAAAAATGGACCCATTTGATGACTGATGTGATGCATTTTTTTCCCCACTAATGAGTTTATATGATTCAGAAGGCTAGAACATTTAGCAGTATCCCAATTTCAGTTAAACACTAGTTTGTGGCTTGTAAAATGTTTGGGTTTTGCAATTTTTGTCTATTATGTGTATGCTTTATATTAGAATTTTTTTGTTTCTTTCAAAAAACCCTTCTCTACCTTTTGAAACACCAGTATACCATGTACAAAATATAGTGTCTTGATTTTATTCAGTGAACTGATCAATCAATATATTTTGTAATCTATTAAATAGACTCTAGATTAAATACATTAATTTTTATTGACAAATTATCAAAAAATTAGTTTCAGTTTCATTTTGCTAATATTTACCATGGTCCATAATTTATAAAATTTTTAATATTCATTAATGGTAAATTGATTTTTAGGGTAGAAGGGTGGATGAAGGAGAGAAGGATGGAATGATCGGAGAGGATGCAAATCATATGATTGAAGGAGGGTGGAATGAATTGGAAAAGTGCTTCAAAATATTGTGTATTAATAGAATTCCTATTAAGCTCAAAGATAAAATCTTATAAGACTACTATAAGATTAGTTGTGCTCATCTTGGGCTATTAACAAGCAACATCATTATAAAATGAGTGTAGCTAAAATAAGAAGTTAAATGAATAAGTGGGAATTCAAAAATAATAATTAAATAATTCGAAAAGAAGAAATTCACTTAAAGATTGGGGTGATTCTTTTAATGAAAAGAAAATGATGCATGGAGAGTAGCCAAATTATTTCAAATTTTATTATTTAAAATTTTTTTACTTAATTGAGATACCTAATCTCATATTTGAATTCTTGAAATTTGAATTTGGGCTTTTAATGTTCTTGAGGATTTTATGGGACGTAATTTTGGTTGATGTACCCTTTGAAGCCTATTAAAAAGTGGCTCCATGAATCGCTTTGACCAGTGAATTTTGAATAAAATTTCCTATCAGAGATGTTTCTCTACAATTTGGTGGTGATTCTAAGCACCCTTAACTGGTAGCGTAGGGTTTTGTTTTTCCCCCATTTTATATATTTTTTCCTAGGGTTTTTTTTCCTTTAATATTTTTTTAATGTAAACTCATTTTGCATCACATGAGAGAGAGTGCACCAAATGAGGGAGAGTCACTTGAAATGGCAAATGAGAGGGATTAATGTATCAGTGAGGAAGTGTTTTAAGTGTGAGTAGATTTAAGTTGAGGGAATGAAAAAAAGGTAGAGGAAGACCTAAAATAAAATTAGTAGTAGTACAAAAGGACATGTCATTTAAGGAGGTGATGGAATGTGTTAGAAGTCTGTGATTAAATGATTAAATTTACCATATCTCAATAGTTTTAGCTTTTGGGGTAATCAATAATTTAACATGGTATCAAAGCAGGAGGTCTTGAGTTTGATTTCTGTCTCCTTCACTTTGCCTCCCATTTAAAATTTTACGTATTGGGGCCTCACTTATTAAAAGGAAGTTTGAGCCCACACATGAGGGGAGTGTTAGAAGTATGTGATTAAATGATTAAATTTACCATGTCCCAATAACTTAAGTTTTGGGGACAATTGTTGTTAATTTAATAGAGAGTATGATTTTGGGTGTGATAGAATGGCAAGAAAGAATATTATGGTTGACCTTATTAGTTTGTTGAGGATCTATAGCTGACCTAAAGTTTTTGACTTAGGCTTAGTTGTTGTTGCCATTATGTAGCTAGATGCACACTAATAAATCAATTAGGTTGCCGAACATTGTTGGATTTGCTTGATATCATTTCAATATTTTGAATACTAAGCCTTTTGCTCTAGCTCAAATGACACTTCCCTCACTTGTTAAAGTGAGGTGAAGGATGAGGTCGTGGTTCAAGAATCAACTGGTGCATGTGTTATTACAATAAAAAATGATTTTAATCCTAAGAGACTTAAATACCTTATCTTGCAAATAAATTATATAAACTTAGCATTTATTTATTTGAAAATTGAAAATTTAATAACATTGAGTCTAATGATTGATGGAACGATATATTAGACATAAGATGAAAATGATGGCTTGCAAAAGCAAAGAATAGGAAAGGAAAAACCGTATTATTGGTGCCAATTAAATGATGAAAATTATATCCTTTCTTGAGATGCGAGCAAAATTGATGAGATGTGAATTAAGCATCAAATGAGACAATCTTTAACTTGGTAATTGAAGAAGGATGAATGACAAGGATACGTGAAAGGGTAAATCTTGATATGTTATCAATTGAATGTGTCCAGGCGGTAATGTGTGTATAGTAAGTTATCTATTGAATTTCTTGAATAGGTAAACTTCAACACCAGTCCTTTCACACTTTTTTTTTTTTTTTTTCACGAGTTAGATTAGAGTTTAAAATGAAAAGAAATGGCCTTGGAATCCATTTTATACTTGTGGCCTTGCATTCCTGAAAAAGTTGGACTATATTCTGTGGCTTATAGGCTCTATAAACGCCCGAATTATATGCATCTGTGACATGCAAAGAAAGAGTTGCGCCACAATAAAATAATTAGTCCTAGAGTGTTTTATGTTAGATACTCAAATAAATCCTCTAGCAGGTTGACTTTTTAATAAGGCAATACCTTATTTCCAGAATTACAGTTTGATCTTATCTGAGCAATATCATTAGAAAACATGTTTTGAATTAGATTACAGATATTATGTAATTATGAAATAATTCAAGGATAATATTCTTAGGTCTGATCCCTCTTGAAGGGAATTTTGCAAGACTACAACGAGTGACTATTTAAGTGTTTGAGAATGCTCTCTAGATTGATTTTGAGGTAAATTAATCCTTCATATGCATCTTTTTCATAAAAAATATACTTTGGTTGCAGGAAGACAACTAGCTCACTTTTTATAAGTCCATCTAAGTTGTACTATGTGATATAATGCATGTTTAGTTGGATGAAAATTATTTAATATGACTGTTTGATGTCCCAAATATTATGCTGTTCAAAATAATTTCTTATGATGCCATTTGTCTTTAACAATCACTGGGAATGTACCAATTGCTTATGATCTTTACAATCGCTATATTTAGTGGAAATTACAACAATAATGGAATTGAATGGATAGATTATAAAGGAATTGAATGGAACATGGTGAATTTTTATAGGGGGTGTCTTTCGATGTAACGAGATTGGCTGATTAAGTAAGCAAGACCTTTCCATTGTCAATCCATTGCTTGGTTTGCTTGTTTGCTTTATCATTGGTATGCCTAGTTAGGGAATTTATTGAAAAAAGAAATGGAAAAGGAAAGAAATACACTATTTTACAAGTATAACTTTTACCTTCTATTGTACTTTTCAAAATAGGGAATTAGTATTTTACTAATATACCATTCACCTTTTATTACACTTTAGAAAAGGGAGTCAATATTTCACCTCCATTTTATTAAAGGAATGCGTGTTCCTCCTACTATTGGGAGGAATGTCGATTAGGAAATGGAATGGAATACACATTCCATTGAAGCCATTCCATTCATTCCTACTGAACTCTCACATAAGGGAATATATGGACTATCCTTTAAAAATCTTTTTTTATTCCATTCCCCTCTCATTCCAAATGGACTGTAATTTTGATTGACTTGGAAAATCCAAATTATTGAATTTTAAAAATACTCATCACTAGGAAATTAAGTAAAATACTAATAACGTAATTAATTAAATGAGACCTAAAATAAAATCCAAGAGTCACATAAAATTTTTTACATAGAATTGACTTTTAAACAAGACTAAATTAAAATAAAATTTTTTTCATGCTTCCCGCAGCAAGTGGTTAATTGGATTTACGTGCCACCTAAAGTCTAAGATGAAGGATTAAGTTGTACTATGCCTGCTTTGGATTTTGATGAGGTTTATCTCCAACCTCTGAAATTTTCACCTTAGCCAATCTCAGAAAGTCTACAATAAAAATTATTCCACATTTTTCCATGCTTGAATTTTTTATCTCCAAATATATTTTAGATATGAAGATGGTTGTTGGTCTGTGCAGCTTGAACTGTATCTGCATGACATTCAGATTGACTTGGAGAATCTTCTATGGGATAATAAGAAATTACAAGAACATCTTCAAACAGCCATTAAAGAACGTAAAATGATGGAGTTGATATTAGCAGAGCTTGAAGAGGAACATGACAAGGCCATTGCCAAAATTGAGCAGTTAGAGGGTGAGGTACAGATCTTTCACTGTTGAGTGTTTCAGCAATTTTACTTACTTTCTGGCTCTGTTGGGAATGTAAATATTTTCTGTATATGTCCAACTTCATCTCAGGCTTACAATAATAACTTTCTATCTTGATCTGAAATCAATCTGTTATGGCCATGCATGTGATGCTTCCATGTATGCCATGATACAACTTAATAAAATTCTTTATTTTCAAAAAGGGAATTTTTTTTTTTTTTTGAAAAGTAACGAAAATTTTATTAAAAAATGAAAAATAGCCAACCCGAGTACATTGGGAATGTACTATGGGGGCATAAATCAATAACCAAAATTACAACGATCAAGTAAAACAGGAAGGGAAGAACAAGAAAAATGACAAAAGGCCACACTTGAATTGAGGAAAGCGTGTAAAAAAAAAGACTTAATCTCTAACATAGAGCGTTCACATCCCTCAAAGCTTCTAGGATTCCTTTCGCGCCAAATACACCATAACAAGCAATGAGACACAATTCTCCACAACTCTATATTTCTATGTTGTCCAAACTTACCCTGCCAAGACTTAAACAACTCAATAACCTTCTGAGGCATAACCCAATGAATTCCAAACAAACAAAACACCAATAACCACAACTCACAAGCAATGGGGCAGTAAAGAAGAAGATGATCCACTGACTCCCCACAATTTTTACACATATAGCACCAATCAAGAACTAGCACACGTTGTTTGCGAAGGTTATTTGTTGTTAAAATCTTACCTAAGGAAGCAGACCATGAAAAGAAAGCTACCCTTGGAGGAACCTTCGATTTCCAAATCATCTTCCAAGGGAAGGATAAGATGGTAGGAGGGTAGAAAGAAATATAGAATCATCTAACCTCAAAACCTCTACTCCTTGCTGGCTTCCAACACACCCGATCCGGACCCAATCCATGTACCATCGAAGAGTAGACCATATACATAAACAGATCAAAGGATTCTTGTTCCCAATCTTGTGGAGGATGATGAAATTTAGCATCCCAATGAATCCTCCCACCAGACCAACACATAACCTTTGCTACTGAAGAATCCTTTGTTCTACTAATACAATAAATTTCCGGAAAAGCCTTTTGGAGAGTACGATCTCCACACCACACATGCTTCCAAAACTTCTCTCTAGAACCATCCCCCACATCATACAGAAGTATTTTAGAAAAACTCATCCAACCACTCCTAATATGTCTCCACAAACTAACACCATAAGCACTGGTCACCTTTTTCGTGCACCAACCACTCCAATCATTCCCATATTTCACCTCAATAACCCTCCTCCATCGAGCATCGGTCTCCATGTCATACCTCCATAACCATTTTTGTAACAAGGCATAATTAAAACTCCTCAATCGTCTAATACCCAACCCTCCAACCTGCAGCGGCTTACAAACCTGAGCCCAATTGACTAAGTATAATTTAGAGTTACCATTAATACCACTCCACAGAAAATCTCGTTGTAACTTCTCCATACGATTTGCCACCTTCCCAGGTAAAGGCAGAAGGGAAAGGAAGTATGTAGGTAAGGAGGAAAGAGTACTTTTAATAAGAATTACCTTACCCCCTTTAGATAGATACAACCTCTTCCACCCTGCTAATCTCCTTTCCATTTTCTCCAAAATAGGATTCCAAATTGATAACTCCTTAAATTTAGCTCCTAACGGTAGCCCCAAATATCTCAATGGAAGAGAGGATTGCCTACAACCCAACATCTCTACCAGAACATCCATATTGTGCACCACCCCAATAGGAACCAACTTAGATTTCCCCAAGTTAATCCTTAAACCTGAGACCTCAAATCTAGCCAGAATTGCTCTCAAACTAGCTATTTGCGTAGCATCAGCATTACAAAAAATAAGAATGTCATCAGCAAATAAAAGATGAGACACCATCACCGAGTTACCAGTCATATTACCTACAGAGAAGCCTGAGAACTGATTGGTAGTAGCAGCCACATCTAACATACGACTCAAACCCTCCATAACAATATCAAATAGCAACGGAGACAAGGGGTCCCCTTGCCGAATCCCCCCTAGAACTCCCAAAGAAATCAGAAGGACTACTATTGATCAGAATGGAGAATTTAACAATAGAGATGCAACACATTATCCATTTTCTCCATTTCTCTGAAAACCCATAGCGTTGAAGCATATGCATTAAAAAACCCCAACTCACATGGTCATATGCCTTCTCCACATCCAACTTACACAACACTCCAAGAACACCTGACTTCAATATACTATCAATACATTCTGAAGCAATTAAAAAAGAGTTCAACATCTGTCTACCTTTCACAAATGCATTCTGAGAATTTGAAATAAGCCCATGTGCCACCCTTCTAAGACGATTGGCCAACACCTTAGAAATAATGTTATAAATCCCACCAACTAAGCTAATAGGCCGAAAATCCTTGATCTCCACAGCATTCACCTTTTTGGGAATAAGAGCAAGGAAAGAAGCATTGAGGCTCTTCTCAAACACAGCCTGAGTATGAAAATTTTGAAACACTGTCATAATTTCAGCCTTCAAAATACACTAGCAAGACTAAAAGAACGCCATAGAAAAGCCATCCGGGCCAGGAGCCTTATCACCTTAAAATCTCTAATCACCCCAAACACCTCTTCCTCATCAAATGACCTATTTAGCCAAAGTGCATCTTCCTTTGAGATACAAGAGAACTCCATATCATCTAATAAAGGTCTATGAGCCACAGTTTCAGCATATAGTTGCCTATAAAAATGAGAAATACAACCTGCTATAGCCTCCGAATCTGAAGACAATTCTCCATCCACCATAAGCCTATCAATGGAATTAAATCTTTTGTGAAAGTTAGCTATACGATGAAAGAATCTGGTATTCCTGTCTCCTTCTCTAATACAAAGGACTCTAGACTTCTGCCTCCAACAAATTTCCTCCATCAAACTAACTTTTTCTAATTCACCTCGAACTCTCTCCAACTCCAACCTTTCCTCCTCCAACAAAGCTCGACTATCCTTAATCATCTCTAAATCACTAAGCTCTTGCCACAATTTTCTCACCCGATCTTCAACATTTCCGAAAACCTTTACATTCCATTTCTTCAAATCATTTTTCAAGAGCTTCAATTTATTGGCCAAAACAAAACTTGGAGCTCCTAGGAAATTATAAGATTCCCACCAAGATCGCACCCTCTCCATGAAACCCTCATCCTTAAGCCATATATTCTCAAATCTAAACGGTCTCCTACCTCTCTGAAAGGAACCCCCCTCAAGAACAATTGGGAAGTGATCAGATAACAGCCTAGGCAAGCGTTGTTAAGAGACAAATGGAAACTTATCCTCCCAATCTGCAGAATAAAAATCTATCTAGCCTAACCTTCAAAGCAACTTCACGAGTATTAGACCAAGTGAAAGATCCCCCTTGAAGCGGAATATCAATGAGGCCTTGCTCAGAAATAAAATTGGAAAACTCCCGCATAGTAGCAGTAAAGGAGGTAGAACCAGAACGCTTGGAAGGAAACCTTACCACATTAAAGTCACCACCCACACACCATGGAACATTCCACCAATTGTTCAAACCAAATAATTCCTCCCATAAGAACCTTCTGTCTCTAACAGAATTAGGACCAACCTAGACAAATTGATCTGACACACTTGTACATCTACAAGAAACCGAAAATCGCCCCATAGCTTCCTTCAATTTATTCACAACCTGTGTATCCCACATCAATAGCAACCCTCCAGAAGCTCCACAAGAGCCTAGATAAGACCAATCAACATGTTGACCCCTCCACAAACTGCGAATCACAGCTCTAGTTATCAACTCCATTTTAGTTTCTTGAAGACAAATAACATCTGGCCCCCATCTCCGGACCATATTACGAACCCAAAGCCTTTTATCCCTATCATTCAGCCCTCTAATATTCCAAGAGATAATCTTCAAATTCATTGATGAACCACCACAGCCCGCTCCTTACTTGCATTCCTTGATTTCGTTGAACCAACCTCAACATTCATAGAGGTCAATAAATTTTTCAACTCCCGCTGACCTTTCTGCCTCGACTTGCCGTGCTTCATTTGATCATCTACTGCCTTAAGCTTTTTATTCTTTTTCCTGACCTCTATAGCTAGCAGCAATCCTATAATCTGCTCATCAAAACCTTCCAAAGAAATGCCCACTAATTTTCTAAAAGCCTTAATCCGATTTGTTACCTATTGTGATAAACTATTACCATCAACTAACTCCTTACACCCAACCCCCAGCTCAGAACTACACTCCAACTCCAAAGGAACTTCTGTGGCCAAAGGTACCACAAACTAAAGGCTTGCCACTACACTCCCAAGTCATTGACCTCTCATCAAAATCTCACATCTCCTCCTGCCTCATTAACAATAGACAAAGAATCAACTAACCCATCACAGTCCTCTGCCCAACTAACCATCTAACCGTCATTGATAAAAGAATCATTACTTGTTACAGTCTGTAGATCAGTGACTAAGCAATCTGACACACTCTCTGGAGATCGATTTATAGATAGCGGAATCACTATTTGTTGACCATCTCGCAATTGTAGCATCCACTCTTTGGAATTACCCCATGATTTGTCCAAATCACTGACCAATTCCCTAATAGTTGGAGAAGAATTAAATACCACCTTACAATCAGAAGCCTCATGCACCGTCGCCCTTACCTCCGTACCCAATAATTCATCATCCTCATCCTTCGTCGCTGTTGGAGATGATGACTTCTCCACTAGTTTTTCTATCGGGTCCCCGGAAGTCAACACCTTCGTCTCTGCCGGCTCCAATGAGAGACATATCGGAGCTAAGGGTGATGAACCCAGCTCGCATGTAGCTTGGACCACTTCTGTTGTCAATATCGGCAAGGTAGGGGGTTGGGTAAGCCAGCTCGGGCTCACCTGGACGCTAGACCCACTCTCGCCAAGAACTTCCAGTGCCGATATGGAAGAAATCGAGCCCAAGGTGACCATCGGAGCCATCGCCATCCTCCTTGGTGGTAGAGAAGCAAGCACCGAGCTCGCGGGGAACACACTAGCACTTGCACCATTCGAGAATGAGCTCAGGCTTAAGGTGCTTGACTCTAACTTACCATCCTAAACAATTAGGCCCATAAAACTTGGGCTGGGTTTATTTTGGGAATGCTTGGAGCAAGCCCTTGCCTCAAAAATAAAAGGGCTAGGCAACAGTGGGCCTGAGCAACTCTTAACATTACCCAACCAAGGTGCATGGGATTCAGAAAGCCCATTGTCCATTCCCTTAATACCAACCTGGGCAAAATGGTCCTCATGTGCCACCCACTTTACAGCTTGCTTATCACCCCTATAATAGTAGATGTTTTGAAGATACTGAGAGATCTATTCCGGACCTCAAGCTTCTCTTTTTTAGAACCTTAAGGGATTGGTTGTTTGCTTTGCAAAACAAATCTTTCCCTTCTTTTATTGATTTCCTAGAATCTTGTAATCTCTGTATTTGATTTCTTTTCCCTTGTACACTCCCTGTGCACTAGGGTGGCTTTTCTTTATCAATATATCTTTTATCTTTACTTATCAAAAAAAAACGTTGCCAAGACACCCGCCTCTTACCAAATTCATTTACTTCCTCAATCAAACCTTTCCTTAACTAGCTAGATCTCCTAATTTGACGCTCCCTACCAGAATCAACATCTTTCAAATTCAAATTATTCAATCTGAATTTATTTTGTTCCGGGATTTTCTCCTTAAACTTAGCATCTCCATTAATATCGCGGTGACTCCCCTCCACACCACCCACGGCAATCAGTATAGCATTATCAGCTGGAACTTCAAAAGCCACCACCTGAATCCCAGCTTCGTCTCTCGAAAGTGGCGTTGTGTTCTCCACTACTTGAATCTTCTCTGTCTCTCTAATGGAGGGCTGGTGCGAATGCTTCCTTCCTTGCACAGATGCTTTTACCATTTCAACAAAGGACTGAGAAGGGTGAATCTCTGAACCCAACTTAGACTTGTACGGTAAAGCTTTTGGACCACCCAATGCATAATGAGAAGGTTCCAACATTCTCCTTAATTCAATTCCAAAGGCCCTCCAACCTTGTTGTGCCTTGCTTGCAGGAATAATGATCAATCTTCTCATCCCGCCAACTTTTAACTCTATTACTAACAAATATTGCCCAAATGAGTTAGAGCCCCATTGCACTGTGTATGCGGTGTCTCCTTCCCTGAGCGTGAAGAAGTGTTTGGGGTTGACTCCAATCACCGTGTGTTCCAAGCTTTGCATTAACCAACGTGCTGCATTCCTACCCATAAAAACTGATTGCATGCAATACTTCCCCCGTTCAAAAATCTTAAGGGAGAAAAAGCTCCCCCCTTCCTCAACCGTTCAAAAAGGAAAATTTAAAACAAACTGTTAAATTTTCATAAGAAGTGTCATCTTTTAGCATGGAGCGGTATCCTCTGGATCTTCTTCCGTTGATCACTTATTCAGAATCTACAATTTATATTTCTCTTTTAAATATTGTCATTGTAATGGAAGTTTTTTTTTTTTTTTCAAAAGATTGTAGAGTCTCCAACTAAGTAGCGCATTTGGTGCATATTATCTGCCTCCTGCCTCCCTACCGCAATGACCCCCACCCTTCATATTCCACTACCCACCACTGCAGGGTTTCCACTTTCAATGACCCTTCCTCATAACTACCAAGTGATTAATGCCACCCAAAATTCATCCCCTCAGCCACAGAATTCTTTCCACGGCAACAGGATATGGAGACTTGAAAACTATAACTCAAGCTAAAATGATCTGTACAGTGGTTGCAAGGGATGGAAAAAGACAGTTATTATGGGTTGGTCCAAATACTAGAGTGGAGATCCAATGGGTCAAGCCAGGGAATGTTGAGGAATTAAAAAGTGGGTTTGCGTTAATTCAATTAAGGATGGGGGTATTGGCCTAAGACCATATCCGAAAGGAAAAAAATACTTGTCAAGCTGAGCTAGTTTGGGAGTGGGACTAACCCAGGGTGATGCCTCTTGATGCAACGAAGGAATACCTTGGGAGCCTCAAATTTGGCATCGATGAGATGAGAGAAGTTGGAATACACTACTGATGGTGAATATGTTTGACTGATGTTCTGTTGGGTCAATGAGTTAACATAGAGAGGGTGCCAGAGGTAGAACTAGAGACTTTGAGGAGGCTTTAGTGACGGAATGTAGGTGCAGGAGCCCAATATACTTTGATTGGTCAAGCTAGGGAGGTGCCAGAGGTAGAAGTGGGTTGCATAAGGGGTTAGAGAAAGGCCAATCTTGATATGTTGGCAATATAGGACTCTCTGGAACTCCACAAGCCAACCAGTCTAGGGTTTAGTGGATATGCCATTAATATTTGACTGGTTTGCAACCTCTGGTGAGGTTGATGCACTGAACTCTGGGTCAGTGCTGAGTGGTGAGATGGTCTTTCATGAAGGGGAATTGGGGTCTAGCTCCAAGGATCCTCCTAGATCTTTATAGTTACCCCAGCTGCCACCATTTAACAGAAAACTTTTTTTTTTTTTTTTTTTTTTTTGAGAATTTAACAGAAAACTTTAGAATTTAGATTTAGTAATTCCCTTCCAATTATAAGAAGCATTGGAGTTAGGAGATTGAAGAGCAGTTTACGCATACATATATATATATATATATATATATATATAAAATATGCACGTGCCCGTGTGTGTCCTTAAATCAATAAAATGATGATTGATGGTTGACATGCTCGATGCTTCCATTGATTTTGTGTCCACATATATATTATTTTGTACAATACTTGATATAACTACATTAGGTTGTTGTCAATGGTATATGGATGGCACGGGTTATATTCACTTTTTCAAAAGAAGAATTAGATAAGGCTGCATTTTGATTGGGGTTGAGTTATGGATTATAGAATGGCTCAGGCCACATGATTCAGATTGATAGACGATTGATACCATAGATCAATGGATTAAAGAGACACACTGCTCTGAAAGGATTTACACCAAGATCCAATATAAAATGGTTTCAGGACCCAAGTTTTGTGCGTTATTGTTGTTGATCTCAGCCATTTGATTTTACTCAATTCTGTTTCAATACCCAAGAAAATGTAGGTTGACTTCCAAAATATGACAAGTTTTCAGTGTTACGTTATTCTCAAGTATAACATTGTGGGAGACGTAATTTTTATGCCAAATATGGATGTATGAGAATATGATCACATAGTTATGTGCTGGAAAAAATCGGTTATAAATACTTTCACATGATCTATAATTTTTAGGATTTGTGAATTTATATCATGTTAGAGTGAGAAATTAGTTACAGAAATCTGGTAAGGTAGATGGTCCAAAGTCATTATATTCAACACAAAAAATTGTCATGAAGCAAAAGAATGCTGTCTGGAATTGAAGCAGGGTAAGAGATGCAAATCCAGGCTACTATTATTAATTCTGGAAATCTGAAGTAGGCTCAGATAAATTGGGGAATTCCAGACTCTTTTGTTGTCCATCTCCAGAGTTTCTTGAGGATTCTTTGAGATTTCTCATATTCTTTCATCCTTTATTGAGAAACAGTTTCAGAGGAAGAGGGACAGAGAGAGGATTTTGAAAGGGAAGTTTCTCACTCAAAGTCAAAGATAGGATTTCAAAAAGTCTAGAATACAAACACTTTTCTTGAAACATGAATTTTTTACACATGTCATTTATCTTAATGAGAGGATGAGTTTCTGGATATTTTATACTCTTCATCTTTTAGTGATTGATTAACATTAATGTGAAGCTATCTGGCTTGACAGTATTATAAGAGATATATAATGATTTATATAATTTTAACTTTATAATCCTTTTGGTCTATTTAGCTTTTTGGGTGCAATTTACAGATTTTGACAGAGGGATCACATTGACTAACAATTCTAAACTGAAGTGTGTCAGTTGCAAATTTTAGTATATGAGGGGCCAAAATTATAGTGACCCAAAACATAGAGGGACCACAAGGTATTTTAGTGTAGATTTTATCGCAGTTAATACTTATAGCCACAATACATACTATGATAGGAGTTCTTTAGATCATTAGCCTGCTTCTGAGTTATAGCTGTACCCTAGTGGTGGTATTTTAACTAATTTAAACTTTAAACTATATGATCATAATTTGCCTCTACATTTTTAGCTCATCTTCCCATCATAACTTTAGGTTAAAGCAACAGTAATAAGGGGCTGAAAGCCATTGGAAATAAACCTTTGTATGATCAAAGACAGATATTTGTGCTGGAGATGATATTCTTAATTATCAAATTCTTAAAAGGTTTTGATTATAGGAGTTGTCATCAGTATCATACTTGAAATTGGGAAGAAATCCTGAAATATACTTAACTTGCTTTGAGTTTAAGATGACACAAGATGAAATATATCCAGATACAGAAGTACTATAGTTTCACATGCCTTGAATATATTATAAATTTATTATTTATTTCTTTCCTAGTAGTCTTCCTACTACTACTCCTTTTTTCGTTGCTCATCTATTTCATTTTGGAATGTCCTTGAATATGGCTTGCTTGGAAAAGTCAATGGACACTGCAACTTACCTTTTACTTTATTTGAAAATTCAATATCCCCATTTTATTAGTCTTATTTGAGTTTAAACCCAGAGATTGTATATTTGGAAATTTGAATTTTCTTATTTTAGAGTTAATTCATTTAAATGTTTTTTATTTATTTATTTATTTTTTTTAATGTATGCTGATTATATTCTTTACTGACCCTTGTGGTTTGTTCTCCACAGTTTCAGCATCTGAAGAATGAGAATCTTTGGCTGAAAGAAATTCAGGGTAAGGGATATTGGAGTATTAGAAGTCCAGATGACAAGGGCAATGGCCAAAACACTAGCATTTCTGACAATTATGGAATTCCGTATGGGATCTCATCATTGAAATCCGGTTATAATGCAAGTGGTATCTTTCTCCAGGATCTAATGATGCCTAAAGACACTTGGGAGGACGAGAGCAAAAGAAAAGCGGACATTATCAATTTCTTAAAAACCAGATCAAAATCTAGTGAAATCATTGCACGACATTCAGATACGAATGAAGTTCTTGACCAACGCAGGGAGGTTGCACTATCACAAAGTCTTTTCAGTGCAGTATTATCGCTTTTGGTTGGAATGATTGTGTGGGAAGCTGGAGACCCTTGCATGCCCCTTGTAGTGGCTCTTTTCACAGTAGTTGGAATGTCCTTGAAGAGTGTAGTTCAGTTTTTCTTCACCATTAAGAACAAACCTGCTTCAGATGCAGTTGCTCTCTTAAGCTTCAACTTTTTCATACTTGGCATGCTGACCTACCCAGCATTGCCAAGAGTTGCTACATTGTTGGCTCCACTGGCTTTAAGGCTTGTGGACCAAACAGTGAGCTGGTTTTGGTCTCGCATTCCCACAGCTTGAAAATCTCGGCTCTTTACTTTTCATGTACATGTAGCATAGTTCTCGAGTTTGTTTAAAGCAGTAATACTCTTTATAGCTTGTACAGTACAGGTTGTTTATTGGTCCTTTTCTATGTTATTGTCTAGCATGAATGAACTTCTGTAATAAATTTCTCGTAACCTTCATTTTCCGAGGTTGCTTGATGATCATTTATATTGGTATTTTTTAGTTTTTAATTTGTTTGCATCCTTTCATCTCAATATGTTTTGCAAGAGAGTAATGTTACTGACATAAATTTTTTCACAACAAATTACATAATTGTACATGCGGTTTAACTGTGAGTGGTGGTGGTGGACAATACACTGAACATATCACTTTTTTTTTCCTACCACTTACGGTCAACCATTTAATCAATTGTGAAAAAAATGGTGTGCATACGTCAATGTCTTGGCATATACTCAAAAGAGGTCGTTAATCCTATTTTTTCAGCTGTGTACCTATAGGTGCCTAGATAGACCATTAAATGGCACTTCACTTGAGGACGTGTTACTGCTTTAGAGGCTTTCTTTTAATCCTTATGAGAAGGTGAGAGCTGGTGCAACTTTTCATGGTATGAGATGGAGTGGTTGTGAATTTGTGATCAACAAGCCATATTTATGTTGGTGGTATGGTATGAGGACTAAGTTTCAGTTTATCTTTATAGGTTTGGCTTGTGGGGTTCTAGGATAGTTCTAGAATGATAGGATTAGACTCATAAGGGAGTGGAATATACCTTAAAGATTGAGTTGGTAGGTGGTGGTTAATTTTGCTTCTTTTTTTACTTCTCAATGTAAATGAGACCCTATCGATGCCTTCTTAATAAATGTCTAAGAGCACCTATTAACACTAGGCGAGTTGAGCTGGATGATACTTGCCCATACATTAAGTGCATGAAAGAATATGTGAGTCTTGATTCAAGTCTGGGAAGATGATATATTTTTAGGGTCCGGTTAATGTGTGCCTTAAGGACAGACATTAAGCTTTCTATATTTAGAAATATTTTCTTGAAAATTGAAAAAGTTGTCATTACTTTTTCAATTCTCGAGAAAATATTTTCAAAAATAGAAAGCTTAACGTGTGTCCTTAGGGCACACATCAGTAAAATCCATATTTCTAACCAATTCAAAAATAAAATAAAAGTACATGTTGACAAAAAGACAGTAATGTTACCGACATAACATTTTTCACAATAAATTTCTTAATTGTTCATGTGGTTTAATTATGAGTGACCGTGAGTGATGGTGGTGGACAATACACTCATGAACATATCACTTTATTTTTTCCCATCACTTACGGTCAACCATTTGATCAATTGTGAAAAAATTATGTGCATATGTCAATGTCTTGGCATATACTCAAAAGAGGTCGCTAATCCTGTTTTTTCAGGATAGACCACTAAATGGCACTTCACTTGAGGACGTGTTACCGCTTTAGAGGCTTTCTTTTGATACTTAACGAGAAGATGAGAGCTGGTGCAACTTTTCATGGAATGCGATGGAGTGGTTGTGATCAACAAGCCATATTTATGACTAGGTTTTCAGTTTATCTTTATAGGTTTGGCCTGTAGGGTTCTAGGATAGTTCTAGAATGATAGGATTAGACTCATAAGGGAGTGGAATATACCTTTAAGATTGAGTTGGTAGTTGGTGGTTAGCCTTTTTTTACTTCTCAATGCAAACGAGACTCTCTGGATCCCTCCTTAATAGATGTCTACTGGGTGAGTTGAGCTGGATGGTATTTGTCCATGCCTTAGGTGTGAGCCTTGATTCAAATTCGGGAGGAAAGATATATTTCTAACCAATTCAAATGAGATCTTATCGATGCCTTCTTAATAAATGTTCAAGGGCACCTGTTAACACTGGGTGAGTTGAGCTGGATGATATTTGCCCATACATTAAGTGCATGGGAGAATATGTGAGCCTTGATTCAAGTCCGGGAAGAGGGATATATTTCTAACCAATTCAAAAAACAAATAAATAAAAGCACATGTTGACAAAAAGACTTAACATTAAGTAGGGATACAATACAAGAATTTTTTTACTTTTTAAAAAGATGTGTATGTAGGTAAATGAAGAATGCATTTAAAGAAAACATCAATATGTTCTAGTACGCCACACTTGAGTGTCAAGGGAAATTAAGTCTTAACACCTCTAGAAAGGGTTACAAAACAAAATAAAGTCTGATCTTGACTAACTTCAAAAGTGGCTTCTTCTTTTTCTCAAAGCCACCCTAGTCTTCCTCATCCCATACAGTTTGGTCTTCCTCGCCCACCTTTTCCACTAATGGCTTTTTGGCTTACTTTTCTTCCAGATTAGGTATACAATTACCTACCTCTTTCATGATTTCTTCTTGCTATGGTGCCTAAAATAAAGGTACAATAATGAGCACTTGCTAATTTTCAAGTCCATTTTCCATTCACTTAAGCCCACTTTCAACATTTGCTCATCTTCCATCCTTTCATTTGCTCATCTTCCATTTTTTTCCTTTCCTCGATTGAATTTTGGCCATCTTTTTTCTTTGTTTTATGCTTTTCTTTTTTCGGTAGGTTAGAGGTCAAATTACAAAAAGCACTCGTCTTGTCACTTGTTCTCATTATGAATTTAAGCTAAAGATCCATGAACTCGGAGATCCTACCTGTCTTTTGTTTTGAATTGAGAAAATAGATTGATAGTGTAGTTAATTAGAGATGACCAATCTCCTGAACTTGAGAGAGGAAATATAGTTTTATGGGTAATTTTCTACTTAATTTTCATTATGTGTTCAACTTACATTTTTTTTTGAGAATCCATGTTCAACTTACATAAATAGACTAAGATGAGATAATCTCATCAGCAAATTCTAAAACATAGGAACCAATCATATCTTAAAATATAGGAATTAATTTGTATACAAATAAATAAAAATACTAATCTAGCTAGGAAGCCTTATTTGCCATTAAAAATTTAGGTCACATCAAATTTAATTTTATTAAAAAAAGGATCCAATGCAAACAATCAAGTGAATCAACCACACCCAAGAAAAGGGTCATCTTTCACATCTATGTGTTGGTTGGAATATTGTAAGTCTATTCACATGCAGATCGGATTAGCAATCAAAAGATTAGGTTTTATTATCAAAGACTGTATCACAACATATAGAAAAAAAAATTTAAAATCCAATCAAATACTATTAGCAATCAAATAAGATAAAACTAAATATGAAAAGTCATTCAATCAAATAAATTAAAATCAACTAAGTCACCTCACGGGGAAATCCCCTAAACTAGCAAGGCTCAATAAATTCATTCGTATATGTATTTTTTTTTTTCCACACTCAATAGCTAGATATTTGGGGAGGGGGGAGATGGGATATGAATAGTAGACATAAGGCAAAAAAAAATGATGACATTACTTACCATTGCGTTATTACTTGAACCCTAAATTAAGTTGAAATTACTCCTAATTTATTTTGAAAATCAAAGCCACTTTTTGATACATATCTAAATCTTGCAAAAGTCAATTGATTAAAAAGAACATTCAATCTCAATTAGCCTAATTTTAGTGATCCATAAATTATTTTAAGCAGAGTCAAAATAAGTCATCAGTCAAGTGCTCAATTAGGTTATAGTTTAAACAAATCACAAAAGATTGAGCCAATATTAGGGATTTGTACACACGTTGGACTAAGGGTGCATATGCATGTTTTGCTTGTCACATATAACGAAGGGGTATCAAATAAAAGAATAAAATACTTGTCAATCTATTCAAGTAAAGGTTAAAGAGATTCTAAAAAAAAAAAAAAGTAAAGGTGAAAGAGGTTAATGGAAAAGATAGTTACTTTGTCTTGAGGATGATCTAATTCAAAGCTTTTGTAGACTTGTCGGAGGTTGGATAAGATGATGACACATCAAAAACTATTTTATCTACTTTTACATAGCATTTCACAATATATTCCACATCATATCTTTTACTTTAAAATATCACTGTTAAAATAACCTAAAATAAGAACAATATTTTTTTTAAAAAGAAAAAATTCAGCGACAAATTAGAATTCCTGACCTTAAAAAAGAAAAAAAGAAAAAGAAAAATTTCTCAACCACAAAATGGGAAAATGTTTTTCTCCAAACCCTTCAAACTCTTCATAAATCTTTCTATTGGATGTGAATTTTAAAAATCTAATTCTTTGATTGCATGTTCTTTATGTTCTTAACACGCATGTCAGATTTTGTTCAAATTTGATGTTATTTACTATTTGATAAATAAATGTATATTTTATGCATAATTTTACATTACAAAAAATTTGAAATTTAAACATTTGATTGATATCATAGCTACTGATCTTTGATCTTCTTATAATTTTGTAAGCATGGAATATGTAATAAGAACATGCAATCCAACAGTTAGATTTTCAAAATTCATATCCAATAAAAAGATATATAAGGAATTTAAAGGATTTCTCTCCAAACTAATTTGGAGAGAAACATTTTCCCAAGTTTCTTCCAAATTAATTTGTAGAGAAACCCCTAAAAATCTGCTAATATCTTTTTATTGGATGTGAATTTTGAAAATCTAATCATTAGATTGTATATTCTTATTATATTCTCAATGCTTGCAAACCTATAAGAAGATCAAAGATCAATAGCTAAGTTATCGATTAAATGTTTAAATTTCAACATTTTGTGATCTAAAACTAAACATAAAAATAAGTTTATTGATCGAATAGCAAACAATATCCGATTTCAACCAAATTTAATATGCATGTTAAGAACATAAATTACATAAAATCAAACGGTTAGATTTTCAAAATTTACATCTAATAAAAAAATATTGGAGGAGTTTGAAATGTTTCTTTCCAAACTAAATTGGAGAGAAACTTTATCATGAAGGAAATAGTAAAGGGAAAAAAGAAAGAAAGAATAAAAGATAATAATAACACGATACTGTACACTTCTATTAGTAGAACTGTAGAAGCGTACTGTACCAAATGCTAAATTCTTTTTGGCATTTGAGAGATTTGATGTATGAGTTTTTTTTTTTAATGTTTGGTGTGCTCAATGCTAAAAATTTAGCATTTAGCACACCAGATACTAGTGCTCTAAGGTTTTGGAACCATGCCCAATTAGGATTCAAAATCTCATTAGTTATGCAATTACCAAAATCCCAAAAAAAAAAAATCCCCTTTTGAAAGAAGGGATTCTTTTCAACTAGATGAGGGATTTTACATAGGAGCATTTTGGAGGGTTGGTGGGGCACCCAAAATCCTGAAAATTCCGATTTAGGCCAAATATGTTCTTAAAGAAATTGGATTTAGGGTTTTTTTTTTTTTTTTTTTTTTTGGGTAGGCATATGCGTACGTATACTTCCCTAATAACAATATTATTGTAGGGTCACGATTTCTTGGCTCAAGCCCAAATAATACTGGATCCTGGCCTAATAAACCCTAGTCAATAAATTTGTAGAGAATGGATTGAAGAACTGGGCTCCAGTAAGTTTAACAACAGTTATTATGGTGTTTAATAGTGTTTTTCAAGAAAATAATAGATATGATAACCAATAAATCCCTGATCCGAGGAGCTTTTCTTCTTTTAGTTACTTAATCCCTCCTTAATAACGCCAATCCCCTCTCTATTCTTATTGCTCTCTTCCTCTCTTATGGAAGATATTTCCCATTATATAGTCCCCTAGAACTATCCTCCCCCTACACCTGTTCATCATCCAAGCCATCACTTGAGTATTTGTCCCATCAAACTTCTTCTTCAGCTTTTTCTTAGTTGTGATCTCCCAGGAAACACTATTCGGAGGTCTACTCCACATAAATGCGGCTATAAAAGTAGGTACAATGCATTTAATGTGGTGGTAGCAGCTTTTCTTTAAATATTTTGGAGTCTTCCTTCTTCCCTGTATGTTCGTGGGGCATCTTTGCATGGTGGGAACTTTATGGAGAATTATTATAATGGTCCGAGTAAACAATTGAACCGCGTTCAATATATCGGAGGAGGAATATCTCCTCGGAAAGCTTCCCAGTTATTTCCTACACCTAAAACTTTAGTTGGTAAATCTTAGTAGTCTTTAAATTCTCATTCATACCTCCTTGGAAATTCGGGTTTTCGAATAAGAACTAGGATCCAATACTTATCAATTTGGACTATCGCAAGCCCAAGGCCCAGTACACATGAATTTTGGACTTTCGCCCCTACAATAGGCCCTCAAAACTTTGGTTTTTCCCCTTCGTCGGGGGAGAAAAAACAGGATTTTGACTTTCATGACATAAGGCCACATGATTCTTCAATTCACACGTGTGGGGTGGATAATTCACGCGCCTCAGACTTGCTACTGATGCTTCAAGGTTCGCAAGGCGCTATTAAATGCTCTAGGTGGCGCATTGTCTCGTGCATCTCATGGTGAATTGCAGATCCAACGGATGAGTTTTTTCCTAAAACTTTTAAGCGGGATAATTCCCACTCATTTCAACTTCCTATATAAAGCGAACGGAGACATCATTTCTCCATTTTCACAAGTTTTCAGATCTTCAGAGATATCACACATTCGAACTCCCCATACTTTCTTTAAGACACAAAATATTCCAACTCTTTTTTTTTTTTTTTTTTCGAGAGATTTTCAAAACATTTTCTTTAAGGTATCAGAGATTATCATATACATTAGTTTCTACAAACTTATATTTTCTCAAATATATTCTTTTCTCTTCGGCTACTCTCCTTGGCCACTCGCTTTTACTTTTCTTTACTTATAGGATTCCGTTATTTCATTCTAGGTTTGTCTAAATGGGTAGATTCACGAGTCTGGTAGATTCCCCTTCAAAAATAGAACTTTTCAAAAAGAGATATCACATACCTCAGGAAGTGGGCCTACGATATTGTTCCACAGAACAAATCGTTACAAATAGGGAAGTAGGGGAAGTTATCATTCCTATAATAGCCTTTATAGAAGATGGAATGACCCTCCCCATGGGTAGGATAACAATGGACTACCTTATCAATCACAGGTTGTGCCCTCACCAGTGTGCACCCAATATGTTTAGGATTCTAAGGTGTGTTGATGCTCTTAATGAGCATCTCCAATTAGGACTCACATGGCATGACGTGGTGCACATGTACGAATGTCATTCCCAAACCGACGGAGGATTTTACCTCAAGTCTCGATCACCTGTGGTCAGGCTCATTTCGTGCCTCCCTAAGTCCAACAAAGGGATGAAAGATGACTACCTCATCGTCTCAGGGGCATGGCACGATGGTCTTCACTACCCAACCCAAGAGAGAGAGTCAGGTGGGATACCTTAGAGTTAGATTCCTTAGTAAAACACTTAAGATATTCTAATCCTCATCATGTAGCTATTATTCTTTATTTTGCTTTATCTCGATGATGGGTTTTCATGAGCTAACCATGGCTCTTTTCTCGGCTGTTATTGCAGATAGGAGGCACATTGCCCCTCGGCTCAACCACACCAACGTAGCGGCCTTAAACTACGTGCTCTGATTAGAGATTTTCGTCAGCGAGGATCGACAATTGCAAGCCGTTCATTTGATTTTGGATTTTGAACCTATTTCAAAGGTCTTTCAAGAGATAGGCCATGCCATCAAGGCAGGAGATCCTCGGATAAACCATATCGACGTATCCAAGCTAGATTTCTTGGCTCGAGACGATCTTTCTCTCATCAGACTACCCATTCATCAAATCCCTCCTCCATTCATAATTCCATTGCAACAAGTTCCCCTTGAAGTAACAGTCGTAGCAGAAGAGGAAATCGCATCCTCTCGCCTATCCCTAGAGGAGGAAATTGCATCCTCTCGGCTATCTCAGACTCTGAGACTAAATCTGCTAATCTCTCCTCCATTCATCCAAAACAGTTGGACATTGCTCGGATAGACTTGGAATTTGAAGAGAAAGATGAAGCAATGGACCCGAAGAAAAGACCGGGTTTGAAAGGCCTGTTAGCTAGCAGGAATAAATGGGGAAATTCGAAAGAGGCCCCCAAAACTCAACCTCCTATAGTTCTTCCTCCTCCTTCTCCTCCTCCCACTAATCTCGGCCTACAGGCCATGCCAAATTTGAAGAAAATGAGGTGAGATCATGAATTAGAGGAAGGCGAGGTGGCTCTTCGGAAGGACAATAAACAACAAAAAATAGCCAATGACCCCAGAGATAAAAGGGGTACATCTGTGGATAACAGGGATGAGGCTAAGGTACGTCGGCCTCAGCGGACCTGGGCTTCTCGGATAGAAATGGAGGGTGCTCCCATTCCATATGATGCTTCAATATGGGATGCGCAGAGAGGCCACGCTAATTACCTAGCGCAAGCCCTACAGCAACCTCTCCTTCTCCCAAGGGACATGGAGTCCATTCGGCGCACAAGATAACCTAATTTATTCATGTCATTAAAAAGAGATCTAGTTATGGTTAACTATATCTTTCCTACTCAAGTGTTTAAGATAAATTCTTTTTGTCTGTTGTTTTGATCGCAGTTTTAATTATATTTGCTATCTTCATGTAGGTCACTCAGCAGGTTTATGTGGCCGAGGATTGGGTGCGAAATGCCCATAACAAATTTGATGCAGAATCTCAATCTCGGCGCGAAGTTGAAAAAGCTCTCGGCACAACAAATCATGAAAAAATGCAGCTGGCTGAGAAGCTTAAGGCCGCAGAGAGTGCGCATCAAAGCGCTGAGGCAGGGTTGAAAACTGCCGAAGTCCAAGCTGAGGATTAGCACAAGCAGCTCTACACTACCTAAATTAACCTTGCCACTGAGAAGGCAGCAGTTCTAGACCTAAAGACTGAACTGCAGAAAGCTCAAGAGGCATTAAAGGTGGCCAAGGAAGCTGCTAAGGCCACGAAGGCAGTAGCTTATGAACGTGGGGTAGTGGAGACTGAGGCAAGGTTGATTGCGGAGGTGACGGTAGTCTGTAGGGACTATTGCGCCGAAACATACTACAAAACCCTTGATCGGGCAGGAGTCCCTACTGACTCTAATCTGAGAAGAACAGACAAGGTATACTATCCAGAAGATATCAGAGAGGATCCAATTGCTCTTCCTTCTCCCATAGCCCTTCCCCTTCCTCCTCTCGAGCAACCTTTCACCACCCAAGACCCTTCTCAAGGGATTGAAATACCAGCAGGGGTTCAAAAAGAGAAAAGGGGTGATGTGGGGGTCTCTCGGCCAGATGAGAAGGCGAAGGGTAAAGGAGTTTAACCTCCTGTTGATGCCAATCCCTCCGAGGACGCTCTTACAATTAAAGACATGGTGTCCAAGGCTAAAGCTACTGAATCCAAGTCCAAGATTGATTCCAAAAAAGATTCTCATCAATTGCAGACCTAGATATAGGATTTTAGCTTTGTTTTTATGATTTTTGTAATGGCCTTATGCTTCTAGATGTAATACTTGTGTTTATCATCTAATGAAGGCATTTATCTTTTTATTTGACTTAGATTTTGAATGATATTATGAATGGCTTTAAGTTATTATCATTTCATCCTTAATAAACATTGTTGATAACATATATTTGGTCATTTATTTATTTCAACTAAATGCCATCCACCCAAGCTGTAAATTGATATTAGTATATCAAAGGTCTGGTTCAACACAGACAAATAATACCCTTAGTATATTATTATGAATACAATAATACTTGGAGTCTTAATGAGTGCTTAATCTTCAAATAAGCATCGACCAATTTTAAGTTGATATAAGTTAATTTCATCTAAGTATGTGATCTAAGAGACCTGACATACCCTGAAATCTGTTTAATAATTATATAGATATCAAGGAATGTTAATTTCACCCAAGTATGTGGTTCGAGAGACCTGACATGCCTTGAGATCTGTTTAACAATTACATAGAAAATAACAACAATTAACTTGATGTATTTACACAAAGGAATGTTAATTTCACCCAAGGATTTGGTCCGAGAGACCTGACATACCTTGAGATCCGTTTAACATTTATATAGATGCCAATGAGTGTTAATTTCACACAAGTACGTGGTCTGAGAGACCTGACATGACTTGAAATCTGTTTAACACTTATATAGATGCCAAAGAGTGTTAATTTCACAAAAGTATGTGGTCCGAGAGACCTGACATGACTTGAGATCTGTTTAACAATTCTATAGATGCTAAGGAGTGTTAATTTCACACGAATATGTGGTCCGAGAGACCTGACATGACTTGGGATTTGTTTAACATTTATATAGGAAATAAACAGCAATTAATTTGATATATTTACACAACAAAACACATACTTGAAGAAATGAAACTTTAATTAATAATAATACCTTCTCAGGTTGTTTACATTCCAAGGACGAGGTATTACACGCTCATCTAAATCTTCTAGAAAATATGCTCAAATGCCAGCCATTGAGGTGATACGATAGGGTCCCTCCCAGTTGGGTCCTAATTTTTCCCACGCTGGATTTTTTGCCGTGCCCAAAACCTTTCTGAGTACCAAATCCCTAAGCTCTAATGGTCTCAATTTTACCTTGGCATCGCAGCCCTATTTGAGTTTATGCTGATAATAAGCCAACTGGACCATTGCACTTTCTTTTCTTTCTTCAATAAGGTCCAAGCTCCTTTCCAACAATTCATCATTATTGCTGGAATTGAATGATTGATTTCTTAATGTCGGAAAACCCGTTTCTATAGGGATAATAGTCTCAGCTCCATAAGACATTGAAAATGGGGTTTCTTCGGTTGACCTGTGAGGAGTGGTTCGATATGCCCATAGGACATGCGGTAGTTCTTTCATCCATCTTCCTTTTGCATCGTTCAACCTTTTCTTAAGTCCGCTCACTATGACCTTGTTAACAGCTTCAGCTTGTCCGTTCCCTTGGGGATAGGTTGGAGTGGAATATTTGTTTATAATTCCCAATTCACAGCAATATCTTCTAAAGAATTTGCTGTCAAATTGAAGTTCGTTGTCCGAGATAAGGGAAGGAGTTATTCCGAAGCAGGTGACAATGTTTTTCCAGACAAACTTCTTTACGTCCACATCTCAGATATTTGCCAAAGGCTCGGCTTTAACCTATTTGGTGAAGTAGTCTATGCCGACCAACAAATATTTCTTGTTTCCAGCTGCTTTAGGAAATGGGCCAACAATATCTAAGCCCCATTGTGCAAAAGGCCAAGGACTGGAGAAGGGATTCAGGAATCCTCCTGGTTGGTGTGTGTTGGGTGCAAATCTTTGATATTGATTGCATTCTTTCGCATATTCTAGTGCTTCATTTTGCATGTTTGGCCACCAATAACATTGGGTGATGGCTCTATGAGCTATGGATCTCCCTCCTGTATGGCTCCCACAGATCCCTTCATGTAACTCCTCAAGGAGTAATTCTGACGCCTCAAGGTGAATGCGGAGTAGATATGGCCCAGGAAAGGAGCGCTTGTACAGTTTCTGGTCCTTAGATAGCTAGAACTAGGGAGCCTTCCTACGTATCTTTTCAGCTTTAGATTTGTCCTCTGGTAAAACGTCCTTACTCAGGAATTGAATAATGGGGTCCATCCAGCTGGGCTCTATTCTGACGTGGTGAACGTAGATCATATTCCCTCTTATTCTCAAGGGCTTACACAGATTTTCTATGAGAATAACACGAGGTAAATTCTGGGCTGAGGAGGTTGCCAACGTGGCCAGGGAGTCGGCATGAGTATTTCCACTTCTAGGGATGTGTTGTAGGATGAATGATTCAAATTTCAGTTGCAGGTGCCTGATTTGAGCCAAATACCTTTGCATTCTCTCATCCCTTACCTCTAATTCGCCCTTCACTTGACCAACGACCAGCCTTGAATCTGAGAACATTGTAGCCGACTTTCCCCCCATTCTCTGAACCATGGACAGTCCTTCCAGTAATGCTTCATACTCGGCCTTGTTGTTCGTGGCTGAAAAGCCTAGCCTTAATGACTTTTCTATGATGAGTTTTTCAAGCGAGATCAAGACTAGCCCCACTCTAGACCCTTTTTGGTTCGCTGCCCCATCCACATATACCTCCCACTGCAATGGTTCTTGCACCATAACCAGGCCAACCGATTTTTCATCCATGCGTTTGCCGCTGATTCATTTTCTGCGAGGCCTTTAGCAAACTCGGTAACCAAATCTGCAAGGACCTGACCTTTGATTGAGGTGTGAGGCATGTACTTAATGTCGAAAGCTCCTAGGATCGTGCCCCACTTTGCTATCCTCCCAGTGTAATCAGCACTTCGAAGTATGGCTTTTAGTGGAAGCTGGGTTAGGATATTCACGTGTGTGCTTGGAAGTAGTGGGGGAGCTTTCGAGTACCATGCACCACTGCTAGGATTGCCTTCTCTAATGGTAAATAATGAATCTTGGCTTCGTGTAATGACTTGCTCACGTAATAGACTAGTCATTGTCTACCACTGTCGACTCGTATCAACACCAAACTCACGGCATGAGGAGCTACAGCGATATAAGCAAACAGAACTTCATCTGTTCCAGGGCTGGACATAATAGGTGGATGAGAGAGATACTCTTTAAGTTGTTTAAATGCCCGAGCACATTCCTCGGTCCATTCAAAGCCTTTCCATTTGTTCATTAATAGGAAGAAAGGTCAACATCTGTTTGCCGACCAATAGATAAACCAATTCAAAGCTGTCGTCATTCTAGTTAACTTTTGAACCTCTTTAGGGTTCCGAGGTGGTTGCAAATTATTTATGGCTTTAATCTGGTCAGGATTCACCTCGATTCCTCGATGAGTCACCATACAGCGTAGGAACTTGCCTGACCCTACCCCAAAAAAGCATTTTGAGTCATTAAGACGAAGCTTGTGTCCCCTTAGAATTTCGAAAATGTTTGTGAGGTCTCCTATATGCTCGGATACTATCTTACTCTTCACCACCATGTCGTCTATATACACCTCAATATTCTTACCCATTTATGAGTCGAACATCTTGGTTATCATCCTTTGGTATGTCGACCTAGCATTTTTCAAACCAAAAGGCATCACCTTATAGTGATAATTCCCAATGGGAATGACAAAAGATGTTTTCTCCTGATCGTCTAAGGCCAGTGGTATCTGATGGTATCCTTCGAAGGCGTCCAGGAAACTCATCCAAGGATGGCCTATCGTTGTGTCCACCAACTGGTCTATCCGAGGAAGGGGGAAAAGATCTTTCGGACAGGCTTTGTTCAAGTCTATGAAGTCTACGCACACTCGCCACTTTTCGTTTTTCTTTTTCACTACCATGATATTAGCTAACCATTTTGGGTAAAATACTTTCTTGATAGCCCTTGCTTGCTTAAGTTTAGTTGCCCCATCCTTAACAGCTTTATAATGGTCTTTGGATGAGCGCCTAGGTGGTTGCTTTCTAGAAGTGATTACTAGGTTAACATTTAGGTGATGGCAGATGAAGTTAGGATCAATTCCTGGGGCTTCGTAAGTGTTCCAGGCAAACACATCAACATTCTTTCGGAGGAATTCTATTAGTTCTTGTTTTTCTTGAGGAGGAAATTGAACCCCGACTTGAAAGAATTTCTTCGGATCATTATCAATAACCACTCTTTCTAGATCCTCACAGCTCGCTTCCTCGGTTGATCCCCTTTCCGATGAAGCTGAAGCTTTTGATTGCTATAAGAGCTTTTCAGCAAAGGCCGAGGGCGTAGCCTCGGGTTTGTGCAAGATGGCCGCTACCATGCATTGTCTAGCAACGAATTGGCTGCCCAAAATCTCTTTAACTAGGCCTTCCGAGGGGTATTTCACCTTCTGATGCAAGGTAGAAGAGACAGCCCCTAGGGCGTGAAGCCAAGGCCTGGCCACAATGGCTGTATAGGGGGAATAAGAATCTACCACAATGAAATCCACCTCCACTACTTCTGAATCGATTTGTATGGATAGCATGATCTGGCTTTTGGGAATAACAGTCTTTCCTTCAAAACTTACTAGGGGAGATTCTTAGGCCGTTAAATCCTGGGTTTCAAATTCATTCCCTTGTACAGATCAGGGTACATAATTTCGACATCACTACCCTGATTTACCAACACCCGCCTCACGTCATATCCCCATATTCTGAGCATAACCACCAAAGCATCGTCATGGGGTTGGATGGTTCCGGTTTTATCCTCTTTCGAGAAGCCTAGAGTTGGTTGAGTTAGTATTCTAGTCCTCTTCGGCTTTGAACCATCCTCATCGGCTGACAACCGAGCTACTGACATCACTCTGGAGGGGTAGGATCCAGTCCTTTCAGGAGCTGCGAAGATGACATTGATTGTTCCCAAAAGAGGCTTAGAAGGAGCATTTTTCTGAGAATCTGAACTTGTCTGGTTCCCTTGGCTACTAGAATGATGCAACAGTGATTTTAGTTTTCCTTCTCGGATAAGCTAGTCTAAATGATCCCATAAGTTCCTACAGTCTTCCATAGTATGTCCCTGTTCCTGATGGTAATGGCAGTAGAGGCTTTGGTTGTGCTTTGTAGGGTCTCCAACCATTTTGTTTGGTCATTTGAAGAATGATTCGTTCTTAATCTTCTCTAGAACTTGCCAGATTGGCTCTCGAAACCTGCATTAACCATTTAGGTATTGGTAGACCCTGATTGTCCTACATAATCCCTTCTCGGTCAGTTATTATTGTATCGGTCCAACTTGAAATCCCTCCTTTCTTGAAGGATAACCTTAGCCTTCCCTTTTCCTTGTTGTTGGTTGTCTTCGATCCTCTTGTACTTATCAACTCGGTCTATGAGCTGGTGTAAATTGGTGACAGATTTACCTGTCAGAGATTTCCTTAAACCATGTTCGGATAGGAGGCCGACCTTGAAAGTTTTAATGGCAACGTCATCGAAATCGCCATCAATCTCGTTAAATATTTTCCAACATCTGTCCAAATATGCCTTTACGGACTCTCCCTCCCTTATTGACATGGACAATAAAGAGTCCAAAGGTTGAGGAACCTTACTGCATGTGATAAATCGGGAGCAGAATACTTGGCTGAGCTTTTTAAAGGAACTAACAGAATTTGTCCTTAGCCCGTCGAACCATCTCATCACCATTGGTCCTAAGCTTGATGGAAATACCCTACACATCAAGGCTTCGTCCTGAGAATAGACAGCCATCTTCTGTTTGAACTAACTTACGTGTTCTACAGGATCCATTTGGCCATTATAAATGGTAAACGTAGGCTGATGGAATCATCTAGGAAGTTTTGCCTTCTTTATCCCTCGTGTGAAGGGCGACTTAGAAATTTAACTCAATGCCTTTTTCATAACGTCAGTTCCCATTCCTTTGCGAGAAGGGCTTCTGCGTTTTCTCCGGTGATGACGCTCTTTATCATAGGAGAAAGATTCGCTTGGTGGAGTTCTTGACCTTTGTTTATAAATAGTGTCCTCTTCATCATTGGAAGAGACATCGGAGCTGGAAGGGGATCGCCTCTGTTGTGCTCGATGGAGTTGCTTCTTCAAGTCATCAATCTCTCGTTGCATGGCTTTATTATCATCTCGCTCGTGGGAGATGTGGCTTCCCTTTCGAAAGCGGCTTCCACTTGTATGGGTGGTATGTATACTGCCTTCTCAATATTTTTCCCGATCTCTTTCACGTTCGAGATTGAGGAAATCATCTTGTTAATGAAAGTTCGCAGATTCCGCCTGATGCGGACTTGTTGGATGTGGACCTGATCCTGCCATATTTAACCGTTGTACTTACTTATGCACAAGTTCTCTCCACAGACGGCGCCAATTGTAGGGTCACGATTTCTTGGCTCAAGCCCAAATAGTACTGGATCCTGGTCCAATGAACCGTAGTCAATAAATTTGTAGAGAATAGATTGAAGAACTGGGCTCCAGTAAGTTTAACAACGGTTATTATGGTGTTTAATAGTGTTTTTCAAGAAAATAATAGACATGATAACCAATAAATCCCTGGTGTGAGGAGCTTTTCTTCTTTTAGTTACTTAATCCCTCCTTAATAACGCCAATCCCTTCTTTGTTCTTATTGCTCTCTCTCTCTCTCTTATGGAAGATATTTCCCATTATATAGTCCGCTTGAACTATCATCTCCCTACACTTATTCATCATCCAAGCCATCACTTGAGTATTTGTCCCATCAAACTTCTTCTTCAGCTTTTTCTTAGTTGTGATCTCCCAAGAAACACTGTTCAGAAGTCTACTCCACATAAATGCGGCCATAAAAGTAGATACAATGCATTTAATGTGGTGGTAGCAGTTTTTCTCTAGATATTTTGGAGTCTTCCTTCTTCCTTGTATGTTTGTGGGGCATCTTTGCATGGTGGGAACTTTGTGGAGAATTATTATAATGGTCCGAGTAAACAATTGAACCGCGTTCAATATATCTGAGGAGGAATATCTCCTCGGAAAGCTTCCCAGTTATTTCCCACACCCAAAACCTTAGTTGGTAAATCTTAGTAATCTTTAACTTCTCATTCATACCTCCTCGAAAATTCGGGTTTTCAGATAAGAACTAGGATCCAATACTTATCAATTTAGACTCTCGCAAGCCCAAGACCCAGTACACATGAATTTTGGACTTTCGCCCCTACAATTATTTTTATTATTTTTGTCTCAACTAGAGTTTTCTTAAGTCATGATTCTTTTGGGCTCACCAAGAGTGATTTTTTCCATTAAAAAAATTGATTTCTTTTTTGTCATTGGCATCGGAAGCCTAACTTGTTGGTCAGTGCATTCATTGAAGCTCCAATTCTTGCTTTACCGTCAACGAGGGTGTGGTTATATATAGCAAAAAAGACATAAGATCTCTCTCTCTCTCTCTCTCTCTGTAAGTGCGTGAGGTTCTTAGATCAAAGATTTTTCTGCATTGCCACTAGAGGGTGACCATCCATAACCATTGAACACTTTGGACTGTTAACAGGGGGGAAAATTGGAGTTTCTTGGTCCTTTGAATTGTTTAGTGTAATTAGAAATTTGTTGAGGTATATCATATATGTTAAAACTTGTGAATTAAACCTTTAGTGAAGCTTAAGATTGTCGGGGGTGAAAAAGTTTTCCTTTCAACAAATGAGATTTATGTTAGGTTAGAGGCCTAAATCGAAACTCGACGATGGGCTCAATGCACAGCCCAAAAGCTATCGGTGAAGATCCAAAGAATTCACTGTATCTTATGCCTTGGGCTTAGGTTGAGACTGACAAGAATGACCCATAAATAATCCCTACAACAGACACATCAGCATGATTAAAAAGCATACTGTAAGAAATAGCCCAGCGGTAAAATGTTTTTGCAGAAAATAGCCCAGCAATAAAATGTTTCTACAATAAACTAGCCCAGTGGTAAAATGTCCTAGCGGTAAAGTAAGACAAAACAGAATAAACCTCCACCTGTTAGCTATTTCACAGATTAAGGAAAGTATCCACGTTTTCAAACTCATCATCCATTGGCTCTGGAGAAAAGTCTTTTAACACAATAATATGAGGAAAATTTTTTATAGTGACAGTTACATCATAACCTTCAATAGTAAATGAGTAAATGAATATTATGGGCTCCATCATGACAAATAATGAGAAATATTTAATGTGAGATGAAGGGAGAGAGAGAGATCCCAACTAGCACAGCAAGATCATTATGGTGCCAAGACATGCTCGTGAATATAATATAAGTAGTGAGTAATGAGGGACATTTCAGGTAGTATAAGTAGTGAGAGAGGGTGTGTATAGTAAAGCTACTGAGGCTTTTTGCTGGGGATAGATGAGTGTTTTTAGGTAGAGGTATGAGGAGTGTTTGTGAGCTAGGATCTGGGGACTTAGTTTCTAAGCTTGAAAATAAGAACTCAGTGACTTTTTCAGAGCTTAGAGAAGGCTTAAAACAGAGAGGTTAAGGAAGAACTCCTTTCTATTAGTGTGTCTCTTAATGTATATCCGTCCCCCCCCCCCCCAAGTGTTAATGGAAAGTTTCCATTTATAGTTGAGTTTTATGGGGTAATTAGCAAATAATCTATGCTAAATCTTTCTCAATCTTTAGAAAATTCTTAGAGAATCGTTCCTAGGATTTTAGCTAATAGTTGTAAGCTCAACTTTTAGAAGGTTCTTGCTGTATTGGGTAATAATAATTGGGATTCTGATTTAGCATTGAATGTTGATTGGCCTTGATTGATGGGATTAAAGCACGCATTAGGCTAATGATCTTGGTTATGCTGCTACTAGAATCAGAGTTCCCTAGGGTAGATTGTATTACCCCAAGCCAGGTGTCAATCTTGGAACCCTTGCTAGGAACTCTACTGGGATCCCCTTGGTGCCCTCCAAACCACATTTCCCTAAGTTTCTCCATTTGAGGTTCATGTGCTTGGTCCATGAACTAGAGAGTACAAGTTTTTGGTATGAAAATGAGTTGATTTTAAGTTGTTTTAGGAGCTTTCATGGCCTGGTCATGGTTACTCTTGGTTCTTAACTGAATGGGCTGGAGAAGAAAGAAGGGACAGCTGGTTAAAGCTTCCCAGCTTTTTGTCATGTTACTTTAGCTTTATGTCACATGAGAAATAATGAAATTTCAACTTGTGAAGGAAGGGTTTAACCTTTGATGGACATGTGTCCTCTTCTGGTCTGATTGGACAAGTTGGAACTTGATAGCAATGGGCTCCAGTTGTTAAGTTGTGCTCAAATTTGGCTGGTCAGCTCACGTTAGCTTCAGTTGTTGGGATTTGTGTATGAGCTGGGTTGGCTTAGCTAGGCTTTGTAGTTGAGCTTCTTTGAGCTTGGTTATCCCTACAAAATGAAGAGTTTTGCCATGGGTGATATACATGGGCTTCTATAAATTTTGTAAGAGAGGTATTTCTTGAGGGATGAGTAATTATATTTTCCATGAGTGAGGGATTTAGTATATATAAAACAAGTGTCAAAATAATATTTGAGTTTTGTAAATATGTGCCAAAATAGCATTTGGGTTTTATGAAATAGTTGCCAAAATAATATTTGAGCTTTATAAGATAGTGCCAAATTAATATTTGGGCTTTGTAAAATAAGTGCCAAATTAGTATTTAGGCTTTGTAAAATAGGTGCCAAATTAATATTTGGGCTTTGTAGGATTTTGTAAAAATATTGCCGTGTAGTAACGGGCTTTAGAAGTGCCGTGTAGTAACGGGCTTTAGAGATGTCGTGTAACAACGGGCTTTTAATAGGTGTCGTGTAGCAACGGGGTTTAAGAGGTGCCAGCAATGGACTTTAAGAGCTACTGTGTAGCAACGGACTTTAAGAGCTGCCGTGTAGCAACGGGCTTTTAGAGGGTTTTGTTGGGCTTTTTGGATTTTTCCCACATGTTAATGATTTTGGGCTTTTTTGTGGAGGAAGTATAATTTTGTGGCCCAATTTTGGTAATAATGTGATGAGTATTTTTGTGAAAACTTAAGTTGGATAATATGTGAGATATAATGGGTAATATTTGTGAGGACCCAAGATAATTTATGGGGCTTATATATGGAATATTTGCAAGAGCCCAATAACATGGAGAATATTTGAGTAATATGTGAGAAATATTTATGTGGGTATTTTTGTGAGTGTGCTAATGAAATTAAGACCCGAAAATTTGTACCTCAACAAAGATCACCTTCACTTTTCATAATTATCAATGATTTAGACCAAATATTAGGTTATTCAAGCTTTATTATTATTATTTTGTCATCAAGTTGGTATTAAAGATTTTATTTATTTATTTTCAATCTTTTGGCAATTACTGGTTTGTAAGTAGTAGTACAATTTTATTTATATATGATATAAGATTAAGGTAAGTACCATGGAATAGCAAAACAAAGGAACAAGATTTAAATAATGCTACAGTAAGGTGAGATTGGAACTTTGTCGATCTCATGTATTGAAAGAGTTTTAACTCCAATAAGATCACCAACATTGGATGTACTAAATGCTTTACACCAAATAACATTAGATGTGCTAAACTTTAGGGGGAAAAAAAAATAGTATGGAGCTACAGTATGGTAGATCATTCTTTTCTTTTCTTTTTTTTCTTTTTTTTTTTAATTTTAATTATTTTCTCTCTCCTCTCTACTGACTCTCTCTCTTCTCTCGCTTCTCTCTTTACAGTGGGTTTTACCTTTTTTTTTCAATAGAAGGTGAGTGTTATTTTAGGTTATTTTAATGGGTGATATCACCCATTAAAATAACCTAAAATAACACTCACCTTCTATTATTTTAATGGGTGATATGTTAACATATCACCCATTAAAATAACCTAAAATGTCTTCTTACGTTAAAGTAAGATGAGATTTTTTTTTTAATAATTATTTTATAGAATATTCAATATTGATGCTCTAGTAAAAATGAAAAAGGAGACAATATCTTATTTTAAAAATATATGCAACAAATCTCTCATAACCAGGGGCGGAGGCATGTATAAAGGTGGGGGGCCATGGCCCCCCCAAAATTTTGAAATTTTTTTAAATATATATATAATTATTTTAATATTTTCAAAATTTAGTATACAAAAATAAGAGTTGACCCTCCCCCAAATATTTGAATTAGTCCAGTAATGCTCTTAAAAATAATAATTGGTCTAATAGTTATAGAGATATAACTTTATTTTTTGCAATTCTATTTTTTATTGTAAAATGTGTTCTTTAGTTCTTATATCTGTTAAATATTTGATAAAGTTTAGTATATAACATGTTTGAATCTATCTTTTTCAACCTGTTATGTGACGATTAACAAGTCATTGACTCATTAAAAAAATTTTGTTACTAAAACTACACATGAAATGTGTCTTTAGTTGTCATATAATATGAGTTAAAGTAATGTAGCTTTAAATATATTTGGAGCCTAACTTATTCTTCCAAGTTTTGGAATCATTTATGTTTTTGAAAATTTCATTAATTCAATGGAAATTTTTTTTACTTACTTTAGCATAAAATTTGATAATTTGTATTTAAAATGAAATTTTTTAAGAATTTGACTATGAAAGTGGAAAAAATGAATTTTATTTTATGAAAGATCGCCGTCAAAAATAATTTTGATTGAAAATACTAAACTTTTTTTTTTCTTTTTTGTTGTGTGTATATATATAACTCATCAAATAAAAAGTGTGTATATATAATAAAAAAGTGCACATATGTGTATATATATGTGTAGAAGTTGTTTTGATAAATATATTAGCGTCGCACTTGGCCCCCTCAAACAAAAATTCCTGGCTCTGCCCCTGCTCATAACACATGGATTCCACGTCATTATACACCTGGAAAATTCACATGCTACACAAGAGTTTTGTACATGTATCGATAACATGTGAATATGCATAATTATTCTACATAAAGAGCCACGAGCCACACATGGTGCAAAGCCCCAATAATTATTCTAATGCTGTAATATGAATGAAAACTTCATTGGTAAGTCCCAATATTTCTTGAGATTAAAAAAAAAAAAAAATCCACAATTTATTTTCATTTTTTTATTATAAAAAAAAAAACCAGAATATTTTCTATGGGCTAAAAAGTACACAAAAAGATCTCTGTCCTCAAACGCTGTTATTCTTGGTAGTATGTACAGAAAGAGAGAGTCTTGTAGTCTTTCTGTGTAAACCTTTTTTTAGCACACGCAGACAGTTTGCTATTTTTTGAGTATTTTCAGACCATGTTGCAGCTGCAGCACACACGCACGTGCACTCACTGTAGGCTGTAGCTACCTATAACTCCACATTTAGAAAACAATCCAAATTAAAAAAAAAAAAAAAAAGTACCAAACTTCCAACTGGCACATCAGGTAAATATTCCCCAAATCCATACCCGAATTTTCAAAATATTCTTGAGCACATCCTCCTTTTCTTCCTCGTCCTGCCTTCTCTTTTTGAACGCAACCAAAATCACCCACCTTTTGCTTTCCTTCTATTCCTACAATAAAATATTGGGAAATGTTAACAAGCACCATGTGGCGCTTGTTAACGCTTCCTATTTGTGTCTCACTTAAAAATAAAAAATAAAGAGATAAAATTGTCAAAAGTTCCCTAGAAAGCTAAAAAGCGACTGGTAGTTGTGTTGTTAGCGGGCACCGTAAGATGCCTGTTAACACAACCCTAAAATATATACTATTAAATAAGTTTATAGAAAAAAAAATCTTTTATTGATAAGTCTAGAGACACATCAAAATTGACAACAAATTTTACACATAATAAGTTATTAATGGTAAATAATAAAATGGTCTAATGGTGCCTTTAGGGCAATGTTTAACAATTTATTTTTGAAAAGTTATCATTTTTATAGAAAATAGAAAAAACTGTCAAAACATTAATTGTTTTTTCTTTTTCTATAAAAATTTTCTTTAAATGGATTGTTAACATTTACCCTAAGGGCATCTGTTAGCATTTTCCATAATAAAATTATGTCAATGATGAACCATGTGAAAATCAATAATAATTTGACAAATCAACCAGTGTAAAATTTGTTGTGAAAATTGTTATTTATGTAGCATTACTTTTCTTTTACAATCATTTATATCCACCGTTTTACGCACAAATCCACCATTAATGTGAAAATGTTTCATTTAAAAAGAAATGTTATATTTACAATATTTTTTTCAGTACTTTTGTAACAAATTTTAAATGATAAGTTGTTACTAACTTTTACAACTGGATAAAAAATTAATTTAAATAGTGAGTATAAATTAGAATCAATAATAACTTATCATCTAAAATTTATTGTATAAATATTATGAATATAACACTTATCTATTTTTAAAATGCCCACCCCCAAGTCTATACGTGAAAAAGTCAAGGAAACTCTAACAACAAATCCGAATATACACAAAAATTCAAAATATGCTTAATAAGTCTCATTCTATCATTATTGCAACCTAAATTTACTTTTTCAACCACTATTTCAGATGGTCCCATATATAAATACTTAGATAAATACTACGTTCATAAACGGTTAAAAAAATATTGTGAAAATATAAGAGCACTCCCATCAGGTGTGCTAAATATGTCAAATGCCAAATATTTGGCACATTTAACACACCAAACACAAAAACAAGCTCTCATCAGCTGTTCTATATCTCAAAAAATTTAGAACATGTCTACAGTACCGTCTCAAATATGAGACGGTACGGACAAAAATGCTACACACTGTTTACCTATATTTAATTCGTTTTTTCTCTCTCCTCCCTCATTTGTCTCTCTCGATCACTCCGTCTGCAACCCATCGATCTCTCTCTCTCTCTGTCTGGCATTCTCGCCTCGCCGTCTCGCCGCGCCAGCTCGCCGCGCCGTCTCGCCACGCCATCTCGACAAGACGTCTCGCCACGCCGTCTCGCCACGCTGTCTCACCAAGCCGTCTCGCCACGCCGATCTCACCACGCCGAGAGACAGAGATCGCCCAAGCTCGCCACTGGTCACTGACCCACTTCCATCGACGATGGCGACGGAGACGGTTTGTCGCTCTTGAAAGGTAACAAACACTGAAGGAAGAAAAAAAAAAGGGTTTGTGCCGATTCAATTTATGATTTAAGTGTAAATTGTAATTAATTTTATAATTGATTTGGTGGATTTCGGATGTGGTTTGTTTAAGGTTTCTGCCGGTGGTGGATGTGAATTTGTGCCGGTGGTGGGTTTGGGTTTGTGTCGATCTCTGGTTGTGTTTTTTTTTTTTTTTTTTTTTTTTTTTTTTGAGGCGGTGTTGGCGGATGTGGGTTTGTGCCGGTGGTGGATGTGGGTTTGTGCCGGTGGTGGGTTTGGGTTTGTGATCTCTCTGGTTGTTTTTTTTTTTTTTTTGGTTGAGGCGGCTTTGGCGGATGTGTATTTGTGCCGGTGGTGGATGTGGGTTTGTACCGGTGGTGGGTTTGGGTTTGTGCCGATCTCTCTGGCTGTTTTTCTTTTTTTTTTTAAGGCGCTGGTGGTGGCCGTCGGTGTTTGTGCTGGTGGTGACCGTTGGTGATGATGATGATGATGATGATGATGATGATAGTGATAGGGATAGGGAGGAGGAGGTAATATATTATTTTAATGTGTAGTAAATATTATTTTAATGTATAGAATTGAAGAATAGAACATCTGATAAATGGTATGTTGTAAAATAACGTGTTAAAATGATAAAGTGGATTTTTGGTGTGTCAAAATGGTATTTTTTTTGAGAGAGCTGATGAGAATGCTCTAATATACGTAATACGTATTAAATAATTGAAAAGTTAACGAAATGTCCTAAATTGTGTCTCGCTCACATCTGAGAGATACATACGTAAATGCGGAGGAAAGAACACGGCATCGTTGTACTACGATTTCGCAACTAACTAGTAATTCACCAGATTTAGGCGTGTCTGTAGGCCGACTTTAAAAAAAAAAAAAAAAAAAAAAAAAAGACTTCCCTTTAGGGCCGTTTCGACCAGAAACGTCGGTGGATGGTTAAGCTCCACGTGTCGAAATCAGGTTCGTCTGTTTCCATTATAAATAACCCCTTAAAAAATACAACTAAACACCCCAAACCCATCTATAGGGTTAAACTTAAAAACATAAAAACTCAAAATCTATCACCATTTCCCAAAATACTATCAACAGAGGAAGGAGGTAGAGAGAGAGAGAGAGAGAGAGAGATTTGATTCAGTTACCGGCGGTCTCTAATTCGCTTGGTGCAGGTCGGGAACTACTTCGCTTCGCTTGTTAAAAATGGGAGTTTCATTTATCACTTGTATATAATTAAAAAATATATATATATATGGATAGCCAGGTGGCGTTTTGGGATTGGTTAGGGGGCGAATTGGATCCCGCCTTGCATCAACTGAATCGGAGACCGCGGTGAAGAAGAAAGATGTTTTACAGGTTGCATGGATCTCGCCTTTTTCCCTGCCTCATTCTCAGATCTCAGGTCCGGTTTTTCTATTTTTCTAATTTTTTTTGTTGTTTTTGTTTTTGATGGATACTTAAGATTTGAATCTATCGGCGGCGTTCGCTCTATGATGATTGCTCTTTCGTCAATATAAGACGACGCCAATTAGTTTTTAGCGTAAACCGGATTTGAATCCGGTCTCTTGACTCTTGTTACCATGTTATTTATAACCATTCAGATTCCAAGTCTCTAGATTTTGGACCTCCTTTTTCCATAATTAGAAACATTTTGACTTTTACTGGTAATGGTAAAAGTTCAGTTTTTTTTTTTACTTTTTTTCATTTTATTTTATTTTATTTTATTGATTGTTTGATCCAATATTTGCTATTCTTGTGGATCCAGTAATTTAATCATTCTTTACCATTTTAAGTTTTTTTTTTTTTTTTTTTTTTTTCAAAGAAAAAAATTCAAAAATTTGGGATGAATTGCATACAGGTATTTAGGTGTAGTATATTAGATATGCTAATTAAATTCAAACACGTAGTGGCATTGAATTTAATTGTCTTTGAAAAATATAACAGTGTTTGTGCTTTGTTGATAATTGCGACAATGTGTTTGAATTTGGTTTGATTGGATTACCTAAAAGGACGACACCTAAGGAACTGTACTTGAGTTTTGGCCTTCGTTTTCTTTTATGTGAATCTATTTATTGTCTTAATTGAATTTCGTTTTGTAATTTGATTTCAATTTGATGTAGTATTTATAGTTAAAAGTTGAGAATATTTGAGACATGGCATAGTTTAATGCAACTATTTATAGCATTTTATTTTTCGTGAGAGACATGGCGCAGTTGTTTTTTTTAAAAATTGTTGACATTCACTCGTTATATAAATGGGATCACTATATGGGATCGCATGTGATTTGAATTAAGATTTTCTAGATTCGACATAGTACTAAAACTTCAATTTCAAAATTTGAGTTTCGGAATTTCCAGTTTATTGTGTCAATTTGTTGATACATGCTTTGGTGGAATCATCAAATAATCATGCTGTAATATGATAATGACAGACTTTTACGTCTAGTTGACATGATGTTGTATGTTTTAAATTTGTTTTGGGTGTAAAATGTAAGCAAACAATGCTATGAGTACAACTGTAGCTTTTGTTGGAGACTTAAATACATGCTTACATTATGGTCTTAAATGGTGCACCTTTTTTTTTTTATGCATAAACTTATGGTTGGCTAGTTAGGTTAACAACAGGGCATGTGCTTGCATAAGATATTCTATCAATTGCAAGGCCGCACATTGACTGAATTGTATAACTCAAAAGAGAAGGATATACCGTGCTTGTGGTGCTTTATGTTCTCAGCATCTTTTTCCATTTCCCCACCTGCAGTGGCCTGAAATTTTTCCTGTTTTAGATTTTTGTGCTTGTCTTTCTGTCTTTTTCTTTTTGTTGGATATTTTTGTTTTTATATTATTTTTTTATTATATAAATTATGATGATGATATGTGTTACACATGAAATTTTTTTATTCTTGGAGCAATTGACTAGTTGGGTTATTGACTGGGTGCATCTAAGTTGTGCACAGTTGGATTTGGTGAGCATCTTCCTAAATTTAGGTTTTCACTCTTATTTTTTTTTAATTTATTTTTAAATCATGGATCACAATATACTGCACTTGTGGTGCCTCATATTCTTGGCATCTTATTAAACTTTCTCAGAGGCAATAGTGCACTGCACTTGGAATGCCCTATATTCTTGGTAACTTATTGAACTTTCCCAGATGTGACAGTACAAAGCTCTTTTGTCTTCCTTTGAATTTCCCATTTTTGATATTGCAGGTCTTTCCTTTCTTTCTGTGTATATGTTAAATTAGTGCTTTCCATCCCTGCTTCATATATTCTTTCCCTTAATCACTGGGACAGAATATTTTGTAGAAATACAAAGTTGTTCACCAAATGATGCTAGTCAAGATGCTTATTGAAAAATAATTTTTCACAAATGCCTTAAGGGAAAAGATATAGATTCCCATCCAGTTGCTGCTGTTATCTTCTGCAGAAAGTCTTCCTGTCATTAAAAGTTGGCTTTATACTTCTCAATTGATTTGTTAAGGCTTCTTTCCTATCTTGTTTTCATGTTTTAAAATATCAATGTGAAACAACACCCCCCCCCCCCCCCCCCCCAAACAACAAAACCCTGCCCCCATAAACACTTTTTTTTTTTCACAAAATCGAGAAACATTTTTTTCTTTTTTGATATCATATGTTGTTTTCAGACACTTTTCTGTATATTGAAGAAGGCAATCCATTCATGATTAATCCACTAAGAAAAAAGTTGAAAACTGAGATGTTGCAGGCGTAGGTTTGATACCTGCCTGTGTTTTTCTTAGGCACCATGGGCTTGTATCAATGATTATAGGCATAGATTCTCTATTTTCGCTTTGAATATATATATATATATATATATATATATCATAAATTGACCAGCAATTCAACTCGGAAACATTGTTCTCAATATAGGTTTGGGTTGTTGAAACTATGTTCTGCATTATGTTAACCATTATTGTTACTATATTATGTTTGCTTATATGTTCTGATTATCTCTCTCCCTGATGCAGATAGTAAAGAGTTTGAGGAAATATAAGATTAAATATGAAAAATTCAAGAATGGTGGTCTAGATATAATGCAGGGCCTTCTTGGCAGTTTTCATGGGCTACTTTTGTTATAATTAAGTCTTACTATTAAGTTTCTTTAGATTAAAAAGTTGTGGGTTCAGTTTGGAGTATTTTCTTGGATTGCCGCCTTAGGCAAGATTTTGACCCTTGATAGATTGTGGAATAAGGGTGTACCCGTCATGGATTGGTGTTATATGTGTAAAAGAAGTGGGAAGTCGGTAAACCATCTTCTTCTTCACTGTCCCATTGCTTTTGAGCTATGGTCTATGGTTTGGAGCCTTTTCGGTGTGATTTGGATGATGCCTCAAAGTGTTGCAGATTTATTTGCTTCTTGGCAGGGTCCATTTGGTAGACAGCACACTATAGACCTATGGCAGGCTGTCCCACACTGTGTGTTATGGTGTCTTTGGCGGAAAAGGAACAGTAGATGCTTTGAGAGGAAGGAACAGTCGATTCATGAGATTAAATCTCTCCTCCTCCACTCTTTATTTGCTTGGTGTTCTGTTTTCAATTCTTTTTCTTGCTCTAATTTTTTTGTTATACTTGATCATTGTAATTTCCGTTCTTGATGTAATCCTTTCCATGTATACTCCTAGTGTACTTGGAGCTTTTGATTTATGAAATATCGTTATTTATCAAATAAAAAAAAAAAATTAACTAAAATAATTGCAATCTGGTAAATCCTAGATTTTCTGGAATGGGCTGTCATTATTTGTACCAAGTACCAACAACCATTAGCTTTATTTTGTGTTTGGAGTATTTTTCTTATTTGTAGTCAGTAACATTCATAGAGAGATTGAATATAATAAAATTCCAGCAACTTACTTTAAGCCTAGAGGGTGTGGTTGCCTTCTACTACTTAAATTGTGATTGCCTAGGAAAACTTAGGTGTGAATGCCCAGGGTTTATCTTGCTTGGTTGCTTGTTCTACTCACTGTTTTATCACCAAGTATCCATCAAATTCATATAAGATCTAATCTTTTTTATTACCTAACCCTACCTAAACCCCTAACAACTAACCTTATTCAAGAACCCTTATTTAATATTGTATTCCTAATGATCCTACATCAAAATCAGTATCAGAGCCTTCTCTCTTTCTCTCTCTCTCTCTCTCCATGAAACTCCCCCCTCACTTAAACCAAAAAGGAAAAACAAAACTTGGGATGTCTGGTCTAGGTTTATTCAAATTTCAGGTCACTGATTTATTTTTATTTATTTTTCTTGGGAGTTGTATAGCTGAAACCTTTGGATGGGGAGTTTGACTAGACAATTAAGTTGGTGGAATAAGGAAGATTCATCGAATGTGTACATAGTTTGTATATTTTATGGGCATTAGGTAGAACCAGTGAGGCTCAATTTTTATTAATAATTAATGAAGAGTAATCATTCTGTTTGTAACTTTTAAAAAGCAAAGAGGACCGGGAACTTTTCATTTTATAATGTTAATTAGTCCATTGTTAAACCAAGCTGATTTTACCTTTTCTATTGTTTTCAGTTTCCTCATCCGCTTTGTAACCTGATTTATGTGATCTTTTATTGTAATTTAGTAATGTTGGTCTTCTGCACCTAATTAAACAAAAACAATATATCGCATTTAAATCAGTGCCTTTCTTTCTGCACACCTTGCAGGCGCTGAATGCATTGGGGTTCCAGACCATGTTCATGTCTGCTCACTAGTTTTTCTACACATCTTTCATAATTCACCTTGGAATGTTCAGTTATGGTTGGTACCCAAATGAACCTCTCCCATATGAGGCTGAATGGTGAGACCCTGTAACCGACTTTGGGTACATTTACAATGTCTACTTGTCATTATTAAGTTTTTATTTGTTGAGCACAGTGAACATCTCATCATTCTGTAAAGTGTTTCATATTTTTCATGTAACTTCATCAAGGATATTTCTTTTTTTAACACACAGCTTCTTAGTACTTTGCAAGATGAAGTTTCTTATTTGGTTTTTATGGATAGATTATGGGGAAATGTTGATATGGCTGTTTAGATGTTGTCATGCTGGAGGTCATGAAACCTTTGTCAACCCATGTGTTACATTTTGAATGTTTAGATCTTAAAATGGATCACACTTTCTAGCTATTGATGCAGAGAACATTGTTTAGGTGGCAGAATTGCTGAGATCTTTAGTTTACATTTCAGGTTAGTTCTAGATCTATTGTGTTACACCTCTTCTTTTGTTGAAGCATATGGTGTGTACCGGATATACATTTATGATTTGTCTTGAAAATTCCTTATGCAGAAGGCTTGATATGTATTTCACCAACCTTAGAACTGCTTGCTGAAACTTTTGCATCAATTATATATGACACAAGGCTGAGCTCTGTTTGACCTAGGTATTCCTATAATTAAGTTTAATGTGCTTCATGATCTTTGCTTTTTCACTGAGATCTCCTTTAAACAAGAACATGAGGAATCCTTGTTTCAAAATTCCTGCTGTTTATGTGTGTGTGTGTGAACCTTGAATATAACATGTTGCATATCTTCAAATATCTAGTGACTTTAAAAGTTACTGACTTCTGAGTACAGATTTTTTACAAGAATGTTACAGTTTTTTTTTATTTTATGTGTACACATCATCTTTACCCTGTTTTTCCTTAATATAATGTTGCATGTCTGTAAATATCTAGTGACTTCACGAGTTTCTATGATTTCTAATCAGATTTTTAATAAGGTTACATTTTTTTTTCCTAGTGACTTTTACATGCCCTTGGAATATAATCTACAACATTTAGAATAGAGCGGCTGATATCATATAATCTAAAAATTATTTTTTCAACCCAATGATGTTCCATCTAAACGTTGAAATACACAATATTTAAGAAATATAAAATGAAATGGTTTTTTATTTTTTATTTATTTTTTTAATTCCTTCATTTTGGGAAAAAGGGTTAGGGAATTTATGGTTTAATGAAGAAGCAATAATCAACAACTATAATCAGTAAAATTCTTTGATTCCCTTAATTTTATATTTTAAATTTAATTTATGTTAAATAAAAATGAAATTTATTTATATGGCTTAAACAAGATCATGTCAAAATGGGTTAAACTGTATTGACATGAATAATGAAAAAGATAATTTTGGATTGATTGACGAATTTATTAATCTTGTTAAAGTGGGTTGATCCATTTTGACAAAAATCTATTTATATAAAATTATGTCTTTGTTTGTGTCATGTTTGTGTGTCGTGTTAAACATTGCTTTTTGACACCCTTGCTAAATGGGTTGTGTCATATCCAACTGTGGGAAAAGCTGTTTTAGTCAAATTTGTCAAATCATTTCTCCAATACCCTTGCCTAAATTGTCAATGCATCTTTTCTTGCTTCTTATCTAAAGTTACTTTATAGGTTCAAATTGTCAACCAAACTTTTCTCTTTTCCCACCTTCCTTCGATTTTTAGTTTAAGTTTTTTATCTGTCAAAAAAAAAAACCTGATGGTAACTTTTTTTTTCCTATTATCTTTGGGCCTTTTTGGCTTTACCTTACCTTTTTTTTTTTGTTTTTTTTGGGGGGGGTGTGGGGGAAGAGGGTGTTGGTTGGAAATTATAGTGATTTATTTTCTTCTTATGTGTTTAGAATTAAGTTAGTATATTTAGCCAAATGTGCAAGTCTGGACTCATCTGGTGGGTTCTTGTTCGAGGTCAGTAAGGTGATTTGTTTTGTTTAAACTTTGAATTTTAGCTAGCGGGATGGCTCCTCAATCTTGATGAATATTGTGCTAGATAGGGCAAGATATGGTAAGGCAGGGTGTTTTTATGCATTTTTTAGCTTGGTTATAAAATATGGTTAAGGAATGCAGTGCAGGACGGATTGCTTTCCATTGCTAATCATATGCAGGAGCTTTAATTTTTCAGACAGGTTGTAGAATAGGAAGTTTGGTCATGGAATTAAATATCTTATGGGTTTAATTCAAAAGCTTCAGGCCTGGTTTGCAGAAAAAGCAAACCTGTCCGGGGTTTTAAATCGGTATTGGAAGAAGGCAATTGGCTTGCATACACCCTATTGCCTGACTCTGGTTAGTTTAACAGATTACAATTATATTACCACTTGTCCTTAATATACAAGTTGTAAAGTATTAAAAAATAACAAAACTGGATTCAATATAGCCGGGAAAAAAAAATCATAATGAATACTTGGGGCCGTCCCTCAACCCATTCCACCAAATCATGAAATGATCAGATTACCTTGATATATTTTGTTCAGGAAAATTCTAAGAAAGCTAAATAGAAAGACTCTACAAGTAACTTGAATTCAATAACCTCTACAAGTAATATAGACATGGTTTCTAAACATCTTTCATCTCTATGCTTCCTTGGCCTCTTTAAGGCTGCACCAGCAAGTGCAGACTTTTCTTACTGGCAAACAATAAGAAAAAATTGCTACTGGTTTGAATTTGGGTTTGTGGGACTATCTAGTTCAGAAAGGAATGCATGTAAAACTATGTAGTCTCACTCACCCCTTTTTCAGTATAACACACACACACACACAGATATATATATATATATATATATATATATCATTCCTTGTTAGCAGGCTGATGGGACCAAAAAGTGTAATACTTTGAGCTAGTTTAGGCATGTGCTTCTTGGTTAATATTGCTGAATTTTGTGCGTTGTTTTAGGGAATTGATCCTGAAAGATCTTTCTGTTTTTTATGATTTGGTAATCCTAAATTTCTTTTCCCAGTCTAGCATGAGTTATTTTCATCAGCTTGTTTTACTTAATTTTTATTATTGTGCAAAAGTACAATTTTACCTGAAACAAGTGATTTTTACAGTTTTTTAGATGAAAAAAAAAAAGGGTGGAGAAACGGATATAATTGTTTTTCATTAGGATGAGAACATAATTAGGAAGTATGTCAATGTGCTGGCTTGGTTGTTTCGTTGAAGTGTTTTACAAGATACCAAGTCCAATGAACTTTTATTATTTTAAGGTAAATACTGGGGGAGGGAGAGGTAGAGGTGGGGGCTTCAAACCAATACCAAATCCAATTAACTCGTTGAAACTAATTTATTACTAACAAAGTAATAATCTCTTGTGTTTTCATGATGTCTGTGGGCGCTCATTATAATCGTGATTGTAATTGCTATTTATTATCATCCATTGGAGCCACTTGGGTTTGGTGGTCAATTGAACCGATTGATTGTTGATTTATATGTTATCTTTCAGTCCTGTATGGTTATTTTCTTAAGATTATGAATCATGTTGGCTTGGTGCTGGTGGGCTGTTTTTATTGTGACTTCTGTGTGAGCATGTTTGATTAGGCGTTAAGACTGGCAGGATGTGGATTCTGTTTATGGATGCAAATAAAATTTAGAGCACATTTTCCTTAAAAAAAAAATTGTGCACATTACTGTTCTTCATTATCTGTATGTACTCAAGGTGACCTAGTTAGTGCTGCCCCTGGTTTTAATTCAGTTTGGTGAAGCCAGATCTTGTGATATTTTGCTTTGGATACATGTTGGGGATCAACATGCGGAATTATTGTGGGAGATATTTGTCTTAGAAAATAATGGCATTACCTATCACGTCTTTGTCGATTGTTGTTTGGTTCCTTAAATTTGTCATGTGAATTGATCATCTTTAGTATAGTGATGTAGGGCCCTTTGTGAAGAATTTCTTGTTTGTTCCTAGCCAGAAAGGAAAACTAGGAACGTGTGGCATGTGTTATGCCCATGGAGATTCTTTATGACTTTCTTTTTCCACCACCACCTTCCGAGAAATTACAAGTGAAAAAATTATAAGAGAATCAATAATGCAGATATGATGGGAGTGAAGATGACTTGAACATCAAGGAGGCCGATTATATTATTATTATGTAGGAAATGCTTTGGAGTCAATGGTTCTTTTGGATTATGCAACCAAAGTCTATGTTCTGCGTTGGGAATTGTAGGGTTCCTATACATATTAATTTCAATGTTACAATTCTACCCTTGACAGTTCTCCTCAAGTTAAGGCATAGTATAAAGGAGAAATGGGCATTTTCCCTAATTTACAAACTATGCAGCAAAATGCTATTGTTTTAAAACTATTTGGCGAAAACATTATTTTGGTCTCTATATTTTTGTAGCAGTTAATTTGGTCCTTGTTATTTTTAACTTGCAATTAATTTGATCCTTGTTTTTAATTCACTAACAGAAAATACTGACGTGACTAACAGATTGCACAATTGGCACACTTGATGCTTATGTGGCAAATAAAATAAAATAAAACATATTTAATAGATATTTGGAATGCGAGGTCAACACTTAAATTGAAAAATAAAAACAATTTCTCAATTTTAAAGAAAGAAAAAAAAATGCTAGAGCATTCTTTGTTTTTCTTGTATTTTCTAAGCAACCAAACAGAAACACATAAAAATCAAAATTACCAAAATAATTTACATAAACCTAGATTTGAATGCAACATATAATTTATCCAGGTTTGTCCTCTGCCTGGAAAATTTGACAGCTGTGGGCGTAAAGACTTTATTAAACTCTAAACTCTCTCTAAACCCAATTTATAACCCCTTTCGCTCTCTTCGATTTAAAGAAGGCAAAGCCTCCTTGCTTTGTTACAACCCTTGAACGTCCATAAATCTCCACTGAGTCTTTCTACCGTCAAACCTTTTCCATTGATTCAATGCTAGAGAGAGATTAAAGAGTGAAGACCGAGCCATACTAAAAAATGGGTTTCTTTTTGGATTTGTTGGCTTTTCATGGGTTATGGGTATATGATAGATTTGTAATGAATTAGCTTTTTGTGATGTAAAGATTCTTTGGAATGATAATGAAATATGAGTTTTTCTTTCGTGGATGATCATTTGGGCTAATAATTCAAAACAATCTCGTAAATTTTAGCAATTGATTTTGATGAGGCCGTTTATCTCACCAGTGAGAAGCACGATCCTTGCGCTCAAAAAGTCATCTACACAAAAGAAGAAAACAAGAATACCTTGCAGAAGGCACCAGTGTGGAGCCGGCCAAATACCCTCCGAAGGTCAAGTTAGAAATATTCTCACAATTCTAGAGTGCTAGAGAGGGGTCAATTATGCGTACCTTGATGTGATGGGGCATTGGGGCTTTTATAGTAGTGGGGTTTTGCCTCCCTTCCTTGTAGCCCAAGTCGTTTCCTTGTAGAACTCTTCCTTCAGGAATCCAAAACGTGGTGGACAGGTTATTCTTCCGTGAAGAGTCCATGGTCTTAAGGTGTTCTCCCAAGATTCTTCCAATGCTTTGCCCTATTCTTATTGGGCCCTTATTTTATCAAGGGTTCCACACAAAGGATGTGCTCGACTTTCTTTTGGCCCATGGACATAGACCCGTTAGGCCCACTCGTCTAGGCCCGTCAGGCATTGCCTTCTATTTTTATCCCCTTCAGCTGCCCCCTTCACCCCATTTGGTCCGTCACTTTTTGTGCAAGGGGCCCAATTGGGGTGACGATCAAAGTAATATTGACGGTTCGATGTTCATGGGGGTGACAAATAGAAACATATGTGAACGGTGACATTTGAGCTAAGGTGACGATTGTGAATACTGAGTAGATGGTGACACAATCAGTATGGTGACGGTCTGAACTTTATAGCTGACGGTGTTGAAGACATTTGGATGGTGGCTTATGGAGCGTGAGGCCGTCAGGACTACAGAGGTCTACCAAGCTGCAGAAGCATTTAAGGCGCATGACACGTGTCACTCGTCGAATGGCTCGTATCTCGGATCGAAGTGCCGCTTCATCTTCCGTGCACTCCATCTATAAAAACCAGCACCCTTCTCTTCATTTTCTTTGCTTTTCGCAGAAACTACATTGTCAAAGCGAGTCCGTCACCTGTCAGAGCTTATCCGTTCACATCATTTAGCACCAATTCTCATCCGCTCACTCTTTTCCTCGGTAAGTGATTCCATCCGTTCACTTTAAAATACTTTCAGCTTTTATACTTCATATGGCAAAAACTTAAATTTCTTGCATCCGTCTCCCCCTTTTTATTTTAAATCCGTCAGTCTTAGGTTTTGTCACTACGTGTAGGCAATGTCTAGTGCGTCAAGTAACCAGTCATTCATCCGCGACGGGGCGGGTTACGAGGAATTGTACCCGTCGGGTTGTAGAGATCCAGACGAACTAAGTGAGAGGAGTCCGTCTGCCACTTCACCATCCTAAAAAACTGAGGATATGGAGTTGGCTGAACCAGAGGAAGGTTCTGATGACGGCGATCAAGGAATTAAGTCAATAGTGGGTGCTGACGGACTTAGGGAGTTTGTCATGCTACCTGAGTGGACGGTAAATAACTTTAGGTCCACGATTAAGGAGGTGCATTTCAAAACACTTAGAGCAATCTATCAAATACCTGACCACATCCCTATCCGTCTACCCTACAAGTCAGAAAAATGCTATTACGACGGAGTGGACGACGTAGGGGTGTATGAACAAGCACTCAAGGCTGGCCTTCGGTTCCCCTTGAACACATTAAAGCGAGAACTTCTCCAGCACTTGGGTTTGTCCGTCAGCCAGATATCCCCGAATGCCTGGAGGGTATTCATAGCTATGGAGGTCCTGTATGGAGCTATGTCTGGGGGTTCCAAATCGCTGACCGTACGGGAATTCCTCCATTGCTACCGTCCAGATGAAATCGATAAGTCAAGGGGAATGTATAGTTTTGCCCCTAGGAAGTCCGTCCTGAAGGTCATTTATGAAACCCCTGATTCCAACCGCGACTGGAAGAGCCGTTATTTCTTCCTGGAGGGTGACGGCTGGATGTGTCACCCAGGGGAGATGGACTTCATGCCGGTTGATAAAACATGGGGAATTTTGGACCCGTCTGGTATATCTACTTCTGTCGTGTTGTGAATGTGACCCTTTTTTTTTTTTTTTTTCAACACTTTAACGACCGTCCTGATCATTTCGTCTCTTTAATTTTTACAGTACGACGGTGCCCACAAGTTGATATCGAGGAGTACAACTTTCTCGAAAGAATTTTTTCAAAGACTAAGCCAGAGGAGTGGATGTGGGCCAAGTTGGTAAACCTTAATACCGTCCATTGGTATTGCGACGGACCTGAACCCACTCCGGCGGCTATCAAGTACGAGGAGCGCACCTGTCAGCGTAAGTCCGTCATCCTCTACATCTAATTTGATCGCTTTCTGCGAATTTACCAGTCTTCTTTTTCAGAGATGGAAGACGCGAAGAGGAGGGCAGCCATTAGAAATAAGGCCGCGAAGAGGAAGGAGACGGACGAAGGTGCCATGGGGACGAGTTCGAGCAGGCCCTCAGCAAAGAGACCACTGCTTAAGGGAGACCGTGCTCCCAAGAAGCAGAAGGTTTCGACGAAGCCCGTCATTGGTCTGATGGCGGAAGGCAACAAGACGGCGACCCTGGCCAAACATGGGGGTGGCAAAGGTCTCATGGTTCCTCCACCGGGCAGTCAAAAGAAGCCGCCCGTCTTGCTCCGTAAGGACCCAAGGTATGCTTTGGGGAAGCTTTCTTCTATCATTGGCAGTGAGGACTATGAAGATCTTGGAAACCACTCAACGGAGGCCATGGGGAAGACGAGCCTTTTTAGCATTGTCCAGGTAAGAGCCCGTCATAATATTACCCTCGGACTATACTTTTATTTATTCATCATTTATCTATTTATTTTTTAAACCCAACTCCATTTTGCTTTCAGGCTATGCTTATGACGAAGGGTTTGATGGATCGGTCTCTTCATCATGAGATGGCGCTTGAAAGGGTCCGTTAAAAGGCCAAGCTGGCGGAGAAAGAGTTGTTTGAGCTGAAGAATTGGAAGGTGGTGACGGAGCAGAAGCTAAAGCTCGCTGAACGGGCAAGGGATTAATATCAAAAGATGACGGAGGAGCTTAAAAAGGTTCTGGAGGACAAGGAGACTGATCTTCGTCAAGCCAAAGAGAGAGCCGTCCAGGAATATCGTGACTCCGATGCCCTTTTATTAGAGCTCGGAGTCTCATATAACGACAGATTCGATGATGCACTCCGTCAAGCCAAGGCTCTTTATCCCAAGCTTGATTTCTCATCCGTTAACATCACCGTTGCGGAGGCTACGTCCGTTCATCCCGATCTGTCTGATGATACGAACGAGCTTTTTGCAGAGGAGGTGCCTGTCTCCGTCGCCCCTAAGATTCGGATTGAAGAAGAAAAGACCCGTGAAGAAAAAGACCCCGCTGCTCCTGAGGTGTAAAAAATGTTTATTTATTTTGTTTTAAGTATTTTGAGAACATTCAGTTTTTGCCCGTTGTATATTGGGCTAAAGTGTATCCGTTATGTTGACATTTAACTTATTTATTTAAATCCTCCATTAATGCATCTTTACTATTTTGTTGACGATGGTAGTGTAGGATCCGTCCTCTTTGATGTAGCTTTGATGCTCGTCTATTTTGATTTGTTTAGATTGTTAACACTAGCGTTTGTCCGTCTACCTCGTAGACTTGTAAAATTTTTTTAATCTTTGTGGTGTCCAACTCTACGAAATGGGATTTAGACCATTCGTGGGATCTGTCCATTTAAGTAGGTTTGACCCTAGTTAGGTCCGTCCACTTCGTGGACTTGCTCAAGTTTGAAGTTTACCTTTATTGTATCCGTCCACATTGTGGACTTGAGTTTCGATACTTGGTCTATCCACTTTGGGGATATCTATGTTCTTTACCCTTACCGGGTCCGTCCATTTTGTCAATTATGGTCTTGACCCTTGGTGGGTCCGTCCATTTTGTGGATTGGTCTTGACCCTTGGTGGGGTTCGTCTACTTTGTGGACTTGTATAAGTTTGAGACCCTGGTGGGGTCCGTCCACTTTGTGGATTGGGGTCTTGACCCTTGGTGGGGTCCGTCTACTTTGTGGACTTGTATAAGTTTGAGACCTTGGTGGGGTCCGTCCACTTTGTGGACTTGTATAAGTTTGAGACCCTGGTGGGATCCGTCCACTTTGTGGACTTGTATAAGTTTGAGTCCCTTGGTAGGGTCCGTCCACTTTGTGGATTGGGGTCTTGACCCTTGGTGGGGTCCGTCCACTTTATGGAGTGGTATAAGTTTGAGACCCTGGTGGGGTTCGTCCACTGATGGTAGTAATCTTTTAGTAGTAATAACACAACAAAGTCTGAATTTTCCTTCATAAAATTTAAAGTTGTAGAAAAAAGTACCTGCCCCCTTGGGCTTAAAAAGGTACTGAAAAAGTCATTGTAGCAAGGCTTGTTCAAAAAGCCAAAAAATAATCAAAAGACTAGTAAATGTAAATAGACTGGGGAATAGGGGGATGTTGAATGTCATTTCTACTGGTAGTATTTCCGAAGGTGTTCCGTATTCCATGGGTGCTGAAGCTTCCTTCCGTCTATGGTTTCAAGTTGGTATGTGCCCTTCCTCTGCCATGATGTGATTCTATATGGTCCTTCCCAATTAGGTCCAAGCTTTCCTTGCGAAGGGTCTTTAGCAGCGCCCATTACCTTTCGTAGCACCAGGTCCCCGATCTGAAAGTCTCTATGCCTGACCCTAGCGTTGTAGTGCTTTGACATGAGGTTCTGGTATCGTGCCAACCTTTGTTCTGCCGTTGCTCAAGCCTCGTCCACTAAGTCTAGCTAGAGGCGCATAGCTGCTTCATTTTTGTCTTCCATGTAGTTCTGCACGCGATAGCTGGTAAGGCCAATCTCTGCTGGGATGACTGCATCAGTTCCGTATGCAAGTCGAAATAGGGTCTCTCTAGTGGGTGTCCTTGCTGTCGTCCGATACGCCCATAGCACGTTTGGTAGTTCATCAGGCCAGATACCCTTTGCCCCCTTGAACTGAGTTTTGATGATTTTCAGCAATGTTCGGTTCGTGACTTCTACCTGTCCGTTTGCCTGTGGGTGTACTGGAGATGAGTAGTGATTCTTAATGCCTAGCTCTGAGCAGAAATCCCTGAACGCGCTGTTGCCGAACTGCTTTCCATTGTCAGAGACAAGCACCCTCGGTATCCCATATCTGCAGATGATGTTTCTCCATACAAAGGTACAGATGCTTTTCTCCGTGATAGTGGCAAAGGGTTCTGCTTCCACCCACTTGGTGAAGTAGTCGATACCGACTACTAGAAATTTTAGCTATCTTAAGGCCGTTAGGAAGGAACCCATGATGTCTAATCCCCATTGCGCGAACGGCCAAGGAGACGTCATAGGTGTGAGCTCCTCTGATGGTTGCCTGATGAAATTACTGAACCTCTGACATTTATCGCAGGCCTTGACGTAAGCTTGGGCATCCTTGAGCATAGTGGGCCAATAGTATCCGGCTTGGATCAGTTTGTGTACTAAAGACCGTGCTCCTGAGTGATTTCCGCAAATCCCCTCGTGAACTTCCCTCATCACATAATCTGCTTCATTGTGGCTCAAACACCTCAGGTACGGTCGAGAGAAACCTCTTTTGTATAAGACATCCCTGATCAGCACAAATCGCGAGGCTCGGACTTTCAGTTTCCTTGTAGCGTCCTTCCCGTCTGGCAAAGTGCCCGACTGTAGATATGCTATTATAGGCATGGTCCAATTCTCTTCGACATCTATTTCCTGTATTTTGCTTTCCGTCATTAATAAGCGAGGAGGTTTGGACAAAAGATAATACCTGTTCAGAAGTATTCATAAACTCTGCGGAGGCTGCTTTTGCAAGACGGTCGGCGCATTCGTTTTCCTCCCTTGGGATTTGAACGAATTTGACCTTGAGGCCGCTGGTTCTATTCTTCACTTCTTCCAGGTACTTCTTCATTTTCTCGTTTCTACACTCATAATCGTCGTTGACCTGGCTTGTTATCACATGGGAATCGCAATGTATGATCATGTTCTCAGCACCTGCAGCCTTTGCGAGATCCAACCCAGCTACTAGTGAGAAGCACGATCCTTGCGCTCAAAAAGTCACCTACACAAAAGAAGAAAACAAGAATACCTTGCAGAAGGCACCGGTGTGGAGCCAGCCAAATACCCTCCGAAGGTCAAGTTAGAAATATTCTCGCAACTCTAGAGTGCTAGAGAGGGGTCAATTATGCGTTCGATTTTATCTCCCTCTGGTGTTTTTATAACCACACCGGCACCTCCTGAGTGTTGATTCGATGACCCGTCCGTGTGGATGCTCCATAGTTTTTGTCCTTCAGCCCCTGAGTCTTCTGACTGAGTATACTCAGCTATGAAATTTGCCACTATTTGCCCCTTTACTGCGGTTCGCGGACGTTACTGTACGTCAAATTCGCTTAGCTCAATTGCCCACAAGGCCATTCTCCCTGCCGCTTCTGGGCTACTCATTGCTCTTTTTAAAGGTTGGTCCGTCAGAACTACGATTGTGTGGGCCTGGAAATATGGTTTGAGTTTCCGCGCAGCGGTTATAAGTGCAAAAGCCAACTTCTCCATCCGGGGGTATCTTTCTTCCGCTCCTCGGAATGCCCTGCTTATGAAATAGACGGGTCGTTGCGAGCCTCCCTCGTCTCTTACTAAGGCCACGCTAACTGCTGCTTGCGAGACCGCTATGTAGAGGTATAGTTCTCCTCCTGGCATGGACGGGCTGAGTAGTGGTGGGGACGATAGGTATTTCTTCAAGTCCTCGAATGCCTTTTGACACTCGTTCGTCCACTCAAAAGATTTTCTCAGTACTCGGAAGAAAGGCAAACACTTACCTGTTGCTTTGGAGACGAATCTGTTTAGGGCCGCAACTTTTCCGTTTAGGCTCTGCACTGCCTTCATTGTCCTCGGGGGTTCTAGTTCCAATATGGCCCGTACTTTTTCCGGGTTGACCTCTATACCCTTTTGGGACACCATGAAGCCCAAGAATTTCCCGGCTGTCACCCCGAACACGCACTTGCTTGGGTTCAACTTCATGTTATACGACCGAAGGGTGTTGAATGTCTCCTGGAGGTCGCTCAGGTGGTCGTTCTCGCGCACACTCTTCACTAGCATGTCGTCGACATAGACTTGTACGTTCCTTCCGAGCTGGTGCGCGAACATTTTATTCATCAATCTCTGGTACGTTGCCCCCGCATTCTTGAGTCCGAACGACATCACTTTGTAGCAAAAAAGTCCCTGACTGGTCACAAAGGAAGTTTTCTCTTGATCCTCTTCTTTCATCTTGATCTGATTATAGCCTGAGAAAGCGTCTATGAAACTCAGGAGTTCGTGTCTGGCCGTTAAGTCTACCAAGGTATCTATCCGAGGGAGTGGATAGCTGTCTTTTGGGCACGCCCTGTTAAGGTCCGTGAAGTCAATGCACATCCTCCATTTTCCGTTATTCTTCTTGACCATGACTACGTTTGCTAACCAGTCGGGATAGTATACTTCCCGGATAAAACCAGCCTCTAGCAGTTTTCTAACCTCTTCCACCACTGCTTTGTCTCGCTCTTGTGCGAACACCCGCTTTTTATGTCGAATTGGCGAAGAGGTCGGGTTAACATTTAGCCTGTGGACTATTACCGACGGATCGATCCCAGGCATGTCTTCATGACTCCACGCGAATACGTCCTGATTCATTCTTAGGAAACCTGCCAAGTCTTGACGTATCATTGGGCTGGCCAAAGTGCCCATTCTAGTCGTCCGTCCAGGTCTTGATTCATCGATGACTACCTCTTCCAACTCCTCTACCGGCTCTGCCATGGTCCGCTGCTCTCCAATGCACATGGTCTGTTGATGATCCTCCATTTCCAGCATGGCGATGTAGCATTCTCGGGCGGCCACTTGGTCTTCTCGCAACTCTCCAATCATGTATTCCGTAGGGAATTTGATCATTAGGTGGTATGTCAAGGTTGCTGCTTTCCACGAGTTCAGTGTGGGTCGCCCTAGTATACCGTTATAAGCGGATGAACAATCGACCACTAAGAAAGTCACATCCTGAATGATTTGCTGTGGATAATCACCGACCGTCATTGAGAGCGTGATAGCTCCTAACGGGTGTACCCTCGTTCCCCCAAAGCCAACCAATGGGGCATTTGTTGGTGTTAATCATGCTCTGTTTATTCCCATCTGCTGGAATGCTGGGTAGTATAGGATGTCTGCCGAGCTGTCGTTGTCGACCAGCATCCAGTGTACATTGTAGTCTCCTACCTGTATGCTGACGACAAGTGCATCATCGTGTGGATGGTGGAGGTGTCTCGCGTCGTCCTCTGAGAATCCAATAATCGGGCTTTCCCTTCGCGCTATCTTGGGTACAGAGCCCGTTAACTGGACATTCTGGACCATCCCGAGGTAGGTCTTTCGAGCCTTTTTGGACGATCATGTAGTTGCTGTGCCCCCTACTATCATCTTTATGTCCCCAACAGGGGGCCTCGGATGGTCGTTCTCCCGTCGAGGGGCCTATTCCCGAACATATGCATCCGTCCTCTCCTTACTGACGAATTTCTGCAGTTTTCCTTCTCTGATGAGGGCCTCAATTTGCTGCTTTAAATCATAGCAATCCACAGTATCATGACCGTGGTCATAGTGGAAACGACAATACTTGTTTCTGGATCGCTTGGTTGGATCATTCTTCAGCTTCCCAGGAAATGTCAGGGCCCTTTCGTCCTTGATTTGCATCAATACTTGGTCTAGCGGGGCGTTTAGGGGAGTGAAGCTTGTAAATCTTCCTCCCGGGGATTTGGAACGCTTTTCATCGCGTCTGTCTCCCGTCCTCGGTTTCTTCCCCCCATGGTCCTGACGGGCATCTTCAAGTCTCTCTCTCTTTCTGGGTTTTTCTTCCCTGGCTGATAATGCGTCCTCTGCATTCATGTATTTTGTGGCCCTGTAAAGTACCTCAGACATGGTCTTCAGATCATTTTTATACAGAGAGAACAAGAACTTTCCCTTCCGTAAGCCATTGGTGAAGGTCGCCACCAAAATCTTGTCGTCGGCCTCATCAATAGAAATCGCTTCTTTGTTGAAGCGAGTTATGTATGACCGCAGCGTCTCGTTCTCCCGCTGCTTGATGCTCATTAAGCATGCTGTAGACTTCTTGTATCTATGACCCCCCGATGAAGTGCGAGGTGAACTGGGCACTTAGTTCCTTAAAGGTGCTGATCGAATTTGGTGTCAATCTGCTGAACCAGATTCTTGTTACGCCCCTCAGCGTCATAGGGAAGACCCTACACATGATTTTGTCCGGTACTCCCTGGAGGTGCATCAGGGTCTTGAAGGTTTCTAGATGATCGAGTGGGTCCTTGACTCCATTGTAGCTCTCAATCTGCGGCATTCGGAACTTCTGTGGCAGGGTACAGGAGTTAACGGGTATAGTGAATGGTGAGTCAGTCCTATTCACTAAATCGTCAAGGTCGCTAGAGACGCGTCCCTTGAGGGCGTTCATCATGACCTCCATTTGTTCCTTCATCGCCTGCATCTCTGCGAGAATGGGTGGTGGGGCCGTATCCATTAGAGAAGGCATGCTCAAGTTCCGTCGCTTCGGTCTACTGGGCTCGTTGTTGCCCTCTGGCCTTTCAGGTCCTCTTCGTTCGAAGCTGTCCCCTTGGTTTTCCTCCTGGATGTTATGTCCCGCGTCCCTCTGTCGCAGTTGCTCCTCCAGATCATGATTTTGTTTCGTGAGGCGCTCTACCGCAGCCGCAAGGGTCTGGACCTGTCTTTCTAGTGCGGTGGACCTCGGCGGCTCGTCTTCTTGAACATTGTTGGTGCTGGCCATCGAGCGTGTGAGTACCATGCAACTCTTATGTCCGGGAGGCGACAATGGCTTAAACTGTCACGATCTTCTCACAGACGGCGCCAACTGATGAGGCCGTATATCTCACCAGTGAGAAGCACGATCCTTTCGCTCAAAAAGTCACCTACACAAAAGAAGAAAACAAGAATACCTTGCAGAAGGCACCGGTGTGGAGTCGGCCAAATACCCTCCGAATGTCAAGTTAGAAATATTCTCGCAACTCTAGAGTGCTAGAGAGGGGTCAATTATGCATACCTTGATACGAGGGGGCATTGGGGTTTTTATAGTAGTGGGGTTTTGCCTCCCTTCGTTGTAGCCTAAGTCGTTTCCTTGTAGAACTCTTTCTTCAGGAATCCAAAACGTGGTGGACAAGTTATTCTTCCGTGAAGAGTCCATGGTCTTAACGTGTTCTCCCAAGATTCTTCCAATGCTTTGCCCTATTCTTATTGGGCCCTTATTTTATCAGGGGTTCCTCACAAAGGATGGGCTCGACTTTCTTTTGGCCCATGGACATAGACCCGTTAGGCCCACTCGTCTAGGCCCGTCAGGCCTTGCCTTCTATTTTTATCCTCTTCAGATTTAATTTTTTTAATCCCTTTGATTTCGCATTTCTGCTGTGACTTTTTTAGTTAGATCCACATTTGTTTAGTTCACTTGCTCTTGTTTGGTTCATGAGAAAACATGGTGAAAATAATGGAGCATAAATTTGAATTCTCTACAGTTTTTTTTTTTTTTTTGGTGTTTGTGTTTGATTGCTAAAGAAAGCAAGAAAAACTATAAGAATGCTCTAACAATTTTTTTCTTTCTTTAAAATTGAGAAATTGATTTTATTTTTCAATTTAAGTGTTGACTTGGCTTTTTAAATATCTATTAAATAGTATTTTATTTTATTTTATTTGCCACATAAGTGTCTAGTGTGTCAACTATGCAATCTGTTAGCTATATAAGCATCTTTTGTTAGTGAATTAACGGTAGGGACCAAATTGATTGCAAGTTGAAAATAATAAGGACCAAATTGATTGCTATCAAAAGGTAGGGATCAAATTAATTGTGACACCAAAATGTGAGGACCAAAATAGTGATTTTACCAAACTATTTAGTAAAATGTCACTGTATTTTAAACTTGGTTTTAACAAAATTGAGTTACAAGTTAAACTTAACATTAGCATGTCGATTTCTATGCATATTTTGCTATTTAAATTTTAAAAAAAAAATTAAGTGGAACTTGACATTGCTAATGTTGAGTTCTACTTAAAAATATACATAAAACTCAATTTTGAAGATATCGTGTTTTACACAAAACTAGATTTTGTTAAAACAGAGTTTCAAAAATATGGGTATTTTGTTAAATAGTTTCAAAACATAAGTATTTTGTTGTATAGTTTGTAAATTATGGGCAAATGCCTATTTTCCCCTAGTATACATAGACATATAGCAAATCCATGCTGGTCTTGCACCCAAGTTTAGCAAACTTATTGGTAACTTGAGTTCTTGTTGCAGCATTTCAAGTTGCAATTATACGACCTACTCTTTCTCACACAAGATGATAACCTACCTATGTTTGTTTAATTCACCCATGAAACACATAACTAGAAGCAGAAGGAATTGTTGCTTAGTTGTTGCAATATACAGGGTGAGTTTGGTTTAATTTTTTGATATTGTGCTTTTTGAAAAGGTGGGGGTTTTAAAAAGTGTGGTATGAAATTGAGTTTTTTGTAAAATCTAAGTGTTTGGTAAAAGCTGTTAAAAAGTTTTTTATTTTTTATTTTTACAAGATAGAATTCTACTCTAACATAATCTAAGTGTATATGTGTTTGAAGTTTCCTTCTAGAAACTTGAATCCCGACCGTTATCCCTCGCACTCCACAAGCACTTATACTTGTGAAGTGACCATCACACCGAGGGTGTATGGTGGTAAAAAGTGTTTTTTGAAAAAGTTAAGTGTTTGGCTAGCACTTATAAAAGTGACAATTTGAAAGGTAAATTACCAAAAACGACAATATATTTAAGGGAGTTTATTTCATACTTAAATCAACTACTTCATATACTTACTCAAAAATCAATTTTTGAATAAGTATATAAGGGATTTTAATTTTAACACACCACTTAAATTAATTTTTTCTCATTAATATTAACTAGTAACAACCTATCATTTAAGATTTATTGTAAAAATATTATAAAAATATTGCAGTAATATTTCTCAATTTTAATTTCTTATTCTTTATTTTATTTTTCCCTATCTCTTTAATTTTTTTTTCATCCATGCGTTTCTTTTATTTATTTATTTTTCCTCTTTTTTTTCTCCTCCACACACATAACTCTCTATCTTCACTTTTACTTTTTTTTTTCTTTTCTACCACTGTTCACTCTAAAACATATGAGTACCAAAAGCACTCTCTATCTCACTCTCACTCTCACACAGTTACACACACAGAGATCGCCGGCAGATGTTCACGCATGCCTGTCCTCTTCCCTACCACCGCTTTTTTCCTCCCTATCGCGGCTCAGATGGGTCAGCTTCTTTTTTTTTTTTTCTCTTCCTAGTTTGATTAATTTTGAAATTGTGATTTGAGTTTGTACTTTGATTGAGATTGAGTTTAGAGATTTTTGAGAGAGAAAAGATCTGAAATGATTTTGTTGTTAGCTGTTGTAAATATTGAGTTAAAAAAAATGACATAAATAAAATTAAAAAAAAAAAAAAGAGAGAAGAAGAAGAAGAAGAAGAAGAAGAAGAGGAAGAAGACTTTTACCTGCAACAGCACAGAGAGGATTGTAGCAGCATGGAGAGGCTTGTTCTGTAGTAGAGCAGAGAGCTGAGAGGAATTTGGCATGAGGTGAGCTCCAGAGAGCTGTTATCTTTTGATTTATCAAAGGGTAAAATTGGGTTTTCAATAAAATATTTGGACAATTTGATAATTGAATACTACCTCCAACGGTAAATTTATGAAACACGCATTGGTTTTTGTAAAAGTTTTTGAGAGTTGTACACTGTAGTACTCTTCTTTCACATTTCAAAATGCAATTTTTTAGAAAAAATAACTTTTAAAACCTTACCAAATACACATTTTATTTTTTTTAGTTTCAAAAAGCGCGTTTCAACTTCTAAAAGTTGAAACAAACGCACGCATAGTTATAGAAACTTGCACATCTAATGTTAATTCCTCGAAAAGTTGATTGATCCGCTTGTACTTAGCTAGTTAGTCTCTGCACTTTATGTGGAAAGTTAACTATGCTTTCACTTTTTCAAGTGATCAATTTTTTTCCTATAAAGGTGCAAATATTATATGGTGGATCTTCTATCTGCAATTGATTTGGATCAATTTGAACGTGTAAATTCTTCTCTATTATGTGAACATTAACATCCAAAGATATGCCTTTTAACGTGGATGATGGAGAGTTGTCATATATGGACTCACTACACTACCAATAACTAGAGAGAGAGAGAGTCCATTTTCCAATTAAATAATGATATTTGTCAAAATTTGATGACCTGACCCTCAAATGGTCACATCAAGATCCAGAGGAGTCTTTTGTGGGTTTAGCATCTAAGAGCACTTGCAGCGGAGTTATTTAGCTCTACCAAAAACAGTAGTGGAGGCATATCTAAATTTTTTTAGTTTTTTGCTACAGTATACATCCATAAATAAAATATTAACACATTTTCCTATACAACACATCAATTCCAAAAAAATAGTGTAACTTTTCCAGATGCTTGGATTGAAATGAACTTTGAAAAAGTGCCTTCAAACTCTGAAATTCCCTTGTTATTACTGGTAACAATTACATCATCAATATGTACACTTGACAAGATCTCCCTCTTTCAAAGTTGCAGGAAATGGTAATGTGATAAGATTGATAACAGCAGAGCATTTCCATCAAACAATGTGAACCAGAAAAATGTATCAATTTTACAGTTCAAACTCCAAAATCTTTCACATTAGAGCAATTGTGTCAGTACGTGAAAATTTTTGTAAAATACAAAAAGTAGTACATTTTACACATTTTAACCAAAAAAATCCACATCAATGGATAAAATTGTGCAAAAATGCAAAATTGCTACAGTAGCATTTATGCACGATTATTGTAGCATGTGCATACTAATATTTTAATAATTTCTAATTTCGCTCCTTTTTTTCTCTCTTCTCTCCATCTGTAAAACAAACACATTCTCTCTCTCATCATCTTCTTTCTTCCTTTGATACACACACTCTCACAGACACAAAATCAAAAATCAACCACAAAAATAAATAAAAAATCAATCACAAAATCAACCACAAACACCACAAAATCAAACACACCCACGCATGGATACACCAATAGAGATAGAGAGAGAGGATCGGCGCTTGTAGATTGGTGCTTGTGGCGGATCGGCACTTGTGGATCAGCGAGTATCGATGCTTGGATCGACGCTTGTGGATTGGCAAGTCTCGGTGCTTGGATCGGTGAGTCTCGGTGCTTGGATCGGCGCTTGTGGATTGGTGAGTATCGATACTTGGATTGGCGAGTCTCGATGCTTAGATTGGCGAGTGACTGTGATGGAGAGGAGTTTCAGAGAGAAGAGTTTCAGTGGGAATGGAGAGAGTCTCATGAGTGGAGAAAGAGAGTTTGAGATAAAATAATAGAAAAAGTGAGGTAAATGATTATTTAAATAAAATAGATGGTAGAATGGACAAACTGATGTGGGTGTTTTATAAAAATGGGTGTGTAAAATAGAAAAAATAGGTTTTTCTTGCAAAATAGACAGGAAATTTGCACGAACTGATGCGGTTGCTCTTAGTCAAGTTAAAAATGTGTAAATTTGTAAAGTTACTACAATAACTGTGTAAATTTACAAACTTACTACAGTAACCATGTAAATTTACACTGTAATTATTCATTTTGTATTTAGTTTTTTATTCTTTCTTTACAGAGAATGAAGGAATTAAGTGGATAGTGGTTGTTGTGTGTGAAGAAAAAGAAACAATTAAAAAAATTAAGTAAAAAAATTGATATTTTAATGAAATGTAATGTAAAATAAATAATTTGGTATGTGGTGTTTTGAAAAGTGAATATGTAAAAATAGAGAAAGTAGGTTCTTATATTAAAAGAGACAGAAATTTTTACACGAGCTAATGTGAATGCTCTAAATCCAAAAATTATTGCTTTACTACTAAACCAAGCTTTAGGAAATTACTTACACTCATAAATGGCCTTGTGAAGTCTATACACTTTATCATCCCCTTAAGCATCAAACCCTAGTACTTGCCCCATACAATGACAATGCCATGATATATTTTTGGGCGCGGGGGGGGGGGGGGGGGGGGGGGGTCTACTCAACATTTTGGGTTAAAAAATGAATCATGTGGTCTACACAACATTTTCACAACACTTTTTCAACAAATCTAGGTGATAAATTGTTATTAGTTTTAATTTAACTCACTATTAATTTTTTTTTTTTTGCCCATTAGTAACAGCCAGTAACAATCTACCATTTAGAATTTGTTGTGAAAGTCTTGTGAACATAGTGTTTCTCATATAAGATAAACTATAAGTTCATTGCATATTGTTTATTAATACAATGAAGATACTAATTATTGTTGCTAAGATTAAATTTTGGAAATGATTTATTATTTTTAAATAAAATAAACATATTAATTATTGTTATCAAGTGAACTCCAAGCAAGATCTAAATACAATAAACTTTTGTGTATTAGTTTATTTCAAATTTGTTAAGTTTTTTTATTTTTATTTTTATTTATTTTTAAGTGTTTAAAAAGACCAAGATATTGTTAAGATGATCATTGTTGATATCCATTTTCGCAACACATTTTGCACAAGCCCGACTTCCTTGTGGGCTCAATTCATATATTATATTATATTTTATTCTTTTAAGCATGGCCTAAGCCCATGCAATTTATTGGGGAAATTGAGGAAGTATGGTTTGGAAGATATGGGTCGGTTCCTTTCGGATCTTTTGCATGAGCCCAGCATATGCATGCTACCAAGTGAGCAAGGGACACTAGTATCACTTCAGGCTTATGAAAGAGGTCTTGTACCTAGAATTTTCACCCCAAAAGAGCTTTCATACTCTGGCTGACTGTGACCTAAAGTTTATGCCCAAACCCATTTTTGCCTTTAAACATAGTTGGCTCCCATTGGCCAATTCCAGTTGCTAGCCCTCACTTGGGTGAGCCTCTCAATGGTCTGAAACAAATGAAAATGGAGAGCGAATAAGGGTTTAGTCAAGGATTTTCCCTAATGATGATAAAAGTCAACATTTCTTTTATCCAAACAAAAGCAAACCTAAAAATTACTACTTGCTTAACACCTTGGTGTCCAAAGCCTTTTCTATTGATCAAAAGCCAGTCATTAGCAACACCTCAAACTCAATATAAAACTCCCCCTTTAGCTCAAAAATCTACCAACTACGTTTTATCCACATAGCTGAAACTTTAGAGCAAAAGCCCATTCAACTAGTCGACATTCTCACAATTATGAAGCTTAGGGGTGGAAATATGGATACAGAGGAACCTTCCCTCTCTTCCTCACAACCTCTCTCAATTTTCTCTTCTCGCTGACTTTGGGTCAAAATTTCGGACCTGTATACTTTTTATGTATTTTCTTGTATTTTAGTAATGGCATTTTGATTTCACTTTTGTTAAAGCAAAATTAGCATTTTTTTCATTATACTTTTTTTCATTGTATTTTTGGCCCATTGTCGTAAAAATGTCCCTGACAATCAAATTCAAGTCAGCTAGGCCTAAAAAAAATTTAGGTCAGGTGGTTCAAAATTTTAATTTTAAGAGGGTCAAATAAAATATTTTAAAATTATATAAATTTTTTTTTTTTGGCCCAACCCATGGACTGTACCTAGAGCCGCCTATTGCTCCATATAACCTTCTTTTGTAAGTCACTATTTAATAAGGCATTTTTTTAATGTCCTACTAAAATAACTCTTTCCACCTGCTTATAGTTTTGGGGGCAAAAAGTTTAGTATGAGTTTTGATTTTGAGTTATGTTTGTTAATTTTGTATGAGACTTTGCTTTATTTCTATGGCTGACAAGCAGCAAATGCACAATCTTTGCGTGCTGCCGTGCTGGTATGAGTTTTATTTAGATACTTTATATCATTTCATGAAGTTTTCTATCAATTATTTTAGTAAAATTATTCTCAGCAAAAAAAAAAAAAAAAAAAAAAAGCAAAATTATATGAGTGATTTAGGAGATGTAGGAAAACCGAAAACCCAAACCATTTGAAACATAAAAAGAACATGTTCTAACAAAGAAGAAGAAATACTGTCAAACAACACCATAGGGAAGAAAAAAAAAAAATCCTGCAATTTTTAGGAAGAAAGAAACCTGATTAAATAACACCCAATGAGATAGGTGAAAAGCAATAAATAAGGATAGAGAAAAATTAAGAAAATTATTAGGTACTCCCGAAATACCATAAATACGTGCTCTCTCCTCTTATATGAATGGTGAGTCCCACTATGAATTCAATTAATAGGACTCACCATTTATATGAGAGGAAGGAGCACGCATTTATGGTATTCTAAGAGTATACAATAATTTCCCGAAAAATTATTACTCCCTCCGTCTCACTTTGTTTGTCCTCTATTCCATTTTGGGATGTTCCAAAATATTTTCCAATTTCTAAAAATAAAAGTCATTAATTTACTAATGTTCCTATTATACCCCCTATTAATTTATTAATTCAATTTTTTGATAAATTTATTTAAGGATAGTTTTGGAAACTTATACATTTTTAAAAGGTAGACAAGGTAATTAATGATGTTTCCTTAAAAAGTTTGACTTTTCAAACAGGACAAACAAAGTGGGACGGAGGGAGTATTAATTAGGTAAATGATGTAGAGAGCAATCATTATTTAATAATGTTTTCTCAGTCGTTAGATCTTTTTTAGAAATTTACGGCCTAAAAAATGTGTAACTTTTGCAAAGTTACTCTTGATGAAATTTGAACCCATCTATATATGGGTTGGGTTCAAACAATGTTACATTATCTAATAACTTGTTATTGAATTCATATTTTGAAAACTTAACAATTATATTATATATTCTATATATTCTTAATATACGTGTCAATTTTCATACCAATCGGATGTAATTTATCATTTGATTCATAAACTCATCTTTTATGCATTATTTTAAATTACAAAAACTTTAATTTAAACAATTGTTTGATGATATGATTATTAATTTTTGATTATTTTGAAATTTTGTAAGTATGAAGAATATATAAAGATAATCTAATCCAACGGTGAATTTATCAAACTTTACATCTAATTAAAAAATATTTAGTAGTCTACCTTTCTTTATGCATATATGATCTATCAAGACTTAAGCATCGCCTAGAGGCTTCTTTTATTGATCAAAATGTTTTATTGATCAAAATGTGCGTTTTGGTTCATTTTCATGATTGTCCATTAATTGAAGAGAGTAGCATGTGGGAATATTTTATATTTCTTTCTTGAGATGCCATTTTATTTTCAAACACTGTACGGCTGTTTTTTTTCCTTTCCGTTTCTTGGAGTTTCCTTTTGAAGAAAAATGCAGAGAAGTATGAGATTCTTTTGGAATATGTTATGGAGTATTATTGTAATCGGTCAAAAAGCTTCTTCTCTGGCATATGTGGTGAGCAGCGACTACTTTACAACTAAGTTTCTCCTTACCTTTTTAAGCTCTTAGACGAAGATAGAATTCATGCTCTAAAATTGGTTGTCATCTATGGTGAAAAATAGAAAAAGAAAGAGAGAGAAGAAAAACTAAATGTACTTTTCTGCGTCAGCTCTGCAGAGGCGTAAGGTACTAGAGACCATTCCACTCTTTAGGAATAGATTAGAATGCCTCTTTTCAACTTGCCGAGTACTTTTGACCACCGCACTGGTTTTAGAAAAAATATAGAATCATAACTCTTTTTTTTTTTTTTTTTTTTTGGCCACGAGAGTGGTGGAGAGAATATGGCGATTTCATGAAAAAGTGATAAATAAAACACCATCACATAATAATTGTGACAAAATTGTGGTAAAATAGGTATTATTACGACTTCAATTTTGACACTGCATGTATTTGTGTATTCTCTCAATTCTCATAAGAAAACACAGGCACATGGTAATATACAAAATGCTTTTAAACTCCAAATTCAGCTGTAACAATTGGAGACTCATCCCTGGTCCTACTATACACACAAAACATTCAGTTTGTGTCGATGTCTTTTACAGTACTGGTTAGCAAGTGGAGCAAGGAAATCGCACAAACCCTTGTTAGATAGGCCCAAAAGTTAGCTAAGGGAACACAGGATATTTGTCTGAATAAGCCTAGTCTTGCTGCCCCAGCCCAACATGTGAGGGCTAAAATTGCTTCCATTGGCCCACCAATACATCTTCTAGCATTCGGGGCCCTGTGCTTGCTACCTCAGTGAGAGTAGTGAAGTGGGTGTGTGGCTGAACTACACCGTGAAAGGATGAAATCCCCAATCTTAGACAATCTATGACTATGTAGGCCCAAATCTAGAGATGCCCGCACAAAGATCAACAACGGACACCGTTTGCCTAAAGATCAAAAGAAATGCTAGGGAGATAGCTTATTACACAACTCGTCATGTGACAAGTTGTGGCAAAAGTTTTTTTTATTTTTTTGGTGAAAAGTTGTGGCAAAAGTTGTGTAATAAGTTGTGGTTCCAGCATTGCTCAAAGAACAAGTATATGCTAAAGACCATCTTCCTTCACATCCCTTGTTATTTTTTTGTGCATACTCTATTTCTCGTTTAATGGGCCAACCGTTTAATTGAGCTCACAATTAATTTAGTGATGTGGGGTTTATGGATTTCTTACAATAGGTAGTTCCTCTGGATAAAGGTTTAGGCCCAAAAGGACTACTAACTAGGCCGACCGAACACCTTCACTCTCATGCTTCCTTACTCGTTCACTCTCTATCCTCTAGCTTTTTCTCTTTCTATGTCCAACCCCCTTTTCTGTTTCCTTTCCTCAATTTATAGTCTTCCTTTAATGGGTTGACAATGATTTCTTTTTGTCAAGTTTCGTGCAGGTGGGGCCAGTTTTGATTATTCCTGACAGAGGTGGACCCCGCCTTGGAAACAGGGAATTGAATGTTGGAACTAGTGCTAGACGCCAAATGGTGCTCAACATCAATACTACCTAAGGCACTACTTAGCTATTCTAGAATGCATATGAACAATAATAGCAATGAGGCCCAAACAGTCCTCAACTTACCTGTCATGCACTCCGTACAAACTGGGCCCACAAGTGATGGGCCTATGATAGCGCATCGTATAGCCTTGGGCCCAACAATAATGGGCCTATGACTGCATACCGTACATTTTTATTTTTTGTGATGAAAAACAGAGATTTATTGCAATAAAAGAGAGAACAACTAAGGAGCAACCTCCCTACAATAAATTCTGCTAAGCACAAGAAGGTAGATGCTTCATCCAAAAAACTAGGTACAAAGTTCTTAAGAGAGCTCATTTAGCCAAAACATGAGCAGTCTTATTACAATCACGATTGACCCAACTAACATCTAATAAACTGAAATGCACAACAAGAGTTTGAATTTCATCTACAAAATTAAGCAGTCTTTAGGGGATAAGCTGCTTAGGAGCTTTGACTGCATCAATGCAATTTTTGGAATCACTCTCCACTGCAACATTATGTATATTCAATCAGTTTTCCAATTGAATTAACACGGGACTTTACATCCCATCTTAGATATGATTAACTTAGAGCACTTGCATAAGTACTTGTATAATAAAAAAATTGATCACATTTTAGCCAACAAAACTCAAAATTCACCTACACAGCTACATTGGCTATACAAAGTTGTATAAAAATACATAGTAGTTATGGTAATTGTGTAAATTTACTTCAGCACTATTCATTTTGCATTGAATTTTTAATTCATTCTACATATCACAAAGATCAAGGAAGAGAATAGGTGGTGGTTGTTGTGTGTAAAAAAGAGAAATAATTGAAAAAAAAAATTGACATTTTAATAAATTGTAGTGTAAAATAGATAATCTGATGTGAGATGTTCTGAAAAATGAGATTGTAAAATAGAAAAAATAATTACTTCTAAAATAGACAATTTTTTTTTGCATAAGCTATGAATGCTTTTATCATCCTTTACATTTAATTCAATATAATAGGGTCTTTCCCTGCAACCATGGGGAAGGTGTCCTTTGGCAAAGTCCCCCAATAAATTATGGAAGATTGCTTGATGTCAGGTCCTCTTCCTAACTATATAGGAAAGGTCCTACTAACTACTGTTAGGAGAACTCTAAATAAGCCCCTCTAAAACAGAAGAAACATATGCACTCTATTGCATCAACTTACTTTGAGCTTTATTGTGATTTTCCTCACTATCAACCATCGAAGTGCCTCCAACAAAACCTTACTGGTTGGTCTTTGTCCTAGATAATAGGTCGTTATCTTGCAGACTTCCAACTTGTGATCAAAACACGTACCAGTTGATCTCCATGCTTGTCTGAAACCTAATGTGATTCCTTTTTTCAATCTACAACTAAAGAGAGTTATCGTTGGACCTAGAAAATGAGTTTGGTTAGGTCAGGTTAATTGGGTAATGGATCAGATCATGTTTGATTAAGAAACAGGCAATCCTAAATGAGTTGCAAGCGGATTGGGTCGATCAGGTTACCAGTATTTTTTCCCATGTACCATGTAGGGAAAAAAAAATACAACAATAATAGTAGCAACATAAATTCTTAAATTTACACAATCCATAATTCACTAATGGTATCAAAATCATAAATGAATGAAAAAAAAAAAAAAAAAAAAAAAAAAAAAAAAAAACCCTTAAATGTTGTGGATCATATTTCTTTTTCAGGTATTGCATATTATTTAACTTTTTGGAACAAATTATTTAACTTGATCCACAACATTTAGTATTTTTTTTTTCATTTCTTTGAAGCAAGAAATATTTCTTTTTTGGAACAAATTATTTAAATTTTTGCTGAAAATGTGTTAAAATATACTTGTACCTTAAAAAAGTGAGAAAAAGTGGGAAAAAAGTGAAAAAAGTGATATATTAAAAATCTGTACAAAAAAGTTAAAAGTTAAAAGTTGATACAAACACAACTATGGCTATAGGAATGCTTAAGAGATTGATTGCTTAAAAAGAGTTCAAAAACTAATTGTAATGATTTTTTTCACTAATAGAGAACATCTAACTTTGCATATTACCTTCAAATAAAAAAAAAATCCTTTAAAATTCCCATTACTTAAAAGACTTGTAGGGTCAAGCACAGGTTGACCCGTTTTTTCTAAAGGTTGGGTTATTCCCCTTCATGTTGAGTCAAGTTAATGGGTTCGAGTCCAATTTTTCCAAGTCTAGACTTGTAGTATTCATAGTAGAGATCTTGTTGCATTATTAGTTTCACCATATTCTGGTCTTATTTCCTAATTTATTTAATAATCTTGTATTTTCTTCAATTATTGTGAATCCAAATATGTGTGTGTGTAAACCAATTTGAGTTTTTGTTGACTTCATAATATTGTGTTACATAAGATTTTGAGATATTTTATATATTTTATAATTCAATTTTTAATTTCTATTCTGTAATTACAGTGTATATTACAATTTCAACAAATCATATTTTTTTTAAATGGTAGAATCTATAGTTCCATATAGCAACACAATAATAATCCAATGCTAGAATATATATATATATATATATATATATATATATATGTGGGGCCGAAGGATTTGGCAAGCCCGACCTATTTCATATCAAGCCCAAGGCCTACGTCGAGAAAGAAGAAACGTCCGAGGATGAGTAAGGAAGCCCAAGCTGCTGGGAGGCATCGCCGAGGACCATCCTATCCTCGGCCAACCAAGGTTATGGAAGGAGAAAGCAGCACACCCTCAAAGACAGCCCTCCCAGTTGTCCCAAACAAAAGGACCAACATAGTGGGACAGCTATGGGGGCATGGTGGAGGAGCAAATCTAAGAGAGGCTGTCACCTTCGCATTAAATGCCTGCAGCTGACAGTCTAGCCACATTAATGAAGAAATGACCCCTGAATAGTATCACCTTATTTACTGCAACTCATAGCAAGTTAAGGAAGGCGGTGGATGGGACAAGCACTCAAGTAGCGACCTGCATGATCAACAAATGGACAGCCAAGATCAATGGGAAGGAGATATATAACGGAAGATGCCTTCCAAGAGTGGAGAAGGGAAAAAAAAAGAAGAGGAAAAAGAAGGAAGAAGGTTGCAGTTCTTACCACCCCTGAAAGCTTTCGCCGCTAAGCACCAAAGAACCGAGAAGAAGAAGAATCAGTCCTCAGACAAAGCCCGAGGATAAACTTTTACCTTTCCCCCATGCGTTCGATCATTCCATCTCCATATGATCATGTTCGGCTGTTGAAACTCTCACTAAAGCCCAGTTCTTGAGCCAATTTTCTCTACCAAATTTATTGTATCGGGCCTGTTGGGTTTGGGCTTATTCGCCTAGGAGTAAAGAACCTCCTAAAAGTGGACCCTACAATTGGTGCCGTCTATGGGAAGAACTTGTGTACTAGTGAGAACAACAATCGAACATGGTAGGATCAGACCCCCACAGGGCAAGCTCCCATCAGCCCGAGCCAGCCAGATCCCAGTAGCAGGGTAATTTCCCAAACCCTGAACATGACCAGAACGAAGAGAACGGAAGGTTTCGGGAGGGGAGCGTAAACACCATTCAAACCAGCAAAAGCCATTCCCGTGTGGGCAGTCACGTATCCTAGAGACGGGATGACGAACAAGCCATGCAGTGAGAAATAAATGACTTGAAGAGAAAGTTGCGCCTTGCACAACAAAGACAATCCCCCCTAGCCCAGACACACTTCTCGACGACGAAAACGATGACGACTATAGCCAAAAGTCAAGAACCCCCCCAAGTGAGACTTTCTCTCATGTGGAAGAGCGTTACCAAAGGCGCGAACGCAGAAGCCCATTTCCAAGGGGCTTGGGACACGATGCCATGATCAGGGCGCTAGACCAGCTCTCTAGGTCACCTTTCACACGCCGTATTGAAGGGGCTACGCTCCCTTGGCGATTCCAGCAGCCGACCTTCACCATTTATAACGGCAATACGGACCCCGTGGAGCATGTGAACCAGTTTAACCAAAGGATGGTAGTCCACTCTAAAAATGAGGCGCTGAAGTGCAAGGTTTTCCCCTCTAGCTTGGGACCAGTAGCGATGACGTGGTTCAATGGCCTAAAAGCGAACTCCGTAGATTCGTATAGGTAGCTAACCCAAGCCTTCGGCTCTCGCTTCATCACAAATAGCAGAGCCCCTCAGCCATTGAGCGCATTGCTGTCATTGTCCATGCGTGACAGAAAGACCCTGAAGACTTACTCGGGTAGATATTGGGAGATGTATAATGAAATGGATGGCAACTTTGACGACGTCGCCATCAACACCTTCAAGAGCAGCCTCCCAGCCGAGCATGGCTTGAGGAAATCCTTGACTGGCAAGCCTGCCACCAGCGTGCGCCAGCTGATGGATCGGATTGATAAGTACAAGCGAGTAGAAGAAGACCGGATGCAGGGCAAGGGAAAGGAGAAGGTTATCCCTCAGGAGAGGAGGGATTTCAGGTCAGACCGATACACCAACAATCGTCCGAAGAGAGATTTCGCAGGGGAATTGGAGACAACCAATGCACAAAACGTCGGGGCTGTATTCCGAGAACCAGTGCATCAGGTGCTAGAAAAAATCAAGAGCAAACCATACTTTAGATGGCCGAATAAGATGGTGGGAGAGTCTACAAAGCGAAACCAGAACCTTTATTGCCAATACCACCAAGACCACGGACATACCACGAAGAATTGCAGGAACCTCTGGAATTACCTAGACCAGTTGGTCCGAAAAGGAAAGTTGAAGCACCTTCTGCATCATTCTAGCGGTCATTAGAGCTAGACACACCAAGAACCCCGAAGAGATGCTGCCCTGAGGCCACCCGTAGGGACAATCAATACGATCCTAGCTACGCCAGGAAGAACGGGAACCTACCCCTCACGAGTATTGTTTGTGACTGAGCTGCCTGCCAAAGAATCCCAACCAGAACCAAAGAAGGCCAGAAGGAATTCTCACCTTGTCTTAAGTTTTTCAAAGGAAGACAAGGTCGGAACCACCCAACCTCATGACGATGCGCTGTTGATCACCCTTAGAATCGGAGGCTACGACGTGAAAAGAGTGATGATGGATGGTGGCAGTACTGTCGAGATTATGTACCCCGACCTCTACAAGGGTTTGAAATTAAAATAGGAAGATTTGATGCCGTATGGCTCCCCTTTAATGAGCTTCGATGGAAAGCTTGTCATTCCAAAGGGCATGATCAGGCTGCCCATCCAGACTGGCCCAGAGATTATGGAGGTGAACTTTATCGTAGTCGACACTTATTCTCCATACACAGCCATTGTTGGCAGACCCTAGCTTCACACTTTAGGAGCCGTTGCCTCTTCCTTGCACTAGAAGGTAAAGTTTCTGTCGGGGGATCAGATCCTTGAGATCCGAGGTTGCCAACCCACAGTAAGGCAGTGTATGGTGGCTGCCGTCTCACATCGGCTCGATGTAGAATCCTTGGCCCCTGTGGAAAAGGATTTATAGCAATCAAAAACCCCGACGCCACCTCTTGAGACAGTCGCCTAGGAGGCAAAATGCGAAGATCTGGAGAAGGTGGTCGTCGGGGGCGACGCGGGGAAATTCTTTCAGATAGGGGCCAAGCTGCCTCCTCAGGAGAAGGAAGAGTTGGTCAAGTTTCTCAAGAGGAATATCGACGTGTTTGCATGGGACGCCTGCGATGCTCCAGGAATTGACCTAGCCTTTATCTGCCACCACCTTAACGTCAACCCCTCCATTACCGCCAAAAAGTAGCCATCCCGACGCTCATCTAGAGAGCATGCTGATGCAATCAGGGAAGAGGTGATGAAACTCAAGTGTGCAGGGGTTATAAAAGAAGTTTTTTACCTCGAGTGGTGGTCAAGAAGAAAAACGGAAAGTGGCGAGTTTGCGTGGATTTTACGGACTTAAACAAATTATGCCCAAAGGACCCGTTCCCCATGCCTCAGATAGACCAGCTGGTGGACACCACAGCAGGCCATCCTCGAATGAGCTTCCTGGATGCCTTTCAGGGCTACCATCAAATACCGCTGACCCTGGAGGATCAGGAGAAGACAGCCTTTGTGACACCTACTGGGAACTGTCACTACAAAGAAATGTTGTTTGGCCTAAAGAATATAGGTTCCACCTACCAAAGGATGATGACTAGAATGTTCGAACCACAGTTAGGTAAGAACATTGAAATCTACGTTGATGATATGGTGGTAAAGATCAAGATGGTGTCGGGACACTTGGGAGACCTCGGTGGCATTTTTGATGTCTTGAGGAGGCACAAGTTGTGCTTGAATGCTTCCAAGTGCTCCTTTGGCGTGGGATTAGACAAGTTTCTAGGTTACATGGTCACGCACAGGGGAATTGAGGTCAATCTTGACCAGATTAAAGCCATTAATGACCTAAAACCGCCGCGAAATGCCAAAGAAGTCCAAAAGCTCACCGGGATGATTGCCACCTTGAATCAATTCATTTCCAGATCAGCGGATAGATGCAGGCCATTCTACCTCCTGATCAACAAGTGGAAAGGATTCGAATGGTCTGAGGACTGTACTGCAGCTTTCCAGCAACTCAAGGAATATCTGTTGCGGCCACCCATCATATCTAATCCTGCAGCCAATGAAGTCCTATACGCCTATATCGCTGTGGCCCCCCATGCTGTGAGCTTGGTACTGATACGAGAGGACAACGGCCTTCAAAAACCAATCTATTAAGTGAGCAAATCGCTACATGAGGCTGAGATCAGATACTCTCCCCTAGAGAAGGCAATACTAGCCGTGGTCCATGCTTCGCGGAATCTCCCCCACTATTTCCAAGCCCACACGATAGTGGTTCTAACTCAATTACCCTTGAAATCCGTACTTCAGACTGCAGATTACACTGGAAGGATTGCCTTATGGAACACGATTCTGGGAGCTTTCGACATCAAGTATATGCCTCGAACCTCTATAAAGGGCCAAGTCCTAGCTGACCTAATAGTCAAATTCCCTGAAATGCCAATAGAAATAGTAATCGAACAATGTGGCGTGGAAGGAAAGTCGGTCGGCTTGATCTCCACACCGAAACCCCCATGTTGGAAGGTGTATGTTGACGGTGCAGCAAATCAAAGAGGATCCAGGGTGGGGCTAGTCCTAATATCTCCTGAGAGGGCTACCATAGAGAAATCCCTGAGACTGGGGTTCTCGACCACGAACAACGAGGCCGAGTACGAAGCCTTGTTACAAGGGATGGCCATGGTGCAGAAAATGGGAGAAAAAGTAGTGGAGATGTTCTTGGACTCGAGACTAGTAGTGGGCCAGGTGAAGGAAGAGATGGAGGCCAGAGATGTGAGGATGCAAGAGTACCTCAGCTAGGTCAAACGTCTGCAGCCAAGTTTCGACCTATTCAGCTTGTCACACATCTCCAGAAATGGAAACACCATCGCAGATTCATTGGCCACACTTGCCACCTCCTCGGCAGGAAAGCTCCCTCGAATTATTCTCGTCAAGCATTTGAGCAAAGCGAGCAAAGTTGTGAAAGACACGGTCCGTGCCCATGAGGTCAAAGTAGGCCCTAACTGGATGGACCACATAGTAACGTTCCTCAAAGATGATATCTTCCTGAAGAGAAATCAGAGGCTGAAAAAATATGAAGAAACGCTACTCGATTCTAGTTGTCCGAGGATCACAAATTGTACAAGCGCTTCTACTCTGGGCCGTATTTACTATATGTTCACCCTGAAGCATCAGAGCCGCTGCTAGAAGAGCTACACGAAGAGATCTGTGGGAGTCACATAGGATGAAGATCCCTGTCGCACCGAGCCCTTACCCAGGGCTACTGATGGCTAGGAATGCAGAAGGAAGCTCTGGAGTATGTTAAGAAATGTGACCAATGCCAGAGGTTTGCCCTGAGTATCCATCAGCTAGGAGGGGTTCTCAACCCTTTGTCCAGCCTATGGCCATTCACCCAGTGGGGCCTAGATATTGTAGGCCCCTTCCCCAAGGCAGTAGAAAATAAGAGATATCTGCTGGTCGACACGAATTACTTCACCAAATGGGTCGAAGCCAAGCCACTGGCTAACATCAGAGACGTAGATGCTAAAAGGTTCGTCTGGAGAAATATTGTTACACGATTCGGGGTCCCTCGAACCCTTATCTCGGACAACGGGCTCCAATTCTATAGCAGGGCTTTCAGAAGATACTGCTGCGAACTAAGGATCGCAAACAGGTACTCGACCCCAGCTTATCCTCAAGGAAACGAACAAGCCGAAGCTTCCAACAAAGTCATCGTCAATGGGCTTAAGAAAAGACTGGATGACACCAAGGGGAGATGGGTAGAGGAGCTATCACATGTCTTATGGGCCTACCGAATGACGCCGCGACGGTCAACAGGAGAGACACCCTTCACCATGACTTATGGGGCCAAGATTGTGATCCCCCTAGAGGCAAATTTCCCAACGCTAAGAACAAACTCCTTCACCCTAAGCGGCAATGATGAGCTGCTGGGAGAGAGCCTAGATCTGATCGAGGAAAGAAGAGAAAGAGCAATGATCCACATGGCCTATTACCACCAGAAGCTCAAGCAGAGTTACGATGCCAACGTGAAGCTGAGGCCATTAGCACCAGGAGATTTAGTATTAAGGAAAGTCATGGGTGCTGCCAAGGACCCATCCTGGGGAAAGCTCGGACCCAATTGGGAAGGGCCATTCCGGATTATTTCGGTAGCAGGAATAGGTGCATACTATTTAGAAGACTTAGATGAAAAAGCTGTGCCTCGTCCTTGGAATGTAAATAACCTGAAGAGGTACTATTATTAACAAAAGCACTTCTCCAATTCAAATTCTTAGTTTGTCGCGGTTATGCGTCTTATATTATGTAAAAAAAAAAAAAAAAAGTACTAGACAGAACCAAGGTTTTGCATGGTCCTTGGACTCAAACCTATGTGGAAACTAGCTACTTCTAAGAAAAAACTAAGTATTAGACAGAACCAAGGTCTTGCATGGTTCCTAGACTAAAACCTATGGGGAAACTAGCTACTTCCAAGAAAAAACTAAGTACTAGACAAAACAAAGGTCTTGCATGGTCCTCAGACTCAAACCTATGTGGAAACTAGCTACTTCCAAGAAAAAACTAAGTATTAGACAGAACCAAGGTCTTGCATGGTTTCCGGACTAAAACCTATGAGGAAACTAGCTATTTCCAAGAAAAAACTGAGTACTAGACAGAACTAAGATCTTGCATGGTCCTCGGACTCAAACCTATGGGGAAACTAGCTACTTCCAAGAAAGAACTAAGTACTAGACAGAACCAAGGTCTTGCATGGTCCTCGGACTCAAACCTATGGGGAAACTAGCTACTTCTAAGAAAAAAAAAAAACTAAGTACTAGACAGAACCAAGGTCTTGCATGGTCCTCAGACTCAAACCTATGGGGAAACTAGCTACTTCCAAGGAAAAAAAAAAAAAAACTAAGTACTAGATAGAACCAAGGTCTTGCATGGTCCTCGAACTCAAACCTATGGGGAAACTAGCTATGGTGAGGGCTAAATAAGCACTACATAATAATCTGGTCCTCGCCCCGCGATCAAGGTGCCAATAGATGAAACTATTCTCCCTATGTAGATAAGTGGGCAAAATTTGGATACGAATTTCAACAAGTCCACTATCAGATTAGTTATTCTTTTGGCACCTCCCATTATTTAGAAACCTCTAGAAAAGTGAGGATCAATAGTGGGAGGATGGATCCTCGGGCCAAAGCCTTGAAAGAAGTTAATGAAATCAAAAATTCGCACAAGTCGTGAACTTAGCCTAAACACGCACCCAGCGCCTCTGAGTTTGGGGTTTCAGGGCTTTAAGGCAAGCATGGTGCATATATATTATCATTTTTGGGTATATGATCGATACTAACGGTGATAATAGATAATAAAAGTGAGTGAAACAAAAAGAAAATGGAAAATTTCATTCATTCAAGTGGAGCCCTATTACAGCAAACCACTCTGTTCCAAAAGATAAGAAAAACAACAACACAACACCATAGCAAATACAAAACCGGAGTTACCCTGGGTGGCCTACTCCTTTGACCTGGCCTCGACCTCCACCTCGGAGAGCTGAGCAGGAGAGGTCTCGAGATCTTTGGAGCCCTCGCCAAGAGGAACCGAGTGAAGAGGCTCGACGAGAAGAACTGGCCCCTCAGCATGGGAGACTAGAGCATCACCTGTGGACCCTACAGTCCCTTGGGGTGCATCAGGGTTCTGACTTTCATTCGTCTCAGTCGCCTTAGAAGGATCGCTTTCCTTGGCTGGCTCCTTGGAAGAAGTTATTGCCAGAGTAGCTCTGGGGCCGGCAGCCTCGACCTCTTCTGGAGCATCCCTGACCTCGGAGCTAGGAGGGCATCTTCCTTGATGGTAGGGGGATAGTACACGCGCTCTGCCTTCTACAGGTCGGACGAGGCTTCAATCCCAGCCTATTTAAGAGCCTTGTTCCAAACCTGGGAATAGTAAAGCCTACATACCCTAGGAACTTGAGCCTTTAGAGTAGTCTGGGTCTCAGCCACCCCCAAGTCGTAGGCCTTCTCCTCAACCTTCTCCTTGGAGCATTTAGCCTCCGTCCTGGCAAACACCGCCTCCTCCTTGGCCCCCAGGGCCTCGTCCCTGGCCCACTTGGCAATGTTTTTAACCCCCTCTACCTCGGCTAGTTTCTGCTTCAGATTGACAATTTGCTCCTTGGCGATCTGTAGCTGCTCCTCAGCTTCTAGCAGGCGCCTTGTCTGATCCTCGACCTGTTTCTGGGCACTAGCCAGGCTTGATTCGGCGTTATCCCTGGCCCTAGTCACCTCTTTCAAATCCTTTCTTGCTTTTAGGAGGTCAGCTTCGGAGTTCTTGAGGGTTCGCGTAACGTCCAAGCGCTTGTCACGCTCAAGGTCCAAGGTCTTGCTCTGGTCGTTGGCCATCTCTTCCATTCTATAAGTGGCCTGGACGGCCTGCTAATAGAAATAAGCAAGGTGTAAATTGGAAGCTAGGGAACAAAGGCCAGCAAATCCACAAATGTTGAAAACCTTACCATGCATAGGTACCTCTTCATACTGAGGAAAAGCTTCTGCCTCCTCAGGTTCTTTAGATCTGCCATATCGGTAGGGAGTAGCAGGGACTTCTCCAATGCATCGGCCACATAAGTGCCCTCACCCTTATTAAAGTCCCTAAGGAAGGCGTCGTCCATCAGGGGCTCCCCATGGAGCATTGGGGCGGGGAGCCAGGCCTGGGGCTCGGGCTGAGCGACGACTTCCTTTTCTTGACCCTGAGGTGCGATCCTCAATTGCTTCGAAGCCCGCCGGCTCTCGTCCTCCTCCTGAGAAGTGCGGGATCTCCCTTTGTCCACAGGATCTTTCCCTTTGGTAGACCTCTTCCTCTTGGGGTTAGCGGGTTGAACAGGGGGGGAAGTTTGGCTGGTTGTGATAAGACAGACGATGACCTGGTCTTTGGGGGTTGGGGCTTGGGCGGAGGAGGGGAAGCTTAGGCTGTGATTTCCCTGGCACGTCTTTCCCCGACTGGCCCTTGATTAGGTCAAGGAGGCTGGCGAATGGCTTCCTCTTGAAATCCATGTCTGCCTGCGAAGAAGTCCCTTGGAGATCCGCTTCTATCAAGCTAGGATTGCCTAAGTCACCAGAAGGATCCTCGGACGTATCGAATTGGTCAAATGCATCGAATTCGTCCTCGGACTGGTCCAATTCAATGACCTGCTCTTCGCCTTCTACCCCTCATTCCTCGGTCTCTGCGGCCTGTTGAGCGGAAGACCCTTCAGAGAGGGAAAAACCGTGCTCCGTGATGGTGATCCTTTAAAGCCGAGGATCTTTGGCCTTGATTACGTACTTCGGGGCCGCGAAAGATTTCTGAATAGGATTGTACCTGAGGATCTTGTGAGCAGCTCTGACCTGAAGGTTACTTTCGTTCACAAAAACCTCAGCTTGAAGAATGGTCTCTAAATTCACCCGGTTGACCAAGTGAAGATGGTGTTCGAAGGCATGAGGATTTGCAAAAGAGAAAATTCACCCCCGTTAACAACCACACAAGTGCCAATTACGACAACATTAAAGAAATAACCCTCCCCTACTCAAATGCCCCACCTGGCATCCCTTCCTTAGTCGGGCAGGGTAGGGGGTCATGTCACGCCCCTGACACGATGAGAAAGTCTTTATTTAGACCCTTGCTAGATTCGGGGAGATATTGAATGAGCTGAACCTTGTCATCCCTCGCTTTCATATAGTAGGTTTTACCCTTAAGGTATTGGAGGTTGTAGCACCAGTTTACGTCATGGTGGGTCAACCTCAACCCCATCTTTTCGTTTAAGGCATCCACACAGCCCAGGATCCTAAACACATTGATGGCACATTGGAAGGGCGCTAGTCGGAAGTGCCTAAGGTAGTCCTTCATCACTGGGCGCATAGGAATCCTCATACCCCCTTCTAAGAAGGCGATTATAGGAATCACTATCTCACTCTCTCGCCTCATAATATGTCATTCACCTTCTTTACAGTACCTCAAACCCACGTTGCTAGGTATTTTGTAATCAGCAATGAATTTCTCCATCACCTCTTCTGACTTAACTAACTTCTTAAATCTACCCATCCCTGGGACTGACTAAAAACTCAGAGAAGGATGAAGGAAAGAAAAGAACAGGAGGGGAAGAGACTTAGAAAGGAGAAAGTATAAGTTAAAGATAAGAGAAAACTTACAGAAGTGAGGAAGAACTCCTCGGGCAGGCTTTTTATGCTGAAAGAAGGCGTAAGTTCGGCTAGACACTTGACCAAATTCAAGGTATATGCGCAAGAACTCTTGGATGTAAAAGTAAAGTGGCAGATTAGTTCAAATGGGTATTTATACCCCCAATTAAGATAACCGCACGGTTTTTCGCGCCCATAAAGACTGGAGAAATTCCTACCGTTGGATTACCATCACGCCATCCAACGTGGGGAGCACAGAGCCGCTAGAATTTAATGAAGACTCACTATGTATACCAAAACGCCAGAAACGTGTCTTAGGCAAACAAAAAGGCCTTAACGCTAACAGAGGATAAGACTTGACAAGCCGTTAAGGGGCCCCGAGGACATCAAAACCCTCATCTCCGTCCGAGGAGTCGGACAGCAGGATTTTGAGGGGCTATTATGAGGCCAAAGGATTTGGCAATCCCGGCCCATTTCATATCAAGCCTAAGGCCCACGTCGAGAAAGAAAAAACGTCCGAGGATGAGTAAGGAAGGCCCAAGCTGCTGGGAGGCATCGCCGAGGGTCATCTTGTCCTCGGCCAACCAAGGTCACAAAAGGAGAAAGCGGCACACTTTCAAAGACAGCCTTCCCAGTCGTCCCAAACAAAAGGACCAACACAGTGGGACAACTATGGGGGCATGATGGAGGAGCAATTCTAGGAGAAGCTATCACCTCCACATTAAATGCCCGCAGCTGATAGTCTGGCTGCATTAATGAAGAAATGACTCCTGAATAGTATCACCTTGTTACTGCAACTCACAGCAAGTTGAGGAAGGCGGCGGATGGGACAGGCACTCAAATAGCGAGCTGCATGATCAACAAATGGACGGCCAAGATCAATGGGAAGGAGATATATAATGGAAGATGCCCTCTAAGAGTGGAGGAGGGAAAAAAAAGAAGAGGAAAAAGAAGGAAGACGGTTGCAATTCTTACCACCCCTGAAAGCTTTCGCCGCTAAGCACCAAAGAACCGAGAAGAAGAAGAATCAGTCCTCGGACAAAGCCCGAGGATAAACTTTTACCCTTTCCCCACATGTTCGATCATTCAATCTCCATATGATCATGTCCGACTGTTAAAACTCTTACTAAAGCCCAGTTCTTGAGCCCATTTTCTCTACCAAATTTATTGTATCGGGCCCGTTGGGTTTGGACTTATTCGCCTAGGAGTAAAGAACCTCCCAAAAGTGGACCCTACAATATATATATATATATATATAATTCTTTATGTAAACACAATTATAATAAATTCCAATTAATAATTATCAAATTTCATATTTATATAAAAAAATAAAAACAAAAAAAAATCATATTATTCTAAACTTTCTCTTGCATTGCTTGGGTTGTCAACTAATTTTAAGTATAGATTTGAGTGCCATATATGTCCATTTATCATGACAGATTGGAAAAAATTATCCTGTGATTTATTCTTCAAGACAAAGGGTATTTCCATGTAAATTTGGAGTTAGGAGTGACGCTATAGGTACTCCAGGGGGTTCAAATGAGCTTGTTGACTTAAAAAAAAATTCTTATATATATAAATAATATATTTTTAACAATTTTAATTTACTGCTAAAAATATTTTTGTACACTTTGATCATATATCAGCCTAACCCAAAAACAAATAATAACGCAAATCTCTCTCTCTCTCTCTAAGAGTAAAGAGTAAATGTTTGTGAGTTGTGAGCATCTCTTTCTCAATTATAAATTTAAAATACATACGTGTGTGCATGTGTTTCATGTGTGTTATTATTATTATTATTATTATGTTATAATGTTATTTATGTGAATTGTGATGTGTGTGTGTTTTTTTCGGTTCATAACTTGATATATTCAAAATTTATTTTTATTAAATTTTTTTAATCTAATTTTCTTTATGACTTACTAAAAAAAATAATTCTTGGAGTCGTCACTGTTTGCAGTGTTTTTGTGTGAATCCCTTCTTGGTGTTGATAATTTGTTCCCATAAATTTCATTCTCAATATTGCTTGTGATTATTTAATTAATGGGTGTTAATAAGGTACTACCGCATAAACTTTACATTTATACATAGAGTTTAAAAAATCACAAATATTCTGGATATTTTTTACACTTCAATATTATTAATTTGACCTTAATGACATTAATCTACAGTCTACAGACTCTACACTTCAATATATAATTATTATTTTTAATGAAATTGAGGATAATTTCAGTATTCTCCTAATAATTAGTGTTGCCCTAAAACTAAGATCCGTGATCCATCCAGACACGTGAAAAGTGCGGGTGTAGACTAATATCCATGATATCCATCCGGACACGTGTAGTATATGTTTTCCGGGAAGGAGCTCTACCATCACGTTTTACATGTCAAGAAGAAAGTCTAGTAGTAGTCTACAATCGCATAATGGCTTGTTTTGGGCCTTTCGGCACAAAAAATGTACTGTAAAACGAGCGGAGCAAAATTAAGGTCAGCAATAGAACTTTCAAGATTGAAGTGGTCCGATGACAGTGACTCAGTGAGTCCCCTTGGTGAATTTATATTGGTAGGTTGCCAATTGATTCAACAGTTTCCTGTCAGTTTCTCGCGAAAACCTTTGTCAAACATGAATTTCATGTTGCTTTGGAAGAAAGGAGAGAAAGAGACATGGAAAAACAAAAAAGCACGTGGGCGGTGGTGGCTGCGGCAGTGGGTCTGAGAGAAGACATACACGGAGCATAGAGGAAGAGAGAGGAAGAGATAGATTGAGAATTAAAAAATAATAATAATAATAATAAAATAATATTTTAAATAAGTGATAAAAAATATAAAATTATTGATATTGGGTATATCGTAAAGTGGCGTGTTAAAATTGATAAAGTAAGATTTTGAGATAATAAATGCTAAATTTTTTAAAAATTCTAATAAGAATGCTCTAATAAAAAACCAATAGATTCTATCACAATGCTTATTAATTCCTCACATGTAATTTATGCTTTTGGTCCCACGATGTGGCATACTTTTGTTTGATGCAAGAGCTTTTTTTTTTGCTGAATAGCTATTACTTTCTATTGAAATACAAGAAACCAATGAATGGATATAAATATAAGAAGACCCTCGTCCACTTTCACTTCATATATTTTCTGTTTCTTTTACTTGTTCCTTTTGCACCCACAATGTCTATGCCACCTTCTTCCCCTCTAGTATTCTCAGTGAGACATTGCGAGCCCGAGTTAATTGTGCCTGCAGAACCAACACCTTATGAGTTAAAGCAACTATCAGACATAGATGACCAAGAAGGCCTTCGTTTTCAGCTTCCATTTATAATGTTTTACTCAAACAATAATCAGTGGCGACTCCAGGAAATTTTGTCAGGGTATTCCTCAACAAGCATAAATTACACAATTTAATAAAAAGAAAATTTTATATATTGATAACAACAACAATAAAAAAATACACAAATACATAAAATTTACAATTGTCTTCTACGAGTTTTCATATTTTGAAATCTTTGCATAATAGTCTCATTATCAATACTACAAGCTACATCTTTTTCAATATACACCATTAAACAATCATTCATCCACCGATCTCCCATTCCATTGCGCAGTTCATTTTTTATATATTTCATTGCTGAAAAGCTTCTTTCTACTGTTGCAGTAGCAACTGGAAGTGTCAAAACTAACTTCACAAGTAAATAGACTAAATGATAAGTCTCATGCTTCCTTGTGCTCACTAACTTTTCAGCAAGTTCACTAACTTCTTGAAGCTCTAAAAAGAAGTCGTTGCTGCGCATATCAAAAATGTAATTCTGCAGTTGAGAGTCAAGTGCCAAAATATCTGTCCCAAGAAAATCAGAGGGATAGAACTTAGCTAGACGAATCAACTTTTCCTTATCGAAAGCCACAAATGAATTACTTGGATTTAAACAAGCCATACAAAGTAGCAAATCGGTATTCGCCTCAGAAAGACGATTATTAAGCTCTTGAAGTTGCATATCTATGACTGTGTAGAATAGTTCAACACGATAATGATGTAAATTTGTCATTTGTTGAGTGTTGCGTCGTGACCTCCCACTAACTATAAATGTTTCATCCATGTTCAAGACAGAAATATCATGCGTTGTACAAAAAGAAGATACTTCAGTCAATAAAGATTCTCATTCATCTTCTCTCATTACTTGCAATCTTTACTTAGACACTTTAACAAGATCCATAGCATTTACTATATCCTGATTTTTTTTTTTGCAATGCTATTGACAACTCATTTATGATCCCCAAAATATTTTTCATCAAGTGTAGGGCAAAGACAAATTCAAAAGATAGAATTGACCTTATAATAGATCGAGCTTCAACTTTTTGGTCGGACATGCCATCTTCTTCAATAATCTCAAGTACATCAACAACAGCAGAGAACATTAAAATCAAGTTCAGAATAGTCCCATAATATGATCCCCAACGTGTATCACCAGGACGTTTAAGATTTGTCTCTTGATTCAAACCTTGCCCACTTCTACATACACCATTCTTTAAATCTTCTTTAATTTTGAAAAATTGTGCATCTCGAAGAGCATCTCGTCTCTTACAAGAGCCTCCAACAACAGTTACTAAATTACTAACCATATAAAAAAATTCTGCAATGTTAATGTGATTTTTAGCAACAGCAACAAGTGTCAATTGAAGTTGATGAGCAAAACAATGGACATAAAATACTGACTTATTCTCTTTCAAAATTAAAGTTTTGAGACCATTGATATCACCTTGCATATTACTAGCCCCATCATAACCTTGCCCACGTAGGTTCGACAAACTCAAATTATATTCACAAAGTAAACATTCAATAGCACATTTGAGTGACAAAGCGGTGGTACTTGCAACATGTACAATACCAAGGAACCGCTCTATAATAGTTCCTTTCTTGTTCACATAATGAAGAACGATGGACATTTGTTCTTTCACTGAAATATCACGTGACTCATCAACTAATATTGAAAAGAACCCATTGTCAAGATCCTTGATGATGGCTTTGGATGTTTCACTTGCAATTGCATTCACAATGTCTTTTTGAATCTCCGGGTGGGTAAGCTTGTAATTTTTCGGAGCTGTTTGCAACACTTCATTGATAGATTCATTGTGATCTCCCAAAAATTGCACAAGCTCAAGAAAATTTCCTTTATCACTTGAACCTTGAGATTCATCGTGACCACGAAAAGCTAATCCCTGGCATAAAAGGAATCTTATGTAATCAACTATTGCATTTAATTGAACCCGATAATCCTGTTTATCTTTATTTGATTGTTTAACCAAAACACTTTGAATGTGTTGCTTTTCCATCAGTAGATCTTCACCCTTTTTGACAGCTTGGCTATGAGCACTATTAACTCCTCCAACATGAGAATCTAACTTCGCAACCTGATTCCAAAGTTTGAATCCCTTCGTTACAAAAGTCTCACCTCCTCCTTGCTTACCAACATCTTGCCGCCCAAATAGGTAGCAATAAAAACAAAATGCCGCATCCTTCTCTATACTATATTCCAACCACTTTCTTCCTTTATACCAATCGGATTTAAATCGACGAGGCTTTTCAAAAAAATATGATACAGGGAAAACATCAAGAACAGGTTGACAAGGGCCTTTTGTTAAATAATGTCTTCTTATTTCATCATGATGATAAGATGATATCTTTTGTCGTAGCCCAGGATCTTAAGGAAGATTTTCTAAGTTAAAGTCAACACGAATTCGCTTAGAAGATGAAGATGAAGATGAATCTTGCACATGAGATGAATCTTGCACAGGAGATGAATCTTGGGTATGTGGTTTTCTTATCAAATATTTGTCCATAATTCTAGTAAAAGAATAAACAATAAACTATAAGTTCATTTGAAATATTAATAAAATTATTAATTATTGTTGTTTAATTGTTTCATTAATTTGTTTGTCTTTTATAAACTATAATTTTTTATATTGTTATTTTGTTAATTATAAAATTATTAATTATTATTTAGCATAACATAATTTAATTTATTTGTCTTTTATAATGTATTAGTTAATTATACAATTTTAATTATTGTTGTTTAGCGTAACAATAAACTATATTGTTTTAATTATTATTGTGCCCAACAGCCCATCTATCCCCACCCCACTCAATGGACATTGGACAAGCACAAGCCTCATGCTCATGCCTGATGCCCAATCACAATAACCTGCCAATCAGAAAATTTCACAAGATTCACAAATTATAATATTCACTAAACGACAATTAATATCACACCAACACAGTAAACACACTGACCAGCACAACACCAACAGATAAAATTAACACTACAGCACAATTCAAAAAGACAAAAAAAAAGGGAAAAGCAAAATATAAATAAAGCTAAAGTACTGATTCTTCCTTCGGCCAGCCAATCAGAGAGAGAGAGAGAGAGTTATTGAGATAATTAATAAGGCTGGACCATAGAGAGAGAGAGAGGGACATTATTTATTTTTCTTTCACACTTTCAAAGAGACAGAGAGAGAAAAAGAGAGAAAATACCTTGAGGCTTAGCTATGGCGATGAGCAACGGAGATTCCGACAGCGACTGCGAGGGGCGAGGTGGCGAGCTGAGCACCGGAGACTCCAACGGCGACTACGAGGGGCGAGGCCGAGGCGGCGAGCTGAGCAGATCGATCTGCGATGAGGGGCGAGACTGCAATCTGCTCTCTCTGCGATGAGCGGCGAGCTACGGCGAGTCGGCGACGACGACAGGCGAGCTTAGCTACGACGACAACGACGATTGGGTTTTTTATTTTTTCCGTTTTGGTACAGAGTCTGTATTGGGGGTTTTTTTTTTTGTTTTTTTTGGTACAGAACTTAGAAACACAGTATATTGCTTTTGCCTTTTGGTATGTTTTGATTTTGCTCTGATTGTAATCTTTACACTGTCTCAGTATCTTAGGGATTGATTTTCTCTGTGATCTCTGCAGCGACGTGACCGTGGTACAGTGGGTAAGTTTCATTTCTGATTTTCTGTTGGTTTTTTTTTTTTTTTTTTTGAGAATCTGTGGGTGGGTTTGCTCTGCTGGGCTTGCCGTGGGCTTAGTTCTGATTCAAATTTTTTTTTTTTTTTTTTTTTTTTTTTTTTTTTTTTCAGATTTTAGTTCAATTTTTTTTTAATTTTAGGTTGTTCCTAATTTTATGTTGAGGGTGTTCCTAATTTAGCTTAAAAATAAAATTTTTTTTTTTTTTTTAAATTTTTTTCAGGTCAGGGTGTTCTTGGGAACACCCTGACCTATACGTGGCGCCGCCACTGACAATAATCCATTGATGGTTCATAAAGACGCCATGAAAGTCATCAAACCAGCTTTAGCTAAAGCACTAGTGTATTATTACCCTTTTGCAGGTAGGCTTAGAGAAGGATGTAACCGGAAACTTATGGTGGATTGCACCGGAGAAGGAATCTTGTTCGTTGAAGCTGATGCGGACATCACCAGTGGCGGTGCCACGTACAGGTCAGGGTGTTCCCAGGAACACCCTGACCTGAAAAAAATAAAAAATAAAAATAAAAAAAAATAAAAAATTTATTTTTAAGCTAAATTAGGAACACCCTCAACATAAAATTAGGAACACCCTAACATTAAAAAAAAATTTATCTATTCAACTTTCAAGCAAAAAAAAAAAAGCACAAAATAAAATTGAACTAAAATCTGAAAAAAAAAAAAAAAAAAAAAAAAAAAAAATTTGTAACAGAGCCAAGCCTAAAATTATCTATTCAACTTTCAAGCAAAAAAAAAAAAAAAGCCCAAAAAAAATTGAACTAAAATCTGAAAAAAAAAAAAAAAATTTTTGAATCAGAATTAAGCCCACGGCAAGCCTAGCAGAGCAAACCCACCCACGGATTCTCAAAAAAAAAAAAAAAAACCAACAGAAAATCAGAAATGAAACTTACCCACTGTACCACTGTTACGTCGCTGCAGAGATCACAGAGAAAATCAATCCCTAAGATACTGAAACAGTCTAAAGATTACAATTAGAGCAAAATCAAAACATACCAAAAGGCAAAAGCAATATATTGTGTTTCTAAGTTCTGTACCAAAAAAACAAAAAAAAAAAAAACCCCAATACAGACTCTGTACCAAAACTGAAAAAATCAAAAACCCAATCTTTGTCGTCGCCGTAGCTAAGCTCGCCCGTCGTTGTCGCCGACTCGCCATAGCTCGCCGCTCATCGCAGAGAGAGCAGATCGCAGTCTTGCCCCTCATCGCAAATCGATCTGCTCAGCTCGCCGCCTCGGCCTCGCCCCTCGCAGTCGCCGTCGGAATCTCCGGTGCTCATCGCCGTAGCTAAGCCGCAAGGAATTTTCTCTCTTTTTCTCTCTCTGTCTCTCTGAAAGTGTGAAAGAAAAATAAATAATGTCCCTCTCTCTCTCTCTCTCTCTCTATGGTCCAGCCTTATTAATTATCTCAATAACTCTCTCTCTCTCTCTCTCTCTGATTGGCTGGCCGCCTGGGCCCTGGCCGAATGAACTCTCTCTCTCTCTCTGATTGGCTGGTCGAAGGAAGAATCAGTGCTTTAGCTTTATTTATATTTTGTTTTTCCCTTTTTTTTTTTGTCTTTTTGAATTGTGCTGTAGTGTTAATTTTATCTGTTGGTGTTGTGCTGGTCAGTGTGTTTACTGTGTTGGTGTGATATTAATTGTCGTTTAGTGAATATTATAATTTGTGAATCTTGTGAAATTTTCTGATTGGCAGGTTATTGTGATTGGGCATCAGGCATGAGCATGAGGCTTGTGCTTGTCCAATGTCCATTGAGTGGGGTGGGGATAGATGGGCTGTTAGGCACAATAATAATTAAAACAATATAGTTTATTGTTAAACTAAACAACAATAATTAAAACTGTATAATTAACCAATACATTATAAAAGACAAATAAATTAAATTATGTTATGCTAAATAATAATTAATAATTTTATAATTAACGAAATAACAATATAACAAATTATAGTTTATAAAAGACAAACAAATTAATGAAATAATTAAACAACAATAATTAATAATTTTATTAATATTTCAAATGAACTTATAGTTTATTGTTTATTCTTTTGATAGAATTATGGACAAATATTTGATAAGAAAACCACATACCCAAGATTCATCTTCTGTGCAAGATTCATCTCATGTGCAAGATTCATCTTCATCTTCTAAGCGAATTCGTGTTGACTTTAACTTAGAAAATCTTCCTTCAGATCCTGGGCTACGACAAAAGATATCATCTTATCATCCTAATAATCATGATGAAATAAGAAGACATTATTCAACAAAAGGCCCTTGTCAACCTGTTCTTGATGTTTTCCCTGTATCATATTTTTTTGAAAAGCCTCGTCGATTTAGATCCGATTGGTATAGAGGAAGAAAGTGGTTGGAATATAGTATAGAGAAGGATGCGGCATTTTGTTTTTATTGCTACCTATTTGGGCGGCAAGATGTTGGTAAGCAAGGAGGAGGTGAGACTTTTGTAACGAAGGGATTCAAACTTTGGAATCAGGTTGCGAAGTTAGATTCTCATGTTGGAGGAGTTAATAGTGCTCATAGCCAAGCTGTCAAAAAGGGTGAAGATCTACTGATGGAAAAGCAACACATTCAAAGTGTTTTGGTTAAACAATCAAATAAAGATAAACAGGATTATCGGGTTCAATTAAATGCAATAGTTGATTGCATAAGATTCCTTTTATGCCGGGGATTAGCTTTTCGTGGTCACGATGAATCTCAAGGTTCAAGTGATAAAGGAAATTTTCTTGAGCTTGTGCAATTTTTGGGAGATCACAATGAATCTATCAATGAAGTGTTGCAAACAGCTCTGAAAAATTGCAAGCTTACCCACCCAGAGATTCAAAAATACATTGTGAATGCAATTGCAAGTGAAACATCCAAAGCCATCATCGAGGATCTTGACAATAGGTTCTTTTCAATATTAGTTGATGAGTCACGTGATATTTCAGTGAAAGAACAAATGTCCCTCATTCTTCGTTATGTGAACAAGAAAGGAACTATTATAGAGCGGTTCCTTGGTATTGTACATGTTGCAAGTACCACCGCTTTATCACTCAAATGTGCTATTGAATGTTTACTTTGTGAACATAATTTGAGTTTGTCGAACCTACGTGGGCAAGGTTATGATGGGGTTAGTAATATGCAAGGTGATATCAATGGTCTCAAAACTTTAATTTTGAAAGAGAATAAGTCAGTATTTTATGTCCATTGTTTTGCTCATCAACTTCAATTGACACTTGTTGCTGTTGCTAAAAATCACATTAACATTGCAGAATTTTTTTATATGGTTAGTAATTTAGTAACTGTTGTTGGAGGCTCTTGTAAGAGACGAGATGCTCTTCGAGATGCACAATTTTTCAAAATTAAAGAAGATTTAAAGAATGGTGTATGTAGAAGTGGGCAAGGTTTGAATCAAGAGACAAATCTTAAACGTCCTGGTGATACACGTTGGGGATCATATTATGGGACTATTCTGAACTTGATTTTAATGTTCTCTGCTGTTGTTGATGTACTTGAGATTATTGAAAAAGATGGCCTGTCCGACCAAAAAGTTGAAGCTCGATCTATTATAAGGTCAATTCTATCTTTTGAATTTGTCTTTGCCCTACACTTGATGAAAAATATTTTAGGGATCATAAATGAGTTGTCAATAGCATTGCAAAAAAAAAATCAGGATATAGTAAATGCTATGGATCTTGTTAAAGTGTCTAAGTAAAGATTGCAAGTAATGAGAGAAGATGAATGAGAATCTTTATTGACTGAAGTATCTTCTTTTTGTACAACGCATGATATTTCTGTCTTGAACATGGATGAAACATTTATAGTTAGTGGGAGGTCACGACGCAACACTCAACAAATGACAAATTTACATCATTATCGTGTTGAACTATTCTACACAGTCATAGATATGCAACTTCAAGAGCTTAATAATCGTTTTTCTGAGGCGAATACCGATTTGCTACTTTGTATGGCTTGTTTAAATCCAAGTAATTCATTTGTGGCTTTCGATAAGGAAAAGTTGATTCGTCTAGCTAAGTTCTATCCCTCTGATTTTCTTGGGACAGATATTTTGGCACTTGACTCTCAACTGCAGAATTACATTTTTGATATGTGCAGCAACGACTTCTTTTTAGAGCTTCAAGGAGTTAGTGAACTTGCTGAAAAGTTAGTGAGCACAAGGAAGCATGAGACTTATCATTTAGTCTATTTACTTGTGAAGTTAGCTTTGACACTTCCAGTTGCTACTGCAACAGTAGAAAGAAGCTTTTCAGCAATGAAATATATAAAAAATGAATTGCGCAATCGAATGGGAGATCGGTGGATGAATGATTGTTTAATAGTGTATATTGAAAAAAATGTAGCTTGTAGTATTGATAATGAGACTATTATGCAAAGATTTCAAAATATGAAAACTCGTAGAAGACAATTGTAAATTTTATGTATTTGTGTATTTTTTGATTGTTGTTATCAATATATAAAATTTTCTTTTTATTAAATTGTGTAATTTATGCTTGTTGAGGAATACCCTGACAAAATTTCCTGGAGTTGCCACTGGACATCACACTGGAGCAGCTTGGTGACACAATACAACCACCATGCCCATATATTGATGAGCTTCTATGAGATGTTCCTGGCTATAATGGTATACTTGGATGCCCTTTGCTACTCATTCAGGTATACATATGTTAAAGACGTCACTAAATTCCCTCCACTCCTAGTTATAAATTAATACCATAGATTCCGAATTGGAAGGTTAATTTTAATAGGGAAATTCTAACGAGTACTCTTAAGGTATTGGTTAATAATTCATTTTAAGAAAGTTTTAACATCACTTTTATGAGAAATTAAAAATGCTGTCAAAACATTAATTTTTTTTCCCTCATAAAAACTTTCTTTAATTAAATTGTTAATTAATACTCTAATGTACTCGTTAGAATGACATTAATAGTCGGCTAGTGAAACCATTGTAGGGGCCTAAAACAAAGTAATTAATATCGTACTCAATGTCATTTCAGTTTAGTTTGAGGAACTATATCTTTCGTTTCTAGTTAATACTAATGCGTTCCATTTTAGGTTTATTGCAATTTACATATAATTTAAAATCTAAATATCTTGATTCTCAAAAAAAAAAAAAAAAAAAAAAATCTAAATATCTTATAAGCCCAAATATTAACTTAACTATATTAACCTAATATATTAGCTTAAATAACATGTTTTATGACATTTGTTTTAATTTGTTAACAATTTTTAATTATTTGTTCCGACCGAAATTCCCCAAAATTCCTTGACATAGCCGTATATTTTATCATTTATGCTTCAAAGGGGCCGGTACTGGTGTCAGTAGTTCATAGGGTACATACTGTCAGTACAACCAATACCAATATGGCGTTGATTACTTTGCACCCAATTCGAACTAATTAATATTCCTTGAATATCATTAGTTAGTTCCTCTCCATTTCTCATAAAATCGATAGTAGTTTTTTTTTTTTTTTTTCAAGAATAAAAATTGATAGTTTATTTCACAGGTAACATTTTATTTCTTAAATAACATATTTTTAGGCACTGAATACACCACATATAATAATTAAGAATAAAGACTAGTGCGGACTCTATTTGGAGAACTTATTTATCATCTATACTTTTTTTTTTTTTTTTGAGAAACAAACACATACACATAAGAAAGAGAGAAAAGAGTTTTAACACAAGAGCACACCTCAATTTCACTCAAAATTCATGGTTCATTTATACACTTTTGAAATATTTTAAAACATATTTATTTTGAAAAGTTTATAGACACAACTTTAATAACTTTTCAAATCTTATTATCTAATATATATTAAAAAAAATCATCATTTTTTATTTTCTTTATATAAGTTTAAATTAAGAAATATAATTATGGAAATTATTAACTTTTTATTCCAATCCAAATGTTTGAATGGTGTTCTTTTAAAAAGTAAGATTTTTTAAGGTGAATAAATTCTTAGAGCTATAGAATTTGGCAATCTGAGCCAAGGCTTATGTCTTCTATTGTATTTTTTTTGGTTCATACCTCTAAATGCTCTTCTATGCTTTCTCTTATCTAACTCACAGCATTTAAAGACAAAATTAACCTGCTCAAAAAAAAAAAAAAAAAAGATAAAATTAACTATCCGGGGATTGTGCCATGCACGAAAAAGTTTAATATAATATGATTTTTAAACTGTCATCTAACGAATTGCAGGTGACCCGTTTGACATGCGGAGGATTCACCTTTGCGGTACGACTAAACCACACTATCAGTGATTCACTTGGGTTGGTGCAATTCCTCAACACTGTTGCAGAGATGGCAAGTGGTTCATGTGTACCATCGAAACAACCTGTATGGCAAAGACATATCTTAAATGCACGAGACCCACCAAGAATTACCTGTATTCATCACGAGTACGAGATGGTGAATAACAACAAATGCATAACAATAATAGAGAACAACGACATGGTCCATTGGTCTTTCTTTTTTGGTCCAAAAGAGATGAGATCGATACGGAAGCATCTTCCTCCACACCTTCAAACATGCACTACCTTTGAGATACTCACTGCTTGTTTATGGAAATGTCGCACGATCGCCCTTGAGTTTGATCCAAATGATGTTGTTCGTTTATCATGCTCTATCAATTTGCGTGGTAAGCAAGGCATGCAATATTTGCAAGTGCCTAATGGTTATTACGGCAATGCATTTGCATTCCCAACTGTACTTTCCAAGGCTTTTTTTTTTTAATTATTTTTTTATTTATTTATAGAAGAACTTAACATGGAGGATCGATGGATATACAGTTAGGACTTGGGATAATTAAACTTCTAAAATTGACTTATAAAATCATTGATGCATTGTTATTAAAAATGAAATATGGCTCTCTAAATAATGAATAGATTAAATTAGTTCGACAAAAAAATATCGAATTTAAATTTTGTATAATTGTGTGTAATCATTGATTCATAAGACAATGAGATAAGATATCAAACGTCATGTCTTCACATCTTCTTATAAAGTGCTAGTGAAAAGGTAAAGTCATAGGTTTAAGATCCACTAATATACACGATGTATATATAACTTACACAATCAAAAAGAATATAAAATGTCCTGTCCTTGCTATCCTACCAATCAATTCAAATATATCAATTCAACGGTTAAATTTTCAAACTATGTAGTAATGTGAATGATATTGAGTAAGGTTGTAGCCTAAAGTTACAATCAATTTTATAACTAAATTTTGTCCTATATAAAAATTGTTTTGATGTTACTAATCACTCAACAATTCAAATTAATGCCTTCAGTGTTAAAAAGAAATTTAAATTTTGATTTATTGCAATCATTAATAAAAGCATTTTAAAAGGTATACAGGGGAAATATAGATAATTGTTTTACAAATTATTAATGGGAGATTATCTATAATAGACATCTTGAAAACCACTGCAAGGTTTCATATTGAAATTGAACCCAAATGAATTGTGATGTAAGTTTATTATCCCACAAATGTTTGTTTAAATGGGTGGCCAATATAATGAACAAAAAATTGAGTGAGTTGATGTAATTATAAACTCACAACTTCTGTTTATGTGTATATGAAATATTTCAAGGTTATCAAGGGAAGTTATTTATGTGTCACAATTTCTGGGTTTTTTAGATGGGAGGGACGACGTTGATTCTTAATTACATTTTTGGTTTTTGTTTTTGTTATTTTTTTTAATTAACGTTTTTTTAATTAATAAGTAAATAATAAATATAAAATTAAAAATTAAATAAAGGGCAAGAACAGCATCATTTGGTAGGATAACGGCAACAACAAATGGATTGTTAACGGAGGACTTAATTGAGGATGAATGAAACTTAGAAGACTAAAATGATAAAATTCAAATTTAAAGTACTGAAATGAAAAGTAGTGAAATTTAGAAGATAGGTTTTGCATTTTGGCCTAAAATTTAAATGAAATAAGTTTTTGAATAGAGAACATGATATTGGTGAAAAGGAAAGGTACAATACTTAGTTAAAATAGGAAAAATAATTTTTTTATCCTAAAATAAGGAGAATATTTTTGGTAAGATGATACCAATGCTTACTTCTTTTTTTTTTTTTTGTTGAGAAACAATGCTTACTTAGAGTATGTTTGGTAATTGTTTTTTTTTTCTCCTATTTTCTATTTTCAAAAATAATTTTCTATTTTTTAAACTAAAAAACTTGTTTGGCAACCCAAAATGGACAGAAAATAAAAATTGTTCTCAAAATTCAATTTGTGAAGGAAACTAAAAACAGTATTTTGTATTTTCAAATGTCAATGAAAATACGCATTTAATTTAATAAATATGTATCATTTAATGAATTAACATTAAAATTCAAATTTTAGTAACAACATATTTTAGTATTTTCTATATATTTTTTTCAAAAAACTATTTTTGTAATTTCAACTAACCAAACATGTTTTTGATTTAAAAATATAAGAAAATTGTTTTTTCTTTATATTCCCAAAAACAAAATTTTGAAAATAGAAAAAAAAAAATTGTTACTAAACATAATCTTAGATTCTCTATAATATGAATGAGAAATGATATGTCAACAATAATTTTACAACATTTTTACAACAAATTCTAAGTGGCAAGTTGTTATTAGTTGTTATTGTTGGGTTAAAAAAGTAATATCAGTACTAAATTCAAATTTGAACTAATAATAACCAACCACTCATGATTTGTTATAAAAATATTGTAGATGTAGCACCTCTCAATATGAATTCATCTACAGTAAGGGACAAGTATGAAAAGAAACAAATTAATTATAATACATGGAGTCGTCAACATGGGTCACCACAAGAGATACACCCAAAGAATTTTTTTTTTTTTTCATTTGGTAAAATGTCCAAAGAGATTTGCAAAGAAGGAAAATCATCAAGAATCTAACAAGTGGGATTTATTATTATTATTATTATATTGGTTTTAATTTTAAGTGACAAATTAGCAAAACCCAGCAGATCCAGTCAATGCAATGAGAGAGAGAGATAGAGAATGGTGGGCGGTGGTGGCATGGGTAGGGCTTGTATTTAGCAGTTTTCTAAGCATTGTTGTTGTACGTCGCAAATCAGAGAAGCAATAGAATTGGCAAAGGAAATAATTATATAATACAAAAGGTTCGAAGTTCAAAGGGGGAGTGACAACAAAACGGACACAGCCGTTTTTTGTTGGCTAATTAACAACTGCAAAGCAACGATGGGTAATTAAAAAATGAGCGTCAACAAGCGACAATATAATATAGAAACCTAGTTTTTTGTTTTTATTATTGTTATTGATGAAGAAGTTAGTATTACTAAATTCACCAATCACTAAACTAGATTTCGCCAACAAACTACAAAAGTTTTTCTTAGGTTTCGCCTAGCCCAGGGGATTCAAATTAAATGAACCCACCTGGCTAAAAAACAAAAATTATATATAAAATTTTGAAGTTTGTATTACTAAATTCACCAATCACTAAACTAGATTTCGCCAACAAATAACAAAAGTTTTCTTAGGTTTCGCCTAGCCCAGGGGGTTCAAATTAAATGAACCCACCTGACTAAAAAACAAAAATTATATATAAAATTTTGAAGTTAGTATTACTAAATTCACCAATCATTAAACTAGATTTCGCCAACAAACAACAAAAGTTTTCTTAGGTTTCGCCTAGCCCAGGGGGTTCAAATTAAATGAACCCACCTGACTAAAAAACAAAAATTATATATAAAATTTATTATTATTTTTATCCTTAAAATAAAATTTTGAACCTTCTAACTCTAAATTTTGTTTAATTCCAACTGAAATAAGTTTGAATACGATCATCTTAATGTTACTTTCACAATATTAATTTTACAATAATTTAAAATAAATGTTAAGTGGCAAGTTTTAATTGGTTTTTATTTAGACTCACAATTGACATCACTTTTTTATATATTTTCAACAACTTCTCACTTAAATTTTATTGTGAAAGTGTTGTGTTAATATCTCTACCATTAAAATTGCTCCTTCATTTTTATAAATCTCTAGACTCTAGCTTACTCTGCCATTTGCCACGGAATTAAATTGTTTTTTCCACACTTTTCTTCTTTACTAGCAAAAAATTACACCACTTTAAGCACACAAAAATTACAACACTATTGACCCACTAAAAAAAATTCCGTGACGGTTTTTCGCCAGTCACAATACTTGTTCCTCACATGTAATTTATGTTTTTGGTCTCACCCATGTGGCATACTTTTGTTTGATGTAAGAGCTTTTGCTTTCACTGTTTTTTTTTCTTTTTCTTTTTTTTCTAAATAGCTTTTACTTTCGATTGAAATACAAGAAAACAATGGATGGATATAAATATAAGAAGTCCCTCGTCCACTTTCACTTCATTTTTTTTTTGTTTCTTTTACTTGTTCCTTTTGCACCCACAAATAATGTCTATGCCACCTTCTTCCCCTCTAGTATTCTCAGTGAGACATTGCGAGCCAGAATTAATTGTGCCTGCAGCACCAACACCTTATGAGTTAAAGCAACTCTCAGATATAGATGACCAAGAAGGCCTTCGTTTTTATCTTCCATTTATAATGTTTTACTCAAACAATCCATTGATGGTTCAAAAAGACCCCGTGAAGGTCATCAAAGCAGCTCTAGCTAAAGCACTAGTGTATTACTACCCTTTTGCAGGTAGGCTTAGAGAAGAAGATAATCGGAAACTTGTGGTGGATTGCACCGGGGATGGAATCTTGTTCGTTGAAGCCGATGCCGACATCACACTGGAGCAGCTTGGTGACACAATTCAACCATCATGTCCATATATTGATGAGCTTCTACGTGATGTTCCTGGCTCTAATGGTATACTTGGATGCCCTTTGCTACTCATTCAGCTATACATACGTTAAACTCGTCGCTAAATTGAGTAAATTCCACGGTACATCCACTCCAAGTTACAAACAAATATTACAGATTCAGAATTAAAAGGTTAAATTTAATACAGTGACATGGTGAAACCATTGTAGGGCCCAAATCAAAATAGTTATTACTATAATAGATGTCGTTTGAGTTTAGTTAGAAAAAACTAAACCTTTCGATACAAGTTAATACTAGTGTTCCATTTTAGATTTATTGCTATTTATTTATAATTTAAAATCTACATATTCTATTATTTCAAATATTAACAATACAACATTAACCTAATGTATTAGCTTTAACAGCTTATTTTATGAAATTTGTTAATATTTTTAATTATTTTTTCATTTGTTGTGGCCAAAACCCCCTAAAAATCCTTGATGTAGCCGGGTTTTTTTTTAAGTACGTTAATTTCAAAAGAGTACTAGTATCAGTTTAATAGTTTGTATATTTTGTCAATATAGTCAGTACGATATTAATTACTTCGCTCCAAATTTGAACTAATTAATATTCCTTGAATACCATCATTAACTAGATCCTCTCCATTTCTCTTGAAATTGAGAGTTTATTTCTCCGTTAATATTTTATTTCTTAGGTTACAAATTTTTAGGCATTGGATACACCATAATTGAGTATCAAGACTAGTGCCGACTCTATTTATAGAGATTATTAATTATTTCTACACTTTTGAAATATTTTAAAAAGTATTAATTTTGAATTTTTTTTAGAAGAATTTATTTTGAAAAGTTGATAGACGCAATTTTAATACATTTTCAAAACTTATTATCTACTATATATTTAAAAAATTCCTCATTTTTTTCATTTACTTTATATAAATTTAAATTAGGAAATATAATTTTAGAAATTATTAACTTTTTATTTCAATCAAAATGTTTGAATGGTATTCTTTTAAAGAATACGATTTTTTAGGGTGAATAAATTCTTTGAAAGGAGAACTAAGAGCTATAAAATTTGGCAATCTGGGTCAATGCTTATGTCTTAATGTATTTTTTTGGTTCATGCCTCTAAATTGCTCTTCTATGCTTTCTCTTATGTAACTCAGATTTTATAGATAAAATAAACTAGACGGAACCTGGCAATGCTTAAAAAAGTTCAACACAATATTTTTTTTTTATTGACTTTTTATATCTAAATATGAAATTAGATTATTATGTTAGTTACTAATATAAATTTATTATGATTGTGTTTGTATATAAAATAAAATTATATATTCTAACATTATGCACTTATTATAAATGTGTTTGTATATGAAATTATATAGATAGTCTTCTATTTATAATATATATATATATATATATATATATATATATATATATATATATTTGTTAATTTACTTGTTACTGGTTTTTCTGGAACTCTTCGAGGATGGTGGGATTCATATCTCACAGAAGATTCCAAAGAATCTGTTAAACATGCTGTTAAAAAGAATGATGAAGGTTTGCCTATTTTTGATGAAAGTATTGGTCGTGGTATTCTAGATGGTGTGAATACTCTGATCTATACCATTCTCAAACATTTTGTTGGTACTCCATCTAATATTTCATCTCGAGTTTCTGATTTATTAAATAATTTGAGATGTCCTAGTATGACTGATTACAGGTGGTACCAAGATGTTTTTACTTCCAGAGTAATGCTTCGAAAAGATTGCCACAAGCCTTATTGGAAAGAAAGGTTTATTGACGGTCTGCCTCCAATCTTTGCTCATAAGGTAAAACAAGTGTTAATGGGAAAAAATGATTCTATTGATTATGATAACTTAACTTATGGAGATATTTTTAGTGCTATTAAAAAACTTGGTATTAACATGTGTAATGATGAAAAATTGTTAAAATACCATTTACAGAATAAGAAAAAAGCTAAATATGAAATGGGTAATTTTTGTGAACAATATGGTTTGCCCCCTATTGCTCCTTCCAGGCAAAAAGGGAAAAAACATGATAAAAGTCACAAAAACTATCATAACAAATATAAAAAATACAAAAATAATTTTGTCAAACCAAATGATTTTTATGCTAAAAAGAAAAATGTTTCCAAAAAATATGATAAACAAATGACAGGAAAAGGTAAATGTTTTAACTGTGGAAAACCTGGTCATTTCAGTAGAGATTGCAATCAAAAACCTGGTAAATTAAAGAATAAGTTTAACATGTTAAAAATTAATGATAAAGAGCAAGAAGAATTGTTCAGAATCCTTGATTCGCACAATTCGTCTGATTCTTTGGAAGATGATTTTTCTTCTTCTGATTCTTGTTACCAATCTGCTGATGATTCTTCTGATTCCCCTAATATTAAAATTGGCTGTAGAGATTCCTGTTGTAATATTATTAACTCTGTTAATACTCTCACTAAAAGCGAAGAAAATGAAAAATTAATAATCCAATTAATCAATCAGATCCAAAATCCTGAATTGCAAAAAGAATATCTAGATAAATTTAAGAAGAATCTGTTAAAAAATGAAACTGGTAAAAAATTAAAACCAACCATAAACTTTGAAGAAACTTTGGAAAGATTCAATAAAAAGAAATCCAAAGATTTAACTGTTAATGATCTCCAATTGGAAATCACTGTTGTTAAACAAGAAATGCTTGGTTTAAAAAATGATCTTAAAAATCTTAAAGATGACAATCAAGATATTAAACAAGAATTAATAATGTTAAAAATTGATAAAAGTCTTGATCATCAACAAATTGATAATGAACAAGATGAGCATCAAGATGGAGACGAATCCAGTCAACAAGCTCTTCTTTCTGAAAAAGGTATTGTTGACCACTTCCAACTTAGTCCTGTCCATAAATTGATTCCTCCAAAATGGTTTACAAAAGTACAAATTGTTGTTTCCCCGGATTATAATTTCACTGTTATTGCCATGATTGATTCAGGTGCAGATATGAACTGTATCCAAGAAGGATTGATTCCTTCAAAATATTTTGAAAAATCAACTGAAAGATTGATTTCTGCTAATGGTTCTCAGATGAAAATTAAATATGAATTGAATAATGTTCACATATGCCATAATAATGTCAATTTTAAGATTCCTTCTGTTCTTGTTAAAGATTTAACTGATAAAGTAATTCTTGGTTTACCTTTTATAAATGCTTTATATCCTTTCCTTGTTGAACATGATGGAATTACTACTGATCCTTTTGGACAAAAAATAAAATTCAAATTTGCTTCAAAAACTGAAATAGATATTGATAATCTGACTTATGAAAAAGATTCTCCCATGCATGTTCTTGTCCAAGAAATAATGATGAGTACTTATTCTCAAAACAATACTCACCAAACTAATACTATCAATCGTCCTCACATTTTCAATACTTCTTTGCAGGAATCGGACGATGATGCAAGGATAAGTACCACTAATAAGTGGGATAATAGTAATATTTATACCTATACCACTAGTAAGTGGATTATTATGACTTCAAAAGGAAAAGCTCCTGTACAGGACTATTCTCAACCCAAAAGGCTCCCAATGGGACGTCCTTTCATAATGCATAAAGGCGCTTCTTCTGGGGTAAAATCCAAGGAAGCAATATCCCTTCAAAGAGATGTCCCTGCAAAGGTGACATACTCTAATGGTGGTATAATAATTGCTTTACAAGAAATTTTGGCTCGAAATTTACAATTCCACAATGATACATACTCAGAGTTACCTGCTTCTATTAAAACCATTCTTGATAAACTTCAATCTGCTTTTATCGAAAACCACCGTAATGTTTTTCAACAAACTCTCCGAGCTCTCGAAATCCACCTTGCTAACCTTACTACACAAACTGAGATTTATACAAGCCATTATGCTAATTTTGTTTCAGAAAGTGGTAACCTTGCTTTCGATAAAGAGGCTTTTGAAAGCCAACTTGATAACCAACCAAATATTATAGAAAAACCCCATAATCCTTACACTAGTCAACTCTTTGGCAAAGAGGAAATCCATTCAATGGATAAATTGACTATAATGGGCACCGATTATGCTAGATTGAGTCTTAAGACCCAATCTTTGTTAAGAAGTGCCATTGCCAACTTGCCAACAGATATACAATTTAGTATTCTGAGAAGCAAGGCTATTTCTAGATCTTTTGATCTTTGGTTCGATTATTTCAAGGTACTTGTTACAACTACTATTCCTGATCCTGCCAATTCAGACGATACTAGTGACATCCTTGATCAAGCTGATTGGGAAGATCACTTTGGGAGCAGTCTCAGAGTATATGAAAGGAAACACCCATTTCCTGGCCTTCTGGTTAATTATGATGATGATTCAAATGTTGCTAATAATCATGGTTCAAATTCAGATAATGATGATGCTGATAGAAGCCCCAATTGGCTTTCCCAAATGTTTGAGTATGGCTTTATCAGACTTATAAAATTAACAAGTCCTGACCAAGCCAGTCAGCTCCCTCAAATTATTCAGACTGCTATTACAAAATTTGAAAGCCCTTATGTTTCCATAAGATGTTGGAGTACTTTGCCCGAATGGGAAAGAGACAACTGGATGAATGTCCAGCCCTCAAAACATCTCGTTCTCATAAATGGGTACACTCACCAAGGCCAATGGTATGAAGGTGATTCTTATTTATCTTTCAGCAATCCTTATGCTCTTGCAGAATGTTGGAGACACTATTTCAGTAATCAAATTCTGGATGTCACCCAGAAACTATGGAAAGAATATCACTTCATGGGAAGCACAGAAAGAATTTCTGTATTTGGTCCTAGACCTTATGCTAATGCCATTTCTCATATAAAGAAAGTAGATTATTGTAATCCAAGCAGTTTTCTCATCCCAGGGAAAACTCCAGAGTTTGAACCGCTTCTATATTGTGGATTCTGTAATCAACATACCTCTTACCAAGACCATGCATGCAATGATGATCCCCCATGGGACCCTGATATTAGCTACCCATCAGATGCTTATGACTAATTAGAAATTGGTTCCCTTATTCTTTTGGCCAGCACAAAGGCCAAAATGCTTCAAAAATTGTGAATTGCTTCAAGACATCCCGAAATTGGCGGAATACACTTCAGTCAATAGTCCCAAGGAATATTACTACTTCAACTTTGCTTCAAACATTCAGAATGCTCCAAAAATCCAATAAGTGCTACAAGACAAGGCTACGTTTTGGTTCCTTATGCTAGGCAATGATTCCCTATACTTTGCCATAATGCATCTGACACCATCTGCTACAAGAACAATAATTTTGGGTTCCCCAAATGATTCCCCACGTTTTGGGCAAAAAAGGAAAATTACTATTCACTGTTACTATTCACCTGTCACTATTCACCTGTCACTATTCACCTGTCACTATTCACAGTACTATTCAACGTTACTGTTCACTCCGAATTATTGCCTATTTAAGGGGGGCTGTCCCTTATTTTCAAAGCAAGTGTTTGTTTAAGTGTTTCTTCAGAGCTTCTTCCTTAGAGAGAGACTACCCTTGAGAGCCTTTCTATTGTAAGAATATCTCCCTGCTTACACTTCCTATTACACTTCCTACTTTCTCCACAAAGCCTGTAACTTCTAAAGCTTTGTAACTATTTCCAGTTTGTAATCACTACTACTGTAAGTGTTCAAGTTTACTTTCAATAACAAGTAACTTCAGTTTTATGTTCATTACTTGCATTATACTATTTGTTGCTACCGCCATCTTGGTCGGATTACCGCCATCACGGACGGTTCTATAATTCTGATAAAGGTATTACTGATGTTTTCATTGATTCTCAACTTGCTCTTGTCAATAAAATGCTTCTTCCAAAATGGTTTACAAAAGTTAAAATTGTTGTTTCTCCTGATTATCATTTCACTGTTATTGCCATGATTGATTCTGGTGCGGATATGAACTGTATCCAAGAAGGATTGATCCCTTCAAAATATTTTGAAAAATCAACCGAAAGATTGGTCTCAGCTAATGGTTCCCAAATGAAAATCAAATATGAATTGAATAATGCTCATGTTTGCCATGATAATGTTTGCTTCAAGATTCCTTCTGTTCTTGTCAAAAATATAACTGATAAAGTGATTCTTGGTTTGCCTTTTATAAATGCTTTGTATCCTTTTCTTGTTGAACATGATGGAATTACTACTGATCCTTTTGGACAAAGAGTAAAATTCAAATTTGCTTCTAAAACTGAAATTGATGATGCTTTAAACTTGATCCATGCTAAAGTTAAACACCTTAACTTCCTTCAACAAGAAGTTAGATACAAGAAAATTGCTGAACAAATTTCTAATAAATTATTACAATCAAAAATTGATAATTTTCAAAAAATGTTGATTGATAATGTTTGTTCTGATGTTCCTAATGCTTTTTGGCATAGAAAGAAACATATTGTTGATTTGCCTTATGTTAAAGATTTTCATGAGAAAAATATCCCCACTAAAGCTCGTCCTATTCAAATGAATGCTGAAACTGTTGAATTTTGTAAAAAAGAGATTAATGATCTATTGGAGAAAAAATTGGTTAGAAATAGCAAGTCCCCTTGGTCTTGTTCTGCTTTTTATGTTCAGAAAAATGCTGAGATTGAAAGAGGAACTCCTCGATTAGTGATTAACTACAAACCTTTGAATAAGGTTTTAGAATGGATTAGGTATCCTATTCCCAATAAGAATGACTTGGTTCATAGGTTGAGTGAAGCCGTAGTATTCTCCAAGTTTGACATGAAGTCTGGATTCTGGCAAATCCAGATTAGTGAAAAGGATAGGTACAAAACTGCTTTTACCACTCCTTTTGGACATTATGAGTGGAATGTTATGCCTTTTGGCCTTAAAAATGCCCCAAGTGAGTTTCAAAACATTATGAATGATATTTTTAATTCATTCAGTCACTTTACCATTGTTTACATTGATGATGTTCTGGTCTACTCTAGTTCTATTGATGAACATTGGAAACATTTGTATTCATTTTTAGAAACTATCAAAAAAAATGGTCTTGTTGTCTCTGCTAAGAAGGTCAAACTGTTTCAAACAAAAGTCCGTTTCCTTGGCTTTGACATCTCTGAAGGACAAATTCGTCCTATTGATAGGGCCATCCAATTTGCTGATAAGTTTCCTGATGTGATCACTGAGAAAACTCAGCTCCAAAGATTTCTTGGGTCATTAAATTATGTTGCTGATTTTTACAAAGATATGAGAAAGCAATGTAAGCCTCTATTTGATAGGTTAAAGAGTAATCCTCCCCCTTGGTCTGACATCCATACTTCCCTTGTTAAACAAATTAAATCTCATGTTAAAACTTTGCCCTGTCTCGGTATTCCCACTGTTAGTGCTTTCAAAATTGTTGAAACAGATGCCTCGGATTTTGGTTATGGAGGTATTCTGAAACAAAGAGTTTCACCAGAGTCACCTGAGCAAATTGTCCGTTTCTATTCTGGTATTTGGAATAATGCACAGTTAAATTACAGTACTATTAAAAAAGAAATTTTATCTACAGTTCTATGTATTTCAAAATTTCAAAGTGATTTATTAAACCAAAAATTTCTGCTACGAATTGATTGCAAAAGTGCTAAATATGTTATTGAAAAAGATGTTGAAAATATTGCTTCAAAACATATTTTTGCTAGGTGGCAAGCTATTTTGAGTGTGTTTGATTTTGATATTGAATATATTAAAGGATCCCAAAATACCATTCCTGATTTCCTTACCCGTGAATTTCTGCAGTGTCATTATGGCAAGTAGAAGGTCGAATGACAAGACGCCTGACAATAGTAACCAAATTGTCAAAGCTCAACCTGCTTCCCCCATAAACACTGTTAACCGATTCACTACTTTAGGAACTATTCCCAAAACTAACTACTCTTCTGTTTTAGCTTCTACTTATGATCCCTATACTTTGGTTCATAGCCCCCAACCTATTCAAACTGGTTTCCCTAGAAATCCCAATGTTTCCCAATATGTTAAAAAACGATATGTTCAAAACCTGTTCTCTGTAGAGCCTAATAGGGCCTCCATTACTAATCCTTTTAGACTTGCTACCAGCTACTTTCCCCCATTATTTCATTGGATTCCTGAGCACAACCAAAAGACGGTACAATATTATACTGCAATATTACGACAGGAAGATTCAGTTGAAATTAATCCTATTAGAGACAAGAATGATAGAGAAAAAATTATTTACCACAGTCTTTATCTAAAACACATTATTTCAGAGGAAATGTGGGGCCCCTATCCTACTGCTACAAGGTCACTACCAAATTACCCTATTCCCTACTCTTACCATGATTATATTACAGCCTGGTTCAGATTTATGCTTCACCAAAATGAAACCATGTCCCACTCATGGTTTGTCAATTTTCACAAAGATTTTGATTCTCCTTTCCCCCTCTGGTTTATCCGATGGTGGACTCAATTTGGTTCAGCCGTTGAAATATTTCCTGCACAATTAACAGATTGTTTCAGAAACTTCTCATTAAAATTCAAACCTGATATTCATAAAGCCAAATTTCCCCCTCTACTTCATTTTATCAAAAAATATAAGACTCCATGGATTTTGAAATGGCAATATGCCAAAGAAGATGATGTTCTTGCACGATACTGGTATATTAAGTGGTGGGATAGGTTTTCTCACACTGATTCTATTATTAACAATGTTGAAAGGGACTTCCTTGCTTCACATGTTTCTCCATTAAAGATTACTACTCCATTGCAAACAGTTGCAACTAATGCACCTGCTTCCTCATCAACAAAAAATATTGCATCTTCCACTAGATCCAAAAAGAAAAGTTCTCCTTTAGATGCGATCCGTAATGATCCTGATGCTTTATATGCACTACTATCTAAGATGGTTAAAGATGATGAAACTCCTAATTCTGATGCTACCAATTCAGACGATGAAAAAGCTTCTCAGGTCTCTGTGGCAAAGGACCCCGGATATCAAATCTATCCTTATCCACAAAATTGGTTTGCACATGATGAAGAGAATCCTGAGGAGTAGAAATTAATATTTAACTAAATACCTGCTTCAAGAAATAAGGCTTCAAAAGTTCTACGGAATGCCACTACTTCAACTTTGCTTCAAACATTCAGAATGCTCCAAAAGATCCAATAAGTGCTACAAGACAAGACTATGTTTTGGTTCCTTCTACTAGGCAATGATTCCTATATTTTGCCATAATGCATCTGACACTATCTACTACAAGAACAATAATGATGAGTTCCCCAAATGATTCTCCAAGTTTTGGGCATAAAAGGAAATTTACTATTCATATCACTATTCACCTGTCACTATTCACCCGTCACTATTCATGGGTACTATTCACTATTACTGTTCACTCAATTATTTTGCCTATTTAAGGGGGGCTGTCCCTTGTATTCAAGTAAGTGTTTGTTTAAGTGTTTCTTCAGAGCTTCTTCCTTAGAGAGAGACTACCCTTGAGAGCCTTTCTATTGTAAGAATATCTCCCTGCTTACACTTCCTATTACACTTCCTACTTTCTCCACAAAGCCTGTAACTTCTAAAGCTTTGTAACTATTTCCAGTTTGTAATCACTACTACTGTAAGTGTTCAAGTTTACTTTCAATAACAAGTAACTTCAGTTTTATGTTCATTACTTGCATTATACTATTTGTTGCTACCGCCATCTTGGTCGGATTACCGCCATCACGGACGGTTCTATAATTCTTTACTTTCCTTTAAACTTAAAAGTTATACCCCCTACTTGGCTGGCTCTGCCGCCTACTTGGTTGGTCTTATAACTTTGCTGCATTACTTTTACTTGCATTATTTTCAAGTAATATTACTGTGTAACTGTGCTTCCGCTTCCCATCTGTGTGTTCTTACCCCATCTGTGTGTTCCTCCCCCTTTATGGTATCAGAGCCACTCTTTTCTGGCCGTCGATAGTGTTGTTGTGTTCTCTGTCTCTCCGTCTGTTGTAATATTATTAACTCTGTTAATACTCTCACTAAAAGCGAAGAAAATGAAAAATTAATAATCCAATTAATCAATCAGATCCAAAATCCTGAATTGCAAAAAGAATATCTAGATAAATTTAAGAAGAATCTGTTAAAAAATGAAACTGGTAAAAAATTAAAAGCAACCATAAACTTTGAAGAAACTTTGGAAAGATTCAATAAAAAGAAATCCAAAGATTTAACTATTAATGATCTCCAATTGGAAATCACTGTTGTTAAACAAGAAATGCTTGGTTTAAAAAATGATCTTAAAAATCTTAAAGATGATAATCAAGATATTAAACAAGAATTAATAATGTTAAAAATTGATAAAAGTCTTGATCATCAACAAATTAATAATGAACAAGATGAGCATCAAGATGGAGACGAATCCAGTCAACAAGCTCTTCTTTCTGAAAAAGGTATTGTTGACCACTTCCAACTTAGCCCTGTCCATAAATTGATCCCTCCAAAATGGTTTACAAAAGTAAAAATTGTTGTTTCTCCAGATTATCATTTCACTGTTGTTGCAATGATTGATTCAGGTGCAGATATGAACTGTATTCAAGAAGGATTGATTCCTTCAAAATATTTTGAAAAATCAACCGAAAGATTGGTTTCTGCTAATGGTTCTCATATGAAAATTAAGTATGAATTGAATAATGCTCAAATATGCCATAACAATGTCAATTTTATGATTCCCTCTGTTCTTGTTAAAAATTTGACTGATAAAGTAATTCTTGGTTTACCTTTTATAAATGCTTTATATCCTTTCCTTGTTGAACATGATGGAATTACTACTGATCCTTTTGCACAAAAAATTAAATTCAAATTTGCTTCAAAAACTGAAATAGATATTGACAACTTGACTTATGAAAAAGATTCTCCCATGCATACTCTTGTCCAAGAAATAATGATGAATTCTTGTCCATATTCTAAAATTAATGCTCACAGAACTAATACTATCAATCGCCCTCACATTTTCAAAACTTCTTTGCAGGAATCGGACGATGATGCAAGGATAAGTACCACTAATAAGTGGGATACTAGTAATATTTATACCTATACCACTAGTAAGTGGATTATTATGGCTTCAAAGGGAAAAGCTCCTGTACAGGACTATTCTCAACCCAAAAGGCTCCCAATGGGACGACCTTTCATAATGCATGAAGGCGCTTCTTCTGGGGTAAAATCCAAGGAAGCAATATCCCTTCAAAGAGATGTCCCTGCAAAGGTGACATACTCTAATGGTGGTATAATAATTGCTTTACAAGAAATTTTGGCTCGAAATTTACAATTCCACAATGATACATACTCAGAGTTACCTGCTTCTATTAAAACCATTCTTGATAAACTTCAATCTGCTTTTATCGAAAACCACCGTAATGTTTTTCAACAAACTCTCCGAGCTTTCGAAATCCACCTTGCTAACCTTACTACACAAACTGAGATTTATACAAGCCATTATGCTAATTTTGTTTCAGAAAGTGGTAACCTTGCTTTCGATAATGAGGCTTTTGAAAGCCACCTTGATAACCAACCAAATATTATAGAAAAACCCCATAATCCTTACACTAGTCAACTCTTTGGCAAAGAGGAAATCCATTCAATGGATAAATTGACTATAATGGGCACCGATTATGCTAGATTGAGTCTTAAGACCCAATCTTTGTTAAGAAGTGCCATTGCCAACTTGCCAACAGATATACAATTTAGTATTCTGAGAAGCAAGGCTATTTCTAGATCTTTTGATCTTTGGTTCGATTATTTCAAGGTACTTGTTACAACTACTATTCCTGATCCTGCCAATTCAGACGATACTAGTGACATCCTTGATCAAGCTGATTGGGAAGATCACTTTGGGAGCAGTCTCAGAGTATATGAAAGGAAACACCCATTTCCTGGCCTTCTGGTTAATTATGATGATGATTCAAATGTTGCTAATAATCATGGTTCAAATTCAGATAATGATGATGCTGATAGAAGCCCCAATTGGCTTTCCCAAATGTTTGAGTATGGCTTTATCAGACTTATAAAATTAACAAGTCCTGACCAAGCCAGTCAGCTCCCTCAAATTATTCAGACTGCTATTACAAAATTTGAAAGCCCTTATGTTTCCATAAGATGTTGGAGTACTTTGCCCGAATGGGAAAGAGACAACTGGATGAATGTCCAGCCCTCAAAACATCTCGTTCTCATAAATGGGTACACTCACCAAGGCCAATGGTATGAAGGTGATTCTTATTTATCTTTCAGCAATCCTTATGCTCTTGCAGAATGTTGGAGACACTATTTCAGTAATCAAATTCTGGATGTCACCCAGAAACTATGGAAAGAATATCACTTCATGGGAAGCACAGAAAGAATTTCTGTATTTGGTCCTAGACCTTATGCTAATGCCATTTCTCATATAAAGAAAGTTGATTATTGTAATCCAAACAGTTTTCTCATCCCAGGGAAAACTCCAGAGTTTGAACCGCTTCTATATTGTGGATTCTGTAATCAACATAACTCTTACCAAGACCATGCATGCAATGATGATCCCCCATGGGACCCTGATATTAGCTACCCATCAGATGCTTATGACTAATTAGAAATTGGTTCCCTTATTCTTTTGGCCAGCACAAAGGCCAAAATGCTTCAAAAATTGTGAATTGCTTCAAGACATCCCGAAATTGGCGGAATACACTTCAGTCAATAGTCCCAAGGAATATTACTACTTCAACTTTGCTTCAAACATTCAGAATGCTCCAAAAATCCAATAAGTGCTACAAGACAAGGCTACGTTTTGGTTCCTTATGCTAGGCAATGATTCCCTATACTTTGCCATAATGCATCTGACACCATCTGCTACAAGAACAATAATTTTGGGTTCCCCAAATGATTCCCCACGTTTTGGGCAAAAAAGGAAAATTACTATTCACTGTTACTATTCACCTGTCACTATTCACCTGTCACTATTCACAGTACTATTCAACGTTACTGTTCACTCCGAATTATTGCCTATTTAAGGGGGGCTGTCCCTTATTTTCAAAGCAAGTGTTTGTTTAAGTGTTTCTTCAGAGCTTCTTCCTTAGAGAGAGACTACCCTTGAGAGCCTTTCTATTGTAAGAATATCTCCCTGCTTACACTTCCTATTACACTTCCTACTTTCTCCACAAAGCCTGTAACTTCTAAAGCTTTGTAACTATTTCCAGTTTGTAATCACTACTACTGTAAGTGTTCAAGTTTACTTTCAATAACAAGTAACTTCAGTTTTATGTTCATTACTTGCATTATACTATTTGTTGCTACCGCCATCTTGGTCGGATTACCGCCATCACGGACGGTTCTATAATTCTTTACTTTCCTTTAAACTTAAAAGTTATACCCCCTACTTGGCTGGCTCTGCCGCCTACTTGGTTGGTCTTATAACTTTGCTGCATTACTTTTACTTGCATTATTTTCAAGTAATATTACTGTGTAACTGTGCTTCCGCTTCCCATCTGTGTGTTCTTACCCCATCTGTGTGTTCCTCCCCCTTTATGGTATCAGAGCCCTCCGCTTTTGGAGGTGGTTAGGAACTCTCACTTCCCATACAGGGATAAAGGAGGGCTCTCCGCCTACCGGGCAGGCGTTACCCCCTTAATTGGGCTGGGCTCCTGTTGACTTTGATAGGTACCTAAGGGTGTTCCCTTACACAGTGGAGGCGGACCTCCACGACCCCCTTTATGGTATCAGAGCCACTCTTTTCTGGCCGTCGATAGTGTTGTTGTGTTCTCTGTCTCTCCGTCTGTATCTACCCGAAACTTTGGTGCTCAGTTGTTGTGTCCCCTTCTTACCGTCGTTGGCGCCACCCTAGTCGTAAAGTGAATTCCTAGAACCGAACTGTAAGGCCCGTTTAAGCCAAGAGAGGGCGTGTAGGGCATGAGAGGTATAAGGTTGGTTAGGGTATGTGTTACGAACTGCAACGGTTGTGAGAAAAACATGATAATTGAGTGTTAAAACTAGGATAGTATGGATAGATTGTGGAGATCTAACTCTTCTATCAGCTCCAGGACTGGTTGTCCTCCTGATATTGTAAATGAAGAAGATCACAATGTTGATGATAGTGAGATCCCTGATTTTACTAAATGGACTATTCCTAAGGTTGATACAAAAAATGTTTATAAAATAAGTTGGGCTGAAAATACTTTTCATTCTGCATATAAAGTTAGAACTGTTGAACAAATATTCTCTATTTCAAAAACTCATGAAAAATGTTGCTTATTTACTAAAAAGAATATTAGTGAATTTCTTGCTTCTAAAAAGTTCAGTTATCTGCATATTGGTATGGTTCAAGTTGCTATCAAACCTCTTACCCGAAAGGGCATTAATGCTTCTGTTCTTATGTGTTTACGTGATGCTAGATTTAAACACTTTAAAGATAGCATTCTTGGTATGATTACTGCTTCTTTGTATGATGGTCCTGTTTACTTCAGTTGTTATCCTGATCTTACTTTGGCTTTAGATGATGCTAACATTGTTAAAGCTTTGACTTTAAATATTGCTTCATCTGGTTATCACATGGAAGAAGGTAGTAAACCTTTTGCTTTGATTTATCGCATTTATTATAGATTATTGGGTACTCAATTAAATCCTAGTGCTATAAATCATAGAGAACCTTCTGGTAAAACTATGTTAATCAAATGTTCAACTCCTGATGCAAAAATTCAAATTCCAAAAATGATTCAATGGCAAGACGTCAAACTTCCCACTGAATGGTTCTTGGAACAAGAATCTCCTATTGCCAAACCCATTTTTGATGAGCTTGATCTTACTCATATTCAACAATATCTTGATGGTACTGTTAAAATAAGTTTTCAAAATAGTCAACCCTTAAGAATCAATGAAGGAAGACATTCCTTTGCTGGATCTGAAAGTATTTCAAAACGAGACCAAGATCTCAATGAATTTTTGAAAAAGAATTTTTCAAAACCTACTGATTTCAAACCTGATAATATTTCTAAAAGAGATCAAGATCTCAATGAATTTTTGGAAAAGAATTTTGATAAACCTGTTGATTTAAAATTAAAAGGAATTTCAAATGATAAAGTGAGCAATGTTTACTATTCCACCAAACCAGAAACTTCCTCTCCATACGGCAAGCCTGCTAGTGAAGAAGAAGACGATGGTAATTCTATTGATCTATCCGAAAGAGATTTCCCTCCTATTGATCCTTCTGGTTATGTTAAGCAATTAAGAGTTTTGACTGTTTTAAATGAAGATTTTAAAGTTGATTTGGTTCCTTTATATGATGAGTTTATGCTTCCAAAAAACCGGATTAAAAGAAAATATTTCCAAGATAATTTTGCTCAATCTGAGAAAAACCGTGTTAAGAGTAAATGGTTAGAAAAAATGAATCAATTTAAAAAACATATTTTGTTCTTTGATTTTCTTGAAAACCATTATGTTTCAAATAATGAAGTTGCAAAGCAGCATTTGAGTGTCATAAAAAAATCAAATTTTATTAAAGAAAAGGATAAATCTACTATTCGGGCTACTCATCCGCCTCTTGAGACTATTGTGCTAACTTGTCAAGATAAAAAGACAGAAGTTAATGCTACTCCTTTTAAAATTGCTGATGATAAAACCCCTATTTACAGTATTATTGAACAAAACAACTTTACTAATGAATCTTTGCATGTTATTGGTCAACAGCTTGATCGTATTGAAGAAAAGATTATTGAAAAAACTGTTTCCATAGAAAAACCTGCTTCAGAAAAATCTGTAAAAACGGAGAAACCTTTGATAGATTTACCCAGCGAGAAAGTTATGTTCAAGACTTCTCAGTCTAAAATACTTGAGGTTGTTGATAAAATGCTTGCTGACTTAAAGGTTAAAACTGAAAGTACTTCTAGAAATACAACTTGTACTATTTCAAAGAAAGGAAAAGAAATTGTTTCTGATGAACAAACTGATTCTGATACTGTTTCTTCTGTTTCTACTACAAAGATTTTTGATAATGATTTTCCAGAAATTAAAAGATTTGTTGGAAATCCAAAACCTATGTCTCTTACAAAAAATTGGTATTCAAAACCTACTCCTCCTGATATGCAATTTGAAGAAAGAGTTTTTCAAACACAGTTCTCTGTTTCTGCTGATAAGCTTTATGAATGGAATATTAATGGTTTCTCTGAGCAAGAAATCATTAATAAAATGAGTCATATGTCCATGGTTGGTATTGCTTATCAAAATAACCATGACTTAGATCAGCCTGAAATTGTTAATTTACTTGTTACTGGTTTTTCTGGAACTCTTCGAGGATGGTGGGATTCATATCTCACAGAAGATTCCAAAGAATCTGTTAAACATGCTGTTAAAAAGAATGATGAAGGTTTGCCTATTTTTGATGAAAGTATTGGTCGTGGTATTCTAGATGGTGTGAATACTCTGATCTATACCATTCTCAAACATTTTGTTGGTACTCCATCTAATATTTCATCTCGAGTTTCTGATTTATTAAATAATTTGAGATGTCCTAGTATGACTGATTACAGGTGGTACCAAGATGTTTTTACTTCCAGAGTAATGCTTCGAAAAGATTGCCACAAGCCTTATTGGAAAGAAAGGTTTATTGACGGTCTGCCTCCAATCTTTGCTCATAAGGTAAAACAAGTGTTAATGGGAAAAAATGATTCTATTGATTATGATAACTTAACTTATGGAGATATTTTTAGTGCTATTAAAAAACTTGGTATTAACATGTGTAATGATGAAAAATTGTTAAAATACCATTTACAGAATAAGAAAAAAGCTAAATATGAAATGGGTAATTTTTGTGAACAATATGGTTTGCCCCCTATTGCTCCTTCCAGGCAAAAAGGGAAAAAACATGATAAAAGTCACAAAAACTATCATAACAAATATAAAAAATACAAAAATAATTTTGTCAAACCAAATGATTTTTATGCTAAAAAGAAAAATGTTTCCAAAAAATATGATAAACAAATGACAGGAAAAGGTAAATGTTTTAACTGTGGAAAACCTGGTCATTTCAGTAGAGATTGCAATCAAAAACCTGGTAAATTAAAGAATAAGTTTAACATGTTAAAAATTAATGATAAAGAGCAAGAAGAATTGTTCAGAATCCTTGATTCGCACAATTCGTCTGATTCTTTGGAAGATGATTTTTCTTCTTCTGATTCTTGTTACCAATCTGCTGATGATTCTTCTGATTCCCCTAATATTAAAATTGGCTGTAGAGATTCCTGTTGTAATATTATTAACTCTGTTAATACTCTCACTAAAAGCGAAGAAAATGAAAAATTAATAATCCAATTAATCAATCAGATCCAAAATCCTGAATTGCAAAAAGAATATCTAGATAAATTTAAGAAGAATCTGTTAAAAAATGAAACTGGTAAAAAATTAAAACCAACCATAAACTTTGAAGAAACTTTGGAAAGATTCAATAAAAAGAAATCCAAAGATTTAACTGTTAATGATCTCCAATTGGAAATCACTGTTGTTAAACAAGAAATGCTTGGTTTAAAAAATGATCTTAAAAATCTTAAAGATGACAATCAAGATATTAAACAAGAATTAATAATGTTAAAAATTGATAAAAGTCTTGATCATCAACAAATTGATAATGAACAAGATGAGCATCAAGATGGAGACGAATCCAGTCAACAAGCTCTTCTTTCTGAAAAAGGTATTGTTGACCACTTCCAACTTAGTCCTGTCCATAAATTGATTCCTCCAAAATGGTTTACAAAAGTACAAATTGTTGTTTCCCCGGATTATAATTTCACTGTTATTGCCATGATTGATTCAGGTGCAGATATGAACTGTATCCAAGAAGGATTGATTCCTTCAAAATATTTTGAAAAATCAACTGAAATATTGATTTCTGCTAATGGTTCTCAGATGAAAATTAAATATGAATTGAATAATGTTCACATATGCCATAATAATGTCAATTTTAAGATTCCTTCTGTTCTTGTTAAAGATTTAACTGATAAAGTAATTCTTGGTTTACCTTTTATAAATGCTTTATATCCTTTCCTTGTTGAACATGATGGAATTACTACTGATCCTTTTGGACAAAAAATAAAATTCAAATTTGCTTCAAAAACTGAAATAGATATTGATAATCTGACTTATGAAAAAGATTCTCCCATGCATGTTCTTGTCCAAGAAATAATGATGAGTACTTATTCTCAAAACAATACTCACCAAACTAATACTATCAATCGTCCTCACATTTTCAATACTTCTTTGCAGGAATCGGACGATGATGCAAGGATAAGTACCACTAATAAGTGGGATAATAGTAATATTTATACCTATACCACTAGTAAGTGGATTATTATGACTTCAAAAGGAAAAGCTCCTGTACAGGACTATTCTCAACCCAAAAGGCTCCCAATGGGACGTCCTTTCATAATGCATGAAGGCGCTTCTTCTGGGGTAAAATCCAAGGAAGCAATATCCCTTCAAAGAGATGTCCCTGCAAAGGTGACATACTCTAATGGTGGTATAATAATTGCTTTACAAGAAATTTTGGCTCGAAATTTACAATTCCACAATGATACATACTCAGAGTTACCTGCTTCTATTAAAACCATTCTTGATAAACTTCAATCTGCTTTTATCGAAAACCACCGTAATGTTTTTCAACAAACTCTCCGAGCTCTCGAAATCCACCTTGCTAACCTTACTACACAAACTGAGATTTATACAAGCCATTATGCTAATTTTGTTTCAGAAAGTGGTAACCTTGCTTTCGATAAAGAGGCTTTTGAAAGCCACCTTGATAACCAACCAAATATTATAGAAAAACCCCATAATCCTTACACTAGTCAACTCTTTGGCAAAGAGGAAATCCATTCAATGGATAAATTGACTATAATGGGCACCGATTATGCTAGATTGAGTCTTAAGACCCAATCTTTGTTAAGAAGTGCCATTGCCAACTTGCCAACAGATATACAATTTAGTATTCTGAGAAGCAAGGCTATTTCTAGATCTTTTGATCTTTGGTTCGATTATTTCAAGGTACTTGTTACAACTACTATTCCTGATCCTGCCAATTCAGACGATACTAGTGACATCCTTGATCAAGCTGATTGGGAAGATCACTTTGGGAGCAGTCTCAGAGTATATGAAAGGAAACACCCATTTCCTGGCCTTCTGGTTAATTATGATGATGATTCAAATGTTGCTAATAATCATGGTTCAAATTCAGATAATGATGATGCTGATAGAAGCCCCAATTGGCTTTCCCAAATGTTTGAGTATGGCTTTATCAGACTTATAAAATTAACAAGTCCTGACCAAGCCAGTCAGCTCCCTCAAATTATTCAGACTGCTATTACAAAATTTGAAAGCCCTTATGTTTCCATAAGATGTTGGAGTACTTTGCCCGAATGGGAAAGAGACAACTGGATGAATGTCCAGCCCTCAAAACATCTCGTTCTCATAAATGGGTACACTCACCAAGGCCAATGGTATGAAGGTGATTCTTATTTATCTTTCAGCAATCCTTATGCTCTTGCAGAATGTTGGAGACACTATTTCAGTAATCAAATTCTGGATGTCACCCAGAAACTATGGAAAGAATATCACTTCATGGGAAGCACAGAAAGAATTTCTGTATTTGGTCCTAGACCTTATGCTAATGCCATTTCTCATATAAAGAAAGTAGATTATTGTAATCCAAGCAGTTTTCTCATCCCAGGGAAAACTCCAGAGTTTGAACCGCTTCTATATTGTGGATTCTGTAATCAACATACCTCTTACCAAGACCATGCATGCAATGATGATCCCCCATGGGACCCTGATATTAGCTACCCATCAGATGCTTATGACTAATTAGAAATTGGTTCCCTTATTCTTTTGGCCAGCACAAAGGCCAAAATGCTTCAAAAATTGTGAATTGCTTCAAGACATCCCGAAATTGGCGGAATACACTTCAGTCAATAGTCCCAAGGAATATTACTACTTCAACTTTGCTTCAAACATTCAGAATGCTCCAAAAATCCAATAAGTGCTACAAGACAAGGCTACGTTTTGGTTCCTTATGCTAGGCAATGATTCCCTATACTTTGCCATAATGCATCTGACACCATCTGCTACAAGAACAATAATTTTGGGTTCCCCAAATGATTCCCCACGTTTTGGGCAAAAAAGGAAAATTACTATTCACTGTTACTATTCACCTGTCACTATTCACCTGTCACTATTCACCTGTCACTATTCACAGTACTATTCAACGTTACTGTTCACTCCGAATTATTGCCTATTTAAGGGGGGCTGTCCCTTATTTTCAAAGCAAGTGTTTGTTTAAGTGTTTCTTCAGAGCTTCTTCCTTAGAGAGAGACTACCCTTGAGAGCCTTTCTATTGTAAGAATATCTCCCTGCTTACACTTCCTATTACACTTCCTACTTTCTCCACAAAGCCTGTAACTTCTAAAGCTTTGTAACTATTTCCAGTTTGTAATCACTACTACTGTAAGTGTTCAAGTTTACTTTCAATAACAAGTAACTTCAGTTTTATGTTCATTACTTGTATTATACTATTTGTTGCTACCGCCATCTTGGTCGGATTACCGCCATCACGGACGGTTCTATAATTCTTTACTTTCCTTTAAACTTAAAAGTTATACCCCCTACTTGGCTGGCTCTGCCGCCTACTTGGTTGGTCTTATAACTTTGCTGCATTACTTTTACTTGCATTATTTTCAAGTAATATTACTGTGTAACTGTGCTTCCGCTTCCCATCTGTGTGTTCCTACCCCTTTATGGTATCAGAGCCACTCTTTTCTGGCCGTCGATAGTGTTGTTGTGTTCTCTGTCTCTCCGTCTGTGTCTACCCGAAACTTTGGTGCTCAGTTGTTGTGTCCCCTTCTTACCGTCGTTGGTGCCACCCTAGTCGTAAAGTGAATTCCTAGAACCGAACTGTAAGGCCCGTTTAAGCCAAGAGAGGGCGTGTAGGGCATGAGAGGTATAAGGTTGGTTAGGGTATGTGTTACGAAATGCAACGGTTGTGAGAAAAACATGATAATTGAGTGTTAAATCTAGGATAGTATGGATAGATTGTGGAGATCTAACTCTTCTATCAGCCCCAGGACTGGTTGTCCTCTTGGTATTGTAAATGATGAAGATCACAAGGTTGAGAGTTTTGGTGCTACTATTTCCATGTGCTTACATGATATGAATTCTAAGATTCTTAAAAATAATACTCTTTCTATGGCTGATGCTTCTTTGAATAATCATGCTTGTTTTAACTATTATTCTAATGCTTCTTGTTTGTATAGAAAAACTACTAAAGAAAGGGATAATGATAAATCTGTTTACCCCAACTTTACTCCCATTAATAATGTTAACCAATTAAGAGTTTTGACTGTTTCAAATGAAAACTTTGAAGTAGATCTGGTTCCTTTGTATGATGAATTTATGCTTTCAAAAAATCAAATTAAAAGAAAATACTTCCAAAATAATTTTGCTCAGTCTGACAAAAACCATGTCAAAAGTAAATGGTTAGAAAAAATGAAACAATTAAAAAAACATATTTTATTTTTTGATTTTCTTGAAAACTATTATGTTCCAAATAATGAAGTTTCAAAACAACATTTGAGTATGATAAGAAATTCAAATTTTGTTAAAACATCTTCTTTCAAGATTTCTGATGATCGTACTCCTACTACTAGCTTTATTAAACAAACCAACTCTACTAATAAATCTTTGCATGTCATTGACCAACAACCTGACCATATTGAAAATACTGCTTCTGAAAAATCTGTTTTAATTGAGAAACCTTTATTTGATTTATCCAGTAAAAAAGAGAAAGTCTTGCTCAAGACTTCTCCGTCTAACATGCTTGAAGTCGTTGATAAAATGCTTTCTGATTTAAAAATTAAACTTGAAGGTACTTCTAGAAGTACACCTTGCACTATTTCAAAAAATGAAAAAGAAATTGTTTCTGATGAACATACTAATTCTGACACTATTTCTTCTGTTCCTGCTAAAGAGATTTTAAATGATGAATTACCAGAAACCAAAAGATTTGTTGAAAATTCCGAACCCATGTCTTTTACACGAAATTGGTATTCCGAATCCATTCCTCCAGATATACAATTTCAAAAAAGAATTTTTCAACCACAATTTTCTATTTCTATTAAAAAGCCTTACAAATGGAATATTGCTGGATTATCTGAACAAAAAATCATAAGTCATATGTCTGAATTTAATATTGCTCATCAAAATACCTATGACATTGATCAAATTGATATTGTTGATTTACTTGTTAACGATTTTTCTAGCACTCTTCATAAATGGCGGGATCTATATCCCACAGGGTTGCCTATTTTTGCCAAACATATTGATTACAGTACTCTTGGTCTTGATGACCTAAATACTCCGATCTATACCATTCCTAAATATTTTATTAGTATTCCTTCTAATATTTCACCTCGAATTTTTGGATTGTTGAATACTTTAAAAAGTTCTACTATGATTAATTACAAATGGTATCAAGATGTTTTTGTTTCCAGGGATATGCTTCAGCAAGATTGCCATAAGCCTTGTTGGAAAGAAAGGTTTATTGACGGTCTGCCTCCAATCTTTGCTCCTAAGATAAAACAGGTATTAATAAGTACAACTGATTCTCTTAATTATAATAACCTGACCTATGATAACATTTTTAATGCTATTAAAAAATTTGATGCTAATATGGGTAATAATAAAAAACTATTAACGTATCAATTACAGAAAAAAGCTAATTCATGTAAACAAAATGCTTTGCTTCCTATTGGACAAAAAGGGAAGAAACATGATAAGAGTCACAAAATATATAGTCATAAAAAATATAAAAGATACAAAAACAACTTTGTTAAACCAAATGATTTTTATGTTAAAAAGAAAAATGTTTCTAGAAAATATAAACAACTTGGTAAGTTTAAAAATAAGTTTCACATGTTAAAAATTGATAATAGAAATAAAAAAGAACTATTTAAAATCCTTGAATCAAATAATTCGTCTAATTCTTTCGAGAATGAATTTTTAAACTTGTTAAATCTATTAAAAATAATCCCCTGCAAAAATATTAAATTTGTTAAAACCCTTACTAAAAGTAAAGAAAAACCCAAAGATTTAACTGTTAATGATTTACAGCATGAAATTAATATTATTAAGCAAGAGATAAGCAAGTTAAAACATAAAAATAAGAATATTAATCCAGAGCTGATAATGCTAAAAGTTGGTAAAACTGATAAAAAACATGATGAGCACAAAGATGGAGATGGATCCAGTCAACAGGCTCTTCTTTCTGATAAAGGTATTACTGATGTTTTCATTGATTCTCAACTTGCTCTTGTCAACAAAATGCTTCTTCCAAAATGGTTTACAAAAGTTAAAATTGTTGTTTCTCCTGATTATCATTTCACTGTTATTGCCATGATTGATTCTGGTGCGGATATGAACTGTATCCAAGAAGGATTGATCCCTTCAAAATATTTTGAAAAATCAACCGAAAGATTGGTCTCAGCTAATGGTTCCCAAATGAAAATCAAATATGAATTGAATAATGCTCATGTTTGCCATGATAATGTTTGCTTCAAGATTCCTTCTGTTCTTGTCAAAAATATAACTGATAAAGTGATTCTTGGTTTGCCTTTTATAAATGCTTTGTATCCTTTTCTTGTTGAACATGATGGAATTACTACTGATCCTTTTGGACAAAGAGTAAAATTCAAATTTGCTTCTAAAACTGAAATTGATGATGCTTTAAACTTGATCCATGCTAAAGTTAAACACCTTAACTTCCTTCAACAAGAAGTTAGATACAAGAAAATTGCTGAACAAATTTCTAATAAATTATTACAATCAAAAATTGATAATTTTCAAAAAATGTTGATTGATAATGTTTGTTCTGATGTTCCTAATGCTTTTTGGCATAGAAAGAAACATATTGTTGATTTGCCTTATGTTAAAGATTTTCATGAGAAAAATATCCCCACTAAAGCTCGTCCTATTCAAATGAATGCTGAAACTGTTGAATTTTGTAAAAAAGAGATTAATGATCTATTGGAGAAAAAATTGGTTAGAAATAGCAAGTCCCCTTGGTCTTGTTCTGCTTTTTATGTTCAGAAAAATGCTGAGATTGAAAGAGGAACTCCTCGATTAGTGATTAACTACAAACCTTTGAATAAGGTTTTAGAATGGATTAGGTATCCTATTCCCAATAAGAATGACTTGGTTCATAGGTTGAGTGAAGCCGTAGTATTCTCCAAGTTTGACATGAAGTCTGGATTCTGGCAAATCCAGATTAGTGAAAAGGATAGGTACAAAACTGCTTTTACCACTCCTTTTGGACATTATGAGTGGAATGTTATGCCTTTTGGCCTTAAAAATGCCCCAAGTGAGTTTCAAAACATTATGAATGATATTTTTAATTCATTCAGTCACTTTACCATTGTTTACATTGATGATGTTCTGGTCTACTCTAGTTCTATTGATGAACATTGGAAACATTTGTATTCATTTTTAGAAACTATCAAAAAAAATGGTCTTGTTGTCTCTGCTAAGAAGGTCAAACTGTTTCAAACAAAAGTCCGTTTCCTTGGCTTTGACATCTCTGAAGGACAAATTCGTCCTATTGATAGGGCCATCCAATTTGCTGATAAGTTTCCTGATGTGATCACTGAGAAAACTCAGCTCCAAAGATTTCTTGGGTCATTAAATTATGTTGCTGATTTTTACAAAGATATGAGAAAGCAATGTAAGCCTCTATTTGATAGGTTAAAGAGTAATCCTCCCCCTTGGTCTGACATCCATACTTCCCTTGTTAAACAAATTAAATCTCATGTTAAAACTTTGCCCTGTCTCGGTATTCCCACTGTTAGTGCTTTCAAAATTGTTGAAACAGATGCCTCGGATTTTGGTTATGGAGGTATTCTGAAACAAAGAGTTTCACCAGAGTCACCTGAGCAAATTGTCCGTTTCTATTCTGGTATTTGGAATAATGCACAGTTAAATTACAGTACTATTAAAAAAGAAATTTTATCTACAGTTCTATGTATTTCAAAATTTCAAAGTGATTTATTAAACCAAAAATTTCTGCTACGAATTGATTGCAAAAGTGCTAAATATGTTATTGAAAAAGATGTTGAAAATATTGCTTCAAAACATATTTTTGCTAGGTGGCAAGCTATTTTGAGTGTGTTTGATTTTGATATTGAATATATTAAAGGATCCCAAAATACCATTCCTGATTTCCTTACCCGTGAATTTCTGCAGTGTCATTATGGCAAGTAGAAGGTCGAATGACAAGACGCCTGACAATAGTAACCAAATTGTCAAAGCTCAACCTGCTTCCCCCATAAACACTGTTAACCGATTCACTACTTTAGGAACTATTCCCAAAACTAACTACTCTTCTGTTTTAGCTTCTACTTATGATCCCTATACTTTGGTTCATAGCCCCCAACCTATTCAAACTGGTTTCCCTAGAAATCCCAATGTTTCCCAATATGTTAAAAAACGATATGTTCAAAACCTGTTCTCTGTAGAGCCTAATAGGGCCTCCATTACTAATCCTTTTAGACTTGCTACCAGCTACTTTCCCCCATTATTTCATTGGATTCCTGAGCACAACCAAAAGACGGTACAATATTATACTGCAATATTACGACAGGAAGATTCAGTTGAAATTAATCCTATTAGAGACAAGAATGATAGAGAAAAAATTATTTACCACAGTCTTTATCTAAAACACATTATTTCAGAGGAAATGTGGGGCCCCTGTCCTACTGCTACAAGGTCACTACCAAATTACCCTATTCCCTACTCTTACCATGATTATATTACAGCCTGGTTCAGATTTATGCTTCACCAAAATGAAACCATGTCCCACTCATGGTTTGTCAATTTTCACAAAGATTTTGATTCTCCTTTCCCCCTCTGGTTTATCCGATGGTGGACTCAATTTGGTTCAGCCGTTGAAATATTTCCTGCACAATTAACAGATTGTTTCAGAAACTTCTCATTAAAATTCAAACCTGATATTCATAAAGCCAAATTTCCCCCTCTACTTCATTTTATCAAAAAATATAAGACTCCATGGATTTTGAAATGGCAATATGCCAAAGAAGATGATGTTCTTGCACGATACTGGTATGTTAAGTGGTGGGATAGGTTTTCTCACACTGATTCTATTATTAACAATGTTGAAAGGGACTTCCTTGCTTCACATGTTTCTCCATTAAAGATTACTACTCCATTGCAAACAGTTGCAACTAATGCACCTGCTTCCTCATCAACAAAAAATATTGCATCGTCCACTAGATCCAAAAAGAATAGTTCTCCTTTAGATGCGATCCGTAATGATCCTGATGCTTTATATGCACTACTATCTAAGATGGTTAAAGATGATGAAACTCCTAATTCTGATGCTACCAATTCAGACGATGAAAAAGCTTCTCAGGTCTCTGTGGCAAAGGACCCCGGATATTAAATCTATCCTTATCCACAAAATTGGTTTGCACATGATGAAGAGAATCCTGAGGAGTAGAAATTAATATTTAACTGAATACCTGCTTCAAGAAATAAAGCTTCAAAAGTTCTACGGAATGCCACTACTTCAACTTTGCTTCAAACATTCAGAATGCTCCAAAAGATCCAATAAGTGCTACAAGACAAGACTATGTTTTGGTTCCTTCTACTAGGCAATGATTCCTATATTTTGCCATAATGCATCTGACACTATCTACTACAAAGACAATAATGTTGAGTTCCCCAAATGATTCTCCAAATTTTGGGCATAAAAGGAAATTTACTATTCATATCACTATTCACCTGTCACTATTCACCCGTCACTATTCATGGGTACTATTCACTATTACTGTTCACTCAATTATTTTGCCTATTTAAGGGGGGCTGTCCCTTGTATTCAAGTAAGTGTTTGTTTAAGTGTTTCTTCAGAGCTTCTTCCTTAGAGAGAGACTACCCTTGAGAGCCTTTCTATTGTAAGAATATCTCCCTGCTTACACTTCCTATTACACTTCCTACTTTCTCCACAAAGCCTGTAACTTCTAAAACTTTGTAACTATTTCCAGTTTGTAATCACTACTACTGTAAGTGTTCAAGTTTACTTTCAATAACAAGTAACTTCAGTTTTATGTTCATTACTTGCATTATACTATTTGTTGCTACCGCCATCTTGGTCGGATTACCGCCATCACGGACGGTTCTATAATTCTTTACTTTCCTTTAAACTTAAAAGTTATACCCCCTACTTGGCTGGCTCTGCCGCCTACTTGGTTGGTCTTATAACTTTGCTGCATTACTTTTACTTGCATTATTTTCAAGTTATATATATATATATACATACACACACACACATATATATATGATATAAAAAGATTCTAATGGAGGGTATAGAATGAAATTTAATTTTAAATTAAAATATATATTAGAATAATGACGTGTAAAATTGTGAGACCTAAAAGCTTCTGCGGTACAATATTATGAGTTCGACCACAAGTCAAAAGTCTAAGACGTATTTCGTGATTTTGTTTGTATATAAAACTATAGTATTATGTATTTATTATTATTATGTTTGTATACGAAATTATATGGTCTACTATTTAAGGAAATATAATTAATACACCCAGATGCTAATGGAGAGTTTAAATATAAAATATATGAAACTTAAATTTAAATTAAAAATAAATATTAGAATAATGATGTGTAAAATTATAAGGCTTCAAAGTTTATGTAGTTCAATATTATGAGAGTTCAAATAAAAAAAAAGTTCAATGTCTTCGATTTTTATGAACATATGTTACTCTTATTATATATATATATATATATATATATATATATTTTTTTTTTTTTTTTTTTTTTTTTTTTTTTTTTTTGCTTACCTTCAATACTTTTTTAATTAAACATGTCATTTTGTTTTAAATATACATTGACAAGTGGTAGTGAGTTTTAATCTGAGAGATGCTATGTCCACAACATTTTTACAACATTTTCACAACATTTTCACAACATATCAAAGGTGGTTAATTGTTATTGATTCAAATTTGAACTTAACACTAAGATTACTTTTTTACCTCAATAATAACAACCAATAACAACATGTCACTTAGGATTTGTTATAAAAATGTTGTGAACATGTCATTTCTCTTTTAATCTCCACATTTTATTTAGTTAGTTGGTGATGTAATAGTCTCTCATTAAAATAAAAGAAAATTCATTTTTAAAAAGTATTAGAGGTAAACCAAACTTTTTTTTTGGGGGGTAAATTTGTTATTATAGTGGGTAGGTTTTTATTTGGAAAAAAAACTATTTACCTTTAAATGCATAGGCATTTTCTTTTCTTACTTGTTAATTAATGATATTAAGAGTTTTGTAGATTAATTAATACTTTTTGTCGTTTTCAACAAAGAGATTCAGCATTTAAATTCATCTTTCTCATTATAACTATCGAATTAAAAGTTAGGAGAATGGGGGTGACCTACATCTACTTAGGAATCCTATAAAAATTAATCAATGACAATTTTTGTACAAATTTTTTTAGTAAATGGTAAACCTAGCTAGGTGAATGTAATATTGCTCCATTCATTAACCACGTCAACAATTATGAAGAAATTTAAGAACAATATCTCTTAAATTATTGTAGATACAATCCCTTGTTATGTAATTAATAACTATTAAAATGATGTTAAAAATATTACAAATTTTATTATAAAGTCTTATAAAAAACATATTACGGATCATAAAAAATTAATTCAAACATTCTTTTAATATATTGTTTCAAGTGGCGTCATTTCTGGATTTATTCTGTTCTGGGTAGCCTAAAATGTCGTCTAACGCATGCAGATGACCCGTTTGACTTGCGGAGGATACATCTTTGCGGTTCGACTAAACCACACTATCAGTGATTCACTTGGGTTAGTGCAATTCCTCAACACTGCTGCAGAGATGGCAAGCGGTTCACGTGTACCATTGAAACAACCTGTATGGCAAAGACAAATCTTAAATGCACGAGATCCACCAAGAATTACTTGTATACATCACGAGTACGAGGTGGTGGAGGTGGTGAATAATAACAAAAGCACAACAATAATAGAGAACAACAACGTGGTCCATTGGTCCTTGTTTTTTGGTCCAAAAGAGATGAGATCGATACGGAAGCATCTTCCGCCACACCTTCAAGCATGCTCTACCTTTGAGATACTCACTGCTTGTTTATGGAAATGCCGCACGATCGCACTTGAGGTTGATCCCAATGATGTTGTTCGTTTATCATGCATGATCAATTTGCGTGGTAAGCAACGCATGAAATTGCGAGTGCCTAATGGATATTATGGGAATGCATTTGCATTCCCGACTGTACTTTCCAAGGCTGAATTACTATGTAAAAATCCATTAGGATATGCACTAGAGTTGGTCAAAAAGACAAAGGCAGAAATGAGCGAAGAGTACATAAGGTCAGTGGCGGATCTTATGGTGATCAAAGGACGTCCTCCTTATATAACAGCTGGGAACTTTCTTGTTGCTGATACAACAAGTTGGGTTTTCAGGGATCGATTTCGGGTGGGGGAAGCCGGTTTATGGGGGTCCTGGCGGGGCCATACCATTTGTTAGCTTCTATGCAAGGTTCAAAAACAACAAAGGTGAAGATGGGGTTGTAGTACCAATATGGTTGCCTCTGCCTGCAATGGAAAGGTTTCAAATAGAGTTGTTGAAGATAACTCAGGAGCCAGTTGATCAATCTTATGGCATAATGCCAACAAAAATTACGTCAATGCTCTAAAGCAGTTGTTGGAGAAAGTTCAGTGCATTATTGCTCTCTTTTGAAGTGACATGAGTATTATTGTTAGGTTTGAAATTGTTTAGCTAAATTCCGATATAAAAATAAAATGTTTTAAAGGTTGTAATTGTTGGGAAAATGGATTTTCCCAAGTGTTTGGTGGCTATTTTTAAGCCAAATTAAATGTGAGAACCTTGTGTCCTTTAAGGTGGATCTAAATCAGCATGTGTTCTCCTTCGTATGACAAAGTAAAACATAAGCTTGTACTTTACATAATGTTTTTTAGGTACTTTTTTTAAAATTCAGCCACCTATCTAATTCAATAACTCTGGCTTACATTGTTAATACTTTAAAACTAAAAAGTAAAAACCCACTTAGAAGGGCTAAAGATCCACAAGAAAACCCAAGAACCTAACTTCTCTGACATTTCACACTCTCCAACTTCTAAATTTTTAAAGAAATCAAGATTTCAACATGTCATTTTTGTTTCCTCTGACTCGTCGTCCAGGAAAATAGGTCAGATTCTTTTGGAATAGAACATTGAAGAGAAGGCAGGATGTTTTACAACCCTTAGGGCCAAAGACATTGAGAAATCTTTGATGCTTTTGGTCAAAAATCCCCTCCACCATATCAATATAGCGTTCAGACTTGAGAGCCCTCTGTTTTCTTCTTCAAGTAGTGGCGTAGTTTTGGCAGTGTCATTGATTCTCAATGGCTAAGTGATCTCTATCGTTTGGGTACGACGAGTCAAACGAAAAAAAAAAGAAAAAAAAACGATAATTGAAATCTGGATTTCTTAAAAAATTTTGAAATTAAGAGACAGTGTGACTATGTGAGCAGCTGGAGAGGCTGGGATTATGGTTTTTCAAACAAGTTTTCTAAATCTGCTTTAAGTTTTAAGCACATCTAGGGAAGAATAAATAATAATAAAAACAGAGGATAGGGTTAACCGCGTTAGCTAGAGTTATTGGATTAGATAGGTGGCTGAATTTTAAAATGGATATTTAAGATATTGTATTTAAGTTCTATTCTTTTTTTAATATGTTTATATATATATATTGGAATATAACTATAATAATTTTGAACAAAATAAAAAAAAATTAAATATATTTTTATAATTGTTCTGGTTGGCTTGAAATAATCAATTAAGTTGGGAAATTAAAAATATAATTAGAAATTGAGAAATTCTGGTTGGATATTTAGAAAAGAAGATGAAAAAATATAAAGAATTAAATAGAAAACTGCACACATATGAGCTTTAAGAAGCATTTTGACATAAGATCTTTTGCCATGCATTACGCCTAATATGAGCTTTAAGAAGCTTTTACTCTCTTTTTTCATAAGTAGAAAAAAATGAAATGTTGCTAATTAATTAAGAACATTCTCTATATTTAATATACCTTTTCTCATTATTAATTTTTTTGTTCATCAAAAAATAAAAAATCTCTATATTTTATTCACATTTTCCCATTAGGCCAAATGTGCTGGCATGTTCCGGAGATGATGCATTAATTATATCCTTTGAGATTACTTCCAAAAGCTAAAAATATTTCTATCAAAAACACATAACTATAATAAAGAGAGAAAAGATAAAAATATGGATCACCCAAACTTGTAATAAGTTAATAAAAGATCTTGCAAACAATATAATCTTATTATCTTAAGTTGCTAATGAGTTTTTCAATTCTTGACCATAGTCATGACCATGAGTTCTTAAAGCTACTGTAAGGTTGAATTTATTCTATCATTTTGTTGGTTTTATTCTATGCCAAATTTGTTTGTAATTCAACATTTAGAAACCCTGTATTTAGATGGAAATTATGTAAGGGTAATGTGTGAGAGAGTATGAAGAAAAACTTAAGAGTGTGCACTCAAGAAGAGCCTCACAACTGGATCTTGCGACTTGCGAGTTGCCAAATGTGGCACACGTGTGAAGCATGCAGGAGAGCTGAAAGATCACGCCAGTTGTAGTACTACAGAACAAAACTTCCAGTCTGGCTAGGTAGTTAGCTCGTGACTCAAACTCACGACTCGTTTCAATTGCGAGATCGAGTCGCCAGAATGCCATGTTTGTTAGAAACCTGACTGTTCGCATTCCTCACTCACCCTACTATATATACTCTTATACCCACGAAATATAGAGAGTTTCCAAAGAGAATTTTGAGAGAGAAACCCTAGAGAAAAACAAGGTTGATTCATCCACAATCTTCATCCTTTGATTTTCTAAATTCCTCTACTCTCACCCTCTCCATTGATATATTCTTGAGAGGTACATTAGCCAAATCTTTATTTCACCATATCCATATCAGTGAGAAGGTATTTTGGTACTTGGGAAGCAATTCAAAAGGAACCAATTCATTTTGGTTGATACAATGGGCTATTGTAGGATCCGGTAAGTTAGAGAAGACAAGGTTTAGCGTAACCCTGTTAGAGTAAGAAGCTTGGAGGGCTTAGGTTCACTGAGTATATTAGGCTTGAAGGGTCTTCTGCTATTCATGTATCTCAACTTCATTCTCTAGTGGATTATTGACCGCTTGGAGGGCGGCGGAGAGGTTTTTCATTGAATACTTCGGTTTCCTCTTCGATAATATATAGCTGTGTTATCTTTGTATTTGTATCTTTCTTCCCTTTCTCTTTACCTTTTAATTACTGTTGCGGTTGTAATTAATTTCAGTTTAGATTGTTTTACCAATTCTATTTTAGCTTATTTTCATATTCTGCACACACATTGTTTGATTATAAGCTTGTGCTGGTAATTTGTAAATTGGGGGTCTAAACGTTCATAAGTGTTTTACATACTATTTGAACTTTCAGCTTCAAAGGCACTTTTATGTTTTTTCCTTCTTTCCATAATCTTCTTACCATAGAACTTTTGCTTTAAAGTGCTTTAGGGCCCATATCCTAATTCAATATCAAAGGTTTAAGGGTAATCTAATAAGTGTGAAGTTGCCTTCAGCAAATTATCCGCCCGCCATCATTGTTCCATCAGAGTTCCTAATAATAAATAATATCGAACAAATGGAAAAGGGAAATAAGTTAGTGTTGGGTATATACGTATGAGTGAAATCTCATATTGAATAATGATAAGAAGAATGAGTAGTTAATATAACATAATTGAGCACATACCCCGTTGGGTTTAGGCCTTTTAAGTTAAAATATGTCTCTATATTTTATATTAAATACTCAAAGAAACTCCTCAAATTGTTTATCTCCCTAACAATTAATACGAAAGAAGACATTTAAGAAGCACTTGGAATACCAATTAATTAAGTACGATTCCAAAACAATAAGATTGATTCTTGGCAATCTCTCAACATATGAATTATTGATTCAGAAACACCGTGGGCCTCCGTTCCCTAATTTGTACTTTTGAAGTAAAGGAAACCATTGGTGGAATACTCACTAGCTCATTGTAATGATAGACAGGAAATCAAAAAAAGACAATGGAGGTCCCAAAAAATAAAATAGAAAGGGAAGGTTGTGGTGATTGGTGAAGCTGAATGGGGAGATGGCACGACATTTTAAAATCCGATTCATTTTGTGTTGAAATAGCTTTCCAAAATGACGTCATTTTGGAACACTCACTCACTCACACAATTCAATGTCATTTTGAAATTTGAAAAGTCACTTGAGCTTCCCAATTCCATTTGCAAATTAATTAACTTAACACACCAAATATGAATAATTTTAGGATAAACTACATATTTGGTCTTTAACTTTTACACTAAATATCAATTTAATTTTTAACCTTTCAAATTTGTCAATTTGGTCTCCAACATTTTAGTATTATGTCAAAATGATCCCTACTGTTATGTAGTGAATAGAAAATGCTAACATAGTTAACAGTCAAAATAAAATATTAGTTTCAGACCACATAAGACTACCACTTGGATTGCCATTTCAGCCTAAAATATTAGTTTTAGTGCTGTTGTTCTATTTTCTAAAATCATCATTTTATTTATTTGTTTATTTTATTTTATATTTTTAATTTTGGTTTGGTTCTAATCAACATTTCCTCTTCCAGAAAACGAAGATCTACACTTGTGTAATTGAAGTCCAAAGGTTGGGGTTGCCCTTCAACAACCATGAATTATTGAAACAACCCAACAAATGTGTCGCCAACAAGAAATCGTATCAACCCCATAAATTCCAAAGCCCATAACTGTAATCCCCAAAATTTGTCACCTAATCCTCAAATCCATCCAAAAATTACCCTTCGCTACCCTTCAAACCATAGCTGCAAGATGATTTTCACCGTTTAGCCCCTTGCTTAAGCTGAGTCTTGATGATCTTCAACAAGGATCAGTTTGCAACTTCTACTTATCCATTAGCTTATGGGTAGGAGGGTGAGGAGTGGTGATTCCTGATTCCCAGCTTCTCGCAGAACTCTCTGAAGGATGTGTTATCAAACTGTCGTCCATTGTTTGAGACGAGTACCCTAGGGATTCCAATACGGTAGATAATGTTCTTCTAGATGAAGCTTTTGACATTCTGCTCGGTGAATGGCTCTACTTCCACCCATTTAGTAAAATAATCAATCTCTACCACCAAGAACTTCATTTGCCTTGTCCCCATAGGAAAGAGACCAAGGATGTCAAGTCCCCACTAGGCAAAGGGCCAAGGAGCCACTATTGGAGTGAGGTATTTTGATGGTCATCTAGGTATATTGCTATAGTGTTGACACTTATCACACACTTTAACATAAGTTTTGGCATCTGCTTGCATGGACTGCCAATAGTATCCGGCGCGGACTATCTTATGGACAAGGGATCTGGCCCTTGAATGATTTCGATAGGCTCCTTCGTGGATGTCTCTTGGGATGTAGTTTGACTCATCTGGAGTTAAACACCTTAGATAGGGCTGAGAAAAACCCCTTTTATACTCTACCTCGTCCTTGAGGACAAATTTTGCCGCGCTTACTCTTAGCTTCCTCGTTTCTTCTTTGTCTTGGCCTTCTTTGGATGAAGGTCTTGCTCTGGATGATGTACATAACTAGTTTCCACTCATTTAGCCTTCTTCTTTTTCTAGGAAATAATGGCATCCTCAACGTTCATGAAACTTTGAGCTAAGTGTATCAACTCAGCCATTGTCTGTGGCTCTTGGTCATACAACTTGTGGATGATCAAATCTAAGGTAACCCCATTATAGAAGGCTATCATGAGGACCTTATTGTCCATCTCATCTACCAACAAGGCTTCCCTGTTAAAGCAGCTAATGAAAGCTCGAAGACTTTTGTTTTCTCCTTGCTTTCTGTTTAGTAAACTGGACGAGGAATGCTTAGGCCTTTGGCCTCTGACGAAATTGCTATCGAACAACTTGCTCAACTCTTGGAACGAAGTTATGGTGTTGGGTGGTAGCTTACCAAACCATACTTTGGTTGGGCCTTTCAATGTGGTCGGAAAGGCTTTGCACATGATTTCATCTAGAACGCCTTAGATGCATGGTCGTCTTAAACTTGGCAATATGATCACAAGGATCCTGTGTCCCATCATATGAATCTAAAGTAGGCATTTTGAACTTGGAACGTAAAGGATGACTCATGATGGACGCAGTAAAGGGAGAGTCAATTCCGTGGACGAGATCATCCACATGGTTTACTCTCCTCATGGAGTCCTTCATCTCCTCCATAGTTCATTTCATCTAGTCCATCTCTCTTTCCAAGTGTGGTACCCTACAAGTAACAGTACCTTTGGATTGATCTCCTCCTTCAATGCCATTCTCTGCCTTTCCATTCTTTGAATTTTGCCCATGTTCCTTGCTACGTTGCTGTCAGCGTTGTTTATTAACTTCTCTAATTAACTCCTGGTTTTGTTGCGTCAAGTTTGCCATCGCAACTTCCATGGATTGTAACTGTTGCTAGACAGTCAGGTGGTGTGGGTGCACGATTTGGGTGACTATAGGCATTTCCACTCTCCTGGTATTCTGGATTGGTGGCCATCAATCTAGTCCGAACCATGCAGCTTTTTTGTCTTGGAAAGTAAGGTGGTTAACACTTGGAAACAGGCCAAACTTCCCCACAGATGGCACTAACTAATGATACACAAAAATCAATAGGCTGAATGTTTCGGGCTATGGTGATGGCTTGAAGACCTGAAAAGAAAAAGAAAGACTGTTAAGGGTGACCGGTGTGAACTGGCCAAGGACCCTCCAACAGTTAAGTCAATATTCTCTCTAGAACACAAGGATTACGATTTTCATGAATAGTAAAAACTTAGCTTGGTTGAAAGGGACTTGATCCTTTTATAGAGAATTAGGAGTGGGTCTACTTGTTCGGATCCACTCTCATCATGGGGGATGTATGGAGTTAATGGAGAAAATGGAGAAAGTGGAGCGGATTACGGGGAATCCTCCCCACATTCTTGGAATGGCGAATCATGGTCTAATTATATTGAACCATTAGAAAGTTTTCTTTTAAATTAGCTAAGTGTTATTTGGTCATCCATGCCCTTGTGACATGGACGACTATTCTTTCTTGGACAATCATGCTTTCGCTTGACGGGCTTCACCCATTCTTGCAAAGCTTTTCTTCTTTTTAAATTTAGCCCCCATCAAGTTTTTTATTTATTTTACATATCATGAAGATTAAGGAAGAAAGTAGATGGTGGTTGTTGTGTCTAAAAAGAGAGAAACCATTAAAAAAATTAATATTTTAATAAATTGTAGTGTAAAAAAAATAATATGATATAAGATGTTTTTAAAAATAAGTATGTAAAATAGAAAAAATAATTACTTAAAAGCTAAAATAGATAATTTTTTTTGCATAAGCTACAAATGCTTCTATCATTCTTTACATTTAATGTATTATAATTGGGTCTTTCCTTGCAACCATGGGGAAGGTGTCCTTTGGCAGAGTCCCCTAGTAAATTATGGAAGATGGCTTGATGTCAGGTCCTCTTCCCAACTGTATAGGGAAGATCCTACTAGCCATTGTTAGGAGAACTTTACATAAGCCCCTCTAAAACAGAAGAAACATATGTACACTATTGCATCAACTTACTTCGAGCTTTATTGTGATTTTCCTCTGACAACCATCGAAGTGCCTCTGAAAAACCTTACTGGTTGCTCTTTGTCCAACTTGTGATCAAAACACGTACCAATTGACCTCCATGCTTGTCAGAAACCTAATGTGATTCCTTCTTTCATTCTACAACTAAAGAGAGTTATAGTTGGACTTGGAAAATGAGTCTGGTTAGGTCAATTTAATTGGGTTATGGGCCAGATCAGGTTTGATTAAGAAATGGGCAATCCTAAACGAGCGGATTGGATCGATCAGGTTACCCGTATTTTTTCCCATGTACCATGTAGGGAAAAAAAATACAACAATAATAACAGCAACAACACTAATAATAACAAGATCATATTGTTTTTTATCTTCCTTTTAATACAAATAAAAAGAGCAGAGAACAAATTTCTCAAAAAATTAAATTTAAATAGTACATAAATTCTTAAATTTACACAATTCATAATTCATAATTCAAATTATTTAAATTTTTGCTGAATATGTGTTAAAATATACCTATACCTTAAAAAAGTGAGAAAAATTAGGAAAAAAGTGAAAAAAGTGGGATATTAAAAAGCTGTACACAAAAGTTAAAAGTTAAAAATTGATACAAACACAACTGTGGCTATAAGAATGCTAAAGAGATTGATTGCCCTTAAAAAGAGTTCAAAAATTGATTGTAATGATTTTTTCACTAATAGAGAACATCCAACTTTGCATATTACCTTCAAATTAATATATATATATATATATATATATATATTCCTTTAAAATTCCTTTTACTTAAAAAACTTGTGGGATCGAGTACAGGTTGACCCGTTTTTTCTAAAGGTTGGGTTATTTCCCTTCATGTTGAGTCATGTTAATGGGTTCAAGTCCAGTTTTTCCAAGTCTAGATTGTAGTATTCATAGTAGAGATCTTGTTGCATTATTAGTTTCACAATATTTTGGTCTTATTTCCTAATTTATTTAATATTCTTGTATTTTCTTCAATTATTGTGAATCCAAATATAAGTGTGTATGTGTGTGTGTAAACCAATTTGAGTTTTTGTTGACTTCATAATATTGTGCCACATAATATTTTGAGATATTTTATATAATTTTTATATATTTTATAATTCAATTTTTAATTTCTATTCTGTAATTACAAATGTGGGGCCAAAGGATTTGGCAACCCCGGCCCACCTCATATCAAGCTCAAGGCCCATGCCAAGGAAGAAGAAACGTCCAAGGATGAACAAGGAAGGTCCAAACTGCTGGGAGACATCGCTGAGGACAATCCTGTCCTCAGCAAACCAAGGTCACGGAAGGAGAAAGCGGCACACCCTCGAAAACAGTCCTTCCAAGCGTCCCAAACAAAAGGACCAACACAGTGGGCCAGCTATAGGGGCGTGGTGGAGGAGCAATTCCAGGAGAGGCTGTCACCTCCGCATTAAATGCCCGCAGCTAACAATCTGGCCGCATTAATGAGAAAATGACCCCTGAACAGTATCACCTTATTTGCTGCAACTCACAGCAAGTTGAGGAAGGCAGCAGATGGGACAGGCACTCAGGTGGCAACCTGCATGATCAACAAATGGATGACCAAGATCAATGGGGAGGAGATATATAACACAAGAGACCCTCCAAGAATAGAAAAAGAGAAGGAGGAGAAAGATAAAAAGAAGGACGGTCGCAGTTCTTACCACCCCCGAAAGCTACCATAGCTAAGCGCAAGAGGACCGAGAAGAAGAAGAATTAGTCCTCGGATCAAGTCCAAGGATAAACTTTCGCCCTTCCCCCATGTATTAGATCATTCCATCTTCGTATGATCATGTCCGGTTGTTGCAACTCTTACTAAAGCCCAGTTCTTAAGCTCATTTTCTCTACCAAATTTATTGTATTGGGCTCGTTGATTTTGGGCTTATTCACTTAACAGTAAAGAATGCCCAAAAACGGACCCTACAACAATGTATATTACAATTTCAACAAATCATATTTTTTAAAATGGTAGAATCTATAGTTCCATATAGCAACACAATAATAATCCAATGCTAGAATATATATAATTCTTTATATAAACACAATTATAATAAATTATAGTTAATAATTATCAAATTTCATATTTATATATTAAAAAAATAAAAGCAAAAAAAAAAAAATCATATTATTCTAAACTTTCTCTTGCATTGCTTGGGTTGTCAACTAATTTTAAGTATAGATTTGAGTACTGTATGTCAATTTATCATGATAGATTCGACAAAATTATCCTGTGATTTTTTTCTTCAAAACAATTTGGAGTGATGCTACCGGTACTCCAGTGAGTTCAAATGAGCTCGTTGACTTGAAAAAAAAATAAACTTATATATATAAATAATATTTTTTCTTACAATTTTAATTTATCTGTAAAAATATCATTGACTTGAAAAAGAAAACCTTATTTATAAATAATTTTTTTTACAATTTTAATTTATTGTTAAAAATATTTTTGCACACTTTGATCATATATCAACCTAGCCCAAAACCAAACAACACAAATCTCTCTCTCTCTCTCTCTCTCTCTCTCTCTCTCTCTTGATATCTTGATATCCCTAACTCTAAAAGTAAAGAGTGAATGTTTGTGAGTTGTGAGTGTCTCTTTCTCAATTATAAATTTATAATATATATATATATGTGTGTGTGCATGTGTTTCATATGTGTGTTATTATTATTATTATTATTATTATTTTGTTATAATGTTATTTATGTGAATTGTGATGTGTGTGGATGTGTGTATGTATAGTATAAATATAATATAACTTCATATAATTTAATAATTAAGAAATATGAGAGTTTGTTACTCGTCTGTGTATTGTTATCATATTATAATAACTTTTTGTTATAAAGTGATTGAGTGGCTCAAATCAACGATTGTTTAAGTATTTGATTAGTTAAGTAGACACTTAATGTATTATTTATGTATAGATAAGTGTGGTCATGTGAGTTAATAATTAATACAATGTAAATGTGTTGAGTTTTGTTATTTAGTTTAAAATATTTTTATAAAAATATTGATAAATAGATAATGACAACTACATGAAAATAAAATTGTTATACAACTGACAATAAATAAATTAAAATGGTTAGATTTACCTACATTGACAATAAATAATGACAACAGATAATGAATTATCATATAACGATTTCAAAATATAAAAATTCACAGAAGAAAATTCTAAAATGTCATGCATTTGTGAGTGTGTGTGTGTGTTTTTTTGGGTTCATACCTGATATATTCAAAATTTATTTTTATTAATTTTTTAATCTAATTTTCTTAATAACTCACCAGAAAAAAAATAAAAAAAATCTTGGAGTCGCCACTGTTTTTGTGTGAATCCCTTCTTGGTGTTGATAATTTGTTTGCTTAAATTTCATTCTCAATATTGCTTGTGATTATTTAATTAATTGGTGTTAAGGTACTATCACAAACTTCAATATATATATATATATATATTTTATATACAAGATAGAATTTCTACTCTAGCCTAATCTAAGTGTATATGTGTGAAGTTCTCTTCTGCAAACTTAAACACTAGCCCTTCCCTCAGAAGTACTTATACTTGTGAAGTGACTATCGCATCTAAGGTATGTGATAATCTATGGTCTACAATTCAATATATAATTATTATTTTTAATGAAATTGAGGATAATTTCCGTATTCTCATAATAATTAGTGATGCCCTAAAACTAATATCCATGATCCATCCAGACACGTGAAAAGTGCGGGTGTAGTATATGTTTTCCGGGAAGGAGCTCTACCATCACGTTTTACATGTCAAGAAGAAAGTCTAGTAGTAGTCTAAAATCGCATGATGGCTTGTTTTGGGCCTTTCGGCACAAAAAGTACCGTAAAACGAGTGGAGCAAAATTAGGGTCAGCAATGGTACGTTTGAAGTGGTCTGATGACAGTGAATTTCATGTTGCTTTGAAAGAAAGGAGAGAAAGAGACATGAAAACAAAAAACAAAAAAGCATGTGGGTTAAACTGGATTTCTTTGTGGTTGACCTTAAAATTTATAGCCGAATATGTGTGGTGCCAAATCTTTCTACTAGTATTTGACGTGTGAAAGAAGTTGCTGCACGTATTATCTATCCTATATCCTAAACAAAAATAAAAATCTCTGTCAGGTGCAATTGGTGTTGGAAGCAGCAGTACCACAAAACTTTTTTATTTCAAAATTGTTCGATATTGAAACGCAAAAAAAAAAAAAAAAAAAAAAAAAAAAAAAAAAAAATGATGCATATAAAGGAAAATTCCTCTTTTCTATTGTACGGTACAATGTAAATATATAAATCTTCAAATATAAATATAGAAAAAACATATGGTCAAGAGCTACCATAAAAAGCCAAATTTAGGTCACCAATAAGTGAACGTTACGTGAGGAGAAACCAATACATTCCATCACAATACTTATTAATTTCTCACATGTAATTTATGTTTTTAATTCTTCACATGTTATTTATGTTTTTGTTCCCACCCATGTGGCATACTTTTGTTTGATGTAAGAGCTTTTGCTTTCACTATTTTTTTTTTTTTTTTCTCACTACAAAAAACGGGGAGTTTGGGCCGCGTTTTTTTGGGCCGCGTTTTAAGATCTCTGCTGAATAGCTTTTACTTTCGATTGTAATACAAGAAAACCAATGGATGGATATAAATATAAGATGACCCTCGTCCACTTTCACTTCATATATTTTCTGTTTCTTTTACTTATTCCTTTTGCACCCACAAAAAATGTCTATGCCACCTTCTTCCCCTCTAGTATTCTCAGTGAGACATTGCAAGCCGGAGTTAATTGTGCCTGCAGAACCAACACCTTCTGAGTTAAAGCAACTATCAGACATAGATGACCAAGAGGGCCTTCGTTTTCAGCTTCCATTTATATTGTTTTACTCAAACAGTAATCCATTGATGGATCATAAAGACCCCATGAAAGTCATCAAAGCAGCTCTAGCTAAAGCACTAGTGTATTATTACCCTTTTGCAGGTAGGCTTAGGGAAGGACGTAACCGAAAACTTATGGTGGATTGCACCGGAGAAGGAATCTTGTTCGTTGAAGCTGATGCGGACATCACACTGGAGCAGCTTGGTGACACAATACAACCACCATGCCCATATATTGATGAGCTTCTACGAGATGTTCCTGGCTCTAATGGTATACTCGGATGCCCTTTGCTACTCATTCAGGTATACATATGTTAAAGTCGTCGCTAAATTCCCTCCACTCCAAGTTATAAATTAATATCATAGATTCTGAATTCGAAGGTTAATTTTAATATAGTGGGCTGGTGAAACCATTGTTAGAGCCTAAATCAAAGTAGTTAATACTGTACTCAATGTCATTTCAGTTTAATCCAAAGAACTATCCTGATTGGTTCACATCTTACCCATATCTCATAATTCATATCTCAATTTTTATAACTCACAATTCATAAACTCATTCTCATAACTCATAATTCCTGAACTCAACTCCAATTTTTGTTTGACACTTGATAATTCCTTTGTTTTTGGTTTGTAAAAAGCAAAGTATAACTCAATTGGTAGGGGCCTTGGTATAATACCCTTCTCTTGAGAAATAAATATCATCTGACTTGATAAAACAATTCATCACATGTGGGTCCTATTTTATGGGTGTTATTACTATTTTGCCTCTTAACTCAATTTTCTAAAATTTGAAAACTCATAAAACTTGATTTAATATCTCATCACTCATTCTCACTTTTTTGAGTATTGAGTGATGAGAATTGAGAATAAAAATTAAGGTAAATAAGAAAATCATTAGTGGGGTCCACAAATTTTGAATAATGAGTGATGAAAATTGAAAATTGAGTAATGAACATAGCTGAACCAAACACCCCTAAATCTTTCATTTTTAGTTAATACTCCATTTTGGTGCATTAATAATATTTTTGTTACATTTAAATTATTTATAAGGTTTTTTAAGTAAAATTTATAATAGCTAACATTTATTTATTATGTTGTTTAAGGGGCACCTTTTCTGGATTTGTCCTCTTCTTGGTATCCTAAACTGTCATCTAACGAATTGCAGGTAACCCGTTTGACATGCGGAGGATTCATCTTTGCGGTACGACTAAACCACACTATCAGTGATTCACTTGGGTTGGTGCAACTCCTCAACACTGTTGCAGAGATGGCAAGGGGTTTATGTGTACCATCGAAACAACCTGTATGGCAAAGACATATCTTAAATGCACGAGACCCACCAAGAATTACTTGTTTACATCACGAGTACGAGATGGTGAATAACAACAAAAGCACAACAATAATAGAGAACAACAACATGATCCATTGGTCTTTCTTTTTTGGTCCAAAAGAGATGAGATCGATACGGAAGCATCTTCCGCCACATCTTCTGACATGCTCTACCTTTGAGATACTCACTGCTTGTTTATGGAAATGCCGCACGATCGCGCTTGAGTTTGATCCAAATGATGTTGTTCGTTTATCATGCTTTATCAATTTGCGTGGTAAGCAACGCATGAAATTGCAAGTGCCTAATGGATATTATGGGAATGCATTTGCATTCCCGACTGTACTTTCCAAAGCTGAACTACTACGTAAAAATCCATTAGGATATGCACTAGAGTTGGTCAAAAAGACAAAGGCAGAAATGAGCGAAGAGTACCTTAGGTCAGTGGCAGATCTTATGGTGATCAAAGGACGTCCTTCTTATATAACAGCTGGGAACTTTCTTGTTGCTGATACAACACAAGTTGGGTTTTCAGGGATCGATTTCGGGTGGGGGAAGCCGGTTTATGGGGGTCCTAGCGGGGCCATACCATTTGTTAGCTTCTATGCAAGGTTCAAAAACAACAAAGGTGAAGATGGGGTTGTAGTACCAATACGGTTGCCACTGCCTGCAATGGAAAGGTTTCAACTAGAGTTGTTGAAGATAACTCAGGAGCCAGTTGATCAATCCTATGGCATAATGCCAACAAAAATTGCGTCCATGCTCTAAAGTGACATGAGTATTGTTAGGTTTTAAATTGTTTAGCTAAATTCCGATATCAAAATAAAATGTTTTAAAGGTTGTAATTTTTGGGAAAATGGTTTTTCCCAAGAGTGTTTGGTGGCTATTTTTAAGCCAAATTAAATGTGAGACGTCCCTCATGTCCTTTAAGGTGGATCTAAATCGATCAGGATGTGTTCTCCTTCGTATGACAAAACAGAACATAACCTTTTACTTTAATATTTTTTTTATTACAATATAGCTATAATACTTTTTAACAAAATAAAAATATTTAAGTATATTTTTATTATTTTTCCTGTTGGCATGAAATAATCAATTAAGTTGGGAAATTATTAAAAATACAATTAGAAATTAAGAAATTTTGGTTGGATATTTAGAAAAGAAGATGAAAAAATATAAAGAATTAAATAGAAAACTGCACACATAGGAGCTTAAGAAGCATTTTGACATAAGATCTTTTGCCATGCATTGCGCCTAATATGAGCTTTAAGAAGCTTTTACTCTTTCTTTTTTTTTCTTTTCTTTTTTTCGTAAGTAGAAAAAAATGAAATATTACTAATTAATTAAGAACATTCTCTATATTTAATATACCTTTTCTTATTAAATTCTCTATATTTTATTTACCCTTTCCCATTAGGCCAAATGTGCTGGCATGTTCTGGAGATGATGCATTAATTAAATCCTCTAAGATTACTTCCAAAAGCTAAAAATATTTCTATCACAAACACATAAAAATAAGGCGAAAACACTATTATGGTCCCTATATTTTGGTGTCATAGTCAATTTAGTCTATATATTTTGATAGCAGTCAATTTGGTCTTTGTTATTTTTAACTTGCAATCAATTTGGTCCCTACCATTAATTCATTAACGGAAAATGCTGACATTGCTAACAGATTGCATAATTGACACCCTTGACACTTATGTGGCAAATAAAATAAAATAAAAAATATTTAATAGATATTTAGAATGCCAGGTCAACAAATAAATTGAAAAATAAAATCAATTTCTCAATTTTAAAGAAAGAAAAAAAAAATTGTTAGAGTATTCTTTGTTTTTCTTGTATTTTCTAAGCAACCAAACACATAGAAATCAAAATTATTAGTATAATTTACATAAACCCAAGCAACATATAATTTATCCAGATTTGTCATCTGCCTTGAAAATTTGACACCTATGGTCGTAAAGACTTAAACTCTAAACTCTCATCCCACTGACCAAATGCCATGGCTCAATCTCTCGCTGCTTATGAGTTATGACTTCTAATTCCAATCTCTATCTAGCCATTTCATCCGTGAAGGTCAGTTTGGAAGTGGGTTTGGTAAGTATTTGTTCTATGTGATTTCATGATGTCCAAATTTGTTCTGCGTTTCTAGCTTAGACTTAGTGGCCGGAGCAATCTGAACAGCCATGGCATTGCAACCCCTCGTTCATTGTCGCCACTAGTCACCATCACCACTTCAAGCGATGGTTCTCGTTTTTCACGGCCAAACCCCAATCTCTCTAAAACCAATCTATAACCCTTTTATCTCTCTTTGATTTAAAGAAGGCAAAACCTCCTTGCTCTGTCACGACTCTCGGATGTCCATAAATCTCCATCGAGTCTTTCCACCATCAAACCGTTGCCACTGATTCAATGCTAGAGAGAGATCAAAGAGTCAAAACCGAGCCATATTTAAAAATGGGTTTCTTGTTGGATTTGTTGGCTTTTCATGGGTTACGGGTATATGATAGATTTATAATGAATTAGCTTTTTGTTATGTAAAGATTCTTTGGAATGATAATGAAATATTGGTTTTTCTTTTGTGGATGGTCATCTGGGCTAATAATACAAAACAATCTCATAAAATTTAGCAACTGATTTAATTTTTTTGATCTCTTTGATTTCGCATTTCTGCTTTGATTTTTTTAGTTAGATCCACATTTGTTTAGTTCACCTGCTCTTGTTTGGTTCTTGAGAAAACATAGTGAAAATAATGGAGCATAAAATTTTGAATTCTCTACTTTTTTTTTTTTTTAGGTGTTTGTGTTTGATTGCTAAGAAAAACTAAGAATGTTCTAACATTTTTTTTTCTTTCTTTAAAATTGAGAAATTGATTTTATTTTTGAATTTAATTGCCGACCTGATTTTTTAAATATCTATTAAATATTTTTTATTATATTTTATTTGCCACATAAGCATCAAGTGTGTTAACGGTGTAATCCATTAGCCATGTAAGCATTTTTCGTTAGTGAATTAATAGTAGGGACTAAATTAGTAGCAAGTTGAAAATAATAAGAATCAAATTGATTGCTATTAAAATGTAGGGACCAAATTGATTGTGACACCAATATGTAAGGACCAAAATGGTGTTTTCAACTAAAAATAATAAAGAGAGAAAAGAAAAAAAAATATGGATCACCCAAACTTGTAAGTTAACAAAAGAACTTGTAAACAATATAAGTTTCTAATGAGTTTTTCAATTTTTGATACCATAGCCATGAGTACTTAAAGCTTCAAAGGCACTCTTATGTGTTTTTTCCTTCTTTCTATAATCCTCTTACTATAGAACTTTTGCTTTAAAGTGCTTTAGGGCCCATATCCTAATTCAATATCGAAGGGGTAAGCTTATAAGTGTGAAGTTGCCTTCAGCAAATTATCCACCCACCACCAGCAATACCAATTAAGTACGATTCCAAAACAATAAAACTGATTCTTGGCAATCTCTCAACATATGAATTATTGATTCAAAAACATCGTGGGCCTCTATTCTTTAATTTGTACTTTTAAGGTATGTTTGGTTGGGGTGAAAATAGGGAGGATAGAAAATAGGGAGAGAAAAATAGGGTGAAAAATGTCATTTTCCATTGTTTGATTGAGGAGAGAAAACAAAAGAGACAGAGAATAGGGGGGAAATTTTTCACTTTAGACCCACCTTTTTTTATCCTCCCAATTTGGGAGGAAAATGAGGAGAGAAAAGTGCTGAAAGATGCACTTTACACAAATACCCTCAATTTAAGTTGCATTTTTTTTCTTTCTTCTCTCTTCCGTAGGTAGCAACGTTGCCCCACTTCTTCTTTTTTCTTTCTGGGCAACAACGTTGCCAGTAATGTTGCCCCCTTTTTTTTTTCTTTTCTCTTTTTCTGGGTAATCACGTTGCTCGTTGTCACTTCTTTTTTTTCTTGGGCATTAACATTGCCTATTTTTTCTTCTTTTTTTATTTTTTTTTATTTTTTAGGGCTTGGATGTGATAGTTTATTTTTATTTTTACTGACTGTGATTTTTTTTAACATGTTTTTTATTTTTATAAAAAAATTTGGGTGATTGCTCTTTTTTGTGTGGTTATTTGTCACTTTTTTTTTTTTAATTTGGCATCATTCTTTAACAAGGGTATATGAGTAAATTTATTCAAACTCATTTTTTTCATCCCTCCACTTTTCCACTCCCAACCAAACAAAAAGGAGAGAAAATAAAATCTTTTCTATCCTCCCACTTTTCCATCCTTCCACAATTTTCTATCCTCCCACTTTTCCATCCCTCCAACCAAATGAACCATTAAAGTAAAGGAAACCATTGGTGGCATAGACAGGAAATCAAAAAATGATAATGTTGGTCCCAAAAAATAAAATAGAAAGGGAAGGCTATGTGGATTTTTTTTTTCAAAATAACATCATTTTCAAATAATTTCGTTAGTTAACACAGTTTTCAAACTATTTAGGAAACTAACATCTCTAGTTTGTTAGACTCGACTTTGTTGTAGCAACTCGAGCACAAGAGACTCGAGTTCCTTGATATGGTCACGTTGAAATCGAGCTTAGGAGACTCAAGTTTCACACAGAATTCCTTTCGTCACCTTCAACCAACTCCAACAAATTCTTCCTCCTCACAGGTCTGATCCGATCCAATCAACTCCAGCAAAACATTCCTCACAATTTTGATCCAATCCGAGCAAAACCAATAAAACCCAGGTACGATCCGTTCCAATCAAAACCTTCCTCACAAACCAAAAACCAACAATTGTACCACAACTCATCTCGATCGAAACCTGCAAACCAAAACCCAGCAAATGCTATTCATACCCATGAGGAAGAAGAGGAGATCCATACCCACCTGTTCACATCTTAGTGGCGAATCAGTGGTGGCTCTCCCAACTGGGAAGGTGGCCGTTCTTCTTGGTACAGGTCTATCTTTGCTTTCTCTCTTTTTCTCCGATTCTCCTTTTTTTTTCTCTTTTTTTTTTATTAATTCCAAGAGCCCCTCCAATGCCAGTGCTGAGATCGTGATTTTTGAGTTGAAGAAGAAGAAGGAAGAAGGAAGTAGAGAGTGGGGTCTTTGGTTTTTCAGAGCAAGAACTCAAGATTTAAAACTTGATTTCCACTTGGAAATTAAGTTTTTAAGACATGATTTGCTAAAGAAATCAAGTCTAACAAACTCAAGATATTAGTTTCTTAAATAGTTTGAAAACTATGTTAACTAACAAAATTCTTTGAAAAATGATGTTATTTTGAGAAAGAAAAAAAAATCAAGCTGTGGTGATGAAGCTAAATGAGGAGATGGCATGGCATGGCATTTTAAAATCTGATTCATTTTGTGTTTAAATAGCATTCCAAAACGATGCCGTTTTGGAACACTCACTCACAATTCAATGCCATTTTGAAATTCGAAAAGTTACTTGAGCTTCCCAATTCCATTTTCCAATTAATTAATTTAACACACCAAATATGAATAATTTTAATTTCTGAAAATAAAGACATTTTTATGTCCCTTATTAATATAGAAACTTCTTTTTTGAATGGATACTAATATGGAAACTAAAGCAGCAGCAAGTGCTATGTCAATATAAATAGGAAAAGTTAATGGATGCCATGTTAGTTTTAAAAAGTTTTATTAGAAAATTTTTATCAAAAAAAGGTTTTTTTTTTTATATTTTTCATAAAAATGATATCAAAACTTTCACAAAATAGTTTATTGACAAATGCCCTAAATAGGGAATTCCATAAGTCAGGCCGAGTCTAGTTTATGCCTAACCCGAACTTAACCCAAAAACTTCGAATGGATAAAAACGTAACTCGAAACCAGCCTGAAAGACTCGTTGGATCAACCAATTCAGGTCTCATCAGGTGTCAACTTATACCAGTCGATTTCAGGTTTTTTCATCGAGATCAAGATTTGGCCAAATCCATCAAGATCTAGCCGAATTCAGCAAGATTTGGGCCTAGATTTTGTTAGATAATGACGAGATCTCAAATACCTTTTGATTAGGGTCACAAGGTTTTAAAATAATTTTATGTTAACATATGATTTTTCATGTGTTAAGTATATACTCATTAGACAAATGAATATGTGAGAATGCATGATCCAATAATCACAAAATATATTATCAAAGAACTTATTTTAAAGATTTTAAAAGAAGTTACTGGGTTAAAAAGTATGACAAACAAGTGATAGAGTAATATCATAAATGTGAAAGAAGGGAGCACAATTTCTTCATACTCCGGAAGTACCTAAGAATTTTCCCAAGTGATATTAGTGTACATGGAATTCAAAAAATCTTATTATTCATTAATTGAAACATAACATGTATGATTATATCATTTGGTGAAATTATTATTTAGAAAACTTTTTCAAAACATATAAGAAAAAAATGTGCTGTATTTTATGATGTGACATTTAATTTGAAGCTAGTAAACAAAATTACAACTTTGGTCCTACCAAAAACAAAAACGACTTTAAATGGTAGTAGTCAATTGAAAATCAATACTTAAAGTTGGTGAAATATATGCTTTATGGTATTAACTAATTAACATTACCCTAAACAAAGTGTTTTTATAAATGGTGTGTTTTTTAAATATGTGACTTTTGATAAATACAGATTATGTATTGACCAACTTGATACTGTCCTTTGGTCATTGTTATGAGCTTTTAAAACAGTATATTATGCAACGTTGATAACTTTTAACTAATTGATAACTTTTAGCAAAAAGCATATAAACTATAAATCATTGGTAATATCTATGATAAACAACAATTTTTTTTTCAATCTGCCTCCTAATTTAAGATTTATTTAAAAGTTCTTCCAATCATTTTTAAATTGGCAATAATACCTTCCCCTCTCTCTCCCAACCAGACATTGAAATTCTAAGTCCCACATTGGTGACAAGTTTTGGAAGAGAAGACCTCCATCTCTCTGCAAAATAGGTAAACCTTCCTCCCTTCGATTTTGAATGAAAAATTTGTAGTTTCACGTTAGTGCTGAGATTTATAGATTTAAGGGGGAAAATGGATTATAAGGAAAATATTGTAACTTGGAATTAGGGTGGGGACCAAACAAACTCAATAGGCATAGAAAAATTTGGAAGCAATCCTTGAACTTAATGCTAAATTAATCGATTTGAAATTAATGTCTGACACATTAATTAGGAGTATTTCAAATCTTTTGTTGAAAACTTGAAATCGTATATTGTCCAAATTTTGTGATTTCATATATATTGTGTGATGTGCTATCTAGTGTAGTATCTACGGGATAGACGTTATTGCCCTTTTCTAATCCCAAATCTGTCAGGAGAAAGATTTGAGTTACCCACATTTAAGAAATTTTAATAAATCATAGAGTGACCACTTTTGGGAGGAAAATTTCATAACAACTAGTGTAGATAGATTAATCTAGCTATACTAAAAAAATTCACCCTTTACTTCTTCTCAAAAATACTCAAAAATTTCAAGTTAATTGGATAAAGATAGGTTGGTCAAAAAAAAAAAAAAAAAAAAAAGATGACATACTGTTAATTTAATCTGAAATAGAATGGAAAACCTAAAACCTTGTGAAATTTGTTATAAGCTTTTGTTGATTGGAATTGATTTAATGTAAGAATTTTTTATATGTATATTACTTTTTTTAATTTTATTATGGCCAAATCCTATTCTATAGTACCTAAAAGGATGTTTGCCTAGTTTTATTTTATGGTATTACCTTATTTTATGAATGATTTTATATATATATATATATATATATATATAATATTCAAATGATTTGCTTATTTATCAAGTACACACAGTTGAGAGTTGTATTTGACCCAAGCTATAGGAACAGCCATAGGTTATTCCATTTACACTATATTTATTTTGAAGTAAAATATTTTTGTAAAATATTTTCTTATTTTTAGGTGTTTATTTACATGTAAAATGCGATCAAATTTATAAAATATTTTCTCTTGATCATAAAATTATTTGTAAAAAGTTGTAAAACATTTTACCTTTAAAAACTTAGTAAAACATTTTATAAAAATACACAATAGCCCTCCCCCAATCTAGTAATTAGGCCACTTGTTTGGCAGTCAATGTTAGTGGTTCGATCGTCGGAGCCGCCCGTCAAGTCGATCTAGCAATCGAAATCGCTGGTTTGATGACCAGTACTAGCAATCTGATCTCAGACACTAACTACTCTGATGGATGAGCCTCTGATTTTGGTAGTTTGTACTTGAAAAATTTTACACGTTACACCAAATAGTTAAAAATATTTTCTTTTGAAATAAATAGAGTGTTAGAATCAATTTAGATTAGAGAATCTAGAGGAGACAGGTGGCCATTTAAGTGCCCATGCTTCCTCTAGTGAATCAAAGCATCGATGTAAGCTAAGCCCTTATAAAATTGATTTGTTCCCAAGATTATTATATTTGAACCATGCTTTTCCAGGTTACTTTGCTTAAACTTGACACCACTCGCAGTGGGTTCCAACTGGCATATGGTCAAACTGGAGATTTGCCCAGCGGTGCTTGGTGAAACACGTGGGCCTCATATGTTGGATGGGCTTGCCTTACTTTCTCCCTTAGGCTTTTATCTGTGATGTGCCTCATTTGGGCCTACACATGTAAGAAAAGAACAATAATGGATTTAAGTGTTAATAAATATAATTTTGAAGATAATGGCCATGGGTTCTTTGGTAAATAATGTACCATGGGCTTTGTGAGATAATTGGCATGGACTTTATTTATAGGGCTAGATTCCATTGACAATTAATTTTTCATGGGCTTAAATCATGGACTTTAATAAATAATTTGCTACAAGTTTAAACCATAGGCTTCGATAATGGGCTTGAATCCATTTAGTAAATAATTTGCCACGGGCTTTTAACTATGGGTAGTGTGACATGATCATTGAGTAATGGGTTTTATAATTTTGTGTCATGATCTTTGACTCATGGGTTTTATAATAATGAATTAATGATGTGCCATGATCTTTGAGTCATGAGCTTTGTAATAAAAATGGAAACAAAATAAGGTGAGGTATGAGAATTTGGGTTTTTGCATGGATGTGTTTTTCTTGTGGACCAATTTTGTAATGGAATCATATAGCTAGAGTTAGAGTTACAAAATCTCAAATAAAACAAAATAGTAATACTAATAAGCTACTACCATAGAGCTAGAGTTAGAGTTACGTGCTATCAAATGTAAGAGGTTAACGGTATAGTAGGCGAGTAAGTTGATGCCAAGTGTCCCTATAATTAAATGGGCTTCAATTTGTGCCAAGTGTCATCCCATCTCATTTGTAAAATTTTGAATATATAGTGTGAAAGCAAGAAATTAACCCGTAACTTAATCACTCGCTTAAAATCACAATTAATTTATTATACTATGGATTCAAATCCATCCACAATGGGAAATTTGAATAAGAATCAAATATCTCTCTCTCTCTCTCTCTCTCTCTCTCTCTCTCTCTCTTTTATAAAAATATGTCAAAAGCTTAGTTCACTTCATTTTCTTCTCTAGCATGTGCCATAGTAGGTGTTGTCTTGATGTAGTTGGGCAACCTTCTGTCCCATCAGACTCTTCTTTTTTCAAGGTTATGATGAATAAAGACTTTTGGGGCTTCTTGTCTTATTCTGATAAGTTATCTGTTGCATTAAATGCAATTATGTTAGGTAGTATCTTCTTGATTTATCAAGAAGATCCGGAGAGAGAGACCTCAAATACTTCTCGAATACCTTGGAAAGGGTCTTCGATAGCTTGGGGCACCAGTTGAAGTGGGTGGTATAGTCAATGGGCATTTACCTTAGGCAACTGTAGTGGTTCGTTCATTATTGAACTAATAAGAGTCATGAGTCTTGTTAGATTGAATTATGAGGTTAGGAGCTTATGGTTGTTCCTAATGACCTCTAATTTTAACTTTGGTTCATGCTTCGAGGTATGCGTGTCAGTAGCGGGGCCCCATATCTTGAAATTGTATTTTTTGGGCCTGTTCTGATCTAAGGCCCAATGCTTACTTGGGTTAAGTGCTACTTTCCTACATATAGTACTTCTAATTTATTTGAAAATATTTTAAGTCTATCTAAAATTACTTAATCTAAAACTACTTCTAGCTTATTCTATTTAGGTTCCATTTGAAAATTATTTCCAATCTATTTAAAACCTATATTTTCTTAGTAAAAGTTATTATTAGTTCAAATATAAATTTCAATGAAAAAGAATATTACGTTTGAGAATTTAATTGTTCATATCTTATTTTAAAAATGCACGCATGAAATAAATTTATTCATCACAATAACCAAAATTAAGTTAAGAAGTAAAATAATATATTTTTTCTAAAATAAAACACACAGGTATGAACAATTTGCATTACTAAAGAATATTCTTACAATGCATTTTTAAGAGTTAACAACATATATAGTGACTATATTTAGTGTCCGTTTGGGAATATTTTATTTAGCTAAAAGTGTAGAAAAAAAGTAAAAAAATAAGCTTAATAGTACAGTGAGACCCCTGAATGATATCAAAAAGTACAGTGGGACTAATGAATAGTAGCAAAAATAAGCTAAAATCAACAATAAGCTACAACTTTAAGCACTTTCCAAATGCACACTCAGTTTATGTAGGAATTATAAAATGAATCTAATTGCACATTTAGCTCATGTAGGAATTAAGTGAGACCTAGTGGGATTGAGACACGTGACATGTGGAAAAATTGCCCCTTAACAGAAAATAATGACGTAATCCTCTCAATGCACCCAATAATTTCATGTTATTTGGTTATAGAATTTGTCTTTCTATTAATTTTTTCTTTTATATCTTGTCATTTGAGTTTATCTTGAATTATGCATTATTACTATATTTTATTTTGACATCGTTACTATTTAACAAAAACATCATGTAGCCACCCTCAAATCAAGGAGAGAGAAACTTAAGATAGTATCATGAGATCATCCTCTCACAATACATAAAAACTACACATATAAAATTGATATGTATATAATATGAGAGAGTTTCAACCTATATTGTTTACTTTTGATGATAATTCTTTATCTTCAAACCAAGACACCAATTGATTTTTTATGTAAGCAAAAATTGAATCTCAAATATCTTATTTAAGTTAACTAGAAGTCTTATAACACCGCTCTATAAAATATTGTTTCTAAACCTAGAGTTGTAGAGATTAGGTTTCAAAAGACAAACAACTACCTTGGAAAAGGGCAACAAAGGAGAGCCACACAAAGTTGTTCTAACTTTCTATTCCCTTCCAATTTAGAAACCCAAAAACAAGGAAGTAGTGCCATACTCGATTATAGAGATGCCCCCTATATAACGAGATGAAAACAAATGGGTGATAGTGGGTAGGGCTTGTATATTTGCACTCTTCTAAGCTTTGTTGTGTAGCAAATGAAATGAGACAAGCAATAGAAGGTGGCAAAGGCAATGCAAAAGGTGCGAATTTCAAAAGGGGACAAAATGGACACAGCCGCTCCTATAAATCTTGATTCCCCTAACGTATAACAGCTGCAAGCAATGATGGGTACCGAGCGTCAAGAAGCGACAATTGACAGGCCCCCCTCTCAACCGGCGCTTTTCTTGGAACGAGGCAGAGGCATAACACACACTCTTCCTCGTGTGATTTATGTAACATCCTTCTTTCAAATTTTTTTTAAAAAAGGTAATGATCTTTTACATTATTCTTACTTTCCAGAATATACAATACTAGTCGCTAACCCGTGCAATGCACGGGATAGTTTTTCAAAATTTTTATATATTTACTTTAAACATGCTACAAAAGTATAATTACATTTGAAATATAATCAAACATTAAAGGAAAATTAAACAATTGTATACAATTGTTGAAAAATATGTATATGAAAAAAAATGTAATAAATGAATGCTAACTCTATAGAAATCTTGGTAAGCAAATATATCATTTTTTATTTTATAAATATATTTCTTATACATTGTAATCTAGAATATTAGATGATACTCATATTCTACATGAGCACAAATAAGTTAAAATATAAGAGACATGTGGATGAACATTATTTAAAATTACTATATTTAAATATACAATGACAATTACTATATTTAAAATTTGCACATATACAAATAATAAACTATAACAGGCCAACATTACCGGTTAGCGAATAATTTTAGATCTAAAAATGTTTGTTTTGTATATGTTTGTACTTTGTAGCAATGGTCAATGAAGTAATAGATCAATTAAATCATTTTAAGTAGCCATTAAAACAAAAGAATTTATCAGACTTCTATATACAAAGATTCATTTTAACCACAAAAATTAATCATAATTCTAAAAATGTTTCTATGTAAAATTTTCTCACTTTAAATATAGATTTGCAACACATGCAATAATTCTAAAATTGAAAATCCAATTTAAATTGCCCATGAATCATATAATTCGTACCTTGAATGTTTAATCATGAACATGACTTTCCAACCTCCTTGAATTTTGTCTTACCGATGAAGATGATTCACTCCTCCAAGTCTTGCTTATCAACCGGCCTAAAAAAATAAAATAAAAATTCATATATATATATATATATAAGACCATCAAAAAATAAAAATTACATACTTACAGTTTTACACAAAACCACCTTGAAGATTCAAGATAAAGTGACATTACCAAAGCATTACTAATTGGAGTGAATGCTTCAAATAATAAAAAAGAATATTACTCTTGATTCCTTAAATATATATGTATTAACCATCAACATCTCATTTTATATATATATATATATATATATATATGTGTGTGTGTGTGTGTGTGTGTGTATGTACATGCATGTTAAGTTGTTAACCATAAAAATAACCAAAAATTGTTTACCGAAAATCGAAGAAGCCATAATCTTGGTATATGAAAAAGATAGGGAAACAAAAAGAACAGAAACCCCAAACATAGTGTAAACACAATTGCGATAAAACAAATTGCAAATTTAATACTTATTGCACATCATCTCACTTAATTGTGACTACAAAGCACGTTTAAGTATTGCATAGCTATATAGTTTTGCTGAAAGAGTGTAAACTCTAAACCCAAATTAGATGGACTATTTTGATAGAATCATAAAATACACTAATCAATTTATACTATCTTAGGTTAAAAGAGTCCTATCATACTACTACTACTCTTTTTTTCCTTTTTTTAATTCGAGTATATCAAGATTTAGTGGATGCGTATATGTGCAAATATTTGTTCAATAATAGAAGAGAGTTATATATATAGATGATTTTGGATTAAACAACCGTGAAGATATATATCATGGCTAGCTATAGTCCAAATATGCAAGTCCAAACTTGTTCATTCAAATTTGACTCTATATGCAGTAGTATAGTATAAGTGTATAATCATAATTTTATTTATAGTAAAATCCAGTTTTATTGTAAAATCATAATTTTTGTTTATTTATTTATTTAAGTAATGCTGATGTGGAAAATTGTGGAGAGGTCAAAGGCTTCGGTTTTATATATATATATAGATTATAGGTTTTTACAATAAACAGTATTTTGTGTAAATCCCAATGCATTACAACTTAAATAATAATAATAATAATAATAATAATAATAATAAGTTTTGCTCAATATTTTATTCTCATCCAAGCATACTCTTACTCTTACGTTTATAAGATAAAAATACAGACATAAAAAGAGGGAAAATTATTGTGTACTCTAAGAGTATGCTTTTTCCCTCACACATAAGAGTGAACCTCATAATAAAAAAGTAATTAATTATATTAATTAAATATAAATAATTTTTACTTGGATCCCTACGATAGATTGTACAACCCAAAAATTTGTGTTTATTTTAGGTTTTAAAAATAAGTAACAACTATTAAAAAAAAAACACACATCTAAAATTCATTTAAATGTAACGATAGATAGTCATGAAGTACAATGATACTCAAAAAATTCATTGGCAATCTACAAGATGGTATATCATGTTTCGGGTGTATATACCTAACTCTCTCGTAATATGTGGGACCCCCACATTGTTTAGGGTCCCACATGTTGTGAGAGGCAAGGGGTATACACCCAAAACATAATATCTTTTTGCATAGTCTAAATTGAACGCACTAAGATAGATTGATGGAAGCCTAATTGTCTGGAAACCAGCTAAGGCCTTAAGGGTTATAAACTTCGACCCCTGAATTGTACTAGCCAATCATAATTAAATCTATAAATTGAAGAATGCTAGCTCACATGGGCCTGACTCCTGAGTGATTTCATATGGTAGTGGAAGAGAGATTTATAAATTCCTTTGAGCAAAACTTTATCTCAGCACTAGGCGTAAGGCTTCAACCGGCCTTATTCTTTTGTGGTTAGAAAACTCTTCCAAAAACTTCTTGAAGGTGGAAATTTGACCTCTAACAAATCAAGTGTTCATTTATAGCTTGCCATAGTAATTTGGCTCCTTCCACTCCTCAAGGGAAGGAGCTTATTTAGGAAGCTAAGCATAAATCCAAAGCTGGATGAACCATGTTGATGGTAATTTTCACTGAGAAATTCACAAGCCTAGTGCAAGTAAGCCTAACGCTCTTTGGACCCATTATACAAAATCCAAGCCTAAGTGAATCTTTAATGGATTGGTGGGCAACTAGTTATTGTACTTAGAACCTATTACGGGCAATGGGACAAGCTTTAAGTTGATGGGATAAGCTTCAAAGAGCTTTAGTCTGAAATGGAGCTTAAGGTCCCTCACTAACCACCAACAAGGGGTAGCATAGGGTAAAGAACCAGTGTAAGTGTGTGATTGGACCACATTAGGAGAGTCCTTGTTAGATTTAGGGTATGGACACATAGTAGGTTGCATGGCTCATTTTTTTTTTGAAGTTTATGCCTTGATCGAGTGGACCATTAAGGTAGAGGGTTTGGGAGCTGTCACTTGGTTTAGGTATAAAAACCAACTTAGGCCCCTTGCAAAGGCCTATGCACCAAACTTTGGGTCTAGAGTTAAGGTACGAGATGGGAAGATGTTAGACACCCTAAGCCTATTTGGTCCATAGACCGACCTCCACTCATTGTGTTACATAACCTAGTTCTATCAAGGAATCCTCTAATGGGATATCCTAAACATGCGCACACCATATTCATTGTACTCATCACATAAAATGTTATTCACCATCTCTTTTAAACATTCATCACAAACCCATCATACATTTGTCATCTCATTCATTACATGTTTTTTTTTTTTTTTTGATAAGTTCATTCATTAGATGTTCAACTCATGCATTCATCATGCTCATCATGTTTTTCACATAATGCATGATCATGTCACCAAAACGCTTTGGATTTGAGTGATAAGTGTCATCGTTTTATCGTTTGATTTTATGAGGAAGCTCATGTCACAGTTCAGCCTTGGTCTCTAATGAGAGAGAGAGAGAGAGAGAGAGAGAGATGATTTTTTAGGGGTAAATGTTAAATTTTTTTTTTATAATTACTATTTTTTTAATCTAATATATTTGTAAATGATGTGATGTGACATGTTTTATTTGGACAAGTTGTAAATATTGCAGGCTTATTTTGCATTTACTAGCCACCACAATGACCTTATTACTCGGAAGGAATTGAATTCAAATGCTATGTAACATTAGGGTTATGGATCCAAATTAAAAAAAATTTAAAGGGAAAATTAAAATTACCTCAAACTTTAAGAGTAGTGAATTAAGTGACTATGGAGGTAAATTATGAAGACTAATCCCAAATAGCTTAAATTTTATTTTTTATATATAAAAATGCATAAATTTTGAAGGCACAAGATCTACAAATGTTTACTTATGTAGTAATGTAGCAGAGGAAACTCACACAAGCCTATATTAGTTAGACCTAAAGTTGATTAAGATGATATTTTTAAAGTAAGCCTAACTATGTTGTCTCAACCCAACAAAATTGAGGCCCAAACCTACTACTCCACATCCACAAGTTAGCTTATAATAAACGTGGGGGGGGGGAATTTGAACTCAAGTTCTCTCCACCATAGGTTTCTTTAAGACCTTCTCCCATTTCCTCGTGTATGTGTGTGTGTTAAAAATACTTAATATTCTCAAAAGAAAAAACAGTGGGTTAATCCCACGTTGGAAAATGAGTCTGAGTTAAAGAGGTTTAAAGTATGTACTATGTATCCAAGAATTAGGTCATTTTGGATATACACCACTATAAGTTTTTTCAAGATCTTCTCCCCTCTCCCCGTGTGTGTGTGTGTGTTAAAAATACTTAGTGTTCTCAACTAAAAAAAAGGTTCTCTCCAAAAAAAAAAAAAAAATGGAAAATAACATTGTGTTGTAATGCTTTTTTTTAATGGAAAATTATTGGAATGGATTATACTTTTTTTTTTATTTTTATATAAGATAAAATTTCTACTCTAGCCTAATCTAAGTGTATATATGTGTGAAGCTCCCTATTAGAGACTTGAATCCTAGCCATTGCTCCCCACACCCCATAAACACTTATACTTGTGAAGTGACCATCACATCAAAGGTGTGTGGTGGTAGGAATGAATTAAACTTAGAGGTGAGGTCATTGAGTCATTGCATGATAGGAAAATGTTAAATCTATTATAATTTTAGTACAATTTTAAAAAAATAAATAAATGTAACAATGAATGTGATTGATATCAATTCATCTCCCTCCTCTAATTATCTAATTATAAAATAAAAAGTAATACATATTAAATAAAAGTCTTAATTACTATTTAGTGGTTAATAACATTTTTTTAGAGAGTTTTAACTTATGACGTTTGCTCTTAATGATAGATCTTTATCATCATACCAATACACTAATTAGTTTTTGATGTAGGTAGGAATTGAACCTTAAATTTCTTATTCATTCATCAAAGATTTTTTCAATTAAACTAATTAGAACCAACTAGTGGTTAATTACGTATCAATAATAAAGTCGGTAAAATTTGTAATATTGATAATATAGGTATGAAGATTGCTAGAATTACAAGTTACTTTTCCATTGGTAAAAATATTATAAAATAATTTATAACTTAGCATTGCTCCATGGCATTTTCTATACACAGAATTAATGATTATTTTCTAGGAGATTTTTTTTAAAAAAGTAATCGGCGCGGTGCTAGCCAACATTTTAGTGGGCCCCCAAAAACCTGCATGAGACAGACGTCCAGGCACCAACTACAGAAAAGCACTGTATCACATCTGGACCGTCCCATATAAACAGTAACAATGTAGGTCCGACATATCAAGCGGTTGAGATTGAGTTGAAGCGCGTCCAGGAGCCTCCAAAGCTCTTCATATCCGCTCTCTCTCTCTCTCTCTCAGATAATAAATTCTCTTCCTTCAGTGATTAATAAATGAGTAACTACCACAAAATTTTTCACAATTTTATTACTCTCTCCGTCCCATTTTGTTTATCTTGTTTGAAAAGTTAAATTTTTTAAAGAAATATTATTTATTATCTTGTCTACCTTTTAAAAATGTATAAATTTTTAAAACTACCCTTAAATAAATTTATCAAAAAATTAAATTATTAATAAGAATATTAGTTAATAGGGGTATAATAGAAACATTAATAAATTAATGACTCTTATTTTTAGAAACATGACAATATTTTGATACATCCCAAAATAGAATAGAGGACAAACAAAATGGGACGGAGAGAGTATAATTTTGCTATGTGACAAGTTAGAACTGGTAGAAATAAAATAACGGGTCCATGTGAATTCATAATTTCCTCCCTCACGAGTGTCATATAATAAAATCGTGGCAAAATTATAAAAATGTTGAAAATAATAATATAATAAAGCCGTGGCAAAATTATGAAAAAGTTGAAAATTTTTGTTGTTGTAACTAGACTTACTCTTAATAAATACACTCTTCTTTCTTGTCTCACCAACCCTATTGTGCTATCTCATCTCCCTCTTCAATAGCCTTCACCACACTTCATTCTCTCTCTCTGTGTATCTCAAACCTTAGCTCCCTCTCTCTCTCTCTCTGTGTGTACTATGTTGTACAACATGCAATTACTAGTTTAATTACGGGGGAAATGTTTATTCTGATTGAGAATGCTCTAATTGAAGCTGAAGTAGAATGCTTTGCCTTTGCCTAGCTCCTCCTGATCATTGTGCTTCCCTTCACTAAGGTCTGTCTGTTTATCTTTTCTGTCTCCATTTTTCATATTCTTTGATTAACATGCTATGTGGGTCTCTTTATTTTTCTCATTTCTCATATGCTTTTCGATAAACCATACTGATATGTATATTGGGTCTTTCTGTTTTCTCATTTCTCTGTTTCTCTGTTGCTCCTTTTGGTTGACTGGCTTGTGGTAGCTACTGGCTACTACTATTTGGTTTCTATTTTGATTTTTGAACTCTGAAGTGTTTTTTTTTTTTTTTTTTTTTTTTTTTAAATTTCAAAATCCAAAACCAATGCTTTTTTTTCCCCTGCTTTTAAAAATGCTAATTTGCTGAAAGTATGGCATTTGGGAGACCAGAAACGCTCCTTTTCAATTTCTTTTCAGATCTCTATTCATTTTACATCAATCTTGTTTGTTTTGGTTAAAAATTAACTGTGTAGGATGGTGTGGACATACAAAAAATTTCAGTAAAAAGAGTGATTGTGTAAGCTTTTTGAACTATAAAATTGACTTCTTTTTTTTCCCCTTAAAAACTAAAACTTTATCTGCAACTTTTTTGTACGCAACAGTTTGAAATTACAGACTTTAAAAGATTATCAGGCTGACAAATGGTAAAGCACTTTTTCGAATTTCTCAAGATTTGACTGTCAGTCCAAAAAGCTTACACAATCACTCTTTATTACTGAAATTTTTTGTTCAACATCATACATGTAACTCTTTATTCCTAATTCAATAACAATAATTTCAGCCTTTATTCCAACTAAAAAAAAAAAAATCAATAACAATAAATAAAATTGCCTTTTTTTAATACAAGTTTTGACGTGGAATCCACGGCCGGGTTGGATAACGGTGAGGGCCCGTGGGTCGGGTTTGGGCATTAAAAAAAATCCGACCTGAACCCGATCCGTTGTCATTCTTAACGTGGATATCATAAGCCTTAATATTTTGCACTATTTTTTATTAATATGACTTGCTTTGATTTGTACACAGTAAAAATAAATTAATATTTAGTGATAAATCTAAGTGAAAATAATGTTAGTTCGATGAAAATAGACCATAAAAGTAATTACAAAAAAAATGGTGAGTTTTTTTTTGAGGTTCTAACATTTAGCATTGCTCTTCCTAATTACTTCCTTTTGTTTTACAATGATTTCAACCAAAACAAATTGAGCTTGGACTCACAACTAAGCTAATTACACAGACCAGACCAATCAGCGGATGCCACGTCATCAAAAGTAACATGTTAGCAGGAAGACACCAATTACCACGAGTTTGGTCATATACCCATGGTTGACTTCTGCTGACGTGGCTTTCTTTCACGTAAATCTGTGACTTCTGCTTAAGTTTGTCATGGTGCTGGGACCTTATTGTAAATCTAGTTTGAACAAAATAATAATAATAATAATAATAATAAAAGAAGCAATTATCAATTATTATTCCTTAATTTTTTTTTTTTGTTAACTTATATTATGTGTGAACTGTGAACCAGAATGCATAGTTTAACTCAGGACCACCACTAGTGACTCTACTTATTTGGCTTATAAAAATAAGTATGTGTAGTGTAGAGAATATTATTTATTTTATCAGAAAAAAAAGGGTTCAAATTATAATGTTGATGGAACATCTCTCATTATGTTGAGAATATATATAAATATTTTATTTAAGTGAGATTAACATTTACATAATTACTAAAAGTATATAATGTTGCTTGATTGATGTAATTGTAGGGCTGTGGAGCAGTGGGATTGTCTGCTAAATCATATACTAAAGTTGGTATTATTTTTTTAAATATTCCAATTCAAAAAAAAGAGACAAAAAGATTTCAATAGAACTAAAGATTTATGATGATGATGAGAAGAAGGCTCGCTTGCTGCACTCGTGACAGAGACATAAGCCTCGACTTTGACGAGCAAGAAAGTAAGGCACTCATACCATTTTTTTTTATATTTAAAATTAATATTTTTATTGTTAATTTTATTAATATTGATCCCTATTAATTTAACTTAATTTTCCATGATTGATGCTGATTTGTTTCAGTCATGTGCGGCATTGATAGATGACAAACTAAAAAAAAAATTTCAAATCTTCGCCGTCCCCCAAGATTTTTAGACTTTTTTAAGGTCTAATATATACCTACCACATGGGATGAAAAATTGAAAATTGAAAATTGAAAAAGAAGTAATAGATTCTTATAGGAGTATAGGGCTTGGACTTGGTCGTATAGGTAACATGATTTTGACCCAAAAAATTAGTTAAAAAAAAAAAAAAAAATCGTTTGTGATATTTTGGATTAAAGAATGGAGATGGATTTGAGTTGAGAAAGTCTAGACAAAAAAATATTTAACACTTGCTTATATGAAATATTGTTTGTAATAAGTAAAAAAGTTACGTTAATAATAGATCGAGATAAAAATTAGTGAGAATTAATGTGAAAAAAGTTATAATTTTTTATTTATTTTATTTTATTGGGTTTAAAATAAATAGCATAGTCAGGTTGAGCTACATTCTTTGTAAGGTGATTGTTCAATGGAAGTGCTGGGGGTTTTGATTTGATGGGACGATGGTTGGTGGTGGGGTCTATAAGGTGAAGAAATTGGGATATGTGAAGGAAAGCCACCGGTCCGTTGTGAACGGACACTACAATAGCATGCATTTATGGTACCTTTATTTAATTTCTCGGTCAGACATTGATGGTGTTGTACCAACAAATTTTTTTTTTTTTTCTTCTTGAATTTCTTTCCCATCTTGGAGTAAAAGATCAAAATTTTTATGGGCTAGGCTTACTTTGAATGTTCCACGTATTTGGATTCAATACCATATGAATGTATTTTCAAAATTTGTCAGATGTTTCACGTCATGTCAGATCCAATATAATAAAACACTGAACCTAATTTTGTTGAATTTGAAATCCATTTTAAAAAAAAAATTTATATTGGATGAATTATACTTTTCATCCTTAAAATTTAGGGAAAGTTCGATTTTGGTCCTTCAAATTTTAAAAGTTTGAATTTGATATTTAATAGATTTTGGTCATTTAAATTTAAAAAGTTTGAATTTAATATCTAATATTTTTAAAACAAACAAATTTGTCATGATTTTTGGGGTTGGTTCAATTTTGGTTGCTTAAATATGAGTTAGTTTTGATTTTGATTCTCTAGATATACTTGGTTTGATTTGATCCTTAAAAATATTGGATGTTTTATCATCTTATTATTCTTGTCTCTCATCCAAATAGGAAAATAGATGTAGATCAGTATTCAGTAGATGTAGTGCCCAAGTTATTTCATTTTTGAAATTTTAAGTATTTTATTTTTATAAAGTGAGATTTTCAAATTCTTAAAAGATAGATCCGCAGAAGTTGCATGGCTCTCACTATTTATTTTGATTGACAATTGTGGACCCTTTATTAATAATAATATGGTACTACTACTAGGCTAGCATTTATATATTTAATCTACTAGACTAGATGAGACAATGATGTAACTTGGTGTGGTCACAAAAGTCATTGCCTTTATGGCTTGTTTATTCTTTTATGTGTCGGCTTGAACTGTAGAGATTTCTCTCCTACGGTCCAATTCCTTTCCATTTTGTGCTCTTCTTTTATGTGTGTTATAAATAAAACTGTGCTACCACCTACCATGTTCTTAACAAACCCTCCAAAATCAAGTCCTTTTCTGATGGTTTCTGGGAAAGTCCCCTCTAGCTGTGGTCCAATCTTCTATGGCCAGGAAGCTTCTGTTTTCCAATTCACAACTACTTTTTTCCATGTTGTCGTGTGCTTTTAGAAAATCTGAAATTTTGTTGATTTTTGAGAACTTCCTTACCACATTTTTGGGCCTATTCTAAAATTTTGTTGCCAGTTTGGTGACTTTGGTCCTTGGATGATGACAATAATTGATAGTGCCTTTTGAGACTTTTTACTGTGGACCGAAAGAATGGAAAACTAGTCCATCAATAAGTCCAATGACACAACAAATTTAGTATTTTTTTTACATGTGATAGATTGTAATTGGTGTATAATAAAAATGATATCAATGATCGTCCCAAATGAAAGTGATGGGTAAATATGATTTGCTTCCTCAATAAGTTATGAAAAAAATTACGAAATTTGTTAGGTAATTTAGCATTGTTGCCCATTCTGAAATTACTGTTGAACTAGCTGCTGTTCTTTGTTTGGTGTAAATTTGAACTATATGTCCTTACATGTATGAAACTTTCATATGTATTTATTTGGACTGACTCTCATTTGAAATGACATGAGAGTCGAGAGGGGACTATAACACCTAAAAATTTAAATTGGGGCACATGATCCCAACAGATCTGGGACAGTGAGTCAGAAAAAGATAGAAAACAAAAACAAATTGACTAATGGCACTTAAAAGTTTCATGTGCTCTGATCTATCTCTTGTCCCATAGGGACACATTTGAATGATAACCTGCCTAACTTTCAAGTGTGAACCTCGTGGGGGCTATGTCAGCAATATTTGACTCAAATGGTTTCTAGACAGTTTTTAATACACTAATTATATATTTTATCATTTTTCTAGTCAAAACTTGAATTTGTTAACAATTTGTTTTCCCAAACATTTAAATGTGCCTTCGGATAATGGGAGCATAACCGTGAAAACTAGTGGCAGAATAGATCTGAATTCTTGCGAAGGCTTACGACCTGATTAAACCATCATTTGCCATGATCTCTGAGTGATAGACACACATTTTTAGCCAAAACAATAAGGAAGCTGCACAATGAGAAAATCTAATCAATTTTAGAGTAGTTAACATTACAAGAATGTAAATATTTTGGAATTGAAATTATGTACCGCCTTACTAGGTGTATTATATATATATGAAAGGATACCCTTTGGAATCTCAACAGAATCATACTAATGGATCACGAAAAGGTGTCTAGAAGAATTGAAATTTTTGTTCCTGATTTGATTCTTTTAAAAGGACAGGGGGACCATAGGGAGGGGGGGGGGGGGGATGAACCTCTTAGATGCTCATGTTAATATTCTCAAACTCATACGTGTGATCAAAGATAAATTATATAACTCTTTCAGAATTGACTTGTCTAAGCAAATATGTAACCTTTTAGATGCTCCCGTTAATTTGGTTTCAAGATTCCTACAAATGAAAATTATCTATCTTTCAGAATTTCCTTATCTAATTGTTTCTTCTGTGCATCTGCTAAGAGCGTAATCAGTACATTTTTATTCAGTGTTAATTAATCCTTCAGATGAGAGTGTTAAGATTGGTATGCATGTTAATAGTTTATATATGATTATGCCTGCAGTTAACAGAGGATCTCAACAATATTGTTTAGCTTGGAAATGAACATTTAAGTGTATTTATTGGCATTTATAATTTTTTTAGTATGCCACCTCTACTAGACCCCATTAAAGTGGGAGATTTATGCATAGGGTACAAACTTGTTAGATGGATGAGCACCATATGAATGCTGATACTAGAGAACAAACAAGCATTTTTTATATTCAGTTCTGAGTGTGTCAACCTTGTTAATATCAATTTGTTCTTGATTTTTGGGTGATTAATGATTGGTATCTTTCAGGAATAATGACATATAATGGCCTTGAGAGTTGCATTCTCAACAATCAATCTTATGAAAATGAAAGCAGAACAAGCAGAGGGGATGGATGTCCAACTGACTCCTTGGACGATGATGACTCAAGCTGTTCTTCCAGCAAAGATGCTTTTGGATCATTTTCTTCAAAATGGTTGACAATGAAGAGGGATGAACATGGTTTGGATGAATGGGAGCTGTCAGAAAGCCCCCAACATTTTTATGTCAAAGACAAACCTACTTATCCCCTTCAGTTTTCAGATGTGGAGGCAATGAAAGAAAAATTTGCAAAGCTGCTATTGGGTGAAGATATTACTGGAGGATGCAAGGGCCTTGGCACTGCTTTAGCATTGTCTAATGCCATCACAAACCTAGCAGGTATGAAATATACCATTTTCTTATCAGAAAGAATTAATTTGATTTGCCTTTTGCCTTGTTATATATTTCTTTGCACTTGCATTTAGTATTTAATCACAAATGTGGCAAACTTATACTGCATTACAATCTTTTCTGTATCATATGGGGACGCCAAGCTCATGGGATTAGAACTCTAAATATACCAGGGAACTGATATTGGGATTAACAGCTTATAATCTTTCATCATTTGAAAACATAATGTTCTCATATGTTTTGCAAGAGAAAGTACCAATAAGCAGAGACAATATGTGAATTTTCACTAAATATTGCAAGAATCTAAGAGCTTTTGAATCAGAAACGAAATTTTGTGAAATGAAATTATAAACTCTTTCACGGTCAAACTCAAGACTTTCCAATAAAGCTAAAATTTTTGGCCTTTTAAAATTTTGTATGTGTTATGTGTTTTTAGCCTATATTGCTGGATAGTTTTCTTTTGATTATTAATTTGGGGACCACAGCCTGTTCCCTAGAAAGTTTCTTCTGTTTTCTTAGAGTGACCCTTGAGAACAATTACTACTGTTTTACACTTCAAAAATATAAAATTGGATTTTCAGCGACTGTTTTTGGAGAGTTGTGGAAGTTGGAACCGCTTACTGAAGAAAGGAAAAGCAAATGGCGTAGAGAAATGGACTGGTTAATTTCCCCCACCAACTATATGGTTGAGTTGGTTCCTGCTAAGCAAAATGGTGCCAATGGCCGGACCTTGGAGGTACTTTTGATTTCAGTTGGATCTAGATGAACAATGCAGTATTAATATTGATCTATAGTGTAATTTGGATTTGATTTGATCTGTTCAGATAATGACACCGAAAGCCCGTGCTGACATCCACATGAATCTTCCAGCCCTTCAAAAGTTGGACTCTATGCTTATTGTAGGTGATCTCTTTATTCCCTTTAAAATTTTAGAGAACTTTTTATCTGTTATTTTGGCTCATATTAACCTTATCGATTTTTCATTTGACAGGAGATGCTGGATTCAATGGTGAATACTGAGTTTTGGTATGCAGAAGGAGGTAGCCGAGCAGAAGGAAGGAACAGCAGTGCACGTCAAAGCAAGAGATGGTGGCTCCCCTCACCTCAAGTACCAACAAAAGGTCTCTCTGACAGTGAAAGGAAGAAACTGCTTCATCAGGGTAGAGTGGTACATCAAGTATTCAAGGCTGCTAAATCTATCAATGAAAATATTCTGCTTGAAATGCCTGTGCCAAGCATTATCAAGGACGCTCTTCCCAAGGTAATTTAGCTCTCTCTCAACTAAAGCATTCTCAATTGCATCCTCTCTGATTTTTTAAGGAGGGAACTTTCTCTATGTTCAAGTCCAATCCAGATACATATTATGTTATGAGTTTAATACTAATCACCACTTGTTTATTCTTCCTCCCCCCCCTCCCCCTTCTTTCTTGTAAATTTTTTTTCTAGAAGTACCTCTCACCAGAGGCCAGTTTTGCTTTCTAAAATTTTCGAGTTTGTAGCTTGAACAATTTGCTAATTTGTGGCCAATATTAAAAAATTAAAAAAAAAAAAAAAGTTTCTAAGTTATGCAAATTTTTTCCAGAAGCATACTAGCCTTAAGTTTGATCCATGCCAAAAGGGATTCATACCAAAGTTGAAGAAGACAAGACTCCATTTTTTAGTTTCAGCCAAGTAACTTTGACAAATGAAGATAAAGTGGGACTAAACAACTGATTGTGTTTTTTAATCTATAAGTCTGCATGGTGGTCATTTGAAAACTGTCCAGATATTCTGATGATCATTGCTGTTTTGTAAACTTACGGATGAAATTTCAAAATTAGCAATCTTCATTGCATTGTTATAACTTATTGCTATATTTGTTTTTATGTACTCACAGTCTGGAAAAGCAAGCCTTGGTGAGGAACTGTGCAAAGTCTTGTCTGCAGAATCAAGCTCAGCTGAGGAGATGCTCAATTCCCTCAATTTGAAATCTGAACACAGTGCTCTTGAGTCCATTAACAAGTTGGAAGCTGCTGTATTTGCATGGAAAGAGAAAATTACAGAACAAGCTAGTGGCAAATCTCCAGTTCGAACATCATGGTCCTTCATAAAGGATCCAATGTCTGAGACGGACAAGATGGAGTTGTTGTTGGACAGAGCAGAAGCCCTTCTACATCAGCTTAAGACCAGATATCCAAACCTTCCTCATACATTTCTTGATGTTACAAAAATTCAATATGGCAAGGTGAGTTATTGAGTACCCATTTAACTCAATTGTGGAGAATCTCTACACTGGTAGGTTTTTGCATACCAGAATTATTCCACTGTTATGAGTCCACTGTTTATATTTATTTATTGGTAGTCTTTATAATGGCAATCAAATTTGTGCTAGCTTCCACTGCAGTTGTCTATTTCATTTTACTTTCTTTTGCTAATTCTCCTCCCCCCCCCCACCCCCAAGAAGATTATTTTGGCATGATTAGATTGTCTTACCAAAAATGACCATATAAGTATGTTTTGGGCGCTTATTCTTTGTCATTCTTGTAGGATATTGGGCATTCAATTCTGGAAGCATATTCCCGCGTTCTTGGAAACTTGGCCTATAGTATACTATGTAGGATGCAAGATATTTTGCAGGAAGATGCTTTAAGCAATCCAAATTCACCTGTGGATACACATTATTTCCCTAGTATAAATCTCTGTGAAACTTCAGCTGTTGGTGTACACGTAAAGCTCTCGCTGACTGATGAGATGAACAAGCTATCTGTACATTGCCAATCCAATTCAAGTAGTACTTCTGATTTGGAATTTTCATATAGTGATGCCAAAACAAGTTCTGTGGCGGCAACACCTAGTCGGAGTAGGGTATGGTGCATCAGCAGAGAGGCTTGTATGAGTGCCTCCCCAAAAAATTCTCCTTGATAAAAAAAGTACGGTTTTCAATAGCTCTCTGTAAATGAGATTTACTATAAGTTTGATGAGATCAAATTTTCTTTGGCCCTCAAAGAATGTATTGCCAGGAATATGTAGCAAAGTATATATTTTGTGTATGGTTATGACAAACCAGGAACCACAATTCTTCAATTGAGTAACATTATTGTCTATTGCAAATATTTTTATATTAACAACATTTGCTAGCAAAATCCAAACTGATCTAATTCATTTTGACATGCTTAAGTTGCAACATATATCGGCCAGCTGCATCAAGGCCTCGAACTCTGCCGCAAATCAATCCATGGCATTGCAAAGGGCCTGGAGCTACGAATAGGAGGATGGAAACTAATTTCACTGTGGCAAAATGGTATACGGACAAAGCAATTAAATATTGGGAACTAAGTAACGAACCCCATTTGTTCTAAGGACCAAAAATAATAGGAACGGTATTGTTGCCATTGAGCCAAGTAAACTGGGCTTGCTTGGTCGTAAAGGGTGTTAGAAATGCTACAAAGACAACATTTTTCACTGTTGCTGAAATGATGGACTGCCAATGGTGGGAAAAAAGTGATGAATTCACGTAAAAAGTTGAATCCACAACTCGACTACACCACCAAATATATGATATCTAATTTTTGTGAAAAAGGTTGTGTTTGTGGCATTTTTTGTATATAAAACAGGGCTGCATGGTTATAATAGTTTTTCTATTACCGTACAACTTTTGTCACAGCTTGAAGACAAAGGGCGACTGTGATAAACTTGCGCTCATAAACTTTCTCATATTACAAAGGGTGCTCATGTGGCCAGCCATAAGTGAGAAATCCTAAGCAAGAGAAGCCGCAAAGGCAACGCAAAGGTGCGAAGTTCAAAAATCTTCATTCCCTAACGGCTAACAGCTGCAAGCAATGATGAGTACTAGCGTGAAGAAGCAATAATTGTCAATAGAAGAAGAATAGACAGCCCCCTTGGCCCATAAAAAGTGGAATGAGGCAGAACAAACACTCTTCCTCTTGTGTTGTATGTAACATTTTTCTTCCTTTGCCGATGGGGGCTTGGCTAAGCTGATAAGATTCGGACACTTCGTCTAATCTACCTAAGTTTGAGTCTTATTGCCAGCAGGAATCCATTGGTGGGCATCCATAAGGGTTGGCTGCATCCAAAAAGGATGGGTTTTAACCTGAGCATCCTACTCAGGAGCTGGCATAACCTAGTTAACCCCTATTTTTAATTAGCAAAAAAAAAGAAAAAAGAATTTCTTCCTTCAAAATTCAAATAAAAAATGACCAATGATCTTGCTTTCCTGACTACAATATCAACATCTTTTAACAATTATAATACTGAAAAATTTAAATCCCAAATAACACTACTTTTAAGTGACATATAAGTGAAGTCTCACATTAAATAATAAAGAGATGAATGAGTGATTAATATAATATGATTGAGCTCATACCCATTAGACTTAGGCTTTTTGAGTTAAGTGTGTCTCTATATGTTAAATTATTTTTTTCATTCAAGCATACTCTTATTTTTATGTTAGTTTTAGCAAGTACAACTTTGCTTGTATTCATTTAATATTAAAATACAGCTATGAAAAGAGTGGCTTTTCTTTTTTTCTTCTTTTTTTTTTTTTTTTTTTTTTTTGAAAAAAATTGGCCAACCATAAGATGAACTTTTGGATTGTGAGAATACAAACAAAAGAGACTAGTTAATTTACAATTAAGAATATTCTTAACCATCTGGTTTTTTTATTATTTATGATTTAACTATATTTGTAAATTAGAGAATAAACGTTATACCTTTCAGCGGCACAGATCAAGTGCTCATTCTTTATGAATACATAAAAGTGAAAAACCAAGCAAGTCACATTTCCATGCCTGTACGTTTGTGTTCTATGCATAAAAGAGACTGATTAATTTACAATTAAGAATATTCTTAACTATTTGGTTTCTTTATGATTTAACTATACTTTTAAATTAGGGAATGGACATTATACCTTTCAGCTGCACAAATCAAGAGCTCATTCTTTATGAATTCATAAAAGTGAAAAGCCAAGCAAGTCACATTTCCATGACTAAGATTTAAAGCATTCTTCAGGATTTTCATTGGCTTCTTGCTTGAATATTGGAAATCAGACCAAGTATTGGTCCTAGCTTCTAGGGGAATATTAAATGAGCTCTTTTTTTACTTAAATCAAGTTTCTTCCATAGCACATGACCACTCGAGATACACCAGAAATCAAATCCATAACATTGAAGATCATGTTTTATGGAAAAAACTCGATTTAAGTAAACTAAAGTCTTATCTCATTTAATATTCCCCTAGAAGCTAGAACCAATACTTGGTTTGATGTCCAATATTCAAGCAAGAAGCCACACTCGAGAAACACCAGAAATCAAACCATAACATTGAGAAGCATGGATATCTTGACAAGGATATCATAGTCCATGTTGTTCCAGCTTCGATCACTTGAGCGTTTGTTCCTCATTTGCTCAAAACAAATTTTCACTTCAACACAAAAAAATAGAAACATGATAAGCACCAATATTCATCTTAAGGGTAGACGTCATTTAGAACCAATTGAATCTACTTGAGCTTTCTTTTAACGAGTACCAGGTAGTTAAAGGCATGATAGGACCATTGAAACATTAAAAACACCCAAAGGAACATACAAATTAAAGCTCATCTTCTCAGCTTAAAGTAAGAAAGCATGCAACACAGGGAAACATTTTCATTGATTTTCTTAGCCCACAAAGTAGAACATATAGGAACATGCGAAAAGTCATTAAACAAAAGAATATAGAATGAACGCTCAAGGAAAATTTACACATAATATTTAATTTATTTCAGGCCCTTAAAGTTCACTAAGTATCTAGATAAACTAAGTAATTCACAGTTTTCTCAATTATCACAAGGCTCAGATAAAAAATTTAACTTGAAGACATAATGTCAAGATAAGAATATTAGCTTTCATTTCAAAATGAAGGACCTAATACAAAATCCTGTGTGCCAAGGAAGGAGTTAGAGAAAACAAGTCATCTTGGTTCTAACAAAACATAATATGGGATTAATTCAATTTCTCTAGGCTTAATTAATATGTTGAATTTGGTAGCTAAAAATATATTGGGTTTGGAATAAAGTAGCTACAGTTCTGCAAAGAGTGAGTGGAAAGGTATTTCATGTGAGTGTTGATGGTGCATTCAACATTTCAACATGGAAAATACAATAAATTTGGAGTTCTATCTATACGTAATACTGTAATATATAGTTTCTGACATTTGAAATTTCTATCTTAAAACTTTATTTTGGTAACATTTGCAACTAATTTTGAACATAACATGTTTGTCTACACAAATATCAATAAACAAGATAATCTGAATAATGAAATTTTCTTTAAATAACTTCACTTACTCTCTCAAGGATAATGAACACTTTTAAAAGTTTGAATATCATTTTATAAATTACACTCTAATCTTTTGCAAAAGTTGAGACTTCTAATTCATTGTATGAAAGTGGGGTAAAGAAATTTAAACCACATAAATTATTGTAACACTTGGAGAGGAAAAAGCTCAGTACCCTACAGTCAGTACATACAAAAAAAAAAAAAAAAAAAGAACACCTTAATCATACAATTACAGCAACAAAATTCAATAGTTTGCAACTCAAAGACCAATAGGATATGACAATGATTAGATTTGTCTATTAAACTATACCCATTCCTTAAAAAATTTAAAATTCTCTTCTTGCTCCTTACATGTATAAAATTTGAGTTCTAGTTCTAATGTTAAGGTCATCGTATAAAAAAAAGAAGAAGAAGATGTCAATAGATCAATTTAAGTCAAGCGTCACATTTAGGAAAAATATTCTATATAAACATTTGAAGGTTTCCTGATTATACACATTTGAACTTTTGTGAAGGTTCTATAAACAATTTAGAAGAGTTGGACTTCGTTAATGATAAAAAGCTTCCAATATTTGGAAGATCATACGTATCCAAAAATTAGTTAAGTACCCAAAGAATTCAAAAATAGTTAAATACCCCGACAATTCTAGAGACTTCATTGGGCCAAAAACTACCTTATAAGCTACACCTTGTCATACAAATATTAAATGTCAAAAAATTTCAATCTTAAAATGTTGGTATTTCGAAATCTTTGAAACCCGTATATTTTGGACCTGTACCGCATAAATGGGTTACTCGTAGAACGTTATTTATAGAATCATAGGAAGTGTATCAAACAACTTAATTTAAATACTTTTTCTTAGTCTTAGTTAAAAGGCGACAATAACATTTTGGTGTCATTGCCAATTTCGACCCACATTTTGGAAGCAGTCAATTTGATTGATATTATTTTTTAATTTGTAGTCAATTTGGTTTTTATCATCGAATCACAGCTTTTATTGCATTTTCTTGCACTTTCTTGGCAACCAATCTCAAAAATGCAAATCAAATTTACCAATCTCTAACTCCAGTAGATACACATATAAACTTATTAACTAAAAAAATACCTAGATTTGGACCTAGAATAATTGCAGATTGAAAATAACATTGACTAAATTTACTGCAAGTTGAAAATAATAGGGACCAACTTGATTGCAAGTTGAAAATAATAAATATCAAATTGATTGCGACTAAAATGTAAGGACCAAATTAACAGTGACCCTAAAATGTAATGACCAAAATAGTATCTAAAAAAACTCACCTTTCATTTTTGATCCACATGAATTTGAGTTTTTTGAAAATTGTTTTTTAGATAAGGTAAAAAAAAAATAAAAAGGACATCCTTACAAAGAAATGTACTTACCTTAAGCCGAAGTCATGTTTGGATCTCTTTTCGCTCTTAGAATTTGAAGTTTGAGAGCAATTAGACAATTTCATTCATATGGATGGCTCAAGGAGTATTCAGAGCAATTAAACAATTAGACTAAGATTATGCAAATTCAATTATCATCTGCCAAAGCTAAAGGTACTAAGTCATCGGAGAAACGGTGTTAAAAAAAGTTTTGTTCCGTCTATTGGACAACTTAAAAAATTTGGAGGTGCTGAATATATCTCATTGCCTCTGTGTAGTAGTTCAGGACTCTACATGCTCCATTACAGTGTGTCGAGAACTTGAGCACCTCCAAATTTTTCAAGTTGTCCAATAGACGAACCAAAGCTTCCTTTTACACGATTGTGCTTTGAAGACTCAACACCTTAAGCTTTGACACATAATAATAGCAATTGCATAATCTTGGTAAAAAGGGCACAACTTTAATTATGAAGAAGTTCTTGCAACAGGTTTGATCGAACCAGGGTGTCGGATTTGTTTCCAAACCGGTTTGTGTCAAGTCTAAGGGTTGACGTGGCTTGATCAAAGTGTGACACGTGGTGTCATGCCGTCATGGATGATGTCATAGAAGGCTGAACCACCAATGGAGGCTTATGACTTGAGCTGGACAAGTCATGAGGTGCACGAAGGAACGTTGGGAATTTTTGAGGGGTGCGGGGAGTGCGAGAGGTATTGTAGTGATCAATTTTCAGGTGTTGTGATCAAGGAAGTTGATTTCATAACATATAGGTCGATACATCCAGAATATATTGTTCTGATGACCTAACCGATATGGTGACCCCCCTGAATCATACCAATTTAAATACCAACCCATTTTGGTCAATTTCGAACGTTTTGGCTGATTTTGGACTTTTCGGATGGAAAACCCATTTCAAATCGATGCTAATTTTCTATTGAAAATTGTTAACACTCCCATTGATAGCTGCTAGTCTTGATCGAGTAGCACTTGCAACAACACAACTGCTCCACAAATGCTTTATGGGATGACTGTTTGTACCTCTTTTGACCTCAACTTTGTCAAATAGTCTAGGTGTAGATAAATTTTTTTTTTTTTTTTTTTTTTTTTTTTTTTTTTTGTTGAGGAGGCCTGAGGGAAATATGGAGAAGAAAGAGTGAGATTTATATTCAGGGTTTGGTAAAGGAGTTTGCTAATGGACGGTGGTGATTGTGTGTTAAGTTTTGGTAGGAAGGTGAACATTAAAAGTTATGTTTTGAAACGGAATCTTATTTAAGATATTTAATACATGCTTCTACTTTTTACTTAGCTTCACATTTTTTATGAGCGTTTTTTTTCTACATAGGTTCACGTTTTTTATAAGGAGTGAGGTTTGTGTCCAATGGCTAGTTCCACAAGACACGCTAGGATATAGACACGTCTTGAGGGGAATGTGGAGAAGAAAAAATGAGATTTATATTTAGGGTTGGTAAGGGAGTTTGCTAATGAGCGGTTGTGATTGTGTGCTAAGTTTTGGACGTAGGTGAGCGTTAAAAGTTATGTTTTCAAATGGAATCTTATTTAAAATATTTCAATAAAATATTAAATACATGTTTCTACTTTTTACTTAGATTCACGTTTTTTATGAACAGTTTTTTTTTTTTTCTACATAGGTTCACGTTTTTTATGAGAAGTAAGACTTATGTCCAATGACTAGTTCCATTGGACACACTAAGATATGGATACGTCTTGACTCTTGAGAGGAAGGTGGAGAAGAAAGAGTGAGATTTATATTTAGGGTTTGGTAAGAGAGTTTGCTAGTTAACTGTTGTGATTGTGTGTGACGTTTTGGTAGGTAGGTGAGCATTAAAAGTTATGTTTTGAAATGGAATCTTATTTAAAATATTTCAATAAAATATTAAATGCATGCTACTACTTTTTACTTAGGTTCATGTTTTTTATGAGCGTTTTATTTTTTTTCTACATAGGTTCATGTTTTTTTATGAGGAGTGAGACTTGTGTCCAGTGGCCAGTTCCACTAGACATGCTAGGATATGAACATGTGTCCACATCTCAACATGTCCAGTGAAACTAGCCACTAGACACAAACCTCACTCCTCATAAAATACGTGAACCCATGTAGAAAAATAATAATAATAAAAAATGCTCATAAAATACGTAAGCAGAAGCATCTATTTAATATTTTTAGATTTTAGGGTACTTCAAAAGCATAAACATCTATTTAAAAAAAAATAAAAAATTGCAAGGTTATATTTGTAAGGAAAGAATCATTTTTTATCAAAAGACTTTTTTTTCAACAAGTAATTTTTAAGTACTTCCGAAGCACAGAAACTAATGCTATATTCTTTCAAGTTCATGGTAAGAACCATTCTTTAAATTCATAATAGTGTCCACTATAAATGTGAGAGGAAGTATCATTTCTCTATACTCCACGAGTACATAAGAATTTTCCTTTTCCAACAGTCATCTTAGTCCTCTTTCTTTTTTTCTTTTTTACTTATCTTTTTTATTGGAAATAATCTTTTTTTTCCAAAATATTTAAAGGAAAGGACGAAGGAGTCAACAAAATTTTTTAAGGAAAGTAATCAAAGAATTTATAAATTTTTTTAAGTCAAAAAATTTTTTTATTAAGATTTTGAATAGTTTTTTTTTTCTTTTTTTCTTTTTCTATCCTTCAATAAAAAAATGTCCAATGGTTATTTAAAAAAAAAAAAAAAATCAAAGCCATAGACAAATAGGAACATATATATATATATATATATAGAGAGAGAGAGAGAGAGAGAGAGAGAGAGAGAGAGAGAGAGTTTATCACAATCACTCCAAGTATTTGCGGTAGGTGTGTGGTCTTAAAGTGTTTATAATGTCTAGTGTTCGATCACTTTCCGCCCCCACCCCTCCACTAAATTATTTTGTTAAAATCATCTCTAGGATGAAGTACAATCTAACCTAACACAGTCTATACCTTGATTCCAACTTTACCCAATGAAAGAAAATATATGTTCACAGGTGACCGAAATCACAGCATTTGCATCCAAGATTATGGTTCTGTCAAAATGCATTCATTCTCACACTTTGGGGGTTGCGCGGGGTTTAAAAAATCAATGCTACATCATATAAAGGTTAATGAGAAGTAAAAACGAAGATTTATGAAGCAATTTTTTTACAGCATTAGCTTCAAGAAACACGTTTGAGACCCATAAAAGCAGTCCAAAAATGAGATCCTATAAAAAGCTTTAGGAAGAAGATGATAATTAGGGATGATTTGTTACAGTTCCGGCTTGCTCTTACTTCTTTTCATCTTTGCCTTAAACCTTGACTTCACCATGAGTGTCTGTACTGTATTTGCGAAGTTCCCGACAGCCATTAAAACTAGAAGGATCCCACAAAAAAATACCTGCCAACAACAGCTTTCTTTCTATCAATAAACATTGCTTCAGTACATAGAGGCAAGAATGCAATATCATTTGGCTAAAGATTTTTTTACAAAAATTACCTGCCATTCAGAAACAACCCCAATGAATGCAGTCTTGAGTAACAAAAGTCCGACATATGCCTCGAAACCCTATATCAAGTCCAAAAACACAAAAATATACAACCCACAACTAAACTCAGCTCACTGTGCTAGCTTCAACAAATTTTATATAACAAAAATGAAAATTTTTAGCACAAAATAACATTAAGGCCCCGTTTGTTTCAACATTAACATTTTTCGGAAAATTTTTTCCTCATTTTCCGGCATTTAGGGCAGCTAAAAAACTTGATCAAACCAAAATCATTTTCTATTGACCAGGAAAAACACACTTTTTGGGGCTGAAAAAGTTTTACGCCTTTCTTTTTAAATGACATGGAACCTTACGAAGGCACGGGCCCTTTGGACCCACCCTTGAGGAGTGAACCACCTATACCCAACCCCACTTGCCAAAATCATGTATCAAGTAATCCTATGGAATCTCTCAAAAAAAAGAAAAAGAAAAAAGTAATCCTATGGAACTCCTATTGGGGAAAAAAGATTTACACCTTTTTACAGGAGTGTAAAGTAAAACATTTTCAGCCTCTAAACCCCCCTTCTCATGAAACCAAAACCCCTCCTTTTCAGTGGTGGCTCCAAAAATTTTGTTTAGGAGGGTCATCAAGAAATTTAAATTAAAAATATTTTAATAAAAAGCGAACTTGAATATATCAAATTATCGACTAAAAAAAAAAAAAAAAAAAAACGAAGTTTTACAATTTCCTTCTACAAGTTTTCAAATTTTGAATTGTTAAATGATAATTCATTATGAGTATTTATTGCCAATGTGAATAGCTATGACCATTTTACTTTTTTAAGTTTGTCTAACATTTTTATTTTTATGTAGTTGTTATTATCTATTAATTTATCATTGTTTTTATAAAAATATTTTAAACTAAATGAATAAACTTAACTCATTGTTTAACCTTAACTTAATTCATTGGCTCTGTATTAATTATTGACGTACACAACCACACTCATTCATACATAAAATAATACACTATGTGTCTATTTAACCAATTAAATGCTTGAACAATCACTAACTTTACAATTTTTCTTCTTGAATTTTTAAGACTTTATAACAAAAAGATATTATAACATGGTAACAATACACACACATGTAATAAACTCTCTCTATTTCCTAATTATTAAATTATATAAAGTTATATTATATTTATATTGTATACACAAATATCCACACACATCATTATTCACAAAAATAACATTATAACAAAAAGGAATGCACACAATTAATATTAAACACACTCACACATATATAATATAAATTTATAATAAAGAGTGACACTTACAGTTCACAAACACTTACTCGGTACTCTTAAGAGTTGGAAATACTTGTAGTAAGGGTGTATAAGATTTAAGTTAGGGTGTACAAAAATATTTTTAAAAATAAATTAAAAAAATATATTATACATATATATCTATATAATTTTTTCTTTTTTTGGAAGTCGGGTTCATCTGAACCCCCTGAACAAAGGTTAGAGCTGCCCCTACTCCTCTTTCAAAAGAACAAAATTCCTAAAACTGACAAAATGACAAAAGTATCTTTGAAATATCCAAAATACTATAAAATCCCCAAAATGATAAAAGAACTCCAAATTTCCCAAAATACCCTGTACAATGTCCTAAATACCTTGAAACATCTAAAATGACCAAAACCCTATAAAACATCAAAATAACATAAATACCTCTAAGCTCTGCAAAATGATCAAAAAGCCCTCCAAAATGACCAAAACCCTAGAAAACACCAAAATAACATAAATACCTAAAAAATCTCCAAAATGATCAAAATGCCCTCCAAACCTCTAAAATGACAAAAATACCCCCTAAAACCTCTAAAATGATAAGCCAAAACAAAATAACAAAAATACTTTCAAAACCTTTGAAATGACCGAAATTCCCCCAAACCTAGAAAATGAAGTGAAAAAAAAAAAAAAAACAAAGCCTTGAAACCTTCATAGTAACTAAAATTCCTTCAAAACCTCCAATATGACTAAGATACCTCTAAACCCACTAAAATGATAAATAACTCTCAAAACCATCAAAATGACAAAAATACCTCTCAAATGTGTAAGTTTGGTTGATAGCTTCTATTGCTTTCAACAACAAAAAAAAAAAAAAAAAATTAATAATAATAATAGCTGATAGCTTCTGTTAATTGTAATAGTAATTTTTTTGTAGCAATCTTATTTTGATTGTTCTTATTTTTTAGGTTGATTTAGTTTTTCTATATTAATATTTTAAAGTGGTGAGTAAATTTTTGCCAAACAATGAAAAATGTTTTCCAGAATATTTTCTAGCAAGAAACATTTTACACCGAAACAAAGGGAACCATGCCAAACCCCCCTCTCTTATCTTTACAAAACAAAAATTCAGCCAACCCTTAGTTGACATGACTTCTAGGTTCCCAAAACAACCTTTTCATTGCAGCTGTGCATAGGTAATCAATTACTATCATTGCATGTCATGCAAAACACATAACGGTGTGACAGATGCAATAGGTTATATTCATCTTTAAATGAATCATTGAAAAAAAATGAACAAAAAAGGGCTGCAATCCTACAACATGGGGAATATATAAAGGATGTGCCAGAAGAAAAAGAAAGTTAATAAATACAGAAAAAAAAATTATCTATAATTCATGCTAACCAAGGACTCTAGTAAGTAACCGATCAAAAAAAAAAGGGACTAGTAAGTTTGATGTAGAGAATGATACAGTAGCTGAATAATTGAAGCAGCATGCTTCTGTAAATGTTTAACAAGTAATGACCAAGTTTTGCATACATCACCTGCAAAATGAAAAGTATGGGACACAACAACCACAGTTGGCCATCCACACCAGCCGTTTCTCCCCAGACAACATCCATCCTCTTAGCCTGAAAATAATAGTAAAATAATTACTGGAACCATATGTTCACAAACATCTGAAAGAAAGAAATTCCTCGTATCATTCTAACAAAGAAGTTTCATAACAGAAAGAAAAAAGGTTGGGTATGGAGGGACCTAAGACTAGGGATCAAAATGTGAAAAATGATTCTATATTTAATATAAAACATAGAATGAGTTCATAAAAAAAAATGAAACATAGAATGAATAACAAAGGTAAATAAGGGGAAAAAACAATTTGGGGATGGCACCTTTCCCAATGCAATACGAGTATAGAGTCTTTGGCGTTGATATCTATTTTGTAAAAGCATTGCAACCCCTTGCATCATAGCCCATTGTAGGAAAAGTTGAACCCCTCTCTGCACATGATTTAACTGATAAGTATTTACAGAACCAATGATATTGTTAGCACATTGTTAAACAAAAGTAACCTGCTTTTGTGTGCAATTTGGTTGCCCTTTAATCTCCCAGGTGAGACTAACCAGGGCCATACCCATAGCACAATAGTGATGATAAATCCACCTGCAAAGTCAGTGTATTTGTAAAATACTCAGTGTGCGGTACAACACAGACAAAACAAATTGCCATGTCAAGGATGAAGCACTGATAAAGAAACTAAAATACATGCCAATGTGCATTTTAACAAAAATATCATGTTGATATTTATTTTGAGGTAAACATAGAAAGTTTTATTAGAGAAAACAGGTAGAGCCCTAATCATAGGAAGCACACAAGAAAAGCCCCTAACTACAAAGAGACAAGATGAACTCTAAAAGCTCAAGGCATTTGCAACACCCAACAGTACAATAGAACAGAGCCTAACTTCCTTTTTTTTTTTTTTTAAGTATCTGAAGTCAGCCAAAGTCAAACTCATACAGAGCTTAATCCATCACCTTTTGAGCAAAGGGGCATCTTTGTGCTTGCTTAATTCAATTGACAACCTAGTATTGCTACTTAACAAAACAAACCTTCTTGTTGGAAGGTATGATTCACTTTCCAAACCATGAAGACTAAATCAAAGGATTGATTGCTTAGAGTAAATCAAGGATTGGAGCAAAAAAATTTATTTATAGGAAATTCAAATTCAAAATAGGCATGTAATAAACTGATAGTTGACATATTTTCAAATTCTTTTTTTTTTAAGTAACAAGGTATATGTAGTCCGAGAATACAAGAAGTATACAATAGAATTGTTAGAATTATGGTTAAATGATTGAATTCATCATTTCCTAATAACTTAAGCTATTAGGAGAATTAGGTATCAAAGTACAAGATCCTGAATTCGATTCTTGTCTTCACTCTACCTCCCATTTAAATTGTTAAAAATCCCACATGTTGGGCCCCACTTATTAAAGGGGAGTATATCCATACATGAGGAGGAGTGTTAGAATTATGATTAAATTCATCATTTCCTAATAGCTTAAGCTATTGAGAGAATTGGTAATTTAACAAGGTACACCAACAATTATATTCTAAGTTACAAAGATAATCAAATCTAATAAGTTTGAAAATGAAAATAATCCTGATACTATCATCCATTTAAACATGAATCTGAAAAACAGTAGTTTCAAATCCAAAATGGTAATTTCACACCACTCAAAGCTTCTAGAAATCCTAATTTGCCTAATGCCCTAATGCACCATATTAAGCAATAAGGAATCACATTTCCTAGAATTTCCTCTATTTTTTGGGGATAAATAATGAACTTTATTGAGACCAAAAACAGTCAACAGGAATTTCTATGTTCTAACATCAATCAAATTGACCTTCCCAACAAGCTAATAAGTCTTACTTCCCTTTGCATCACCCATTGAACCCCAAAAAGGCTAAAGACCATAGTCCAAAACTGTAAAGCAAGTGTACAGTGGAGTAAATGATCAAATGTCTCCCCCCATGCCTTTTGCACATACAACACCAATTCTGCACAATAATGTTATTTTTTCTCAAGTTGTCTATTGTTAAGATTCTCCCCAATGTGACAGTCTACAAAAAGAAGCAACTCTTGCTGAAATTTAAGGCTTCCAAATGCTTTTCCATGGAAAATCCACCTCTTGATTGGAGTTTAGGCTCTGTAGTAAGATTTGACCTCTAACTATTTTTGTGCATATGGCTTCCAACAAAGCTTACCTTCTCCACTATCTCACTCTAATATTGAATATATTAAGTCCAAGAAAGACAAAATGGACTCCCAACTCCCAATCATGTATTGTTTGTATAAAATTAAAAACCCAATGAATGCATCCATTGATATACTACAAATAATTTGCTACTATCACATGCAATACAAAACAGTTCTAGGAACACCTCCTTGAAGGAAGGATCACCACACTAGACATCAAAGAAAAATTTACTTTTGGTACCATCACCCATCTAAAACTTGATGAATTGCGAAAATTTTGCACAAATCCTTATAAATTTTCCTAGGCTAACACCTTAAGACCCATTAACAACATTAGTACACCATCCACCCCATAAAGTGTCACACTTCTTCTCTACAACCCTCTTTCACAGTGCCTCTCTTTGTGAACCATATCTCCACAACCACTTCCCTAAGAGAGCTCCATTAAATGATTTCAGGTTCCTGATGGCCGAACCTCCACTTTGAAAAGGTTCATAAATTTAATCCCATTTAACTAAATGAAATTTAGACTCTTCATCTAAACCCCTCCATAAAAATCTTGCTACAACCTTTCATTAAATCTAGTCATTTCCATCCCGCCTGTCTTTTTTCCATATTTCTAGAATAGTGTTCCAAATGATCTTCGCTTTGAATTTAAAACCAAAAGGCCGGCCTAAATATTTCAATGGTAAGTCTGACATTTTGCACCCCAAAATAGTAACCAACCGGAACCAACTCTGTCCTAGGTTAACCCTTATACCAGAGATAACTTCAAACCAAGTAAAAACATACCTCAAGCGCAAAATTTTATTCGAGTTAGCTTCACAAAAAACTAATGTCTTTTTTTTTTTTTTTTTTTTGATAAGTAAATAACTTCATTGAAAAAAGAAAACAATACAAAAAAACCAAAGCACACAGGCAGTTTACTAAGTAACTAGAAAAAACAGCAAAAACTATAAAACAAAGAAAGAACAACTATCTAACAAATCTGTCAAAGAATTAAAAGTAAAAACACCCGAAGCATTTGTGCACTCTAGCAAAGTTTGGAGAAAACAAATCAATGTCTTTTTTTTTTTGATAAGTAACGTAAGAAAAATTATTAGAAAAACCAAGTACACTGGAAGTGTACTATAGTGGCACAAATCAAGAACCCAGATTACAATAATCAATAAGACCAGGGAGAGAAAAACAAGAATAAAAAGGCATAGTTAAACTCCAATCAAGGATAGTATGGAAAAAGGACTTAATGTCAAGAATAGACCGTTCACAATCCTCAAAGCATCTAGCATCCGCTCCCGCCATAAGCACCAAAACCTCCATAACTCTATATTTCGATGTCTACCAAACTTGCCCTACCAAGAAGCCAACAACTCACTAACTTTATACGGCATAACCCAATGTATACCAAACAAACAAAAAACCATAGACCACAACTCATATTGTCGGACAATGAAGAAGAAGGTGATCCACCGATTCCCCACACCTTTTACACATAAAGCACCACTCTAGCACTACAATATGCCTTTTGCGAAGAGAATACAAGAAAACATCAATAGATTATTCTCCGAATTGCTGATTGTATAGGCCAATAATTACCTACCTCCTTATGCCTTATTTTTACATTCTACTCAATGCCTCCATAACAATAACAAAAGGTAACCACTAGGATTGCCATTGATGAAGATTGAAAAGCAAACTGTAGATATGCAAAAATTCCACAAAACAAAATCCATCTCCATTTTGCTGAACTTCTCAACAAATAATGATAAAATTCCAATTTACATGGTCATAGGCTTTCTCCAAATCAAATTTGCAAAGAACTCCAGATCTCCTGACTTTGATCTGCTCTCAAAGCATTCATTAGCTCTAAGAATGAATCATAAATTAACTTCCCCTTCACATGGGCATTTTGAGAATATTCTCTACCACCAATCTTAGCCAATTAGCCAAAATTTTAACAAGAATTTTATGAACTCCACCCACAAGGCTAATGGGCTGAAAGTCCATCACATCAAGTGTGCCATACTTTTCTGGAATGAGAGTATAAAAGTTGCAGTAAGACTTTTCTCAAACTAACCCTCCTTGTGGAAAGCCTAAAACAATAATAATATCAGATTTAATTATGTTCCAACATGTATAGAGGAAGGAAAAAAAAAGCCACAGGAAAGCCATCTAGCCTGGTGCTTTATTTCCATTCAAGCTCTTGACCACACCACACCTAAAACTTCTTTTGAAAAAAGTCTTTCCAACCATTCGGCACCATCTTCAGTTATAGCTGAAAAGTGTAAACATCCAGCAAAAGGTGCCTAAATTCTAATACCTAACTTCACAGCAAAGGATTTCACCATGTCAATACTATACTTATATCTTCATAGGAGTATTTCTGGTGGAATTTTGATTGAAGGGTGAGTTGTCATTTTAAAGGTTTGACATATGTAAATTGATTCGTACCAAGTTTCTCAATTGATCACTAATTTTCTCATACTGCCAAAAAAAAGAGGAGTACAAACTACTTTGCAGGAAGTAGTTTTAACGTAGGTTTCATTTCCTACAAGTTGCGCATTTCCTTAAAAATTTAATAATTTAATGCACAACTCAAGGTAGAGTGTGGGAAAGTATGTTCATTTTCCAAAGAATGAAGACTAAATCAAAGAATTAATTTCTTGGAGTAAATCAAGAGACTAAATCAATCACTTATATTGATATGAAATTCAAATTCAAATTACTCATGTAATATATTGATAGTTGATCTATTTTCAAATTCTATAAATCCCATTATAAATATGGGTTTCCTTGTAATGTGTTGTCTATGAAGTGAATGAAAGACATAGGCATTTGGGTTTTGGTGTTGTGGACATAGGTCCTAGTGACCAAACAATAATAATATCTTCCATTCTCTTTCTCATCTAAGGCCAAACCATGTTAATATCTTCCATTATTCTTTTTTCATCTTCTATTTATTCTCCATAGTATTTCAAAGTTTGACACTTCTCATTCATAGAAAACCTCCAAATCATCTAAACCTCACCAAACTCTCAGGGCTTTTCTAAATACATGAATTCAAAGGTAGAATCTATTCATTCCAATTCCCAATCTTGCACTGCTGTAAAAATCACAAATTCCAACCAAAACAAGTCTGGAGACTAATAGAATGGCTAAAAACTGAACATCATGACAAAACCAAAGTCTCTGACCATCCCCAAAATCAAATCTAACATACTAACTAAACAACCTCCAACCCACCCCCCACCCCCCACCCCTTCCTCTTCTTTCAACCTTTCCTTACCCCCTTTCAAAGAATAAACCCCCATGTTGACTTTGACAATGTTAGATATTTTCAAGCCAACGAGAGAGATGGCAATGTCTACTATTATATAATATACAGTCCCTTCATATTTTCAATCAGATTCTAGATTTATTTAAGTCAAACCACATATTTTTCCTTCACATCTCTCCATGCATGCAATACCTAGATTTTTTTTATTATTGGTAAGTCATGTATACCCCTAATGGGTACAATAACTAGATTAAATCTTCTAGGTCAAGATTTGAACAAACTTTACCAAGAATAACCTGAGATGACCAACACAAACAACATAAAAAGTGCATTTACCAGGTAGTGACACAAACAAGATACCCAAAAGTAGCCTGGTAGCAGATATAAAACCTCTCTTTATTTTTTTTTTTGATAAGTAAAAGTTTATTGATCTCAAAAAAAATGGAACACCCTAGTATACAAGGCCCAAGTATACAAGAAGTAAACTATGAGACCATCACCATCAAACTCTCAAGTTACAATGATAAATGAAATCTGAAAGCTGAAAGAGATGTAAAAGAAATGTAATCCAAAGATGAAATCCAATCAAACAAAGACTTCAAAAAAAAAGAAAAAAACTTCTTCTTTAAATCAAGGATTAGTCCTTTCGCGACCCTCAAAACTTCTAGCATTAAAATAAATCCAAAACTCTTTGTAGCATAGCCCATTGAACTCCAAACAAACCAAATATCATACTCCACAAAACCAACTTTGCCAAGAAGAAAAAAAATCCAAGGCATAGCCCATTGAACTCCAAACAACCAAATTTCATACTCCACAATTCAGGAGTAGATGGTCCACAGTCTCCCCAGAGTTTTTGCACATATAACACCAATCTATCACAACAATACATCTCTTCCATAGGTTGCCAATAGTAAGAACTTTTTCCACTGTAGAAGTCCATGAAAAGATCGCGACTCGAGGCGGAACATTTGATCTCCAAATAATTTTCCATGTAAAAGGCACAGTTGTATTAGGCATCAAAGAAATGTAATAACCTCCCCCTCAAAACCCCTGCCCTTAGCTGGCTTCCAACAAAGTTTATTGTCCGCACTTCCTCACTGGATTGGAATAAATTAGATACATAAAAGCTGTCAAAGATTCCAACTCCCAATTCTGCACAGGTCGTGAGAAATGCAAATCCCAATGAAGAACTCCATTACAGAATTGCGTAAGGGCAACTATAGAAGAATCTGTGCCACAACTAATTCCATACAGTTCTGGTTAAGTTTATTTTAACAAACGATCTCCTTACCACCAATCATGCCAAAACTTCACTCTAGATCCATCCCCCACCTCATACTGAATATACCTGGAAAAGGTCTCTCCCATCTTATAGATTTCCAAAGACTAACCTCATAAAGACCTGAAACCACTTCAGTGCACCAACAACAACCCCCCACCCCCCCTCGGCGCCCCCCAACAAGCACTACTTCACCTCAATAGCCCAACAAGCACTACCCCATAATAACTCTCTCTCAGTGCCATATCTCCACAACCACTTTCCAAATAAAGCTTCATTAAATTTTCTTAAATTCCTAAAGCCAGCCCCCCATTCTACTCTCTCTCTCTCTCTCTCTCTCTCTCAATGCTGCTTGAACCTCCTTATTCCACTACCAAATCTCCTTAGTCGGTCACTCACATCCTTTAGGTTCATTGTGTATTTCTTTAGCCACTTTTTAAATTCAACTAGCAATTTCATTCCACATCTTATCAACATCTTTTTCTAGATCTCACTTGCCTTTTTTGATCATTTTAATTTAAACAAATTTTTTTTCTCCCTTCAAATCCCACCAACTAATTTATGTGTTTCCAACCATGCATAGACCTTCAAAAAGGAACAAGTAGATCCAGATAAACTGAATATTAACTAAAAGGTCATCCAAATATAGTCATCACGAAAATTAAATTCTGATGCCTTCTAATATATAATATATAAAATCATTGTTCAAACTGTCAATCCCTAATATGTTATGACAAAAGCATGCTCATTGTTTAGTTGCAAAAATTCAATGCCATGAAAGATTGTATGCACTTTTACCATGGACGAATATCGCTTCCATTCACTCTCAAAATGTTTTCTCGCAATGCCAAGCCAGTGTAAAGGAACAAAAGCCAAGCCTGACAAAGTGCATGTTCCATATTAAATAAAAATAAAAATCTTCAAAATCAGGCTTTAAAAACTTAATTAGAGAAATACCTGGTACAGCTGAACGGGAAAAGCTGGCAAGCATCCATCCCAAATCCAAGACCTTAGAATAAGAAGCACTGCTGGGAAAAAGAGAAACAGAAGGGCAGTTCTATCCTGGTTTATAGAGATAAAAGAGAGTTTTTAGTGGAGGTGAAGCTTCTCTGGTTGATATTCTTTTAGGTTGCGTTTGAACATGAAGATTTAAAATCAAGGGACTCGAAGAACAATTGTTAATATTAATAGCTTAATATGAATTAAACAACACTTAATTGAGCTTTCGAGATTTTATTCCAATAAAAGCATGAATGATGTTATGGACTTGAAATTAAATTTTGCATCTAATTATTTCAAATCCACATATTAATGAAATTAAACTCCATCCAAAAATTCCATCAATAGTAAAAATTTTGCTCTTTGATTCTCTATTTAAATCATTTAAACTAAATATTGAAACTCAAATTTTAATCTTTTTTTTTTATAAGTAAGAATGATATATATACGAAAGGCTACTCTATGCTAGAAAAACATAGAGCAAACCCAGAGAATACAAGGAGAAGAAAATAGAGAAAAAAAAAAAAAGGAAAACCAAACAACAAATTAATTACAAAGAGAAAGAGAGCTAAGGAAAGAAGGGAGAGAATCACTAGTCATGAGTCCCCAAACCCGAGACCAATCAAAAAGAGTTCCACTAAAAGAAGCAAGCATCTGATCACCAGAACTATCCAAATCCTCAAAAGTCCGCCGATTCCGTTCCTTCAAAATACACCAAAGGATGCACAACGGAACTAAATTCCAAATTTGAGACAAGTGCTTCCCCAACCAATTCCACCAGCCAAAAAACAAATCTAGGATCGATCTAGGTATAACCCAAGACAAGCCAAAAGTTGTAAAGACAAAGCTCCAAAACCGATAAGCCATCTCACAATAAAGGAATAAGTGGTCTACCGTCTCTCCACAATGACGGCACATAATACACCAATCCACAAAAACCAATCTCCTCAATTTCAGGTTATCACCCATTAGGATCTTATTCCATCCATCAAAATGAAGCATTAGGTACCCATTTTTTATTATTGGTAATTACATCTTACAGACACAGCAGGTTGGTGTTGAACCCACAACCTCACCCTCAACCTTGGTTGTACAAGGGGAGAAGGTATCATGTCGAGCTAGTGCTTGTTAGCTTGAAATTCTTTAATGCAGGACAGGATAATCTTGATAGTAGTGAGTAGCAGTAGAAAAAAGCTAAATGTTTGCAGAAGAGGGTGAAAAGAAAACATATGGTAGAGTAGTAAAAGCAAAAGGCAGAATATAGAGATAGAGAAGGAAGCATACTCTGTAACTGTTGTACTCCTCTTTAACCTTTAATTGAATGTCTTTTTGCGAGGCGCGGACATTAATAGGACCCAGAAACATCTTCAAAAATCCCCCTTCACATCAATTCATTCATTTCAATTTTAAAAAACAAATATAAATTTGAATTTGAATTTGACTACTATTGGAATATAATATAACCTTGAGTTTTCGGAGGAAGGAAAGAAGCAGCATCTCCGTCAACCATGATACATCTAGCTCTCTGTAAATCTTCTTCGAGCTGCAAAAAACTAAAAATGAATTCAATGAGGAAAGAATGGGAATGGGATCCAATTAAACTTGCAATGAAAGAATAATAATTATTGCCTTGTCTGCTAACTTGGGATCGAGAAGGTTATGGTTGTTATGAGAGAGGAGAGAATGGAGGCGGCGAATGGAAGAGTCGAGGGAAACGACACGGTTACGGAGGGATTGGTCATCGGCAGAAGCCTTGGAAATGAAAGATGCCGCAGAGTCCTGAAGCTCCTTAGCCTGCTCCACCACTCTTCCTACTTCTTCCTCTATTTTCTTTACCAATTCTGATTCCCCCATCTCTTCTCTTTGTCAATTCCCTCAACAAGTTTGTAGCAGGCAACTGGTAACCAGAAATCAAATATGCACTATGACAAGTTTCTTCATTCTGAAACTAAAAGTAGATGTACAATTCCTTTATTCAAACATGTAAGATATAAGCAAAATCATAAATTTGACCAGACTTACAAATCATCCAGTGCCATTAGTAACATATCATAGGAAAACTTGTGTGCCTAATTGCCAAGCTTGTATCTGAGTACTGCTTACCACAAAGCAAATATATCAAATTATGAGTTTCTTAATTCTGAAACCAATTCTACACCTACAACACCTTTGATGACTTAACCTAGCATTTAAGTTTTATTTTAGACATATGGATCAGATTGTAGAGGAGGAAACCAGCAGCAGAAAGAACTTAGCAAATGCCATTAAGCTGCAGCAAACCACCATCAGAATGGGTTCGCAATCAGGTAATGACAAATTAATTTATCCAAATTTTGGGCAGATTATTAAAATATAATTCTAATACCACAAAAACAAACGTGACCAAATAAAAATGAAAGAACCAGAAATATTTCGTAAAAATTTATTGTTCATTCAATCCAAGCACCTCATCCCTACTTTATATCACGATTATAATAATAATAATTCCAAAGCCAATGAGCTACCCTTCAATTATCATATACAGGAGGTAATAAATTCGCGCCGTATTGTTTGATGTGGTGTATTTGGAGTGAAAGGAATGCAAGATGTTTTGAGGGATGCGAACAGTCCTTGCTAGAGATTAAGTCTTTCTTCTGCCAAACTCTCCTTGTTTGGAGTGTGGCTCTGTCGCATTTTACTTGTTTTTCCATTCCTGTTTTACTTGATCATTGTAATTTTGGTTCTTGATTTTTGCCCCTACAGTAAATCCCCAATGTACTCGGGTTGGCTTCTTTATTAATAATTTTTTTCATTACCTATCAAAAAAAAAAAAAAAAAAAACTAACATCCAAAGTTAAAAAGGAATTTTCCATTGCACCCAACACAATGATCCTTGGAAGAAACCTGTTATATATTTTAACATTTAATTTTTGAAGTCACAGCCACAGATGCAATTTCCAGTGCCTAGAGTTAAAGTACTACCCACACAACTAGTTGCTGACTTATGACTTATGACCCAAATCCCTTTTTCTACATTTCAGTTCGACACAAACAAAGAGAGAATTATCTTCAGCTAAGCATTTCATCAAACACGTAATTTGCATTTCAAACCCACAAACAAAAACAGAAAATAAAGACAAACCCACAAACAAACAAACAAAAAAAAAAAATCAAATGAAGAAGAAGAAGAGTTGAGAGAGAGAGAGAGAGAGAAACCTGAGCTGTGTTGGCGCGATTGGAAGAGAGCGTGAGAGATATCCCAAATTCGAGCATTCACATCAACCTTTGTCCACAACCACCACCACCGAGCACAACCACTGAGCACAGCAAATGCTAAAATCCACTCAATAAGGTCAGTTACCTAATTGCAAAATTGAACCACCGGTGATTGATTCAACGGCCACCGCAGTATTGTGTTCCGATTGCGAATCGGGGATCAGGGATTGAATCGGGAAGCTTCGGAGAGAGAAACAGGTGTACACGCAACGCAAGAGAGGGAGAGAGAAATAAGGAATATAATTTTTTTAAAAGTTTTTTTAAGATTAGTTTGGCGAGGCTGATGTTGATGCTGATGCTTAGCTATATTTTTAACATCAGAACCGGTTTGATGCTGATGCTTAACTATATTTCCAAAAAAATAAAAAACAAAGCTTTTTTTTTTTTTCTTCATATTTGTGCTTATACAATAATTTTTATTATTTTATTTAAGAAGGAGAGGTATATAATCTCTATCTATATATTATTATCTTCTTTATATATTAAGAAGATTTAGAAGGTTACTTATATCTTCAAAAAATGTTAAAAATACTACTAAACTAATTAGATAGTTTTATTCTTAAAAAATGAAAAACAAGGTTAAAATTATAATTCAACAAAATATATCAATTCAAATTGAAAAATTACATTAAACTTAAAATAAAATAAAAAAGAACATCATCACATGCGTAGCGCGTGTGATGAGGCTAGTTATTATTATTATTATTATTATTATTATATAACTGAAACTTTTGAAACTCTCACGTTTTTCCACCTCAGCATTATTTAAAAAAATAAAACCCTAAAAAAAAATTAAAACTATTAATACATCAGCATTATTTTTGGCGGCCGCCGTCCTCATCGTTGTTTTAACAGGTTGCAGGACCTTATGGAATTCCTTCAAACCCAGCAAGACGTGCTCTTTTCATTGTCTACCAGACAGCGGTTCCTTATATTGCAGAACGAATTAGGTTCAACAGTTCCATCTCTTTGATTTCTATTTTTTACACATAATATTTTTGTAATTGTGATTAAGTTTGAGCCTGCATTGAAACTTTACTCATAGAAAGTGCCGAATTTCCTGTTTTGACAGTTCTAGAGTAGTTTCCCGTGCCATTGTTTTGGCTGATTCACAGTCTGATGAGCCCCACAACAATGATGCTCCAGGAAGCAGTCATGTTCAATCTTCCACCCTCCTCCACATCAGGGGTGTCTGTTTCTTTGATAAGATTGAAAGAGAAATTCAATGGATTATGGTTGTATGCAGTTCAAAGATAGCCTACGGTATAGTTGTTATTTAGGCATCTTGCTAACTCCAGCCTTAATATATGAAAATATGATATAACCTTTTGAAACCAAGTCATGTTTTTATATGCAGTTTAATTGAATTACAACTTTTATTTTTTATTTATTTTTAAAGAAAACCCATGTCTACAAGGTATATGATGAGATTGTTCCTTTTATATTATTTTTTTCCATGAAACAATGTCCATTCCCTCCCCCCTCTCTTCTAATTCCCTCTCAGTTTTAGTGCTTTGTATTCAATTTAGCTTCCTTTAATTGGGTGTTAGAGCACATGGTGAACTGCTTTTCTTATTTAAGATTTATATGTCCAGGTACTCCCTATAGCTCAGAATTTTTGCAATTGGTTCTTCATGCTAACCTAATGTTCTTCTACTTTGAAGGTTATTCCTGTCTTTCAGAGTTTATTTAAGGGAGTAGAAATTCAAAATCTTAACGATTCAAAATTTTTTCTCTCCAAGCCTCTATTATCATATCAAAACCTGTTGTAGGCATTCATTATGTGTTCATTCGTTATTTGATTTTTAAATAGTTTTTATGTTTGTATTTGTGATTAAAATGAGCCGTACTCACAACAATTTTTGACAATTTTGAGTCCAACCTTAGGAACAAACTCTGGTAGCCATAGTATGACTCCACCGTGCAAGTTAACCCTATCTTCTAAGAACTTTCCCGTGCATCGCACGGGTTAGCGACTAGTTATTATTATTATTATTATATTAAAATGATTCAGAAAGTTAGTTATGGATTCAAAAAATGTCAAAAATACTTATAATCTAATTAGATAATTCTTTTACTTAAAAAAATAGGGTTAAATTTGTAATTCAATAAAATTCAAAAAAAAAAAAAAACTACTAGAAAAAACTTTTTTTTCCTAAAAATTAGCACACTCTCTATTTTATATATCTCACACACTTTTAATACATTCTATTCCTAAAAACTAGCACATACTAAATCTAACAGTTTACTCCATTTCAAATCATAAATTTTAGTTTCTTAAAAACCTCTTCTTGTGTAACCTAACTAACAGTAAATAAATTTAAATTGAAAAATTACATTAAATTAAAAAAAAAAAAAAAAAGCCCCATTGCACGTGCAAAGCAGCATGTGATGAGCCTAGTAAAAGTTTATTTCTTAATGATAAATCCATAAAAATGAGATTGCATTATTGAAGATTACTAGATTATGATCTGAGATGTTTTCTAATAAATAATAATTATCCACTATATTAAAATTTGATAGGTTTTTTTTTTTTTTTTTTTTTTGGGAAAAAGGATAGATAATCATAACCTAAAAAAATGAAAAAATTAGACAAAAATTAATGAATTCTGTAGGGAAAAAGTAATGAATAATTTCATTCTAAGTTACATAGATTTGATAAATTTCAAGACTAAGAAGCCATAGTGATTTATTGAGTTATTATCTTGAAATATTATATATTTATATTTGATAATAATAGAAGCAGAGGTTTTTTGTTTTGGTAAAAATAGAAGCAGAGGTTAATTGTTTAGTTTTACCAGCTGCATTTAAATGGCAGTTTACACTCATTGTTCACGCAAATTTTTTTTTTTTTTTTTTTTTTTAAATTAGTTGTTTTTCCTACCCTATATTTTATGGGTTACAATGAACCCAACCAAAGAAAGCCCAGGATTCATGGGCCCTTGAACGGGAAAAAGCCCAAACCAAAACACGGGCCAACAAGGCTCCAATTTCACAAAAGCATGAGGTCCTCAACATAAAGGGTCAGTAGCTCTAAACTTGCCGCAATTGGGCCCTAGGAAATGCCTACGATGGCCCAAGCCTGAGGAAACTAGCCCAAGTCATACTGCAAAACAAAAACAATTGGGCTCAATTTATGACAAATTAGGAAGAAATCCAACAGGGTACCCAATGGCCCCAAAGTGTAGCACAAAGAGCCACAAAACATGACTATTCATCATTCCGAAGTCAATACTTAGGGTTGAGTGACCTAATCAGCAGCCCAAGCCTGTAAAGGAGCCCGACCCATTACAATCAGAACCCGAAGGAGGAAAGGTTTGGTAGGAAGTAAAAGAAATTCCAAGAATGTGGTATTCTGCCTTGGACTTTTGGAGAAATTATACCGTCTTCATTGTCCACTACTCCACTAAAAAACTCCAACTTGTTTAAAATTTTTGAGTCAGTAATCAGTTTCTATTTAAAAAAAATTTCTAACTCAACAAATTTAAACAGGTGAAAGTCATTTAGTGGAATTGTGGACCACATCACTTATTTACCATGAGGACCTTATAATTTCTCGGACTTTTGGGTATTGTGTTTGCAGGGAAACACATAAGCTCAGTAGGAATTAGAGTAATGTTAGTGATATAAACTTTTTTACAAACTACTGATGTGATGAGTAGTTATTGGTAAATGAAAAAGTGATTAGTGGTGACAACTAGTAAGAAGTTAGACATATCAACAATTTTTAAAAATGTTGTAAAATTGTTTATGACTATAGCACTACTCTACTGCAAGATTAGGGGTAGAGGAAGGGGGGCTGTGCCCCCCCCCCCTCTCTGACTTTTCAAAATCTCTCCTCCCTCTTATATTTTCGGTAAAAAAAAATGTAATTTAGATATAAATTTAAATAATAGCCCCCTAGATTTTTATTAAAAGCATGTAACATATTTATTTAGATAACTAATTTATCATATTTGTATCCTCTAACTACTCTTGTACCATAAATAACTCAATAATTCAAAGTATATTTAATGTATTTTATGAAAATATGAAAGTTTATATATTGTTAATGCATTGTCTCTTTCTTCTAATTACTCTTATACCATAATTACATATCCTAGAAATATATTAGTACATATTTTTAATTAAAAAAATCTCATTTAAAAAATTAGAGACATGGACATTATATTTTTTTTCCTTTTAGAAGAAACAATAAATGCTTTTTTAGTAACAAGAAATAATAAATGTTGATTTCATGGTTTTTTTTTTTTTTGGTTGCTAATATGTTGATTTCACATGGTTAGGGCCTTAGGAGTTAAATTTTTTTTTTGGAGAATAAGTTTAAAATCTTTTAGTTTTTAGTATCTTATATATTTACTTTGTTATATGTAAGAAAATAACATTTGTTAAATCACATTACAAACATATTTTGTGTGTGAATTAATTTTTTTTAATATATATTTTGTATGGCTCCCCCTATTTCTCAAAAAAAAAAAAAAAAAAAAAAAAAGGCTTGGCTTCCCTAAATAAAAGTTGGCTCCGCCACTGCATAAGATGTAGGTCAATTCTATTGTTTAAGATTTACACCCCTATTGCCCATTAAGTTGGCTTCGTCACCATTTATTACCCTCAACTACAGGTTTTTCCCTATTAAATTCAACCCACTTGTGCATTCTGCCGCAATTTGCCTTCCATTCTGTCTAGAAGAGGAATTTTCCATTCATGGTTAGAAAGAAAAAGCATTAAAGTACTAAGTATATATTGTAGTTTAAAGTTACAACTAATTTTGTAACTAAACTTTATCAAATTAGTAATAATAAGTATATTTCACTCAAAAAAAGAAGAAGTAATAATAGGTATATCTACACGATAATAGTTCCATAATTAATCATGTTTATTGCTAGAAATTAATCTTATCAATTCTGTTATTGATAATAGACATTTTTAGAAAAAATAATAGTTATATGGCTAATAATATTGAATGAAAAACACGTTATTTGTTGCAAGACATATTAATAATTCACTCTCATTTGAATGGTTATTGTTATTGTGTTCACGTGTTGCTATTTATTCATTCAACATTTTAGGTCAGAGAAGTGTAGTGGAACTGGAACAGTGGAACGTGGATTCACCACAAGAAGGATAAGTATCTTCTATATGTCAAGAAATTCCAACTCATGGTAAGGGTGAGTATTTCTTGTAAATTGTTTTTGTAAATTTGTAATAGGAAAATGTTGGACTTTTTTGAAACTAATGAAATATGCAATGAGAAGTTTCTAAACGGTCGGGCCAATGGAAATATGTTGGAATTATTCTTTTTATAAATAAAATATTAATAACTTTCATCATTTTTATTTTTTATTTGTGTTGCAGGCAAGAAAAGTAATAGTGTTGAGATGCCGCTCAAATCTCACAACTAGTAGGTTGTGGGCAACAATCATTTAGGGTGCCACAATTTGGGGCTGTTTGGTTATATTGTTTAAATAATAGTTTTCAGTATTTAAACAACAATAATGTTTTTGACATGTATTTTTATTACATTTAAACACATATTTTCATAACATTGAAGATTGAACAACAATACTCAAACACTGTTGCCAAACGGGTAGGAGACCCAACCACAAAACGTGGTGGTTGGCTATGATACCAAATATTAGGAACCCATGGTTAGAACTCACAATTAAAAACCGGCTTGCAAGGATACCAGTGGTTAGTAATAGTTCCGCCAGTAATTATTAATTACTTGGAAATAGAATGAATATGTTTAGTTGCTCATCATCTGTTGCTAGGTCACACTTAGGTTAGACACACACTGTTAAGAACATGGATAATGATAGAATAGTGAATTCTGAGGAATATAGTATGAAAGATATAGATAGGAATTTGCTAGAATGGAATAAATGGAATATACCGACAAAAAAAACTGATAAAATCTACCAACAGACTTCATTTTCTAAATTATCCTTCTTGACAGACTACACAATAAAAACTATTGAAAGAACTTACTCTTTATTTAATGAATATGAAACAATTCAGTTATTTTCAATAGACTCAATTAACCGACATAGAGAAAAATATGCCTTTTTACATGTTGGTTTGGTCCAGGTAGCTGTAAAACCATTAACAAGAAAAGTTTTAAATACAAGTGTTTTACTTTGCTTAAGAGATGACAGACATTTGAGATTTAATGACTCACTTTTAGGAATGATGGAAACAAGTTTACATAATGGACCAGTATATTTTTATTGTTATCCTAATTTTGCTTTAAGTCTATTTGACAGAAATATTATGGATGCTTTAACTTTGAATGTAAAAATAGATGGTTATTATATGAAAGAAGGCTCAGAACCTTTAGCTATTATTTATAGGATTTATTATAAACTTATGAAAACCACCCTTGACCCTCAATCCATGGTAGAACCATCCCCTAAAGGACATACTCTCCTTCTTCAAGCCTCAACCCCAAATAGTAGACTTCGTGTACCCCAACAAATATAATGGAAAGACATAAACCTTCTTGAACGATGGCAACTACAGGCCATTGCTTCCACAACAAAGATAGAATACACAAAACCAGACTTCATAGCACAGAAGACAGATGGTACGATTATTATTTCTTTCAATAATAATGACAGACAAACCGACAACCTTATTAGACCCAGTAGTTCTTCAAGTAGAAAGACTCCTATGATGTTTACCCCTAGAAGCTCCTTCTCCTCCAGGACATCTTTCTTTGATTCTAAACCTTTACCTCCTCAGAATCTTCCTCCAGTTATACACCTTCCTCCTATAAACACCAAAAGAACCCCAGCCCAGACAGAAACAGCCTATTATCAGACAGAAACCACGCAACCGACCCCTAATGTTCATCAAGCCCTTTAAGAGCCACAACCTCAACCTAATTCTCCTACTCAAACAGACATATTAGGATTCATAGATCATGACAGACGAATTAATGTTTTATCTAAGGAATTTGTTTTAGATAAGGAATTACTAAAACATGACTATTTAAAACCTGAAAACACTGATAGAAAAAACTAGTTTTTTAAAGAATATAACGAACAAGAAAGGAATAATTTAAGAATCAAATATTATGAAATGGTGACAGACTTGTAGATACACTTTAGTTTCTTTGACTTTTTGGACTATCATAACAAAAAGATAAGTGTGATAGAAAAAACATTGTCATGCACAAAGACAGAAAATCATGAAAAGGTGTACCAAACTTATCCACCCTTTGAATCAATTATATTGAATCAAAGTAGCGGAGTCCAAGTGTTGGCTACTCCTATTAAAAGACCTAGTCTAAGTGATGATAATAAGAACCTAGATAGTATAATTCTACAGAATAATTATACTAATATATATCTAAAATCAATAGGTTAAAAGCTACAAGACATAGAAGATAGAATAACACCCCCTTCCACCTCCATAAAAAAGGAAAATGAGTCTAATACCCCTTTATTTATCCCTCATGAAATACCTCCTCACCTTAGATCACCTTTGAAGAGACCTATGACAGAGAAAACTGATGATCTACTTAATGAAATAAATAAAAAGTTAGGCTTAATGAAACTAGAATCACAAAAAGACAAGGAGCCACTAAAAAACAAAAATATGACAATAAATACAATAGGAAGAACTAAGTCTTCATAGGATGAAGAATCAGAAGACAATCAATTAACAGATTTGACAAACTTATCAGACATAGATAATTTAGAATCACAATTTACAGATAAATTACAAATTAATAAATTAACTTTAGCATCTTCATCACAAGATCGCAAAAAAGGAAGGATTGAAGAAATATACCCCAAAAAGAATTGGTATCCTAAACCTACTCCCCCTAATTTACAATTTGAAGAAAGACATACTTTTGTTAATTCATCTTATTCACCAGATTTAATTTATGAGTGGAATATTGATGGAATGTCAAAATATGAAATAATAAATCTTTTACATGAAATGAACTTGCTCACTAATGTTTATAAGAATCATGGAAAATCAGATCACTAGATAGCCCATTTAATTGTCACCAGTTTTACTGGCCAATTGAAAGGTTAGTGGGATAACTATTTAAATAATGATGACAGAAATCAAATATTGACAACTGTTAAAAGAGAAATAGATGGAAGTGTTATAATGATAGATAGACAACCTTCACAAGATGCAATTAATACTTTAATTTTTACCATAACTAAACATTTTGTTGTAGATCCTAATCAATATAAAAAAAAAGCTTCAGTTGCTTTAATTAATTTAAGATGTCCACAACTTTCAGACTTTAGATGATATAAAGATGTTTTTATTTCAAAAGTTTTAAGTAGAAATGACTGTCAACAATCCTACTGGAAAGAAAAATTTGTTACTAGTCTACCTTATTTCTTTGCTAAAAAAGTTAGACTTGATATAGCCAGTAATGACGAAACTATAGACTATCCTAGCTTAACATATGGTGATATAATATCCTCAATCAATAAAATAGGTCTATGGTTGTGTAATGATTTAAGGCTAAAAAATCAAATAGAGAAAGAAAAAAGATATGCTAAAAAGGAGCTAGGAGCTTTTTGTGAACAATATGCTTTGATCCGTTGATTGCTCCCTCTAGGAAAAGAAGGAAAGAAAAGAAAGATGTTGACAAATATAAAACCAATAATAGAAGATACAATAAAAGTAGGTCTAAAGAAAAGAGAGAAAAGTCCAAAAGAAAGAAACATGATAGATATAGAGAGAATGACATCGTTTGCTTCAAATGTGGTAAAAAGGGACACACTAGTAGATACTATAACTTTCAAAGAAAGATAAACAAACTTGACATATCAAGAAAATTAAAAGATAAATTAATGAGTATACTAGAACAGACAGATACTGATGAAACATATAATGAAATTCACCAAATAGATAATTGTGATATCACCTCATCATCAACAGATATTTCTTCAGATAATGGAAAGGTTAAATTATGTAATTGCAATAATCTTGATAACTGGTACTGTAAAAGAAAATTTAGAATAAGTGTTTTAACAAAACAAGAAGATATAATAATAGATTTAATAGACAAACTTACAGATTTACAATCCAAGAAGGATTATTTGTCTAAACTAAAAGAATCTTTAACTCAAACTAACATATTGGAAATAGATTTGAAAGATTATAAGTTAACCTATAATTTTGCAAAAATTACTGATAGATTTAAACCCAGTAAACCTATAACAGTAATAGATTTACAGACATATATTAATAATCTAAATAAAGAATTAAAAGAATTAAAATTAGAAAATTTCATTTTAAAAGACATGATTGAGTAGATAGCCAGACAAGTAATTAGTGTAAAGGAAAGAATTAAATATAGTAATGAACCCTTAACAAACTCCTCTCTTCCTGACAGAAATAATTATACAGATAAAAGTTCATATAAAGATGAATTTTTAAATATAATTGAAAGAATGATATTCCAGAAATGGTATATTGAAATAACTCTAGTTGTTCATAAAGAATTCTCATTAACAGTTGTTGCACTTGTTGATTCCGGTGTTGACATGAATTGCATACAGGAAGGATTAATACCTTCCAAATATTACGAATCAACAACAGACAGATTAACTCATGCTAATGGTAATAGACTTTAAATAAGTAATAAATTGACAAAGACATACATATAATATAATGGAATCAATTTCAGAACACCTTTCTTCTTAGCAGACAAGTTGTCCTCTAAAGTTATTTTAGGGATCCTTTTTTCGCTTTACTTTATCCTTTTTCCATGATAGACAATGGAATATGTACTAATATTTTGGAAATGAAAGTATTTTTTAGGTTCATCCGACCTCCAATCCCTAAGGATATACATTTGCTGAAAGAAATCTCAATATTTAAGGACATAAATACTGATGAGCCAATAACAGACAATGATGAGATTACTACAAATCCAAAGGTAGATGATACTATAAGTTCTACCCAGTAGCACTTAAGTATGTACATATTATTTGAAATATATATAGTTTATTTAAAGTTTGTTTTCAAAAAGTCTATTTAAAGATTGCTTTCAGAAACTTGTAGAATATTATAAAGTTGTTTTTGATAAATCTGTCTAGGAGTCTGTCAGATGCATGCGGGTGAATAGTGTCTTGTCAAGAATATTTGTTTGTTTTTTCTAGATCTGTTTGTTTGAAGCGTGCAGGTGAATAGTGTTCTATCAGGAATGTCTGTTTGTTTTTTCTGGATCTGTCTAGATTGTCTATCACATGCTCATAAATAGTAATTTGTCATAATTATCTTTGAAGGATCTGTCTGAGCAGGCTGTCATTCAGTTTTGTCTATCATATGTCATAGGGATCTTGAGAATCTTGAAATGCTTCTGGGTGAGTCCTGTAATTTGAAGAGGAGGATTCCATTATTATGTCATCTTCATCATCCAAAATTTGTTATGCAGCTTCAAGCAGTTGCTTTTTAAGCTGTCTTCTATTTGAGACAAAGGCAAGCTGGCACTAAACTTGACTCTTTTTTAGAAGGAAATTAGAACTTTCTATCTGAGAGGAAGAGGTCTTTTTCTGTAATTCTTGGCAAATATGATCAAAATTAAACTTATTCCACCATTTTAATTTAAACTTTCTGGTGAGCATGGGAAAAGGATACTGAGGATGCTTTTCTATCTTGTATTCCCATCTAATGATCCATGGGAGAACTGGAAACGTGTAAAAGAACTGCAAAAGATGTGGGAAATCTTTAAGGTGCAATGTGTTTGGTTCTTTCTTGAAAGTCTCATAGGCTTTTAGGAGGTCAGGAGGGAGAATCATAGCTTCAGGACCATAGGAATTCCATCAGTCAATAAACCATCTTGGTATCATCATGTCTTTCTTTCTATACATATCAAACCGGAAAAACCAAGTATGTCTATAAATATTGTTTTGGAGTAAAAGGAACCTATCCCAAGCTTCCATATAGTCATAATAATTATAAAATTGAGGTTCAAAGAGTTCAGAAAAGTTCCTGGTGATCCATGGCTATGCTTTCCACTGGGAGGGGGTGAGAATCTGTTTTATGACGACTTTAGAGTAGCCAACTCTATTTGAGTCTTGGGAACAAGGCATATGTATTACCAAAATTGAGTCTGTATCAATTAAAATAAACTTATAAAATGTCTAGGTCTTTAATGTTTCTGTCTTAGGGTGTTCCCATCTTGGGGGTATGAGCTGTCTGACTAGGGAAAGGGTGTTTGGTATGTGCTAGTATTCTAGTTCAATCCATAAAATATAATTCCAAGAATCTTTTGGGAGTTTAATACTGTGATCTTCTTTTGGGGTTTGGGCTTCCTGAAAGGTGGAGGATTTGTACTTTGGTTGGTTGGAGGGAGAGGCTAAAGGGGGAAAAGATGATGCAACTATGTTAAATGGTTTCTTTAGGGGAGGAGTTGAGGGAGTTGAAGGCGAGGCATATGACTGTTTGGTTATTGGAGTCGAGCTTAGGGAGAATGGTTGGAAGGGGTTCGGGCTGCAAGTTAATGGGGGTCTTTCTTGGGGTCTATTTGAAGAGAAAGTAGGTGAGGTGAAAGAGGGACAAAAGAGAAATCTGTTAGGGGGTGGAGGAATCGGTGGAGCAGCATAAGACTATCTAGTTCTAGGTTTTGTGGATTGTTCTTATCTGCAGGGGAACTCATCTTCCCTATAGAAATTCTCGGGTTAGGAAATCAGGAATCAAATTAGTTTCTCCTTTAATATATTCAATATCAAAGTAAAAAATACTTAAAATAGCCTGCCATCTAGCAAAACTCTGTTTGGAAACAAGATTTTGAACATCTTTCTGTAAAACTTCTTTAGCACTTTTACAATCAACTCTGATTAAAAACTTTTGATTAAAAAGATCATTTTCAAATTTTGAAACACATAATATAATAGATAAAATTTCTTTCTTAATAGTGCTGTAATTCTACTGGGTAGCTGACCAAGAGCCAAAATAGAATCTAACAATCTATTCTTTGATATCATTTTTTGCTACTTGTTTTAGAATTCCACCATAAACTATGTCAGAAGCATCCGTCTTAACAATTTTAAAAGTATTAGGGGAAGGAATAACAATACAAGGAAGTTGCTTAACATATTTTTGTATTTGTCTGATTATCATAGTATGTTTTTCTGTCCATGGAGGAGGATTCTTCTCTAGCCTTTTATACAAAGGTCTGCATATCTTTCTTAATCCTTGAAAGTAATCTGAAACATAATTGAGGCTGCCAAGAAACCTTTGTAACTAGTTTTTATCTTTTATTTCATCTGGGAATTTATCTACAAATTGAATAGCTCTGTCAATGGGGCTTAAGGTTCCCCTGTAAATATTATGACCTAAAAATCGGATTTTATCATTAAACAAATTTATCTTAGTGGTTGATACAACTAATCCATTATGCTTAATTACTTTAACAAATATATCTAAATGTTTCCAATGGTCATCGATTGTTTTAGAAAAAATTAAAACATCATCCATATAAACAATTGAAAAGTCTGTAAAATGTGTAAATATATCATTCATTATGTTTGAAATTCACTAGATGCATTTTTTAAGCCAAAGGGTATGACATTCCACTCATAATGACTGAATGGAATTGTAAAAGCAATTTTATATCTGTCTTTTTCATCTATCTGTATCTGCCAAAATCCACTTTTCATATCAAATTTAAAAAATATGGTTGCTTCATTAAGTCTGTCAAGTAGATCTTTCTTATTGGGAATAGGATATCTTATCCATTGTAATGTTTTATTTAAAGGTTTATAATTTATAACTAATCTTGGAATTGCTCATTCCAGTTCAGCCTGTTTATTAATATAAAAAGCATCACAGCTCCAAGGGGACTTGCTTTTTCTGATTAAACCTTTATTTAAAAGTTCTTCAATTTCTTTTTTACAGTGTTCTAATAATTCATTATTCATTTGTATTGGTCTAGCCTTAGTAGGTATTTGTCTTTCATTAAAGTCTTTTTCATAAGGTAATTGTACTATATGTCGGTGCTTATGCCAAAAAGCAGTATGGAGATTAGAACAAATTTCTATCTCAATTTGTTGTCTGGATAATTTTATTTTATGATTTAATATGGGATCTGTCAATTGATTAGCAATTCTTTCATATATTATTCTGACTCTAAGGATAGCAAATGTCTGTTTTTCATGTAAATTCTTTCTTTATCAATTTCTTTTATTATGGAAATATTATCTAGTGAATAGATTTCTTTCGAGATAGGTGGTAAAATGAATTTTAAAAAGTATGTCTTTTCCTAACACATTAGTTTTAATTCCTTCAGCTGTTGTTAATAAGGGATAAAGTAAGGCCATAAAGGGATTCCCTAAAATAATTTTAGAAGAAAGGTCTTTAATTAAAACAAAAACAATTTCAAAACATACTTCATCATTACATTTATGAACATTAGGTATTTTGTAATTAATTATGAGCTTTTCTCCATTAGCCTGAGTTAATCTTTCAAATGATTTTTCATAATACCTTGAAGGTATTTATCCTTCTTGTATACAATTCATGTCAGCACCAGAGTTTATTAAAGCAATTTCTGTAAAAAAAAAAAAACTCTTTATTAATTACTAGAGTGATTTCTATATGGCATTAAGAAGTTACTAGGAACATATATTACTGTATAGTCACTACTTGCTCCTTGTTAGCGTTGGTCAACCTCAAGACTCATTGGCAAACCGTAGTTTCACATTGGTCAGCCCGTTTTTGGTTAGCCAAAAGATAGGCGTTGTTTGGGTGGTCCTGCAATGGAGTTTCCCGAGGAGGTGGTCCTGATAGCAAGGATACCAGTGGTTAGTAACAGTTCCGCCAGTAATTATTAATTACTTGGAAATAGAAAAAATACGTTTATCAGCTCGTCAGTTGCTTGCTTGTTCACACTTAGGCTAGGCACACACTAATAAGAAACATTGACTATGATGATATAGATTATTATGAAGGTTATAACATAAGGGATATAGACAATAATTGGCTAAATGGTAATATGGATTATGAAGAAACAAATTCTGATTCTAACAGTAATACTGATGATTATAACTATAACAATAACACAAATAATTGGAGTACATTAATAAGAGATAAAATCAACTGACAGACTCATAGTTACAATAATAGTTTCTTAGACAGAATTAATTAAAAATTAGAATCTTTAGAAAATATTGAAAGATCCATTACAATAGTGTTCAGGAAAAAGTTTGTTTTATTATATATGCTATAAATTTTAAAAATAATTTTCTTTTAAAAGATTTCAAAGGAATTTTACAAAAAGACATTGATAGATAAGTTTTTAAAATGAATTTGAAAGAAGCCCCAAAACCCAATTGCATACTACTATGAATAAAAGACCCTCCAAGGCAAACATGAAAGGAAAGGGCAAGGCACCAACAGTGCAACCCAAAGAAATCCAAAAGGCTTCAATGAAGATTTCGGATAAGCATGAAGGTACCTCGATAGAGACAATATCCCTTCAGGATACGTTGCTAGCAGAGGCAATGTATTCATGTGGTGGAAAAAGTGAAATTCTGCAAGAAGTGCTCTGCACTAATCTCATTTTTCAAAATGGAGAATTTACAGACCTTCCTTTTCATATTAAATTACTTCTTGATAATCTTCAAGCAGCTTTCACCCTCAAACAGGCACCTTTATTCCAAAAGACCCTTAAGGCTTTGAAATTACATCTTGTTAGTACCAGTGCATTTATTGAAGCATTTGGTTTTCAACTCCCTGGCAAGGAGGATGGAGATTCAAGCTCCACAAAGACAGAATCACAGTCTCTAAAAGGCTATCTTATGGGAACAAGTTTTCAAAACTCCACCCTAAGATTCAGCAAAAAATGAGACTTTCCATTAGAACTTTACCTCCTGAAATCCAACATAATATACTAACTCATAAAGCCATAACCAGTTCTTATGACAGATGGATATATCTTTTTAAAGTTTTAGTTTCTACAGCATTTATCAGAACTGAAGACATGACAGATGACATATGGCTATCTCATAAAGCTACATGGTATGAAAGTTTTGGCGAAACAAACAGAGTTTATGAAGGAACTTTTGATAGATACAATCCTTATCCGAGACTACTTATCAACACGAAGACAGAAGATCCAATAATTTGTAATCCTTTATAGTTATCTGAAATGCTAGAAGTAGGGTTCATTAGCAAATTAATCATAACTTCTGGAATTCAGATTAGTTTATTTCCCAAAGTCATCCAAGAAGCAACCGCACAGATTAGAGGACTTAATTGTATGAAGATCACTATCTGGAGCACTCATCCAGCTTGGGACATTAGTTATTATATGGAAGTTCGGCAAACACACATTTTGGTCCTTATCCATGATTGGGGTTGTATCCTCGAATACAACTGGTATACATGGGATACTTATTTATCACTTGATGATCCAGATGCTCTGGCTTAAGAATGGTTCAATTTCATAAATAACAAGATTTATGAAGTACAGAAGGAATTAGACAGAGGCTTCCACTTATATGGCTACACCAACAAGATAGTCGTATATGGTCCAAGACCTTTAACAAGAAGGCTTATTGGGAAAAGAAAGATTGCTAAGGATCCTAGACTAATGACTACAAAGGATTGTGTTCCTATCTATCTCCCTATATTATACTACGTTCTATGTGGTAACTATGGAGTTATCCATGAGCATGAGCAGTATGAAGATAACTCTAATCTACTAGATTATGATAACTACGCGGATACAGATTGATAGACAGACAGACATGCTCTCTTGGACAGACAACTACGACAGATCACTATTCACTACGACAGATCACTATTCACTAGCACGCGTGAATAAATTTCAAATAGGTCCAAGACCTTCCAGACAGACACAGACAGATATTCATAAGTCACTATTGTTTACTAGCATGCGTCTACTATTTATCAGCATGCATGGAAAGAGACTGATAGATTCCCAGACAAACTACTACTCATCAATAGTAATTTCCACAATATTCTACAAGTTTTCACCGACAGATTAACTTGAGATAACTTTACTAACTCAGGTTATTTTTGAAGACTTACTATAGTTCACTTCATCTATAAATAGATAGACTTTGAAGATAGAAGACAGGTCCAGAATTAAGGTCCAAAATAGAGGTTCAAGTTCAAAAGTTCAAACTCTAGAAAGAAGATAGCTCTCTCCCTCTCCCTTAGAAAGATTTTTGTAATCCTTCCTTTCTTGTAATCCTATAACCCTTCCCTTTAGACAGAATCTTGTAACCTTTAGTTTCAAAGACAATTTTACTTTGTAATCTTGTAACTTTTCAGACAGTTTTTTTTTTTTCAAAGCTTGTATCAAAGACATAAGTTTTTATTCAAGTAAGATTTTACTAATTTCTTTTTTCATATTCCATACTCCGTTTTAACTTATTTTGAATATATTTATTTTGTTGTTTTCTTCTTTATCATCTATTTTATCATTGTTTATGCTTCCATATTACTGATGTGCTCTCTTCTGGGTATGTAAAAAAAAAAAAAAAATCAATTTTTAACCATTACAAATATTTTTAAAAAGTGTTATATCGACAATATTTTCATAATAAATCATAGGTGGTAAGTTGTTATTGGTTCTAATTAATTTAAACCTACAACTTAAATTACTTTTTTGCCTACTCATAATAGTTAATAATAATCTGCCACTTAAAATTTGTTGTGAAAATATTGTGACATTTTACAATATTTAAATATATAATTACAAGTTCATTTTTTTGAAACTTTAAGCAGCAGCCAAAAATGCTACAATAGGTGAACTATTTATTGCAGAGGGTTTTTACTCCGTTGCAAAATAGGAACTATAGCAGTGGTTTTTTTTGGTGGCCCACCTCCGTGTGATGGTGTATTGCCAAAAGAGAAAAATTATTTGGTTCACTAAAATGATCATCTCAACCAATAAAATGCTGCCAATTATGCAAGTGTAACATCATATTGTTTTTTTTTTTCCCCCTAATTCTCTTATGCTAATTAGAAAGCTAACTTACGCATAAGGGTGGCAAATTTTATCAATATCCATGAACCCACCCATTACCCACCTTATTTGGGTAAGTCTTAACCCAACCCATTTGAATATTTGGGTTAAATGGGTAAAGACCCATTTGGTTATTTAATTAGATGGGTCTAAATGGATAAACCCACTAATATCCATTAAACTCATCTAAAATTCAAATAAACAACATAAAATCTAAATTTCTAGAAAATGACTAAAATACCCATAAAATTTAAAAAATGACCAAAATACTATCAAAACCCAAAAAATGACCAAAATACATCCAAAACCCAAAAAATAACCAAAATACCCCCGAAACCCAAAAAATGACCAAAATACCCCTAAAACCTAAAAATGACTAAAATACCACAAAAATCCAAAAAATGACCAAAATACCCCCGAAACCTAAAAATGACCAAAATACCCCCGAAACCTAAAAATGACCAAAATATCCCTGAAACCTAAAAAATTACCAAAATACCCTCGAAACCTAAAAATGACCAAAATACTTCCAAAACCAAAAAAATGACCAAAATACCCCCTGAAACCTAAAAAATGACCAAAATACCCCTGAAACCTAAAAATGACCAAAATACCCCTGAAACCTAAAAATGACCAAAATACCACCGAAACCCAAAAAATGACCAAAATACCCCCGAAACCTAAAAATGACCAAAATACCTCCAAAACCCAAAAAATGACAAAAATACTCCCAAAACCCAAAAAATGACCAAAATACCCCCAAAACCCACAAAATAACCAAAATACCTCCAAAATCTCTACAATGAGCAAAATACCCCCCCAAACCTCTCAAATGTCCAAAATATCCCTAAAACCCAAAAAATAACCAAAATACCCCCGAAACCTAAAAATGACCAAAATACCCTCAAAACCCAAAAAATGACTAAAATACCCCCAAAACCCACAAAATGAAAAAAATACCTCCAAAACCTCTAAAATGAGCAAAATACCCCCCCACCCCAAATCTCTAAAATGTCCAAAACATCCCAAAAACTCAAAAATTACCAAAATACCTCAAAAACCCCAAAAATGACCAAAATGCTTCCTAAACCTAAAAAAGGACCAAAATACCCCATAAATCTTAAAAATGACTGAAATACCTCTGAAACCTTAAAATTACCAAAAATACCCCCGAAATCTAAAAAAAGACCAAAATACCTCTAAAACCTATAAAATGATTAAAATACCTCAAGACCTAAAAAATGACTAAAATAACCCCAAAACCTAAAACAATGACCAAAATACCCCAAACACCTAAAAAAAATGACCGAAATACCCCCAAAACCTAACAATTACCAAAATACACCCTAACCTAAAAAATTACCAAAATACTCCATAAACCTAAAAAATGACCGAAATACCTCTAAAACCTATAAAAAAAAAAACTGAAATACCCCCGAAACCTAAAAAAATTACCAAAATATCCTGAAACCTAAAAAATGATTGAAATACCCTAAAAACCTAAAAAAAAAAGACCAGAACAACCCCAAAACCTAAAAAAAATGATCGATAAAAACCCCTGAAACCCAAATTATGAACAAAATGCCCCTAAACATGTAAGATGACCAAAATACACTTGAAACCAAAATAACCCCAAAACCTAAAAAAAATGATCAATAAAAACCCCTGAAACCCAAATTATGACAAAAAATGCCGCTAAACATGTAAGATGACCAAAATACACCTGAAACATCTAAAATTACCGAAATAGAGGTTTAGGGTATTTTGGATGTTTCAAGGATATTTTTGACAAATTAAAGGTTCTAAGAGTCTTTCATTCATTTTATAGGTTTCGAGGGAATTTCAGTAATTTTTTAGGTTTCGGGGTTATTTTGATCATCTTTTAGATTCTAAGGGTATTTTAACCATTTTTTAGGTTACGAGGGCATTTCTGTCATCTTTTAGTTTTAGGGTTATTTCAGTAAATTTCTAGGGTTCAAAAGTATTTTGGTAATTTTTAGGTTTTGAGGTATTTTGGTAATTTTTTAGGTTTCGGTGGTATTTTGGTCATTTTTAGGTTTTGAGGGTATTTTGGTCATTTTTTGGGTTTTAGGGATATTTGGTATTTTTTAAGTTTCGAGGGTATTTTGATCTTTTTTGGGGTTTAGGGGGTATTTTTATCATTTTTAGGTTTTGAGGGCATTTTGGTAATTTTTTAGGTTTCGGGGGTATTTTGGTAATTTTTAGGTTTCGGGGGTATTTTGGTCATTTTTTGGGTTCCGAGGGTATTTTGGTACTTTTTTAGGTTTCAGGGGTATTTTGGTCATTTTTTTGGTTTTGGAAGTATTTTGGTCATTTTTAGGTTTCGAGGGTATTTTGGTAATTTTTTAGGTTTCAGGGATATTTTGGTCATTTTTAGGTTTCGGGGGTATTTTGGTCATTTTTTGGGTTTTGGGGGTATTTTGGTCATTTTTTAGGTTTTTGGGGTATTTTGGTCATTTTTAGGGTTTGGAGGTATTTTGGTCATTTTTTAGGTTTTAGGGGGTATTTTGGTAATTTTTAGGTTTCGGGGGTATTTTGGTCATTTTTTGAGTTTTGGGAGTATTTTGGTCATTTTAGAGATTTTTGAGGTATTTTGGTCATTTTTGTGGTTTTTAAGCATATTTGGTGATTTTAGAGATATTAGAGGTATTTTGGTCATTTTAGAGGTTTTATGGGTATTTTGCTAATTTTAAAGATTTTGGGGATAATTTTGGATGTCCAAGGGTATATTGGTAATTTTGGAAGATTAGAGGTATTTGCATCATTTTAGGTATTTAAGGGTATTTTGGAGTTCAAGAGGGTATTCAAGTAGTTTTAGAGGTATTTGGGTCATATTGGGTTAAATGGGTGGGTTACTAATTAAATGGGTTGGGTTGGTAATGGATAATTAATTTATATATAAACGGGTTATAAATGGATAAATGAGTAATTATACACCCAACCCATTTATGACCCAACCCGCCCATTTGCCACCCCTACTTACACACCCGTATAGATGACAACATTTCATTGAGTGGGACCATTTCAGCAGTCCTCTTTTGTGAACCTAATAATTTCTCATCACGAGGATGTATTAAAAAAAAAAAAAGAGCCATACGAACGACGTCTTCATCCTAACTAAAGTAACATTAACTTTAACGTTTGAAGAAAGGTTAGTGAGCGAAAGAGACGTGAGCACCTTGGGGGAAAAAAAAGACAGGTTAGTTCACTTCTGGTACATGAATTGGGATAGGAATAATGTGACAAAAGATACGCAATCAAATGGAATATATAAAATTGTTTTTTATTTTTTTATTTTTTTTGGTTCTGAAATCTGAATACTAACTACGAATATATTAAGAAGAAGACTCAGGGCCAAACCCATCTGCCTTCTCCATTTGTAAAACAGTGACATGAAGATTGGAGATGGTACCAGGACAATTTCAAAAAGGATGGTTATTGTTCATTTATAGGGATTTTTTTGTAACATTTTTTGTTGCCCACCTCCGCATGAAGGTCATGTATTTTGAGAAATACCTTGCCAACAGGACATTATATAGAAGAGTGTGGTTATTGCTCATTAATCTCCACCCTTCCTTTGTTAGAAGGATTAGGTTATAAGCTTTTAGTTCCTAAAATCTTGTGACATTTTAATTTTTCACACCCCTCCCATTCAATCCATTTGCTTTTCCTTTGTCCCTGTGTTGTCTCCACCGAAACTTTTTAATCATAGCCATTGAGCTTGCTATCTAAAACATATACACTCATTACATAGGTTTGTATAAAAAATTTTAAAATTTTTCCCCTAAATACTATATTTTTACTTAAGCGAGAGTGAGAGTAAAAATAAAAATGAAGAGAAAAACAATAATGAAAATGAAAACACTTTTTTCAAGAATAAGAAAAATAGAAGAAACCACACACACAACAAAACTCAAAACCCCACGATGGGGAAAAATGGGCTTTTACTCTTATTTTTTAAAATATTTAGCATAATGTTCCTATTTTAAAACTATTAAGCACCGTGTTCCTGTTTTGAAACTCGATTTTTAAAGGAATATGACATTAGCAATATCGAGTTCTATGCATATTTTGCCACTTAATTTTTTTTGAAAATTTAAGTAAACTTCAACATGACTAATGTCGAGTTTCACTTAAAAATATACATATAACTCAATTTTGAGGATATTAAATTTTATACCGAACTTGATTTTATTAAAATTAAGCTTAAAAAATAAAGATATTTTGTTAAATAATTTCAAAACAAAAATATTATGCTAGATATTAAAAAAAATTAAGGGCAAAAGTACATCCCCCACCAAACGAGGGTAATGAGCACGCATGACTCTATGACATCAGTCATATTACATCATCATTTTCAGGAAAAACCTGGTATAATATAATATTCCATTCAATTTGAAGATCTAGAACAAAAGCGTGCCTCCCCCAAATCCACCCTCCCAAACCGCATGCTATACGAGTCCGCATGTGTCTAGGACATCAGTCGTATTACATCATTATTTTCAGGAAAAACCTGATATAATATAATATTCCTTCAAAACTTAATAAACGGGTGATATATTTATAAAAATAACTATTTATTAATATTTTTTTTAGAGATAGTTTTAATCTATGGCGTTTATTTTTTATGATAATTTTTTATCATCAGAAAAAGACACCAATCAATTTTTGGTATATGTAGAAATTGAACTCCAGATCTTTTATATAAGAGTCAGAGACTTTACCAGTTAAACTAATTGAAACTCACTTCATTAATACATATTATTTATTTGTTAATTGGATTTTTTTTTATTAATACATCTCATATTTATTAAATTTTGATATTGTGGACAGGGGATCATTTGATACCAAATATAACAATAGATTTTGTGGGGCTGGTGCATTGGGAGTCGGGATTTATATTATTCCAACTGATCTCTATCTAACAAAAAGAGCCTGTTTTATAACTCTGGCAGGCACTGTGGTCGGTGAATAATTGCTAGTATTTTATTACTAGGAATCAGGCACTTTTTTGGATCTTACTTCGGCTTGTGGAGGTACATGTGAAATTTCATTGGCCTGGTTTGCATCCCGAGATCACGGTCAAAGATATACTGACGGGTAAAAAAAAAAGTAACATGCATGCAGATTTCGTTATGAATAAAAAAACATATTGCTTTTGTTCAATAATATAAACGAGGACGAAGACCAGCCTCGGTGCTAATTGTTTCTGTGAGCTCTCAATTTTTTATTACATTAATAAAAAAAATTTATCATAAACAAATTCAACAATGCTTTTTACATAAATATTTTATAATTTTTTTTTTCACAATATATGATGTGATAGAATGAGATTAGACATCATTTTTATATGAATTATTTTTAGGCGAAAATCACATTATTTTTACATTTTCAGGCGATTCTCACTTTAATTCATAGATTTTATTTTTACCGTTTTTAATCTTTATCATAAAAAACGCTTCTTATTTTGGTCCCTGTTATTACATAAGAGACAAAAAATACACACGTGGCAAACAGCAGAATTAAAAAAATATTAAAAAAAAACTAATTTATCAATTTTAACTAAATAAAAAAAAACCTAAAAACATAATGAAAAACCAAAAACCACATGAATCAAGATCTAAGTATATCTTGAACAAGAATAACAAAAATACCAACCTAGATGTTTCTCAAAAAAAAAAAAAAAAACCAGATTTAAATACAAATTCAGAGTTAAGTAGTCCCACGTATTATTATCAACCCAGTGTTAGCAAAACGAGGACATTTAGCCAAACATCAGTGAGGACTAGAGTGATGATGGTGATGATGGAGAGCAAGGCCAAGACGATGTGGTTGTCAACAGTGATGTGGAAGAGGAGGAGTGGACGGTCGCGGAGGAAGTAGAGGAAAGACTAGGTGACAAAGACAATCATGAAGATCGGCTGCCAGAGGAGGCTGAGATCAAGGTTGCGCTTGACTTGAGCAATGGCTTCGCCGAGTGTGTAAGGGCGCGTGAAGGAAGAGAATGGTTGGACGAGCTCGTGCCATGGATGGCACATGGCGAAGACGGAGCACGCGGCGGCGATGTTGGCGGTGGTTGTGGATGTGGAGGGAAGTGTGTTGTAGTAGCCTGGTGATGATTGTGAAGAAGACATTGCTTAGAACAAACCCTTTTTGTGAATTTGAAAAGAGATTCCAAAATTCCAATCCTCAAATTGAAAAGAAAAGAAGCACAGAGCAACGGAGAGAGATTGAGATTTGTGGTTGTTTTATTATTATTATAATTATATTTGAGAATTTGTAAAATGTGGAAAATGGACTACATTTTCCTTTTGATCATGGTTTTGTATATGTTTTTGCTTGTTTGGATGCTAAGAAAATGAAATAAAAGAGAAGAAAATCTTGAATTTCTTATTTTTTGGGCAACCGTGTTCTTGGGGGAAAAACATAAAGAACAATTATTATTTAAATAATTAAATTATAACTAAAATTTTATTTTATTTTAAAATAAAATAAAATATTTTTAATATTTTTTTAATTCTGCCGTTTGTCACATGTGCATTTTCCGTTTCTAATGTAACGGCAGGGACCAAAACGGGTAGCGTTTTTCAAGATAGGAACTAAAAACGGAAAAAATAAAATCTAGGGACCAAAGTGGGAATTGCCTAAAAATGTAGGGACGAAAATATGATTTCCGCCTTATTTTTATTGTACACTAATCAATATTAGTCATCTTAAAAATAACAACAACTATATATATATATATATATATATATATATATATATATATATATATATATATATATTTTAGAAGAGATTTAAATTATCATAGTATTAGCTTATACATTTTTTAAATCATAAATTTCTAAAATATATAATAGTTTATCATTATATATATATATATATATATATATATATATATATATAGAGAGAGAGAGAGAGAGAGAGAGAGAGAGAGTATTTGGTTTTTTCACCCAATAATTCACTTATTACAAAAATTTTAAAAAAAATGAATGGACATGTGGCAGAAAATTATGCTACAATTGAAATCTAATTTAGAATCTTATTGGATTTGGACTCTTCAATTTTTATACTCAATAATTCACTTGCCACAAAATATATATATATATATATATATATATATATATATATATATATATATATATAAAATAATAGGTGAAACTGAGAGAAACTCAAATTAGAATTTCAAATTAGAGTTCCAATTTTGCACCCTTGTCCTAAATTATTTATTCTTAAAGAATTTTATTTCTTAATTTTAAAATTAAATGTGGGACCATATCATAAATATTTATCCAAGTGATCTATTAAGTACAAAAACCAAAGAGTCTGGAATAAATTAATCGTAAAAAAAAAAGTGCTACACAATAATTATAAATAAAAAAATTAAAAAAAAAAACTTGGACAATTTACATTTTATACCTAATAATATCCTTACAATTTTTTTTAAAGAGTTAACAACATATAAAAATTACTACCAATAGTATTTGTAGGGATGAAGGGCTTAGATTTAGGTATTGGACCGTGGGCCACACTTGAGGACGTCAAATAACCCGAGGACAAACTGGTACAAATGAAGGCAAATAGATATTGGGCCATGGAAGAAGTATGGTCACAATGAGTAGGAGATGTTGTTCGAGGAGAAATACTTCCTCAGCTAAGTAGAGTGGAGATCAAAGGTTTGACCATCCATCAAAAACAGGACAACAAGCAATCATGTTTGGAACGATAAACATCAGAGAGGGATGAGACAAAAGAGAGTTGGGAAATCTGCTACCACCGCATTGAATGCTCAGCATCTAACTCCCTGGCCGCATTAATGTGGAAGTGATACCTGAGCAGTAACTTTCAACCTTATAGCTACCCCCAAAGATTTCAGAAAGATGCTAATAGGACAAGTATTAAGAAGATTAGCAATCTGACCTACACGTGGAGGGCTGAGATGAAAGAAACGGAGGGAATATAAAAGAGAAGAACCCTATTACAAAGAGGATCATCAAAAAAAATAAATAAAAATAAAAAAAACAAAACAAAACTAGGGAGAAATGACTATGTACCCAAGAGTTGTAATTTTTGTATAAGTCTAAGAGAAATATATAAAAACAAACCTTCCTCGAACTTGACCGATGAGAACTTTTCTTGTTCAAAGCTATTTGTTTTATTCTTTCCATTATTAACTAACCTACTGTGATCCTTATCCACCTAACTCATTGAAAATTCAATTTCAATCCCACTCTCCAACAAATTCATTGTTTTGGGCTCATTGGGCCATTGACCATCCACTTAAGCTGATGAGCAAATCGTGCCCTTACAGTATTTAAATTATATATATAAAAATATTATATTATGTATCTTATTGTATATCTTTAACTATATCCATGCATATGCATGGGGTTACAAGCTAGTTAAAAATAAAATGAGATACATGGCAGAAAATTGAGAATCCAACTAAAATGTAATTGGGTTTTCTCTAAATTTTGCCTATTAATATATATATATATATATATATATATATATATATAGAGAGAGAGAGAGAGAGAGAGAGAGAGAGAGAGAGAGAGAGAGATTATGTTTGTGATGCTTGTTCCATCTAATAATAAGTATTCAGCTCATCATTAAGTATCACTAGCATGTAACCCATGTATCATCTAAAAAAAAGCATGTAACCCATATAAACACATAGATGCATTTAAAATTAAACACAATTTTTATTATAAATATATATATATATATATATATAATTAGTCAAATTATTATAATAAAAAAATGGCATATAACATTTGCATGTATATGGATACCTTAAAAATTAAACACAATTTCTATCATAAAAATATAAATAATTAGTCAAATTATTTTTAAAAAAAGTAAACGTAATTAGTTATATATTAAAATTTTTACCCAAATTTAATACTTATGTTCTTTTTTTTTTCTAATTTTTTATAAAATAAAACGTGTGGTGATCTTTGTTGTGTGATGATTTGTATTGAGTATATGTGATTTTTTTTAATAAATTTTTTATAGTTCATTAATATTAGATTCTTAATTAGCTTTTTGCACTCAATAACTCACTTGGCACAAAGATTAAAAAATTTAAGTAGATAATTATGGTGTGGTCCCTACATAATTTTATACATATGGCGCATAATTGGATTCTAATTTCAAATTCTAATTGAACTTTCTCTCCAATCACAATTATATATTTATATATATATATATATATATATATATATATATATATATATATATATATATATATATATGAAAATTTTAGAATCTAATTGGATCTTGACTTTTCGGTTTTTGCATCCAATAATTCACTTGCCACAAAAATTAAAAAATGATATGGGACATGTGGCACAAAATCGAACTTCAATTAAAATTTAATTTAGAATCTAATTTATTTTTAGATTCTTTGATTTTTGCACTTAATAATTCACTTGACACACAAATTTAAAAATTAGATGAGACATGTGGCTCAAAATTATATTCCAATTTAGAATTTAATTAGATTTTCTCTTAACCTTGGCTATTAATATATATATATATATATATATATATATATATATGATTTAGAATTTAATTGGATCTTGACTCTTCAATTTTTGCATCCAATAATTCACTTAATACAAAAATAAAAAAATTAAGTGGGACACATGACACAAAATTAAAATTCAATTTAAAATCTAAATGATTTTAGACTCTTTGATTTTTGCACCTAATAATTCTATTGACACAAATTTAAAAATTAGATGAAATACATGGCACAAAATTAGACATGATTTAAAATCTAATTGGATCTAGTCTCTTTGGCTTTTGCACCAAATAATTCACTTGCCACAAAAAATTAGAAGGAACACATGGCACAAAATTGAACTTCAATTAAAATTCAATTTAGAATCTAATTGAATTTAGACTCTTTGATTTTTGCATGTAATAATTTACTTGATACACAAATTTAAAAATTAGACGAAACACGTGGCACAAAATTAGACTCCAATTTAGAATTTAATTGGATTTTCTTTTAGTTTTGCCTATTAATATATACTAGCATGTAACTTATGCTTACGCATGGGCATGATAAATTGTAGTGGTGCTATTGATATTAGCTTAAATTATAAAACATATAAGATATTAGTTCGATCAGGATATTTGGAGATACTAAAATAGTTATTTCTTACAATTTTCATGATATTGGTTATATCAAGTTTCTCATTACACTATTATTATATATATAATTTTTAAAATCATTATTAGATACTACATATACAATATTAATTCACAATCAATGTCCTTGAAATTCTACCAAATACAACATAAAATAAAAGAATAAATTAGTCCAATAGTACCTCCTAAATTGAATGGAGATAGGTGCATGAGATCGTTCAGCTCAATTACAATTTGTTATATTCAAGATCATAACATACAAAATATCTGAATATAAGCAATATAAAAAATATATTCATTAATTCAGAGAAAAAATAAATAAACAATTTAATTTGTATGGAAAGCTAACAAAAGCAAAATTCATTTTTGATTATGTTTTAGTAATGGACTGTATATAGTCATGGTGTATATATATATATATATATATATATATATATATATATATATATATATATATATGTTTTTATGGTCCATTTATATTGAACTTCTTGTTTCTATATTGAATTAACTCACTTGGCACAAAAATTAAAAAAACTTACATTAGATGAAACACATGGTGCAAAATTAACTCTAATTGAATTCTAATTTTTACACTTAATTAACTAATTTGGCATAAAATCTAAAAAAATTAAATTAGATGAGACACGTGGCGCAAAATTAGACTCTAATTGAATTCTAATTTGAAATCTAATTGGATTTTCTCTCGGCATTATCTATTAATATAGACTAGCTTGTAACCCCGTGTATATGCATGGATACACTTAAAGATATACAATAAGATGCATAATATAATTTAAATATTATTGATAGTCATTTTTTATATTTTGTTAACTCATTAAAAAAAAAAATTTAAGGATATTATTAGGTATAAAATGTAAATTGTCCATATTTAAAAAAAAAAAATTATTGTGAAGCACTTTTTTTATTTTTTATGATTCATTTATTCTAGACTTTTTGGTTTTTGTACTTAATAACTCACTTGGATTAATATTTATGATGTGGTCTCACATTTAATTCTAAAATTAAGAAATAAAACTTTTTAAGAATAAATAATTTAGGACACATGGTGCAATATTAGAACTCTAATTTGAAAATTTAATTTGAGTTTTTCTCAGCTTTACCTATTATTATTGTAGGGTCACAAATCGTAGCCCAAACCCAGGTAGAAACAGGGGATGGGCCCAATAAGCCCAGTACAATAAATTTGTAAGAGAGTGGGCGAAAGAATTGGGCTGATAAAGGGTCTTACAACAATTAATGGAGGTTAGGAGTTTATCCGAGGAGAATAAAACACACAAGCAAGTGATGATCTCAGGTCCGAGGAGCAAGTTTTGGATGGATTGGTTATTTCAAAATAGTGTCCGAGGGGTAGGTTCTTAGATAAAATGGTTGTTTCAGATGGTGTGCTTCCAGATGCTACAGTAACTCTTCCTTAATGTTCCTTCTTTTTCTCTTATGATCCCCTTTTTCTGGAGGTTTTACTCCATTATATAGTCCTTATTTATTCAATCCTACCGTCCACTTGTCTACCATTTAGCTTGGTACTTGAGTTTTTGTCTCCCCTCCCTCCGCTTTTTGACTTTCTGGGGGTAAAGGTGGTCGAAAACACTGTTCATAGGTCTTCTCCACATTAATGCGGCCAAGAAAGCTGCTGTAACGCATTTAATGCGGTGGTAGCAGCTTTTTCCTTAGATATTTCTGCATCCTTATCCCTTCCGTGTACATTTGTAGTCTATCTTCACCGCTGGAACTTCCTGGAAGGTGGACTAGGGTAAGACGAGACCCACCTCACCGACATATGCCATATCCGAGGAAGATAATCCTCTCGGACCAACATCCCTGGACATTTACATGCTCTACTATTAGTTACGAGGTTCTCCCATGATTTCTTCTCCTCGGACGTATTGTTGATAAAATGTGGGACTTAAGCCCAATGCAAGGGCCCAAGTTTTTGCTCCCCCACAATTATATATATAGACTAGCTTATAACTCTATGCATATGCATAGATATACTTAAAAGATACACATTAGGATGCATAGTATAATAATCTTACATATATAATTTAAATATTATTGATAGTCATTATTATATTTTTTATTTTAACTCTTTAAAAAATCTTGTAAGAATGTTATTAGGTAGAAAATGTAAATTGTTCATTTTTTAAAATATTTTAATGTTCATTAATTCTAGACTCTTTGGTTTTTGTACACAATAACTCACTTGAATAAATATTCATAATATGGTCTCACATTTGATTCCAAAATTAAAAAATAAAACTTTCTCTAAAAATAAATAATTTAGGACACATATCGCAAAATTGGACTTCAATTGTAGAATCTAATTTGATTTTCCCTAAGATTTGCCTATTAATATAGATATAGATGACCTATAAATTTGAATATTTTTTAGTTATAAAAAAAGGCTCATAAATATAAAATCATTCAAACTCTCTCTCTATAATTTTATATATAGTGTTAGATATATGATTATGTTTTTTTTTTATAAATAATTTATTTATATTGGACTCCTCGTTTTCTACTTTAAATTAACTCATTTGGCATAAAAATTAAAAAACTTCGATTAGATAGAACACGTGCCGTAAAATTAAACTCTAATTGAAATTCAATTTTTTACACTGAACTAACTAACTTTGTTCAAAAATTTAAAAATTTTGACTAGGTGGGACACGTGATGCAAAATTAGACTCTAATTGAATTCCAATTTAAAATCTAATTGAATTCCAATTTAAAATCTAATTGAATTTTCTCTCAGTTTTACCAATTAATATATATATATATATATATATATATATATATATTGACTTATAAACTTGAATTGTTTTTAGTTCTACAAAAAAAAGGCTCATAAATATAAAATCATTCAAAAATTATGTTTCTTATGGTTTACTTATATTGGATTCCTCGTTTTTTACACTAAATTAACTCATTTGGTATACAGATTAAAAAACTTAGATTAGATGGGACGCATTTCGCAAAATTAAACTCTAATTGAAATCTAATTTTTACATTGAATTAACTCACTTGACACAAAAATTTAAAAATTTAGATTAGATGGAGCACGCGACGCAAAATTAGACTCTATTTGAATTTCAATTTGAAATCTAATTGGATTTTCTCTCACTTTTACCTATTATTATATATATACTAGTATATAACTCATGCTTACACATAAGAATGAAGAGTCATAGTGGTGCTATTAATATTAACTTGGGTTATTAAACAAAAAGGATATAGTTTTACCAGTACATTTGAAGGTACTAAAATAGTTTTTTTTTTTTTTTTTTTTTTTGCAATTTTTATGATATTGATCACACTAAATTTCTCATTACATTGTTATTACGTATATAATTTTGAAAATCACTATCAGATCTACATATACAATATCAATTCACAATTATTATTTATGAAATTCTACTAAATACAACAAAAAATAAAATAATAAATTAGTCAAATAATATCTCTTAAATTAAATGGAGATAGATGTATGGGATCGTTTAGCTCAATTATAGTTTGCTATGTTCAATATCTTTGTATACAAATATTTGAATAGATACTTTATAAAAAATATATTCATTAGTTCAGAGCTAGAAAAAATAATAACGAAATTCTAAACAATTTAATTTGTATAGAAAGCTAACAAAAGCAAAATCCAATTTTTATTCTAATTGAATTTTCTATAAACTAAGGTTTAATATTTATATATATAACCTAGTTAGTAATAGACCGTACATAGTTATGGTACATTATATAAATGACTTATAAATTTGAATTATTTTTAATTATATGATTAAGTGTTTTATGGTTTATTTGTATTAAACTCCTCGTTTTCTATACTAAATTAACTCATTTGGCACAAAAATTTTAAAAACTTAGATTAGATGGAACGCATGTTGCAAGATTAAATTCTAATTGAAATCCAATTTTTATACTAAATTAACTCACTTGGTACAAAAATTTAAAACTTAGATTAGATGGAACACATGACACAAAATTATACTTTAATTGAATTCCAACTTGAATTCCAATTGAATTTTCTCTCAAATTTACCTATTAATATATATATATATATATATATATATATATATATATATATGGATAGATAGATAGATAGATAATAGTAACAATAAATTTATTGTGTATCTAAATTTATTGTTAAAAATTTACATCATGACATCATGGATGACAAATGTGATGTATGTTACATCATTAATATAATTTAAAATTTAAATTACTTTTTGATTTTATATTTAAAAGTTGACACGTTATCTTGTAACATTTACTTAATAAAATATTAGTAAATGTAGCATTATTCCAAATAATTTCACAAGTTTCATTAGAGAAAGTGCAGGATGTAACAAAATTTCAAAGCATTTTTACAACATTTTTGTTTTTTGTTGTGGGTGAGTCTCATTATAACTTCCTTTTTAATTTAAATTTATCTTATTTTAAATAGTTTAAACATTCATTTAATATGTTGTTGCAATCCACCACACATTCATTTAATATGTTGTTGCAATCCACCACACATTCATTATCATATCAATTGTAGACAATTTGTAGTAAAATTTGTAACAATTTTGATATATATATATATATATATATATTTTGTAAACTAGTGTTGAATGATTGAATCCACGTAAAAATGACTTTAAACCCATCACAATCTCTTATCACTCCAATAATTGTGAAATGAATAGTTCACAAGAAATAACACTAAGCTCTACAATGTTTCTATATGTAGCGTAGCTCAGCACTATTCCTTCTTGAGCATGGTTCTGTAACAATTTACAAAAGTTTGCAGGAGAATGATGACGATGATGATGGGGGAGAAGTGGGCTCAACTAGGCTCAGTTATTGGGAGCATCATGTTTGCTTGGGCCATGTTTAACCAATATTTCCCTCAACAACTTCGTGACTTTATCCTAAAATATGGTCAGAAATTTGTGGGCTTCTTGTCCCCCAATATCCACATCACGTTCCATGAATTTTCTGGCGAGTATTTCAAGCGCAGTGAAGCCTATGCTGCCATTCAAACATACCTCAGTGACAAGTCCTCCATGAAAGCTAAAAATCTTAAAGCAGAAGTTGTCAAAGACAGTAGTCAATCTGTGATACTGAGCATGGCTGAGAACGAAGAGGTTACTGATGAATTTGAAGGTGTCAAGCTTCTGTGGGCTTCAATGAAACACGCCCCAAGAACACAGTCATTTTCTTGGTACCCGGAGGCAGCGGATGGGAAGAGGTATTACAAGCTCACTTTCCACAAGTCTAAACGAGAATTTGTCACTAGGACATACATTCATCATGTACTTCAAGAAGGGAAGGAAATAACGGTGAGAAATCGACAAAGGAAGCTGTACACTAACAATCCAAGCCAGAATTGGCATGGTTACCAAGCACGCAAATGGAGCCATGTTGCTTTTGAGCACCCATCAACTTTTGATACTTTGGCCATGGAGTCAAAGAAAAAGGAAGAAATAAAGAATGACCTCACTAAGTTCAGCCAGGGAAAAGAGTACTATAAGAAGATTGGTAAGGCCTGGAAACGTGGCTATCTTCTTTATGGTCCTCCTGGAACTGGCAAGTCTAGTATGATTGCTGCCATGGCAGATTTCTTGAAGTATGATATCTACGATCTTGAATTGACAACGGTCAAGGACAACACGGAGCTGAGGAAGCTTTTGATCGAGACAACAAGTAAGTCTATCATTGTGATTGAAGATATTGATTGCTCACTTGATCTTACTGGTCAGAGAAAGAAGAAGAAGAAGAAGGAAGTGGAGGAGGAAGAAACGAAGGATCCTGTTAGTAAAATGGCCAAAGATGAAGAAGAAGAAAGCAATAGTACTAAGGTCACTCTCTCTGGGTTGTTGAATTTTATAGATGGAATTTGGTCAGCTACTGGGGGAGAGAGGCTTATCATTTTTACTACTAATCATGTGGAAAAGCTTGATCCAGCTCTCATCAGGAGGGGACGTATGGACAAGCACATAGAATTGTCCTATTGTTGCTTTCAAGCATTCAAGGTGCTTGCCAAGAATTATTTGGATGCTGACTCACACCAACTGTTTGAGACTATTGGCCATTTGTTGGAGGAAACCAACATGACTCCTGCTGATGTTGCAGAGAATTTGATGCCCAAGTCTCTAACTGAAGATGCTGATACATGTTTGAAGAATTTGATTGAAGCTCTCGAGACTGCTAAGGAGGAGGCACGAAAAAAGGCTGAGGAAGATATGCGGTTAAAGGTGGAGAAAGAAGAGAAAGAGAAGCAACAAGTTGCTCAAGAAGATGTGAAAGTTGATGAGTCATTGGCTAAAGAAGTGAAAGAGAATTGTGTTGAAGTTGTGAAAGGCTGATTGGTTTAAATTTTAAATTGGATCAATTTTATGGTTTATGTTAGATGTTATAAATCTAGATGTGTATTTAGTGTTTTTAGATCTTTTGATTTAGGGAATAACCCTTCTGTTGTGTAATGTTGATCAAGAGGACATGATTGGCAGCCTCTTTGCTGTTTTAGCGTTTTGTTTTGCCTGTTTTAGTTCTTAATATAGTTTTTCTGTTATTAAAAAAAAATCGGTGTCACTTCACTTAAATTTTATAGGATCATGTTAACGAGTACTCTTAAACATTAGTTAACAATCTAATTTAGGAAAATTTTGACACAACTTCTATGAAATGAAAAAAATTGTCAAAATATTAATTACTTTTTTTTCCCATAAAAACTTTCTTTAAATTGATTATTAAACAATACTCTAAAGACATTCGTTAGCATTTCTCAATTTTATATAACATTGACACTCTATAGATTTAGGAAATAAAATTTTAACCATAAAATAAAGTAATTTCATTTAAAATGAAGATGATCATGTCCCATTTAAATGGCAGTCATTAAAATTCTAAAAGTATATTTAGAAACTTCATCTTAGTTAATTAGTCTTTGTTTTGGAAATAAGCTTTGTAAATACTAAGTTTGTGATTGCTTTTTAATTTGTAGTTGTAGGATCCTCGGATGTACAGATCTTCGAATCAAGGGCTTTGCCTTGTAGTCCTTATAGAGTTCTAGTGGTACACTACTCCCTTGACTTCACAGCTTAAAAGGCAGCAAGTGGAGGGGTTTTCTTTCGATGTGGGACTCCAAAGGATGTGGTGTATAAAGACTACAAGGCAAAGCCCTTGGTCCGAAGATCCGTACCTCCGAGGATCCTACAATAAAAGGGCCAAGGGATCTTCGGATCAAGGGCTTTGCCTTGTAGTCTTTATACACCGCATCCTTTGGAGTCCCACATCGAAAGAAAACCCCCCCACTTGCTGCCTTATAAACTGTGAAGCCAAGAGAGTAGTGTACCACTAGAACTAGAAGATCCGTACATCCGAGGATCCTACAGTAGTTATCTTTTGAGTTTTGTTTTTACCATTGTAAGTTACAGTAATCACGAGGTTCATGTCATAATGGGGTATATATGTAATTTCCAAGTAATCATTCAAGTGATAACCATTGAAAGTGTAAAAGACTAAAAGTCACTTGGAGATGTAAAGTTATTTAGTCTTTGTGTTAGAAACAAATTCTATATTTACTAAAGTATGGTCCCTTTGTCGTACTTGAGAAATGTGTCACGGAGATTATAGATAACTGATGGGGGGCCTTCGAATGAGGGAAAGTTGATTCTATTACTCCTACAAAATCTGCTTTTGATCCAATTTTGGCGCTACGTGCGCACAAATTTCAAGCCCAAAGCCCAGAAAACATATTTTAAATTTATATTTATAATTATTAGAATGGGTTAGTGAATAATTTCCTTCAGATTGAACATTGAATATTTCCTTCTTGGTTGTCGAGGTTAGACCACAATTCTTGCAGACTTAAGAACTATCAAACAATTTTATTTAAATCTATGATGTTTGGGATTTTTCTCAAATACGACATTCTTTCCGCGTCCCAACAATATGAATTTATCATGATTTTTTATTGGAATTTAACGTGCTTTTATGTTAGAACTAATTTGCTTCTTCTTTGTGTGCGTGTTTACTTCTTAAAAAAAAACAAGTATTTCTTAGAAGAAGAGCACACTAGTAAATGAGATTTAGGGGGAGAGGATAAAACTAGCTAAGTGGTGCATGTCTTGTTTTTTATTGGATTTTTTCTATAGTCTTATTGAATTTTTGGGCTTTTAGAAGATGGGATGATAAATTTGCAAAGGGTCGTCAAGCTAGATGAAGTCCCATCTGGGTTTTTCTATTTTCCTTGCTAAGTTGAATAAGCCTCTTTTTTTACAGCCGAAATTAGGGTCAATCCTTCCAATAATGTCCCACTCACTTGAGTTGAGACCAGGGGCGGCTTGATGTATTTGGAGGCCTAAGGCGAAAATTAATCATCTTGTTTGAGATGCAAAATTACTACTAATTAATATGAATTACGTAGAATTTTTTCTTTTTTTAAAAATTTTATAGACAGAAAAAATTTGACAAAATTTTTCATACTTGTTGATGTGGTAAATTAATAGTAGTAAGTAAAACAATGATATTAGTGGTAGGCTTAGATGAAAACTAGTAAAAGTTTGCTAACTAAACTCTTATTATTATTCTTATTTTTTTTAAAAGTGCAACATTCACAATATTTTTTACAACAAATCCTAAATTTTAAGCTACTTTTTGTTTTCTATTTGAAAATATCACTATAATTAATTTTTTTGCCATCAACAATAGGTTGTAACAACCTAGTACTTAGCATTAGTTGTAAAAGTATTGTGAAAAATATTGTGAATGTTGCTTTTTTCTTTATTTTTTATTTTTTTTTCATCTAGTAAAACAAAATTATTTTATTTATTAATTATAAATAACCCTATTGGTTAAAATTTGGGGGCCTTTTTTTTATTTGGGACCTTAAGCAATTGCATTTTTTGCTCCACCATTCAGCCGGCCTTGGTTGAGACCAAAAACCTTTTGGATAATGAGCTCTTGATTAGCCTTTATAAATGTGGACTTTATTACTAGAGTTGGTGATTAGAAGAAAGAAAGAGCTTCCTTGTTAATTTTTACCATGAGTGAAATATTTCTTATTCGATTGAATAGAAAATAGATTAGGGCAAAATGCTCAGTGGGGTTGACTTTGATAGAGACAAAAGTGTGATATGAGGGGAATAAATGGTGATAGAGGCCCATTAAATGGGTGATTGGTCTGATGGTGTACGTGAAAATGGACTTGAGAAGCATGAAAACAAAATAAAAAATAAGGTATGATAGGAGTAGAGAGATGATATATGCTAATCTAAAAAAAGACAAATTTTGGTTAGTTGTAGTTTAAGGCTATATACCCCCATTAAAAAATTAACATAGCTATATCTTTTAAAACTCTTAACAGTTTTTTTTTTTTTTTTTTTTAAATTTTAGAAAGAAAGAAAATTCTAATAGTTGGATTGCATATTTTTTATGTTCTTAATACATATGTCAAACTTCATACCAATCAAATGTTGTTTACTATGTGATCCATAAACTTATATTTTATGCATTATTTTAAACTACAAAAATTGAAATTTAAACATTTGACTGATGACATAATTATTGATATTTGATCTTCTCGAAATTTCGCAAACATTAAAGATATAAAAAAAAAATGTAATCCAATGGTAGATTTGTCAAAATTCATATTCAATAAAAATGTATCAAATGAATTTGTAGCCTTAGGCCAAATAGCTCATTGCCCACTGCCTAACCTAGTAGCTCGACGGTCCACCGGGCTAATAGGTGGCCTAGCTTCTTGTTATTGAGGCCCATGGGTAGCCCACTAGCCCATATGGTCAAGCCGTGAACTAGTTTTTATGTCCATCAGGGCTAGATGGTCTAGCCCATTAGCCTAGCCTATTGGCGCCCCAACCTGTTGCCCAGCCGAATGACTTATAATTCATTATAAAAATATGTAGGAGAAGTATGAGCCCTATGGGCGATTGATCTTGAGGCATTATAGATGAATTTTTTAAGAGAACTCCCCAAACTACTAAGATACTTAAAAGTGATTGTATTAAACTTAGTTTACTAAATATAAATTTTTCTAGTACTTTGAAGTTTGAATTAACCATTGCACATTTTTTTATTAAAAGATCTAAAAAAACCATTTCAAGCCTTAGCGTGCGTTTGGGAACCAATTAAAAATTAAAATTATTTTACTATTCAACTTATTTTTATTATTATTCATGAGTTCTATTACACTTTTTGGTACTATTCATAGGCTCCACTGTATTATTTCAACTAAATTTTACCTTTATCTATAGTATTTTCAGTAATAAGTTTTCAATTTCAGCAAAATAAGCAGTATCCAAACACACCCTTAATAAAATAAATAAATAAATAGGTTTCCATAAACAAAACAAAAAATTAAATAGATTTGACTGTAAAAAATTAAATAATTTTTAAAATTTTTGATTCTTTCCTTTAAAAAAATAGATTTATTCTTCCCTTATAAAAAAATTGATTATTTCCTTATCTAATGGGTAGCCCACTAGGCCCAACCTAGTATCTCAACCCGCTAAATGCAAAATGGGCATTGCCCTTGGCCAAGGACATGGTCTGGAGTTTTTTCTTTCAGCCCAGCCTGACCCAGCCTGTAAATTGGTCAATAGCTTGCTATGCCCATCCCATTGCACCCATGGGCCAAGTTAAAATGGGTTGAGTCAGTCCAACCCGACCCATTGACGAACCTAAGGCTTAGGTTACAACCAAGTCTGTAGTCAAATTTTGTTCATCTAAAGATAGAATATGGGAAAAAGAATCTTCATCCATTGGAATTGTGTTGGAACCTATTACTCTATGGGCAAGTTGACTACAAACTTGGTTGTAACCATTGGTTTTAAATCTTGCTAAAAATTAAGGTGACTACAACGTTTTTTTTTTTTTTTGGAGAAACACATATTTTTAAAATCCAACCACCAAATTCTATGTTCTTTATATTTTTAACGCATGTAAAATTTCGCGTCAATCAGATGTTATTTTCTATTCAATCCTTGAACTTATTTCTTATGCATAATTTTAAACTAAAAAGCTTGAAATTTAAACATTTAATTGATGACGTAACTATTGATTTTTAATATTCAGAAAATTTTGTAAGTATGGAGGATATAAGAAAAATATATAGTTCAACAATGGATTTATCAGAAATTCACATCCAATAAAAAGATATTGAGTAAAGTTGTAACCATTAACTACAACTAAATTTGTAGGGAAAGGAAAGAGAAAGAATGGAAATAAAGAGGAACATGAGAAGAATTGATTGATTTTTGTGGAGGGAAGAAGAGTGCATTTGAAGGCATTAAAAGAGGAAAGAAAAAACATTAATTAGGAAAACTAAAAGGTTAGTAAAAGGAAAAAAAATAATGAATGAGCAATTAATGACATAGGGAAATTAAATGGGTTTGTTGGAAAGAGAGGAAGAGACAAATGGGGAAGGGGAATTAATTTGAGAAATTAAAAGACAGAAACCAAAAATTGCAAAAGAATTAATAAAGGGAATGGTTAATAGATGCTCTTAGCTTAATGGTTAACAATCTATTTTAAGAAAGTTTTTATAGGAAAAGAAAAGAAAAACAATTAATATTTTGATAGTTTTTTCTATTTCCCATAAAAGTAATATCAAAATTTTCCTAAAATGGATTGTTAATCATTACCCTAAAAGAATCCGTTAACATGAATAATTAAAGAAGAATGAAAAACAGGTACAAATGCTTGTGGGGAGTAGGGGGCAAAGGCCGAGGTTCAAGTTTCCAGGAGGAAGCTTTACACACATATACACTTAGATTAGATTAAAATAGAAATTTTATCTTGTATAAAAAAAAAGAAGAATGAAAAAAAGGAGAGAGAAAGCTAATGGCAAAACCCTACATGGCACAATATGGGAAGAGCATACTTTATTTATTTATTTATTAATAGAGAGAGAAAAAAAAGTGGAAATCTATATCCTTTGAATTTCAAGGTGTAAAAGAAAGAGTAGAAATAATGAGGTAATGAACACGAGAAGAATTGGGTGATTTTTTTTTTGGAGAGAAGAAGAGCTTTTTTTTTTTTTTTTGATAGAAGAGCTGAATGAAGGAAAGAAGGGAGGATAGTTGATGGTGTTAAAAGAGGGAGGGAAAATACCAAGACATCTCTTGAATTTTTTAGTAATGACCATTACATCCTTGAACTTTTATTTTAGCTAATTTACTCATTGAACTTTACAAAAGTGCCAAATAGAGGCATCTATTAAACTGTCATCTATGATGAAACAACTGAAGCATTGGAAAAAAAAAACACACACACACAAACTGAAGTATTAAAAAGAACAAGTTTCATTATCCAACTCAAATAAAATCAATCTAACGAAATCATAATAAGGCTTGCTTGTTGGTCGATAAATAGACAAACGTCACTAAGGAAGCCATTAGATAGTGATATTTTTTTTTCCTTTTTTTGTCCAATTCATCATCAAGGTTAATCAAACACTTGATTGTTTGCTAAGACCAAAGGCCTGCTTGTTGGTTGAGAAAATAAAAGAAAAATGAAATCAAAGCTATGTTTGTATGTCGAGAAAATGAAAGAAAAGAGGGAAGAGAAAAAACACACACAAAAGCTTAGATCAACAATGAGTTCAACCAGTAGTGGCTATCAAACAATAGGATCATGACCAATAGGGTCGGACTTTAAAGCCTAGATTGGCAACAGGAGTTTGAACTCCAATAATGTTGCAGCTTGGTTGAGAGATCCTCTCTCGCCCCTTAGTTTATCTCTCCTAATAGTGCAATTGGGTATTTTTTATTTACATGTGTCACATGAGTGACTAACTTCTCTTTAAACGGCAATCTAACTTATACTTCTATTTGGCTCTTGTAAAAAGTTTAAGGAATAAACTGGATAAAATAAAAGTTCAGAGAGTATAATAGCCACCACCCAAAAGTTCAAGGAGATGTCTTGGCATTTTTGAGTAGCCACCAAAAAAAAAAAAAACCCTCAAGAATAAATCACAATTAATAATGAAGGAGCATGCAAATAAGGAAAAACAATTAATAGCATGGGCCAATTTAATGGGTTTGATGGAGAGAGAGGAAGAGACAATTAAATGGGGAAAGGGGAATTAATTGGAGATATTAAAAGAGGGAAACCAAAATTGTGAAAATACTAAATAATCAAGTAAGAATGAAAAAGAAAAAGAAGAGCTAATGGTATAATCTTTTGTGACACAATGGGAGAAGAGTGTAATCAAATTTTAAATCTTCCATTTTCATATATAGTATTGATATTTTCCTTAAAGATACGGTTAGATGCTAAGATACTTAATGTCTCAAATAAGGTTATGCTCCATTCACTTCACAAGTATAAGTACTTATGGGAGGCAAGAGTCGAGGTTCAAGTTTTTAGATAAGAGTTTCACACACATATACACTTAGATTAGGTTAGAGTAGAATTTCTATTTTGTATAAAAATAAAAATAAAAAAATCCTTCAATTTTCTCTAATTTTTAGATATATGTGCAACATGTGGCATTTAAAATTTATTTTAATGGTCTTAGAGAAACCCATGTAAACAACTTAAATCAAATAAATGATTTGTGTCACAAATCTAGCTAAAAACTGGAGAGATTTTTTTTAAAAGAAAAAAAAAAGTTAGAATTAAAGGATTTAAATTCAAACATGTTTTTGTTTTTGAAAAAAGAAAAGAAAAAAAGAAACAAGCTTCTTAGACAACATTACTTATGGACACCACACCACTGACAAAATCCTTTTATTATTAAGTTCATACTAAGCCACGGAATTGCTGATCATTTTCAGCACCATGACTTAGGATAGTAGTCATAGGGTTCTGAAAAAACATAATATGATGAAACTGGTCAGGCTCATGGGGTGTATGGACTAGAACCTATAAATTGAACGGTCAGGATTTATTTTGATTAATTGGATCACCTCCAATTTGAGAAAGCTGATATAGAGAGGGTTGGGAAAACTAAAATTGGACAAATTTGAATAGAAATTTCATAAATATTGGAACTATTTGGTGCAAAGCAAAGTTTCCAATTTCAGAATGCAAATAATAATAATGGATCAAAGAGGCCCAACTTGGGTTGTGTTCGATCTCAATTATGGATCAAAGCCTATTCAATCCCAAGGGGGTGAGTCACACACAGTTGCCCCTGCCCCCCTTTCATTCATTAAAAAAAAAAAAAAAAAAATCCATTATTATTTGATTTGTTGTCTCTAATAGCTTTTTCAAGTTGTCACAAAGATTTGTCCATCGCATTTCTCTTCTTGTAATAATTGATAACATCTTAATTGTGACTAAACCTTTTTTGACTTTTTTTTAATCTACAAATTATTGGCTATTAATGGGATTGTAATTGGGTATATTAGGCTCCATTCTTATTTTAGGAAAAAAAATTTGAGTTGGCAGTGTTTGATTGAAAGGTGTGAATATAAACTCTTACATGACATCTTTATTGAATTTAGTCGGTTGATTTTATTGTTATTTTGAGTTTTGAACATTCAAATCTACACAAAAATTATCACTTTTCTTATTAAATAATTGCTAACATGATAAATTGTAATTAAAATGAAATCAGTTTAAACTATTGACAACACTTTTGTTAACATCAATCATAAATCAGTTTAAACTATTGACAACACTTTTGTTAACATCAGTCATAATGGAACATATCATGTAAAAATGGTGAAATTTTTTGTACAATTAAACTTACTAAACTATTCTCAAAAAAAAAAAAAAAAAACTTACTAAACTTATTGTTATGATATTAAATTCATGTTCATATTACATATCTCAATTTCCAATGCTTTATAAAGAAAAATAAATTTGAATTTGTTATTTTTGTGAGTGAAGAAACTTTAAAATTTGAGGTTGGTCCTTCATTACAATTATGGTAAGAAAGTAATATCCTAGTTTAGACGGGTGAAATTGGCACATCAACATTATTATTATTATTATTATTTTATTTTTTATTTTTTATTTTTTGATAGGAGACACATTAACATTGATTAATTTCTTTGTGCCACGTTTGTGTTACCTTATAAGGCATGGTCCATGCAGTAAATTACCCTACAACACTTCCTTTAAATGACAAAACTAGCCCCTAATGTCTTACATGTCTCATTCTCATTGGTCTCACTTCATGTCACAACACTAGTCTCACTGCATTGAGTTGAAATCTAAGTAAAAGCATGCGTTGTTACCTTACGTTACAAATGCAAAGGAAAATTTGGTAATTTCAAGGCTTGCATCTGTATAAATCTAACCTGTCTGATTTCTCTGTCTTCAAAAATTAAGAGATAAAAAAGAGATCCAAACAGCACCTTCAATTAAAGGTAAGCCAATTGCTTCACAAAGATACCATTTTTCCTTCTTCTTTTGTTTCCTTCATTTTCTAATGTGTGTTAGGATTTTCTCAAACTAGACAAATTTCCTCTTCTTGCATGTTATGAAAAGTATTGAGGTCAATGTCACTATAAAATAGCTCAAAGTTTAATGACAAGAAAATAATCCATCAAATTATTATCTTATCTTAATCTGAAGTAGTTTAGGTGCTTTTGTTTTCATGACTAGGAGAGCTCAACCTTGAAGTGTCTAAATGTATGGAGTCTAGAAAGGAAATTAAGTTTGCAAAATTATCAGAATCTGACAAAACCCATTTGTAGTGCCTTAGGTAACATATGAGGAGTTTGATTTTCCATCTTTGTGAGCAAGACATTCATATTCTACTTATTTATGTTAATTTTGAAGTCTTTAATTGGGTTATTGATATGGCTAAAAGGTTTTGGTGAATATTGCGTTTAAGAGACTTGATAATTTATGGTGAAGTTTTTTCACTAAGAATCAACTGGAAATCCAAATAAAATTAAATAAACAAAAATCTTAGAATTTGCGTTACATGTTAAGCAAAAGGAATCATGATATATAGTAAAATCATAAAATAGTCCGTCAAGAAATTAAAATTTGTGAGGATCGAAAATCAAAGACGAGTTCTTTTTGAATCAAACTATGAAAAAGTCAGTAAATTCAAGTTGTTTGAGACATTTCCTTTGGTTCTAAGAATATCATTAGTTGTACGTAAAAGTTTAAACTTTTTCCCCCTTAATGTCCAAACTGAAATTTCCGTAAGCACTTTTTCCCCCTTAATGTCCAAACTGAAACAATAAAATATACTACTGAAACATCTTAATTTACTTCTTAAATATGAGTGACTCCCATCAATCTTTATGATTTTTATAGGAGATCTCATCCATATTTGTAGATTTCATTGATTTTGAAATATGAAGGCTTTTTTATTTTATTTTATTGTATCCTTGAAATATTGTTGAAATGTTATTTTTTTATTACATCCTTGAAATATTGTTGTAAAGATATTTTTTGAACAACTAAAGGAATGCGTTAACGCGTTAACATTGAAAATTTTAGGCAAATCTTTTAATAATTTAGGATAATTCTACGATACACATTCATGTTCATAGGATATTGCTTCATTAAATATATAAGATAATTTGATGAACGGTTACAATTAGGCAGATATAGTACATAAAATGATTAAGTGTATAGTCTAAAACGAATCTTAACCGTTTGACATTCATATGACAATTTTTAATTTATATGGTAGTTAATTTTCTGGTAACGAGTTGTCTAGAAAATCTTGAGTATTTAGTTAATCTCTAGACTTGTACGGATGTTATTTATTGTTAACGAAATCCAACTCTTGTGACGTGTCTATATAGAACTTTCTCAAAGATTTTAAGGTAATTTAGAATTGCCAATGTGTTACAGAGTTAGAATAGAAATTTTATCTTATATCAAAAAAAGAGTTTAGAGTAATCTCTAAAAAATTATGCAATTACTTATATGTGGCATTTATATTCTAATATTCTTATTCTCATGTTGTTTTTCCAATGACCTTAATATTTTATTGAGATCTCAAAATTTTCATTGCAAGAGAATTTTAAATTTTCTTAGAATGGGTTCTCTTTCTAGCATAAGTAGCCTTTTTTTTTTTTCTTTTTTCTTTTTTTTTTTTGAGAAAATCTTTCATAAGTAACCTAATCATTCTCATGATATCCTTTTGGTTTGTAATTTGCAAATGTATGCAAATTTGTTGCCTGGCTAGTTTGCTTTAGTGGATTTGAAACTTTTGTAAGTAATGACTGTAGGACAGTGATCTTTTATCTCTTTAAGTGTTACAATGATTTGTGTGGTTTAAATTTCTTTATATCTATAATGTAATGAGAAGTTTCAACTTATGCAAAAGAGGATAGAAAGTGGGAAAAATGCCCATAAAATTCCAATCTTGAATGCACTTTTAGTTTACACAAGTAGAAATTGGACCTAAAAAACGTATATCCTTGAGATAGATTTGTTGCTTACTATGTTTTTATTTACTCATGTTGAAGGGAAAATCTATTCTGAACAAATGAGGAATGAAAGCTCAAGTGATCACAGCTGGAAGAACATGGACAATGATGTACTTGTTTAGATATTCATGAGTACTCTTAATGTTATGGATTTGATTACTAGCGTTTCTCAAGTGTGCAGCTCATGGCGCTCAGCTTGTTGTGAGCCTATCTTGTGGAAGAAACTTGACTTACGTATGTTGAAGCCTAGCTTCGTTTGTAATCCCCCAAAACCATATCCTTGGTCTAACCGCCTTTCAACTACGATACTAATGTCAGTTTTGAAGAGGTCTTTAAATCTCAGTCGAGGAAATGTGACTTTCTTGATTTTCAACTTCTTTGAATGCATAAGAGATGAGCATTTGGTCTGTGTAGCCAAAAGGTACCAAGTTTTTATTCCCTAATTTAATTCAAATCAAAATAAAGAATCTATTATATATGCTAAAATTGAGACACTATTGTTTGCAGGACCCGTAACCTAAAACGACTCATTCTACCTGCTACTTGGCATCAAATAACAATTGGTGGAGCTGAAGAGGCTTTCAAAATGTGGCAAGGACTTGAATGTTTGACTATTCCTTGGTTTTGTAGTCGTATGGAACACATGGAGGTGATTGGTACATACTGCAAAAACTTATTTGAACTTAAAATTGATTGTCAGTTTGACCTAGAGTTAGCTTGTACCCTTACTAGACATTTTCGAAAGCTAAAGGTGGTAAGTCTCCGATGCAAAACAGTGCACAACGAAGCTTTGATCCATATATTGTACAAGTTGGAAAATTTGGAGGTGTTGAATATCTCTCACTGCCTCTTTATACAATTTGAAAAAGGCTCTGAAACCTCCTTCACACTATACCATGAACCTGTTCAGTCGATCATTGAAAAGGGGTCACGGCTTAAACAGTTTCTTACTTGTCAGACAAAGTCCTGTGATACGTGTAAAAGTGCACCTTCGGTTGAAGGAGTCTCGCGGTCGATATGGTATGAACTTGAACAGAGATATTGGCGAGAGGATGAGGTGAGTTCTTTGCACATTGACCTGCAATTGGTAACTTTGTTCGGGCAGGAAGCTAGTTTGATGGATCATTGTTTTGTGAGCGCCGTGAGGATATGTTATCAATAAACGAACCTCGGCCATGAAAATTTTCCTTTTTCTTGTTGCTACTATAGTTTCTAATAAATTTGGAATTTTATTTTGTAAAGATTTTCTCAATATTTCTATAGAAACTTAATATATATTAATTTATTCCGCAAAGCATAAATTAATATATATTTCTATAGAAAGTTAATATATATTTATGTGTGATTATACGTTGGATAGATAAAGGAATTTTTCTCCTCTTAATTTTTTTCTTCTTAGTATGTGTTTGAGAACAGTTTATTTAACTGAAATTAATTAAAAACTTTTTGTTAAAAGTACTATAGATAAAACTAAAAATATTTGAAATATTACAATGAGACCTATGAATAGTATTAAAAAAATTGTAATAAGACCTATAAATATTAGCAAAAATAAGTTGAATAATAAACAAAAGTTAACTTTTTAAGCAATTTCAAACGCACACTTAAATGCCCTATTTGTTTAAAATAATACCATTCCTTGACACACAACCACCTTCCCACATAGACTAGTCTTAATATATGATATTACACACAACCACATTCAATATATCTTCTTCCTAATGGCATCAGTTGCTATATTGAAAACTGTTCTCCTCCATATGTAACACTCAATAGATTCAATCTTGTTTTTCTCTTTAGCCATCCAAGAAGATTTGGGAGGTTTTCTTTTGCCACCAACACGCTGAATATGCTTCATCTTTTGATAGCAAAAGTAGGCACAATAGTTTTCAAGGGACTCCACACCACCAAAAATCATCATTGCTACCAGTGGTGACAGGTTTGTGACATGGAAGGAGTGCTTAGCTGCATGCATGCTTTGTTGTACTCATTGTAATGGCTAGGTATCTCAACAAATATGCCAAAATCACCTTCTGTTCAACATTTTCTTGGAGTCTTCCCAACGCTATCGATATGGGCATTCTTGATTTCCTTCTCTTTTAGCATACCCATTTGCTTTCTCTTCTATCACTCAAGGATTACACCAAAACACCTGGTATACATGCTTCTTCATTGGCATCTAAAGGTTCATGACTGGATGAGTCATTCAATTTCAAATCCGTATGGGATCTCTATGACTTCTAATCAATTGCCACTTTGTTGTCTCTTCCTCTCATATGCTGGTGAGGAACCCTAATTTGTACTCTCCACTGGCAGCAACGACTTAGCAACTACATCCCAGTGTGGGTCTTCTGATGCTGGTCAATGCGCACATTTTCCGTGCTTAATTGCTTATGATCTCTTTTCAAAGAGAAAGCTGATCTTTTTGATAGTTAGCATTTTGGCTCTAGCAGTGCTGGCAAAATAAGCAGATTTTTATTTCCATTTACTACTACTATCTAGTATATCCGTGAGTTCTAAAGACATATTCTTTGAGGTGTATCTCGTTGGTGAGATCAGAAGTTGAATTTATAGAGCCATCATCCTTGTTTTAATGTTATGGAACAAATCTTCAAGATGTTCTTGGACTTAATTAGAGGTTTCGGTTGTGAATGTGGGCATGTCATCCGTGAAGCATTCAGATAATTAAAAACTTTAGAGGATTTGAAGTTATAGAAGATTTCTATAATAAGTTAATCTACTGGTTTTATAGAGCTATTATAGGTAAAGGTTTGACGCTATATTGTAAAAACCTCTCTCGGTTGTAGTTACTTTTTGGGGAAGGTTTCCTCCATTGTGGTTTTTCCTTTAAATAGTTTACATTAGGTTTTTCAGTTTGTCATGATATCATTATCTCTTATCTATAGTTGTTTGAATTGCAATTGGTGACGCCTTATGCCATATATGCTTTTTTTTTTTTCAATGATTAAATTCAGAGTGATTAAATTGGCATAATCGGACTTAATCTGTTAAATTTCCCAACAAGATGATGAATGTGAAAATTTTGGATGTTTTGTTAGGTGCCACTAGCGCTCAAAAATCATATAAATAAAAAAACGAAAATGCCATAGGCACCAAAAATCTGCATAGAAGTTTTCACTTCCATCTCACTTTGTATTGCAGTGGCCAGTGGGAGCCAAATGATTAATTAAATGCTTGTGACAAGGGAGTAACAAAATATGTGGTTTATTCGATGCATGTAAGATCACTAAAAAAAAGAAAAAGTAACCTCGAGAGAGAGAGTAAAACTAATAACTTTCATTTCATGAAATGCAATTCAAATTTATTGTACTAGTAGTTGTTGAGGTTGATATTATGAGATTCACTTAACATTATGAGAGAGAGAGAGAGAGAGAGAGAGTATTAAAGGTATGTTTGTAAATATAGTAACTTTAAAACCCTTAACCAATATTAGTCTCATCCAAAATCTATTATTCACCATTTTTTTTATAGTTCAATGGAAACAACAATAGGAGAAAAGGGTTGGAACCTTGAATATCTATGTTAGAAACACTAAAGGATACCAGTTAAGCTAAAACACTCTTGACATTATTCACCCAATTGAATCCTACTATCAGAGTTGAATTTAATGGAAATTTTAATATTAAACATCGTACTCATCTTTCTGCCCGAAGGAATCATGTCTAATTGCTTATTAGAGTCTATTTGTATGAATTTATTTTAATTAACTTATTTTATTTAAAAAAATGAGATTTTAAGTCAAAATAATTTACTCTTGAATAAGATATAAGTGCATGTTGAACACTTGGACACCAAGACAAGAAGCAAGTGCATGTTGAACACTTGGACACCAAGAAAAGAAGCAAGTGAAATCTGTTGAAAGGTGGCAATAATGTCCAAAAAGAGAAAGGGAAAAAATGGTAGATTTTGTCAAATTAGTTGTACTTTTTTTGACAAAAAATTAACTGTACCTTAAAGTCTGTATTTGAGCAAATCCAGACTAAATCCAAAAATCTCACAATCTTATGCTATCACCCGAATATCATATGCCAAAAAAGATAATTCATAACCCCTCATTCTAAATAAACCTATATTCAAAATTACCTAATTGAACCCTAAGAGCCCTAGAAACATTATTGTACCCTCTGAAATATAGAAACTGATAATTCTAAAGTAACAACAACAACCACAACAACAAAGTGGCCATTCATTGCAATTTTGGTAAGAAAGTGATAAGCAAAGTTTTGCCAAGTGGTCAGATGCGCTATAGCTAAGTGGCATAATATGCTATAATCAATTAGGAGAACTAGAGTTTGAATCCTTCTTCCTCAAATGATGTAACTATCAAATTATTGCAGGAAAAAAAAAATCAAATTATAAAAAATAAATAAAAAGTTTGGTCACTTTGTGCCACATCATAGCAAAAAGAACTTTACTAACATCGTTTCAGCCAAAAAAGAAATTAGAGCGCTCTACTACATTTACCTTACATTTACCTTAAATTAATAACAAAATGAAGTAGCCCTAGCATCACACGTCTCATTCTTGGTCCTATTACTTCATCTAACCATGTTGGTCTCATCACTACATGGAATTAAAGTCCCACTTGGACTTATAGACTCTGAGTTGTTTTCAAGCATTATGAATGAAAAGGAGAAGTTGGTAATTTCAATTTATGTTTCTCTATAAATTAACTGATCTCATTTCTCTTATATATACTTCAAAATCTAAGAGGTCGCTTGGAAGAGAAAAAAGATATCCAAATCAAGGGATAGAAAATAGGGAGAAGATGGAAAAGTTAGGAGAGAGAAAAAATTTTAATTTTCCCTCATGTCTGTTTTAGTTGAGAGGATGGAAAATGGTAAGGATTTTGCCATGTACTTTTATCTTAGATTCTATCTAGAACCATTGCCAAGTAACTTCCTAGGACAATGTATATACTCATTTTCAAATCAATAAAGAAATGTTTATGGTTTTGTTACTTTTTATTTATAATAAAATAAGTGGTGATTCTATGTAAGACAATTCATCTAGGGTGAAGATACAAGTCGAACCACCATTTTGAAATGCACCAATATGACTCTACCCATTTGCATTAGTTTGGCCTGACTTCAATTAAATGGACCAAGGGTGCTCTCTCTCTCTCTCTCTCTATATATATATATATATATATTATGGTCTAAAGACTGAACGATTTAAGCTTTGACACAAAATAATAGCAAATGCCTAATCTTTATCAAAATGATACATAATTTCAAGTTCGAAGAATTTCTTGCAACGGGTTTGATCGGTTCAAAGTGTTGGATTTGGGTCTAAAATGGTTTGGGTCCGATGGAGTAATGCTCAGGACATAACTTTGTACACAATTTTGTGCCACAACTTGCCAATAAAATTTTGTTATAAGGCGAGAGTCAATGTTTCAACTTTATAAAGCCAAACAAACATAGACCCACCATCCAATTAATCCCTCACACATTCACAAATCTCTGTAAGTCCCATTATAAAAACCCAACATCCCTGAAAAAGTAACAGTTTTTCCTAATAGGTACCTTATATTTAAATCTCAAATTCATATTAGAGGAAGATTAGGCCAAGATCTAAGCTTGAATTACACAACCCATTACCAATCATCTATAATGAAAACCAATAACCCAGCTTCAACAAATAGATCTGGCACTAAATCATGAAGTTGGTCTCTTTGGATACAAGCTTAGGCTACAAAAATCACAAAAAATAAAAATTGGGTATGTTAGATAACAAGTTTAAGCTCAAAAAAAAAACCGCAAAAACAAGAGGTGGATCTTGCTAGAAAACAAACAAATGGAAAAAAATCTGAATCCCCCCACTTCTATTTCCTAGTCGTATTCTAATAAGGGTTCCCCCTAAGCAGGATCCCTCTTAAACATGCATAATATTTTTAAGTAAAGAATTAGGCAAATGACACAAAGGCTCACACATAACATACATTAGGGTGGGTGTTCTATTTCTATGGTTCATCCTAGTAATATGTTTTTATTATTCACAGTCTACCCTAAGCATGTATTATTCAAGAATTGAAAAGAAGGAAGAAACGTATCTCAGACCAGCATCCATGCATATTAAGATGAAATAGAACGAAGCAATAAATTAGAAGTCTAGGGTGCATACGCATTAGTGAAAATTTCCAGGAATGGAACCAAACATTGGAAAATAAGAAACTTTCCCTGACAGAAACAGAGCAAATAGAGACAATCTAAATAATTAACGCACACTTTCCATTAGATTTGAACAATTTTAGTTCACACACGTTGTACTGACTGAGATGTGGTCTCTTTTTCCCCCTTTTGTTGAAATTTTGTGTAAATATTAGCTAAGTGTATCAACTGAACATGATCCTGAGTAGCAATAAACAATTCCCTATAAACAAACATGTTCCTCTTCATTGATGATGCAATCTTCCAATATGGGGATGAAGAAGCATATTTAATGATATTAACAAAGAGAATCCATCACACACACACACATACATGAACAAATCAGGAATTTTGTGCAATTCTACCTTCTAGTGACACAAATAAAGATTATTTATGTGATTCACACACAAAAATCAGGAGTCTAATTCTATACAAAATATAAATCTCTATGTTCAACTTGTTCTTAAATGAAAACAGAAAATTATGAACCATAATCCATAAGTTTCTTAATTGAGACCCAGATAAAGGAATGATCCTTCAGTTACAGGAGCCTAAATATAGAACAAATGAAAAATCAGACCAAAATCATTCAATGCAACACATTTGTTTTCAAATACCAGCAAATGAAATTTCCACAGGATTCTCAACCCAACCAAAATAATAATAATAAATTTTTACCTAAAGAGAGAAAAAAAAGCCTTGCATATAACACAGTAAGTAAAAGTTTACAACCTTTCTTGAAGGAATCCCATTAGAAATCAATTTTAAAGGAATTTCTATATAATAATAATAAATAACATTTACAACTGCAAAAAGTTTAGTATGTATTTATATGAGCTTATTTTCATCAGCTTATTTAGTTTATTGTGTAAAATATACTCAAACATACCCTTCTAAAATCCAATTGCAGTTCCTCTCCTTGCATCTGAAAACATACTGAATAATTAGTGCTAATTCAACTGTAGAGCCGGATCATACATTCGGTGAGCTACATTGCGGTATAATTAGGTAATCTTGAATTCTCAAGGCCCTGCAAAAGGTCCCACTCCGGCCCTCTCAAGTCTGGTCCTATGGGCAGTCAAATTATGTGGGACTTTCTTTCAAGATAATAGATCAAATGTTCCATTAGAATTGAGGCATGTTACTCATTCTGTAAGAGTAAAAGTGATTTATTTATAATTGGTCCCCTGAACCACATAAATAGAATGGTCTACTTCCCCACTAAAGCACAATCTAGATGAGAGCAATACCATACATCACAATCAACCTTCAGCAAGAACTCATAGTTGTGATTTCTGCAACTACTCCAGACATAGATTGAACTCCACAAGAATCTTACAACGGTCCAATCACTAAAAAAACCCAAGTTTATCATTTAGAAACTCAATGTGAATCTTTTCAATCCATTTCTGCTGTAATCAATGATATTGGTAGTAATGCACCACATCCCGTCAGAACCACGTAGTTAAGCATGCTTGGGAAAGATTAGTACTAGGATGGGTGACCTCTTGGGAAGTCCTTGTGTTGCACCCGTTTCTTTTACTTATCAAAAAGAAGAACCATGCAGTCAAAGACAAGTGCAAACCGCATAAATTTGAGTCAGTGATGCTAGTTCGCTACCAATAGTCATTGCAAGAGCACACCCCACCTTTAAAATGATGAAAGCGGTTTGCATCTCTTACAACAATCTCCTTTTTAAGCATATCTGATGCTAACTTCATGAAGTTATGGCAATCCACACAAATTCGAATGTTCTTATTAATTCTTATTACTCTCCCACCATAACACAAACTTCTTTCATTCATTATGGCAAATGTCAAAGCTAGCTTCTCACTGTGACAATACAATTGCTCCTCTTTCTGCTCCTCTTCTATGTCATGCAATGCCAAGCTTGTCTCAGGTACATAACCTATCTCCTTTAACTTCCCAACAAATCCTTCAAGCTGCCTGAATATCACCTCCCTTTCTGGATGACATCGGCCTCCAGAGGCAAATTCATGCACCTGATTTCCAATCTCAACCCAGCTTAATCCAGGTTCCTTTCTCACACTAGATCCGTTCATTTCATTCCTAATTAGGCCAGCTTTATTGAAATTACCACCGGAGGAATATATGTTTGACATTTGTACATAACCTAATGAATTACCTGGCTCCAACTCTTTCAGTTTATCTGCTGCTAACTTTGCCAAACTTGTCTTACCATGCTTCCTACATGATCCAAGGAGTGTGCTCCAAACTACAGAATCAGGCTTCATCGGCATTCTATTTATAAGTTCTGCAGCCTCAAGAACTCGCCCTGATCGCCCAAGAATGTCAACCATGCAGGCATAGTGATCAAGCTGAGGAACAATACCATATTTTCCAACCATAGAGTCAAAAATTATAATTCCTTCATCCACAAGTTCAGCATGACTGCAAGCTGAGAGGAGAGCGACAAAGGTAGTAGGATCAGGTTGGAGATTCATTTGCCAAAAGAGTTGCAATGCTTCTCTAGCTTTTCCATGCAAGGCATGCGCTTTTAGCAATGAGTTCCAAGAAACCAAATCACGAAATTCCATTTCATCAAAAACTTGCTTAGTCAAAGCAATGTTGCCACACCTAGCATAGGCATGGATCAGAGCATTTGCAAGTATAGTGTCACCCTCAAACCCAGCTTTAATAACTTGAGAATGAACTGCCATAGCATGCCGCTCGGTCACAAGGCCTGCACAAGCTTTCAAGGCAATTGAGAAAGTATACCAATCTGGAATTAAGTCCTCTCGACGCAACTGACAGAAAAGGAAGAGAGCTTCTTCAGGGTCACGTTCTGCAAGTGCCGTAATAATGCTAGTCCATGAAACAATATCTCGATGAGAAGTACTTGTCTCCATAAAAATCCTATAACAGTTACCAATATCTCCTCCAATATCAAAGTAAGACTTCACCAATGCAGTTGTTATTTCAATTTCCGAGATAAACCCAGTTTTGATAGTGAGACAATGCAACTGAAAGCAAAACTTGAGACTACTACTCGTCACATCATCAACTTGTTTATTGCCATTGCTTTCACTTCCATACAAGGAAGAAAAGACACTGAGAAGAGTGGCACGATCAAAACCAGTTCCCTCACGGTGCATTTGCGTAAAAAGATTCATAGCTTGGATCCCAAGCCCACGAATTTGAAACCCTGCCACCATTGAATTCCACGAAACAAGGTTGCGAACCTGCATGGTCTTGAACAAACTCCAAGCCTCATCCTTATCATCATTATACATACACCCAAAACTAGTACTCTTACTATACATGGTAATAAGAGCATTCGCAACGTAAACACAAGAATCCAAAGCCAGTTTCAACGCAAGCGCATGTACTTGCCGTCCACGCTCACCAAAGCAAGAACTAAGCACACTTGCCACTGCAAACTCATTCGGATAATACTCCACCAACATACTCGAAAACAAGAGAAAACACTCGTCCGCTCTTCCTTGTTGCGCGTACCCGGAAATGAGAGCAGTCCAAGAAACAAGGTTTCTGCGAGGCATTTCATCGAACAGGTGGTGGGCATAGTCTACGTATCCGAATTTGCAGTACATGTTGATGAGATGGTTGGTAACGAAGAGATCAAAAGGGTTTGTGGGGTTGTGGGAAAGCATGTGATGGTGTAGAGATATGCCTTCATGGAGGCTTCTGTGGCGAGCACATGCGTGAAACAGAGTCGCATAGGTTTGGTGGTTTTGGGCTTGGGTTTGGGTGTAGAATATTGAGAGCGCTACTTGGAGGTGGCCGCGATTGGATAGCACGCGCACCTGGTTGAGAAGATTGTTGGGTTCGGTGTTATAGCTAGACGCTGTGTGAACATTGGTTATGTGTAATTGTCGGAAGGAGATGTACCACGCGCGTGCTGTCGGGCGTGGCATAACGAGGATCCCACAATAGTTGTATTGATTTTAAACTTAAAAGCTCTACAAGGTTTGGCATCAGTTAAATAAGCTACTGATTCTGGCAGCCCAGCCCTCTCAATTTTTTTGTTAAAAGAAAATGTTATAATTTGATAAACAAGAAAAGAGAAATCGAATTGTAGTTTTCTTATAGCAATAATGCTAACAACACTCTTATCCACAAAAAAAAAAAAAAATGCTAACAACACAATAAGTCACAATAATTTCATAAAATTCATAAATTAACATGTCAGCTTGTATATGGGGCTACCACAACTTCAATTTAAATTTTTTTAATAATATAGTATGCTAATTTGAAAATATTGTGAAATTATTGTAGTTTTTTGTTGGGTTTATAACATCAGTCTTCTTTAAAGAGTTGAGTTAAACTTTACTTAAATAAATGTTTGGCCTTAAAGCTTGCAAATGTTTTCATTTTTTTTTTTATCTCTCCATGATAATTGTTCTTCATTATCAGGTTAAGACACTAATTAGTTTGATTCAAATACGTTTCAAAACTTATATTTTGGCCTTCTATGTTTGGTTTCCTTTCATGTTGGTCCTGCCATCCAGTTTTATTAATAATTGGACTATTTATTAAGTGACCTTTCATATTTAATTATTTCATAAAAATACTATCTCAATAAATTGGTACCTCTCCATACACAAAGTACTTGAAGGTCTAGGGAAAAAATAATTAAAGCTACAAGGTTAGCAACATATCTTTAAAAAAAAAACTCTAGAATACTGCAAAATGCATGATTTTTGGCAGAAAAGAATAATATGAATTCATATACTAACGGAAATAGATGGAAAAGCTAATATGAAAAAGAAATAAAATATAAAGAATCAAAATAAGAATTTTGAAACATACAACCCTATTTAAGAATGTGTTTTATTTTATATGTAATTAATTTGGTATGAAAGTTTGTCTGTAACTTTTTATTTGAATTTGGGGTCACCAATTAATTTGGCGGTGGTTCGACGCAATGGCCTAGCTCGAGAGCGGTTAGAGTGTGCGCAATGGTCTCGCTAGAGAGTGGCTAGAGTGCTAGTATTATAAAAAAACAAAAACAAAAACAAAACTTTGTATTGGAGTCTTATGAGCCCGGCCCAGTTACTTTTTGCCAAAATAAAAAACCTGACTCCTCATAAAGTCATACTATAAATACAGAGGCCCCTTTCTCGCTTGGAAACATTTTCGTTTCTCACAATTTCCCGCTTCACTAATCACAAAGTAAGCTCTCTCCCTCGATAAATTTTTACGTTGTGTTCTCATCAATTGTGTGTTTTTTTTTAATGGCAGTAATATATGTTCCTTGCGTGAAAGTTTTGCTTCATAAACTGTTGGATACTTAGATTTACTGATTAATTTTGTTAAATACCGTATTAATTAATTATATTTTTGGATTTGCTGAATTGGGTTCATTTTATATATTGTTGATCTTTGTATAAAATTATACCTTTGTAAGATTTTTACTTTATGCGGTTACTATGTTTTTTGGATGATTAGTTAGAGCGAATTCATTCTTCTTAAGGCAAAGTTGTTTTTTTTTTTTTTTTTTTTTTTTTTTTTTTTTTTGATAAGTAAGAAAAAAAATTTATATGCAAATGTCTTTAACAAAAGTGAATTTGTAATTGGATTAGAAAAAAAGGTCGTACCCAGATCACAAAGCTCCTATTTTTGCGGGGAGGGTGATTGGAAGGTATCCTTAGCGGGTTTATTGGAGAGGCTGATTCCCATACTAGAAGTTGAGATAAACTATCAATAATGGGGTTGCCAAGATTTGGGCGGCCGAAGGGTGTGGATATGCAAGGCAAGTTGAGTCCCAACCTTTTTGTGGCCAACTGTGGGCCGGCGGTAGGACTTTCTCATGACACCATTGCATCAGTGTTTGCTGCCTTTGGGGAAGTGAATGGAGTCTTTGCAGCTGATGAGAGTGGTGCACGTGTTATCGTTTCTTATTGTGATGAGAGTTCTGCTAGAGCTGCCTTGGAAGCATTGGATGGACACCCTTGTCCTGAGCTTGGAGGCCGCACTTTGCACATTCGGTATTCAGTACTACAACCTACTGCACCGGTACTAGATGTCAAGTTCTAAATGCTTGAGCTCACGCTTTCTGTAAGCTTTGCATTGTTTACTTTGGTGCTTGTCATGAATTAGTAACATAATTTGTCAATTCATACTAAAACTATGGTCTTAGATGTGATAGCTGATGTTTTCTCAACCCAGACTGTGTGCAAATTTGTTTGCCATGGCTTGATTGTTATTTGAATCCCTTGTTCAAATTTGACAAATAGTGAGAGCAAATTTTATTTATTATGAGCTGTTTATTGTGTGCCTAATAAAAATACATATTTGAGTGGAATTCGATAAATATTTTGATTATAGAATGAGAAGTATATTGGTTCAAATTTGACAAATAGTGAGAGCAAATTTTATTTATTATGAGCTGTTTATTGTGTGCCTAATAAAAATACATATTTGAGTGGAATTCGATAAATATTTTGATTATAGAATGAGAAGTATATTGGTTCAAATTCAGTTCATATCATTCCATATTTGTACCATGCATATAATATATATATATATATATATATTAAAGGTTTTAAATTTTACTAATCAGTTCCTACTGCATGGTGTTCAAAGTTCAACATGAATTGGTCTTTAAACCTGTATGCATTTGTTGGATGTTAGGATTTCCATTTCCAAAATTTAACAACATGACCAGGACTCAAAGAAAAAAAATTACTACATCTATTTTACAATACTTGACCTTGAGGAAATTAAAGTACTTTCAGAAACTGAAGAAGATATGTTCATAATTCAATGGGACTTGTAATCTTTATTATCTATTTGTTTTATGTCTTCTATAAATTGATAAGATTGCATGTCTTCAGGATCAGATCAATGACTCAGTTCCAGTGTCTTTGGTGGCTTCTGATTTGAACATTCCAGGGCTTTACTTAGTGCATGACTTTGTCAGCACTAAAGAAGAGGAGGTTAGGAATTAATGTCTTCTGTACTTTGCCTGTGCTTTAGCCTTTTGATATTAAGTCTGTAATCCTTTGAGTTAAATGTTGCTTGAAAGTTTTCACCTTTACCATATTCTGTATGTTATTTTCTGGTTTTTCAGGAATTGCTTGCATCCATTGATGAAAGGCCTTGGAAAAGTCTTGCCAAAAGAAGGGTTCAGCATTATGGCTATGAGTTTTGCTATGAAGTATGTCATATGATTAATAATAACCAGCCTGCTCCCACCACTTACGCTGACACGAACAAATGCACACACAATAAGATCTAACAGTAATTTGCATTTTTATGATTATATTTGATGACCTTTCTTCAAATGCTTCCCATATCCTTATGATACCTTGTCCCAAACTTCATTTTTATGTATCTTTACTTTTTCTAGATTGTGCCACCCAAGGTGAAGGACTTATAATATATGTTTCTCAAATATCCTGAGTGTTCTGGGCTTTGTTGAAGTGACTGACATACTTGTATGCATATATCGTTTTTCAGAATTTATCTAATATATATATATATGTATGTATGTATGTATGTATGTATATAATCATTTTTCAGAATCCAAATATTGTGGATAACTATTAAGCTTTTACAACCTTCTTTAGCCAATATGTGGTAATGCTTGGTAGTTGTTGCACATGCCCGATTACATAGCTCCTTGATCTTTCAAGTATATTTTATACACAAATTATAAGAAATGTTATGTGATAGCCACTAAGGACTTAAGGAACGTATGTTGGTTTTAAAAGGATTTTAAAGTAAGGAAATCATGTTTAAATGACTGAAGAATACATAGAAGTCATTGTTGGTATGGAAATACCAGATTGGTCTACATTTGGAGTCTAATGTTTGTGGCATGGATGTATTTTCTCTGGGCATTTATGGGAAATCTCATATCTCTGGTATTTTTTACTTGGAGACCATAAATATTGGCCTTGTGCTCGTCTGAATTTTGTTTAAATGGGATAGAAGCAATTCTAAAGGCAGTACAGAATGTTGTGCAAAATTGTTTTTTTTTTTCAAAATTATATTTTTATTTGGTATTCTTTTCTTGATCTCTTCTAATCGAAATAGTTTTTTTTTTTTAACATTTCCTGTTCTTTAGCTCTAAGGACCATTAACCATAAGTTTTTTTTTTAAAAATTTTAAATTAGGGTAGTTGTGTGAAATACTCACTTAGCATTCTGCCTTTTCCTTCTTTTTTCCTTTTTCTTTTGTTTCCCCCTCTCTTTTGGTGATACAGACAAGGAATGTCAATACAAGACAGCACTTAGGTGAACTTCCATCATTTGTTTCCCCCATTCTTGAAAAGATCTCACTCTTTCCAGACCTTGACAATGCTGCAAGTATAGTTTTGGACCAACTGACGGTAAGTGGTAAATGTTTCTGTACGTAAACTATTTAAAATAATAGTCTGTAAATTGACAATGTATATCTTGTGTTGGCTGCATTTTGTCAGTGTAGGAATGTAGCTGTTATATATTAATACTTGAGTACTATATAGTGGCTCTAGTTTGTTTTAAGATGATTTGTACTTGCATTCTTGTTTCATATTTAAGACTGAATATCAATGATTATGTTACAGGTTAATGAGTACCCACCTGGGGTTGGCTTGTCCCCACATATAGATACCCATTCTGCATTTGAGGGATTTATATTCAGCCTTTCATTGGCAGGGCCTTGCATAATGGAGTTCAGGAGATACACAGATGGTGATTGGCTTAATAACAATACAAAAACGCAAACTCCTGAAAATGGCTCAAATTTCTTAAGGAGGGCTATTTACCTTCCCCCTCGGTCCATGCTCTTATTATCTAGGGAAGCACGTTATGCTTGGCATCATTACATTCCTCACCACAAGGTACATTATGTTATCGTTGGATCTTTTTTCTTTTTAATATATAAATAAATTATCGTTGGATCATTAACTTGTTCTATACTGATCTAGTGTTCAAAATGAACAGCAGTTACTATAAAGAAAGTGTAAATTGTTTTTTTAAAGGTATTTGCATGCTGCATTAATAATCTGAACTGTTATGATAATTGGACATATATATGCATACATTCTGGGAAGTTGTTGGAAGACTAGAAAAACGTGCAAAAAGTATTTTATCTAGAACCTTCCAATCACAGCATTCTGTCCCTTATCCAAAGTTTTATAGGTTAGAGAGTCTAAACCCTAGGCACATTTAGGAAAGATTAATTTCAAAACTTTTCCAAGAGTCTTGTAGCTCAATGGCATAGCCTGGCCCCCTTTATAAAGGAGAATCAAGGTTTGAATCCCCCTCCCCCACTTGTAAAAATTAAATTTGCAGGAGAAAAAAATCAAAACTTACTGTGATGTATGTTTTGGGTTATATTAATGGAGCAATATGTTTTAGAGCTTCTATCATAAAGTTTAATGGCTAATTATTATTTGCTTGCTTTCCATGTTGTGCTTCTTAATTTGATTGTAAATACATGGTGAGTTCTTACATGTTTCTGGTTTCTGTTAAATCTATATGTAGTTGCTCATTTTATGATTAGCCATTAGAGTAAAAAATAATTCCCCTCTCCTCTCTCTTTACTGTGCTTTAGCGTTGTTATTCTCATCACTGAAGACATAGGTCAACAATTTTGTTTTACAGGTTGATTTGGTGAAGGACAGTGTGATCAGAAGGGGTTCAAGGAGGGTGTCTTTCACTTTTCGTAAGGTGTGTGAGATTTTCATTTTTTTATTGTTCACTACTGGATGAACTGACCTTTATGTAGCAGTAATAAATTCTATATGTGCATGGAATACACTCTATACTCTAGTATGGATAGTTAAGTTGGCCCCTCGTAGTACACATTCAGAGAACTTAGAGCCCACTATTGCCCCAGTCTGTAAATTTTAATGTTTGATCATCTGTGCCATCTTTGTGGACTGTCTGAGAATGATATGACAGATGAATTAAAGAAAACGACCTATTTGTTCTAGTAGAAGATATAGAGTGACTGTCTTCTTCCCTGACAGCATGGTTCTATATGATTCTCCGTGTCTACTCTGTTTTTTTTTTTTCCTCGGTAAAATAAAGAACAATTTGAGAAACATTTCAAATGCAATAGAACTGTTAAAGATTGTTTCTATTTTTCTTCTTTGTTTTCTTTTTATAAACAAGCAAGTCTTTTGTTTTATTGCATTTCAAAAATGATCAACTCAATACTGCTTTTAGGAATAAAATAGCATGTGTTAAATTATCAATTGTCCCAAAAGCTTAAGCTATTGGGATAGGGCAAAGTTAATCATTTAACCACATACTTCTAACACTTCCCCCTCACATTTGGGCTTAAACTCCCTTTTAATAGGTGAGGCCCAACACATGGGATACTGGATTTCAAATAGGAGGTAGAGTAGAGGAGACAAAGTTCAAACTCAGGACCTCCTATTCTGATACCATGTTAAATTACTAATTGTCCCAAAAGTTTAAGCTATTGGAATATGATAAACTTAATAATTTAACCACATACTTCTAATAACATGCATGGTAAGCACCCATAAAACTATTTGAAATATAAAAAGTAATTGCCTTTCAAAGGGAAGGTGTGGTCTATGTTGCACCACATAGTGAAATCTAGTGACTTACAGAACTATGACCACTTATGTTCGGTCAATCTTATAAGTTATTTACAAGGAACCTGTTATTTTGCTGTTTTGTGGAGGACCTGAGAAATGGTAAATAAGTGTACCATGCTAAACTGTTCTCTGCAGATATTATGGTTCGTCTAGAAAGACTGATTATTCGTCATTGGATCTGAACCTCATTGTATTAACAAACCAGAGATATTACATGCTAAAACAGGGGGAGCATTTGTATAAGTTAACGGGATGTACAATCCAATTTAGTTTGTGCTTAGTTGAGTCTCAAATTGCTGTGTCATGACCTGAGGAAACCCTAGCCACATTTGCACTCTACTCCAAAAGACTAGTCATTATTAGAGCTTTCTGCAATCACTTATATATCCGGGATCAACCTAGTGTAAATATGTGCAACACAGTACACATCCACATAATAGTCCAAATCCACAACTGACAAATCCAAATTATTAGGGGTATTACAGGGGATTTTTAATTTTGCAGCACATTGAACCACAGACTGCACTATATTGATCTTCTCTTTTTAAAATTAACAGGATGTACAACCTAGGTTCACCATACATTGGATTTTGAACTGTTTGGGCCCAATAATATCATTAGTCTGGAGATGTGGTTCATTTTTTAGTTTTGACCTCTTTTTTTTGTCTCTAAATCTCTTCATTTTTCAAAACTCCAAACCTAAATGTCCTGAAGTGAAGGGCTCCTAATATTTTGTTTTTCCATGAAAAACAATGAATGATTGAATCAGGCTTGCATATGCAATGCTTTTTTCATAATTCAGAATTTGTTGCTTTCCCATGTAGTGGATTTCATAACTCACAGTGGGGAAAAGAATGCCTGAAAAATTAATGTGAATTGCAAACTATACCAGCTGGTCAGATTAAGGTCATTTATCAAAAAATAATGAAATTTTTTGGGAGTGCTGCAAAACATATGGAAGTTATGATTTTCGTAAAATATATTCAACTTGTTCTTGGCCATACTGTGTTTATAGTTAAGTGCTTCACTAATTTGTTATGGAAGTTCGGCACTTCTGATTTTCTTTCCTTTTCCCATTTTCTCCTGGTTTAATTCATTACTTTTACTTTTTCAGGTTAGAGCTGATCCTTGCCCATGTGACTTTCCTCAATATTGTGATTCTCAGAGATAAGAAGACTGGTTTTTGTACTGATTGAAAACGCAGACTGACCATTCAACACTCTGATGTAACAATGATTATAATTGTTTGTAGGAGATGGTTAGTGACGAACAACACAATTTTGAGGTGGACTTATATTCCAAGATGATTCATTCTCTTATTTTCCAAGGAATCATACATATGGTTCCTCTTAAAGATAGAGTAGGTTCACTTGTCAAGGTACTGCATTTGTATCATTTTTTGTTGTCGTTTATTCATGGAATTCAGTGATTTTCTTCTATAATATCTACTTTTTCTGTAAGTACATTCTTGCCCCCTGAATTGGACAATATCGAAATTTAATGAAGTGGGCTCTGATGTTATTTTGATATTGTTCCGCCTGGTAAGTTGTCAGTAGACACATTTAGTTCCTCTGGAACATACATACTTTTTCTGGTTCATCTTCTGGCTTTTGTTGTACATGCCACATCCAACCTTATAACTTTGAGGCTTTGAGTTTGAAACCCTGATCATGCATTTACCTGTCAATATGACAATGTTGTGATATGTGTTACTGATTTTTCTTCAATTCAAACTGACTTGAATAGAGGGCTTACCTTCTTTATGCCACCAGTATCAATACTTTTATTTTGTTAACTGCATGATTTGCATCAGATTGCTGTGGTAAAGCATAAACAAAAATATGCTTGTGGCTTTATAGTAAGGGGACGTAAGACCTTTAGGTGTACTCTACTCGCTAGTGTTTTCGAAGAAATAGTGCACAGCTTTGGCCGTCTCCTACATCATCATCCCCATTACCATATCTTCCCAATGGTCAGCATGAGAAATTACAAATAGAATTAGCGTTTATATTTAGCTTTCAATGTACAAGTTTGGGACTTCAGCTGCAGGGTGTGTGTTTGTATGTGTTTAGACTTTCGATGCATAATTAACTTATCGTCTTTCAATGTATAATGTAAAATGTCTGTTTTCTATGCGTTTTTTTTTGTTTTTGTTTTTTTGGGGGGAGGGGGTGTGGTATAAGTTTTCTATGCGATTGGAATCATTGTCTTTCTTGTTTAGAAAGAACGTAAAAGTTGAGGTGGCTTGGCAATTGGTACTCTTGTGCTGTCTGATGCTCATTTCTTGGAAAAAACAAATGTAGAGCAATAGCATCAGTCCCAGGAAAATAGAAAAAGCGCCAACTTTTATGCATTTTTGCAAAAAAAAAAAAAAAAAAAAAGGATAATTACACATAACCCACCTGTGGTTATGGCGAAAATCACCTTGCCTACCCGTGGTTTGAAAAGTGTCACTTAACCCACCTGAGGTATGTTCCGTTTGTTTTCTGTAACCCACCTCTGTTAAAATCAGGGGTAAATAAGTATTCTTGCTCAAATTTTATGTCTCTCTCCTCCCAAAACAAAAAATAGCACAAAAATAGAAGAGAAACAAGATTAAAAAATGGTATTTGTCTCTCTATATTCATACAAATTTTGAACATGAAGAATGTACCAAAAAACAATTTATTCACATGTTCACACTACTCTGATTATTTTAATGATTTTTTTTCTTCCTTTTCTTTCATTTCATCCCAGCTGTCTCTCTCCTCACATTTTCTTCTCCATCTTCCCTTTGAGTTTCTCTCTTTTCCTCCATCGCCGATCTACGTAAGCCCATCCACCATAAACCCAGCTCGCCTCCTCAGCTCCGAACATGAAGAATGTACCCAAAAAAATTTTATTCACATGTTCACACTACTCTGATTATTTTAATGATTTTTTTTCTTCCTTTTCTTTCATTTCATCCCAGCCATCTCTCTCCTCACATTTTCTTCTCCATCTTCCCTCTGAGTTTCTCTCTTTTCCTCCATCGCCGATCTACGTAAGCCCATCCACCATAAACCCAGCTCGCCTCCTCAGCTCCGATCCAGCCCTTCCGCCGACCCAGCTCACCGATCTTCCTCCACTCCTCACCGGCCCAACTCCCTTACCCAAACGTATTCCTCCACTCGCTGTCGACACTCACTCTCACCAACTCAAGCCGTGGGTTTCGCCGTGTTCAATGTGGGTTTCAGGTTTAATGGTTTGTGAGTTTGATGGTGGTGGATTTTGGCCATGGTAGTGGGTTTGTGGCAGTGGATTTTGGTTTGTTTTGTGGTGGATTGTGGGTCAATAGTGGTGTGGCTGGATTTTGTCTGGGTTTCGTGGTTGCTAGGTCGCTAGATTTCGTCGCCATGCCTCCCCTCTTTGGGTGGATTGTGGTCGTGGTTTAATGGGTTTTGTTTTTTATTTTGTTTTTGATTGGTGGATCATGGTCGTGGTCTGGGTTGCTAGATTTTGTTTTTGATTTTTTTCTTGTTAATGGGTTTGGTAGTGGATCGTAGTTGGGTATGTTCTACATGTGCAAAATTTGTATGAATGGAGAGAGAGACAAATACCACTTTTTGATCTTGTTTCTCTTACATTTTTGTGTTATTTTTTGTTTTGGGAGGAGAGAGACATAAAATTTAAACAAGAATACTTATTTACCACTGATTTTAACAGAGGTGGGTTACGAAAAACAAACGGAACATACCTCAAGTGGATTAAGTGATACTTTTCAAACCACGGGTAGGCAAGGTGATTTTCACCCTAACCACAGGTGGGTTATGTGTAATTATCCCTTTTTTTTTCCTTTTCTTTTTGTATGGTACTTTATTTTCAAGAAATTAAGTACAGGATAAATCTTTTTTTTTCTTTTGTAAATTTTATATTATTATGTGGATTATAAATACTTAAGATAGTAATTAGTATTTAAAGTATGGACTATGGAGTGATTTATTTTTATTTTTTTTATCTTTTTATTTTTGTATGGTATTTTACTTTCAAGAAATCAAGTACTAGGTAAAAAAAATTTCACTTTTTTTTTTCTTTTGTAAATTTTATATTATTAAGTGGATTATAAATATTTAAGATAACAATTAGTATTTAGAGTGTGGATCGACTGTGGAGTGATTTATTTTTACATTTTTTTTCTTTTTCTTTTTATATGATACTTTACTTTCAAGAATTCAAGTACAGGGTAAATCCTATCCAAAAAAATATATATATATATTGGGTAAATTTTTTTTTTTTTTTTTTAACAATAAATGGGTATTAGCATCAAGTCATAACAAATATGTTGCTGTCAAGAAGCTAGACAACATGGTGAGGGAAGTTGAGAGGGAATTTAAAATCAAAGTGATTGTGATTGGCCAAAAACTAGCCAATCTCAAAAATAACAAAAAAGGGTAAGAAATAGCAAAAACTTGCTTTGAAAAAAAAAAATTAAGGTGTTGGAAAAAAAAAACCGCTTTAGTGTCTAAACGAAAGCAGCAACACCAATACCACAAAGGTAAGGACATCATTTTCTATATCCTCCTAAAGTATTCTGAGTAGGGACTGGAGAGAGAGAAGCCTGGCCATGAAGGATAGACTGTGGAGCACAGAGAATAATGCTTTGGCTAAGGACCTTACTGGAGGATAAGGTGAGGGTTGGGGAAGGGAACAAAAAAGGAGAGAAGAAAAAAAATGAAAGAGGGAAAAGAGGAAGTTGAGGAAGAAGGGTGAGTACTAGTGCATTTCTAAAGTGACAATGTGATCTATTTGTAGAAGAGAAAAAGCAAATAAAATAAATGAAAATTTTGGGTTAAACCACACAAATGTTTTTTATAAGTTATTGCTGAGACCAAATTTTTTATTGGTTTTTATGGCCAACCAGTAGCATTTTTCTAAATAAGTTAAATGATTAACATATATTAAGCATGAGTAATGCTATAAACAAAAAAAAATTTACATTATTTTTACACAAAGTTAATGTGAAAAATTATTATTGATTCTCATTTGAGCTCATTACTTATATCATTTTTTTTTTCTTACTAATAATCACTCACAATATCAACTATTTGTAAAAAAAATGTTTATAACTCTAGCATTTTCGATTAAATATTGATGCCAATTGCCTCAATAAATCTATCGAATTCATCAAAGCCTTGAGAAGTGAGGATGAATCTTTAGCCTTCTAAACGTTTGCTCACTTTTACAAAGTCTTTTATAGATACCTTTAGCGATGTTATTTTCTCACATATCATCGAGACATATTAATCTAACTAAACATGCGAGACATATTAATGATTTAATGGTGTGGATAGAAGATCTTCCTCCACATGTTTATGATGTTAAACCTAACTAAACTTGGGTTACCTTTTTACTTACCAATATTTTTATACACTATTAGTATGACAACTTTTTTTTAAAACTTTTTTTTAAATTACAAATATACTTTAATCCACTTTCAACAAAATTTCGAATAAGCCGTTCAAAATCGAAATTTGCTGCTCATTGAGGTTTCTTCTTCACAGTATTGTCATGTGGTAGCTTTGTTTTGTACAAAGACTGTCTATATCTCGGGTATTATTTCAATATTTCATTGAAACCTACTGCAGCTACTTCATCCCTTTCACGTTTTTGCAAAGCATCTTGAATTCTGAATTATTTTCTTTTCAATCTCAGCTCTCCTCTTCCCAGTCTGCACAACTTGCAAAGTCTTCTTTGTTATAATTCCTTGGCTATAACACAGCTGCTCTCATTTTACCTACGAATAATTTATGTACTCAACTAATCTCTCAAGCCGAAGTTAATGTTATCCGGCTGATATCTATGAATACAACTTTTTGATTTTTGTTCCCTTCACTTTAAGTACAAATAGTAATTATAGTTTCTAGCTATTGCCACTGCCATGTTATTGAATACCACCATGCAGCAGCATCATATTGATGATGGTAAGTGTGGCAGTAGAGATGGAGGCTAAAAACGAGAAAACAAAAGCACCACTCAACAGAACTATTCTTCTTCTTCTTCTTTATTGTTATTATTATTATTTAGAATACCACTATGGCATTATAAATACACAGAACAAGCCTCAGTTTTGCTTTTTTTTAAAAATATATTATTGTTAGAGATACACAGAACAAGCCTCAGTACATGAACATTAATTGTCTACTATTATCAATAAATTGACATTTTAGTTAGAAATTAGCATATTAAATGAGATATAAACTTCTTCTAAAAATATATATATAATTTTAAATGTTTTTAATAAATGATATAAATTTTGACTAATGAATATACAAATAAATAAATTTATCTATATATATATATATATATAAAATTAGCGATAAACATGAAACAGTACACCTCGGTATCAACTGATATCAAAATATTTCATCTTACTAATCAAACCAAAACAGCCTTCAGCATAGTATTGACTCCATTTACATTATCTCATAGTGGTTTTTCCATTTGAAAATGTTATCCATTAGTTTATCACTTTATTTCCATATCGTTCTTTTATTTTATTACTTATATTGTTTGCTTTTAGGGCATTTGTTAATAAACCATTTTAGAAAAAAATTTATATAACTTTTATAGACAATATAAAAATCTGTAAAAAAAAAAAAAAAAATCAATTACTTTTTTTATTTTTCCATAAAAATTTTCTTAAAACATCCTTTAACATTTCCATATATATATATATAGTGTAAATTGGGGTCTTTAATTTGGGGAAAAAATGAAAAGAGGGAAAGTGGGAGAAGATTGAGATCTGAGTTAGTGGTAACCTTGTAGGAAAAGAGAGAAAATTAGGGGTGTGCATGGGTCGGGTTGGGTCGAGTTAAGGGGATTTTTTAACCCAACCCACCATGGTGGGTCAAAAAAAATTCAACCCAACCCAACCTATCACATAAGTTCAACCCACATAGGTCGGGTTGAACCCATGGGTTGGACAATTTTTATTTATTTATTATTATTAAATTGAGTAGGAAAAAATATAAATATAAATATATTAAAAAAAACCCAAAAATTAGTATCAATGTAACTCCTTAAAAGCAAACAACACTAATGACTAAACAACAAATAATAATTTACTAGGATTTTTGTGAACTAATTAGTTTTTATATAAGATAGGAAGAACTAGTTATTTTAAAAAATTTATTAATTATATAATATATTTTAAATATATATATATATATATATATATATATATATTAAATATATGGGTGGGTTGGGTTGGGTTTGGCAGGTTTAGAATTTTATGACCCAAACCCAACCTGACCTGCTATCAAAAAAAAATTTGTAACCCAACCCAACTCGACAGGTCAGGTCGGGTCGGTTTTGGCGAATTGGTGGGTTGGTTGCACACCCCTAGAGAAAATTTACATACAAACTATTTTACCTAATTGTACATAGCCCAAAAAACAACTGAAATCGTGAATTGATCATATTTTGAGGGACATGAACGGTCAAATTAACTCTTTTCTTCTTCTTTTTTCATACTTTGCTAGATTGGAATTTTGCCTTACAGACTTTTTCATGTCTTTCTCTTCCTGATTTGATTTGACCATTGTAATATGAGATCTTGATTGTATATCCCATAGTACATCCCTAGTTTGTCTAAAAATGCTGAAAATGGACTAGAATTGACATGGGCTTGTGTTGAAGTGAAGTTTGGAGGTTTGTTTATGGAGTTTTGAGGTTTGTTTATGGGATTTTCCGGTGAAGAAAGATGGGAGGAAGAAAAAATTGACCGGTAAAGAAAGAAAAGTGACCATGTGTGAGAGAGAGAGAGAGAGAGAGAGAGTAAAGTGTGTTTTGATGTGGGTTGTTAGAAATTTAAAAAAAAAAAAAAATATATATATATATATATATATATATATATATATATATATATGTATATAATGATTATTTAAATAAAGGAGGGTGAAGAATAGATAAACTGATGTGGGTGTTTTGTAAAAATGATTGTGTAAAATAGAAAAAGCAGGTTCTTTTTGTAAAATAAACAGAAAATTTTAGAAGCATTGATGCAATTGCTTTAAGCTTTCCTTTTTTTACTTTGAATTTAAAATTGTGCTTAGGTTAGTAACTCTTGAAATGTCTTCTTGTTTCTACTTTCAATATAATTCATCACCCGATTGTAGGAAAATTATCTTATGAGACAGTTTTATAAGACATTTCTCGTATGTGTGGGTTTCATATATTGTGAGAGAAATGTCTCATGAGACTATTTCATGAGATATTCCCATGTTAGCAATCCAATGCAAGTGTGTGATATATCAATAATTCTAGGAGAAATACATATGTACTTGCTAACCACTCATCAATCACTAGCCATTCAATTTTGGTTACCATTTTATGTATGTGGCTATGTGCTACAATATGTGTATGAAAGTAGATTTTTTATCTCCCTTATTGTACCTTACAATAAGTCTCAAGTCACAATATTTTTCACAATCAATTTCACAAATACCAAGGTGATAAGTTATTAACAGTAAACAGTAGTCACGTTAGTAAAGGATTCATATAAAAATCATTAACAACTTACCAACTCACTAATTATGAAAAATATTGTCTGGCTTTACTCATAACCCTAATGTTTGCTCGTCATGGGCATTTTACTAGTCATACCTTGAGACAATTATGAAATTATGATACTAAGCAAGGAAATGGGTTTAATACAAAGGAATTTTGCAAAATTTTACATATGATGTAGAAATTTTATTTGCAATGAGCAATCGCACTATAATATGGGGCACCCTAACCATAGGTAATAATTCCGCTTATGCTTAGTAAATGATGTTGCTTCACAGACGCATTAGAGAGTTTTTGGGTAAGGTTGAAACTCCTGAATTAGATAAACTTGTTCATTAAATGAATATATCTATTACGAATATGTCTATTCTCAAGGAGTTCATGTTTGCCAATAAATAACAGGACTTTCATTTGCATTGGCCTCGAAAGACACAAGTCTTGCCGTACATGATCACTACTTTAAACAAGACTGCCATACACAAGGGACCAACGGTGGTATTAGAGCCAAGTTTCATTTATAAAGACGCCTGCCCACTTCATTTCCCCACCCACCACCACCACCGTCCAAAATCCATCACAAAGAGGAGGAAAAAAAGCTTACAATGATATCATGTGAGGAAGACACAATGAGGAAGTGAACGAGGCCATCACAGGTATAGCATCAAGTCTAGTCACAAGAATCATCCATTGTAGGTCCTGTTGCCACTGCTTGGAACTAAAGCACCCAATTCGATCCAACACCGTAATGAGAGGCCCAAGGCCGATCACTGGCAAACTCAACCAACAAGGATCACTGCCAAGACCTAGGCTTTTTTGGTTTTATTCCCAGGGAGATTACCCAGCAATCACTTGCAGCAGAACTGTTTTTTGTACTCAAATCTTCGTTGTCCAAGGAACTCCTTTTACAATGTTGGCATAATTCTCTTTGGGTTAAGCAGACAACCTGTCTCTAGATGGCTAGACCCAGCTTGCTTCCAAGTATTTTTTTTCAGTGAGCCTCATCAATTGAAGATTGCAGTTGCAAGAATTTACTATTAAATCACTAACTTTTGCTACTTCAAGTGCTAATACATCATCAACTAGGTCTTATCAACAATGCCTTCTTGGCTGTGGTTGCTCATATGAATACATGAAACTTCCTAAGTAATTAACATAATTTATGTACTATGTCTGGAATTAGTGAACATAAAATTCTTTTGACGTCTGACTTTTTGAACACCCATTTCCCTCAGCCCTTGCCTTAGCAAGCGGAGACATAATTCTAATTATAATATAGAATAATCTAAGACACCAGGTAATTAGACTGCATGGGTTGTTTAAGCCACCATAAAATTAGTAGCCTTCATGCTACTCATCCCCTTAAATGGCCTCAAGTTGAAACCAGCTTGTTTTAATAGTATCATTCATAAGGGAAAAAAACGATCCCACACCTTATCATGGTTGTAGATCACCTGCAATCTCACCTGCAAAGGATAATCAACAAAAGACATTAAAAGGGGAAGTGTCAACATTGATTACCATATTCTCATGAGAATTAACATGATAAGACCGCAGTTTTAGCATTATGCACATTGGGCAGTGGAAAAAGAGTGGGCTGAGAGTAGATGTGGGTCAAAGATTCACTAGTATCCTCATTTCATATAAAATACACATGCAGACAAGTGAATCATAATCAAACTGTGTAGAAGGGACTAACACTAATGCATAAGCATCCCCATCTCCCCCAAGAACACTAGGGAAGTCTGAAAATTAACCCCATGTCACATATAATCAGGCTTTGAAGTTGACACATACCATGACATACTTTGATGTCATAGGTTAAAAGAAATTTCTTCATGTAAGGAAATCTACTCCCACCCCACCCCCCCTAATACTCAGCTAGCATTAACTCTTTAAGGGGAAATTTTCAAATCTTCAAAGATGTCCTATAAACACAGGAAAAGACTACATTATATCTTAAATTGCATTACAAACAATTCAAATGAATTAAATGAGAACAATTGAAATTAATCTGTTCATAATAATAAATAGAACAACTGAGAGATTCAAGGAAGGAAACATTAAAAGTTTATTTTTAATTCCAAATTTAAGAGGGAAGATAATGACGCGCACTTGTGTGTGTGTATACACAAACATATGCACCCACTAGGTTTTGAACTCACAACCTCAACCTCCACTATTTCTTATGGGAGAAGGAAGTATCATTTGTGCTAGAGTTCATTGGTGATGCAAAGCATACAATGGAATAAGTTTTTGTCAAGATTTGTCCAAACAATCCTACAAAATATTTTAGAGCAAATCAGATAACTCTAAGAATCCTTACCATGCATGGATTTAATGAAGTAATCCAACTCTGAGAAGCAAATTGTTCCTTGAACCAAAGGGGTTGGCTGTTGGTAAACAAAGAATGAAAAATGGCGGCGATCAGGATCACTTCTTGGCTTGGCCATCTCAACAATTCTCATGTACCCTTCTCTCTCATAACATAAAAGTGCATTCTCACCAGCTACAATCAATCCTCGATCCCAGGCCGAGTTCAAAACCTGTAAAATAAATCAGCATCTATCACCTATACTGAAGAGATTAATCCATCCACATATTTGAGCAAAACAAAATATTTAACTGAACCTGCACGGCATCAACATGCAATTCTAGGTAGTACGCCAAAGGCTGCTAGTGTTAACCCTCAAAAGAAAAACCTATATATAAGTAACCTATAGAGTAAATGGGAAGTCCAAAGGCAATAAACAAGGCCATCACCTGCCAACTCAAACCTTCTGGGTCAGCCAATGCTTCATCATTTTCCAGACCAGAAACTTGCAATCCTAAGCAAACAAACTTCAATGTCACCGAGTGTTTTCTCAGGACCTCAAAAACTGGAGAGTATCCATTTTGGTTTGTAGGGTTATAGAATCCTGCTGTTAATTCCGCGGCATGGCTAGCAGTCTTGTACCACCAATGAATTGCAGGAACCTGCACATCAGAATCTTTTATAAATTTATATAATAGTTTATTTATTAACGTGGATGAACTACAGTATAAGATATTCATTAAGAAACACTATCACCAAGCATCTACTTCGAAGACTAAATGGCCATAATTATTAAACACAACCTCCTAACTGGGATGGTTCTGGTTCCAGTCATGGTTATGTCCTAGTTTATAAGTTCTCAAAAGACTGCACATTCTCAACTAATGCAAGCATGAACCACATCCAGAATCAAACACCATCCCACCATAAGATTGGTCTGTAGGCAGAACCTTCCATTGGTAGGAATCATGTACAATTTTTAAAAAATCCAGTGATAAAAGGTCCTCTTTTTTGTTTTTCTTTTCTTTTTCATTTCGAAGTGTGCTAGAGACAAAGACAGGCACACTAAGCCCCAAGAACACAGAGTTGGTGCATGATTGGAAGTGGGAGTAGGAGCAAAAACTGAAACTTGTAATATACCATGTTCGAGAGGTTTCTAAAGCATTCAAGTACACACATGTACATTAATTTCAAATTTTCATAGCTAAAAACTTACAAAACATCATAATAGATAAAAGGCTAAAATACAAAACTCACACTCTATGTTTTACCAAAATTCATTTCAGTCTTCTAACTTTGCTTTTGTTCATTTCAGTCCTCTAAGTTTCAAATTTATTCAATTAAGGCCTCTCCATCAACTTTTGTTAAATGTTACAGTTAATTGTCCAAATTTTTAATTTTTTTCTGATTAAAAAAATTCAATTAATGATTGAAAAATATTTTCTAGATTTTTTTTAAAACAATTTTAACAGAAGTTGACGAAGATACTTCAATTGAATAAACTTGAAACTTAGAAGGCTGAAATGAACGAAAGCAAAGTTCGAAGACTAAAATGAATTCTAGTGAAACTAGAGGATGAGTTTTGCATTTTAGTCTAGATAAAAAAAGTGTATTTTAAATGGTCCCTAGGGAATTAATTTTATCTTCCTTATCAGAAAACTAAATAAATAACATTGAAGAAATCTGAAGATAAAAAGGAATGTGGTCCAATCAAGTCAGGTACCTGGTTTAAACTGTAAAATCAGGATTTCACTGGATTTGCCTAATTAGGACTAAATTGCATGTTAGGCAGAATCAAACCCCATTCAGTAAATTATGTAAGACATATATTTAAAAAATAATAAAAGTAGTAAAAAAATAACAAGTTAATTAAGGAGGTACAAAGAGTATGATTTGGGATTGGGTAAATTGGTGGAGAAGAAAACACGTGGTCGACCCCAACTAGTCCATTGAGGATCTATAACTGACCTCAAAAGTTATGGGACTAAGGCCTTGTTGTTGCATGTATGCTGTGTGTCTATAATAAGATGATCGAAAGATCCCCATAGCATTTAAGTACATATTTGTACATTTATTCCAAAAATTCATAGCTAAAAAACATTATAATAGATAACAACTAAGTGTATATTAAATGGTCCCTAGGAAAGTAATTTATCCTTGGGATCAGGGATCAGAAAGCTAAATAGTAACTTAGTCCAATCAAGTCAGGTAGCTGGCCAGCTGGGTAGACCTGCAAAATCAGAATTTGACTGGATTCGCCCAATCAGGCCCAAATTGCAAGTTAGGACGAATCTAACCCCATCCAGTAAATTATGAAATTCGTGTATATCATACTAGTAAAAGTAGTAAAAAAAGACATGTTAAGTAAGGAGGTGACAAAGAGTAGGATTTTGGATAGGGTGGAATGGTGGAGACAAAAACATGTGATTGAAAATGAATTAATAATGACAATTTTAAATTGGAATAGAATTCTTAGGGGTGCACTTTTCTGTACTTCCAAAAATAACCTTACTGTCTAATTGAAGATGAATTAAAAATAAGAAAAATTAAGGTTATAAAGGTAAAACGAGAAATTTAAAAATAAAATTCAAATTCAAATTCCATAATATTATAACACATTTTATACTTAAAACTATAAATCACTTGCAGTTAAAACTTAAAAATGTTTTTTTTTATATTGAAACAACACACATAAAACGGTTTGCAAAGAAAATAAAGCTACAAAGTACAAACCCCATTGAGCACTTTTTTATACAACTGAATTATTATTATTATTTTTTTTTTTTTAAAGTAATGGCTCCTCAAACTTCTATGAAAAGGGAAGCTCTCTCATTTTCTCAACCAATGTATAACCAAATTCAGCACCGCCCCACCGCTCACCCCCACCCCCCCCACCCCCCCACCCCACAAAAAAAAAAAAAAAACAGTTGGTCAATACTAGTTTATTTGAAGGAAGTTCCGTTGGACTGTTTCTTGTGATTTATGGTGGTTCTGCGCAAATATGCCAGCAGAAGAACCAAATTAACACGCAAAGGTGCTCACTTGTTTTTTCTTTCTCTTGTAATAGAAAAAAATCTTGCTCTCTCCCCCCCCAACCTAAAGAGCTGTACCTAAAATCTCCTTCGTAGCACTGTCTTGAATGAGATTTAAACGTTTTTATATGATGTCAAAGCTTCAATTTTTTGTATTCTGGTATATCAATTGGAGTTTGAATGGGTTAGGGGTTCTATTCAAAAGAGCAGCATCATGTCTGCAAAGACCCAGCCACAACCACCTATCATCATCTTTAAGCATCCACCAACCCCATTTCTATTGCTCCACCTTGCTTCCAACATACTTTTCCATCAAAGAACCACTCAGCCATTTCCACCACAGTATTCATATTAAGTTAATCTTATAGTATCAAAGACTGAGATTGGATCAACCTATTAGCAGAACATGCTCAGTTTTCCATTCATTCTAAATTTCAACATAAAAAATTATTTAGAAAATAATAAATGGACAAAACTTAGGTACAATACCTTAGGTGTGGTTCCTTAGGTTCCCCAATTACATCACAACACGTGGTCAATATATACACATAAGCATAAACGGTGTTAACCTCAACTTAAACCCTAACAAATTTTTAGGTCTGAATCATCTGATTGAAAAAAATAAATAAATAAATAAAATAAAAGCAAAACCCAGCCAGAAGTCACTCCTCCTCCTCCTTCCCTCCCAACCTCTCTAAGCTCTGCAACACCGCCGCCAACTTCCTCTCCCTCTCAGGCAAGTTCCCAGGCAGTACAAGATCTCGAGATTGACATCCACCACAACCCCATCAATGCTAAACCTCCTTCCTCTTGCACTCACAAACCTTGGCTTTCATCCTCCAATGGCATGGAGGCATCACCAACCCACCACCCACTAGGCCTCACCTGGATCAATCCCAACACTTTCTCACCTCCACCGCTCACCAACACCAGTCTTCTGATTATGTCAAAATCTCTCACTTCTGGGTTTTGCTTTTCATGGGTTGGATTTCAGTGAATTGATTAAGGTATTGTTATGGATTCATCTGCTTCTGGATTTTCCTTTCCTTTTATTTTTTTTGGATTGGATTTAGCAGTGTTGGAAATTTTGGATTGATAGGGTTTTGGTCTTCAAGGGGACATTGGAGACGTTTCCGGAGAGGGAGAGGATGTCAGTGACAGAGTGGTGGAGCTTAGAGAGGTTGTGAGGGAAGGAGGAGGAGGTTGAGGTTTGAGAGTGACAGTGGCTGGTTGGGGTTTTTTTTTTAAAAATCAGGCAAGGGTTAAAAATGAGGTTAACACTGTTTGCTGACATGTATAAATTGACCACATTTAGTGATGTAATTGGGGAACCTAAGGAACCACACCTAAGTTACTATACCTAAGTTTTGCCCATAATAAATTATAACTTTAAAAAAAACATATGGCATAATGATTGCAGAGGCTGTTTGGTGGTGGTTTGAATCAATTTTTGACAAAGAAATCAGTAGTGGTCTGGTGGTTATAAAGGAGGAGATAGGTTACACAACATGTCAACAGCACAAGCTTTCCATATTTTCCCATACACTTCTCATTTGTTACCAATTAACTTTTACATTCGGAGTGAAAAAGTACCCTTTTTTTATACGTAATAAAGAAAACTTTGTTAATAAAATTAACTGCAAGTACACTGGAAGAATATACAAACAGAGCATCATGGTAAAGCTCTAAAACTACAAAAATCAACAAGATCAACTAAACTAGCAAAAGAAAACATCCCTGAGGCTGACATCCACTCAAGAAGTGTCTTTGTAAAGAAAGCTTTCAGCTCTATCATAGTCCTCACGCACTCATCAAAGCTCTTTGTATTTCTTTCCCTCCAAATACCACATCAAACAACGAGGAATAGCCTTTCAAATTTCAACACACCGATGACACCCAAAACCACCTTGCCAACAAGCTCATAAATCAATAACCCTCCTAGGCATCACCCAATATATCCCAAACAGGGCAAAAACAAAATCCCACATTTCTCTAGCCAAGGTACAATGCATTAACAAATGATCTACCATTTCCTCATCCCTCTTACACAAGCAACACCCAACTAACCAGGATAATATTATGCTTCCTCAAATTCTCCGCTGTTAGAATGTTCCCTATAGAAGCCACTTAGAGGAAGAAAGACACTTTAGAGGGGACTTTGGCTTCCAAATATTTTCCCAAGGGAATTGAACACCACAGAAGGGAGTTAACATATTATAAAAAGAACAAACCTCAGTCACTTCACTAGGATATAAAAGATCCAGGAAAACCATAAGAGATTCCAATTCCCAATCCTGAACTGCCTAATAAAATTTTATTGCGAGAAAATCGAACCATTCATTAACTTCATATGATCTGATACAAGAGCTTCCTTATTCTGAGCAATACAATATAATTCCGGGAAAGACTCCTTAAGAGAAGTATCATCGCACCACACATCCAACAAAAACTTTACTCTTGTACCATCACCCACCTCGAATTTAATAAATTGAGAAAATTTAATCCACCCCGGCTGGATGAATTTCCAGAGGCTCACCCCATATGTCCCAGTGGCTGGTTTTGTACACCAACCACCTCCCATACAGCCATACTTCAGATCCACCACTTGCCTCCAAAACGAGTCCCTCTCTAGTTGGCCTCCACAACCACTTAAACAATAGTGCCTCATTAAAAAATTTGAGCTTTCTTACAGCCAGCCCACCATTTTGATAAGGCCAACATATTTTATCCCAACTAACGAAGTGTAGCTTAGACTCCTCCCCCAACCCGCTCCACAGGAAGTCTCGTTGTAGTCTCTCAAGACAAGGGGCTATATCATGTTGCATGTAAAAAAATTGATAAAAAGACTATTGCAATAAAATTATGAATATCATTATTTTGGTTTTTAACATTAGACAGAATTTTCAGGACAAAAAAAAAAAAGGACTGTTCTTCATTCTTAAAAGGATGGGGCTAGTACAAATTGCACAATGTAGGTGCATCATGTGAGTGCAAGTTCCTGAATATTAAATCAAAGAAAACAGTTGAGTTGCAAAATTAGATATGGTTATTGAGAGAAAAGGAGAAAAGAAGAATGGAGAGGGAAAAACAGATTTGAGAAAAAGTGTAAGGCTACATAAGTCAATCCCTCACCCTAGCACATATTTATATTATGGCATGACTACAAGAGTGCTAATGTAAATAAATTTGATTAAAAAAAATAACACGAACCAACTCTAACAAGTAGCCAAATCATAAACAAGACCAACTGAATGACTGAAATGATCAGGGTGCAATTCATCCACCAGAACCAAATTAAAAAATCAAATATACTCCCTAAACTAAGTTCAGTAATTCAGCCAAAATTCAAGCACGGGTAGACTTGTTTTGGAGGCAATGAAAGTGATAGTGGCAATGGAGGTTAATTCAGAGAGGAACTGTGATCTACAGAGGTTAGCGTGAAAAGATAGGCAGTGCCTGAAATGTCAGCAAAATACTATGGATTTTTCTTTTGACTTTCAATGGCATCTCTAAAACGATTATTGGTTATAATTTGTATAAGGAACACCAACAGAATTTAGTGACTTGAGCAAGTCATACAAACAGATGAAAATACAACTTAACATACTAAATATTGGATAGATGTATTGAGATGCACCAATGCTTACCTTAATAATTATTTTTACTTCATCAAACGCAAGGCTTGCAAGAGACAAAACGTTATCTGCATGGTCTATTAATGTCTGTGCATACCAATGGAGGAAAAAGCGGCCATAGTAGCTATCATAATCACCTCGTTCGCAAAAGAACCCAGTTTCATGTGGCCTAGAATTGTATTGACCGGCATTATCAGGACACTTACCCCAGAATGAGTGCCCCCGCAATTTAGATGCTCTGCACAGACTTTGTTGTAGATACTTATCATAGCACTGCCATAAATGCAATCAATATAAGTGGAAGGAATTATAATGAGCACAGTTTTAATTTTGAAATAACAAGCAATGCACGGTTTTTGTTGAAAAATCAATGAGATTAGACATAAACATGTACAGAACTACAGAAGTTCAATACAATTATAATGAGCATAATTTCAAATTTCAAATAAGTAGTCATGCAAGCTTTTGCTGCAAAACCAATGTGACAATATAAACATGTATAGAATTTCCCAATCATAAGATTACTATATCATGTAATTGATTAATATCTCATGGCCTTGCTAACTGATAGATGATAGGTAAGGCAAAAATTTCCCAATCATAAGATTAGTTTTCTAAACAATAACATGTATTTGGTATTCCATGCAAGTATTAGCATGTTTGTATTTTTCTGTCAGTGTATGTGTGCTTTTGTGATGTAAGTATGCATTCATGTTATGTTGCATGTATATATTGTGAAAATTTCAGTTTGGAAAATAACAATGTAAAGTAGGACCATGTCAAAGATAGAAAGATTAGGGGCATCATATTATTTGTGTACATATATCAATACTTTTTTTGATACATTTTAAGCGGGGGAGGGGGGCTCCAAACCCTGGACATCTCCATTGAAAACACCTGGAAATGCATTTGACCTAAAGGTAATTGGTGTGCACATATATCAATACTAACGGTTCTGAAACAAACCCTTATAAAACGATGACCCAATGGACAGCAGTATGGCCTAGTGCATTTCTTTTCCATACATTAAAAAGAACTAGGATTTCAGGGCGTTGGGAAGATGTTAATGCGTTCTTATTCCATTTAAAAATAAAAACTCACAATATACAGAAGAAAATGTCAACTATAGAGTTACAATAAATAAAACTAAGGTGTGTATATATATATATATATATATATACACGGAGCAGTTAGGTTTACTAGATACCTGAAATTCACCAATACCAGGATACCTCCATCCCATCCTTTCAGAAAAAGAAGGATACTTCAGCTCCCCAGATGCCCCGAGGCCGATCTCTACAGCAGAAATTTGACCCTCTGCAAACAAGTCATCAAATTCTGTCCGGAAGCTTCTCATGAAATCAAAATAGACCTGCACATATTTGAGACTGCTGATGAGTAACAAAAATCCAAAAGAGATAAGCATAAATGAGTTTTAACTTTCAACCGAGAACAACTGGTCCTATGCATAAAAGACTTGTTATGAAGAACCATTTTGAGATTAACTAACTTGAACAAAAAAAAAAAGACAAACATTTACAATAGACATAAGCATAAATGCGAGACTACTAATGAGCAACAAAAGGCATAAATGAGTTCCAACTGAGAACAACAGGTCCTATGCATAAAAGACTCATGTTATGAAGTGCCATTTTGTGATTAACTAAAATGAAAAAAAAAAAAATGAACATTAACAAGAGAAAGCAGGCGACAATGTCTTAGTAGAAGTTCAATAAAATAAAATTACACAAATTTTTTATAGCTTCATTTTCAATGGTAAAGAAACAAATTTATCAATTCAATAAATACCTCAATGGCAGTTCTTCCTTTTAGAACTCGTTCTTTATCAATGCCCCATGATAGACATTCAGGATTCCTCCTACCTTCACGATCTGTGAAGAATATATCCGGGTTGTCTTTTCCAATCTCCATAACCCATTGTGGAAGGGCAATCAACGTGTCACCAGTGTCATTTCCTCCATACTCATAAAATGCCATCACAACCTTCGGAATTTTATAAGATATTTTAAAAATTATTCAACAACAATGAGTAATATGCATTCTCTTAAAAAGACAAACTGTCAATTAGAGAAACCCTTACCTATAAAAATCAGTCATAATAATGTTTCCATAATAACCCTACATTCTCACCAATTAGAAAAGAATCATGAATTAGGATTTTTAACATGAAAATTTTAGGTAGCAATGCACTTTGAGCTCCTATACTTGGTCGGGTTCAAGAATACGCCGAAACTTGAGAGACCAATAAACAGACACACAACAGTGTAAAGGTAGGCTCTCAGGGAATACTACATTTTTTTTTTTTTTTTTTTTTTTTTTTACAAGCAACATTTTTTGTTGATAAGGGACTACCTCAAATCCTATTGTATCTATGAATAAATAAAAAAGACAAACTTCAATTTACTTATAAAAAAAATCCTAAAGAATTATAAAAATGCAGTTACAAATAAATGAATAATATGAGAGGGGACTCAATTTATCCACAGTAGAATGACTTTCACTAGGACCCAAGACACGATACAATATGAATATGTTAGAGTCTGACATTACATCCATCAAAAGAAAAAATACAATTCGAAAATTTCAGAAATGCAACTTTATAGAATGTAAAAAAATCAGAAACACTCAGAAATGTTTGGAAACATTGAAAAAGATATTCAAAAAAATATATATCCAGTAAATGATAAAGCAAGCATGATGAGCCTATACACTTAGACTTATGCGAGACTAATGTCAAACAAGTTAGAAGACATGTCAATAAAATGAAACTCTTCTACATAGTGACTAAAATTTCTTTCGGAAAATTGTGGTTGATGTGATCTACAACATCTTCAACAAAATGTTCAGTTAATCAACATCTACACATGAAATTCTATTAAAGTCATGAACAGAATGGGTTCCTCTCTCATTATTTGACTCGCCAAATTGGTAGATGACACGAGAACACGAGTAATTTAAACTTTTCCAAAATGTTTTCAACTTTTGATAGGTCTATCTCATCGAAGATGGTCACACTTTGATCAAAACTAAATTATTCCGTAAGGAAGCACCGCCTTACAAAAACTAGTTATATATTAAAATAGATAAATAAATATATGACACAAATCCATTCTTTTGAAAGACAAATGATCACTAGTTTTATACATTACATAACATATTTATATGTGTATGTGTGTATTTGTGATGGTTCTTATGTGATGTGTATCATTTCTTCATATAAACTGGGAAGATTTGATTTTAGGTTTAGATTTATTTGACAATTTCAATCCTACACATGAATCCGCCAATAGGCTCTCCTGTTAACAATTGAGGAACATATAGTGCGAAATTTTATAGATCCAAACCATTCAACTTAAACTACAAACAACAAAGATGGGGGGATCTTTCATATTTACTTGAATTAGTAGAATGGGTCATATCTTTTTTTATATTTAAATGACAAATGGCATTACAAGTGTGAGAAAAAAAAAATGTATGATCAATTTTTACATAAACAACTTTTTTTTTTTTTTTTGATAAGTATAAACAACATTTTTATTTTATTCTCTTTACTTTGTTATTTTTCAAATAAGGGGTACTTAATCTATTGATGGTCAGCGTTAAAATAAATAAATAAATAAGTAAAGACATTGTTTGTACATGGGTGACATCCTATGAATCTAGATATGGAAAAATTCACCAACATATACATATTATATTGGACATGTTTATGCACGTGTTTAAAATATTTGAACCTATGCCAAATACCATATACATAACTCAATTAAATCCTGGGAGTCTACCTGCAAATTCAGCTTGAATTCCTGGATGATGTTAAAGAGATCCCTATAGCCAGACCATACGTATTTCTGTGGACTCCAGCCTTCAACAATACCCCACCAACAATCAATAACAACACCATCTACATTTAAAGACTTCAAATGACTAAGCTCCTGTCTAACACCTTCAGGATCAATCAACTGGCAGAAATTGTTGATAACACCAGTCTGCCACAGAAGTCTTAAGGATTTTACAATTCATAGAAACAATTACAAAAAATGAAAATAGCGTACACATGATATAATTTGTAAGCGCAGAAGAAAAACGTATAAAAACAAAATTAAAATATGAAAAAGAAAGCAAGCAGATAATTAAGTAAGCACTTGTCAAAAGATTAATCTCAATACAAAATATTATAAAGCAGAAAATGAAAAACACCTACCGGAAGCTTTACATAAACAGGGACATATGGAGTGCTTGTAAAATCATTCCCATGCTCCCCAGAATGAATATCTTGAATAAGCTGCACCAATAAACCACCTGATCAGGTATTTTCTTACTTGACAGCTTCAAACAACAATGAAGCTCCCCAGACAATTATATCAGATAACAAATGTCTCGTTTGTGACCAATGAACCAAAAATATTGTGACACATGCACACAAATATATACCCTGACGCAAGACAAAACCAAAACTGATGCAACTCTAAAATAAAAGAAATGAAAAATAAAATAACCTTGAAATAAGCACTTTGGCTTGTTTGGAATTGGTACCAAACAAGGAAGCATAACCTAGGAATCCACACCACCTAGGGTCACTTAGAATCAGCACCAAGAAATTGAAGAAAAAATTCCAACAAATAATTTTTATTACTCAGGTAAATATGAACGATCTTCATTGGAGTACAATAGTGTGTTTATATAGATTAATAGGAGTTAACCCTAATTCTAATTGACTTTAAAAAGCCTAATTATTGAATTAGAAAAATAACCTATCTCTAGGAAATCAAATAAATACCAACAACCTAACTAACTAATAAGATTTAAAATAAATCCAGCAGACCAAAAGTAAAAGATAAAATTGACTTCTAAAATTATACAAAGCTAATTTTTCATAGAGAGAGTGGCAATGGATGTGAATGGTGTTCCTCCCAAAGCTTTATCGGCGGAGAGCCTGCCGATATTCAAAGAAGGGATAGGTCTAGTTTTCTCTCGGTGGTCGGCGCTCCAAATGGCCGTCGAGAACGAGTGGGGCGGCCGTGACTCGCGTCTCAAAGCCGATCAAATCGGCTCCGATATCGTCTACTGGTTCACTCAGTCCAAAGAGCCTCTTTATATGGATGATTTAGAAGCTATACTTGAAGAAGGTTTGTTGACCCCCAATACCGAGGTTGATGATGGCAGCATTGAGGAGGTAGCCTATAAACTGATGGTTATGCATGAAGAATGTTTGGAAGGGAAGTTTCAGGCTATTGAAAGCCTAAGGGAAGCCAATCAAAATAGAGCTGCTGTTCATCATGTCAGACAGGCTGTGAATGATGATGATGATGACGACGATGATGATGACAATGTTAGCAGAGATGTTGCCGATAAGAATGAGAATTCATCAAATATGATGGTGGATGCACCAGAGTCCCAATCAAATTTGAATCATGTAAACATGATAGTCGATGACCCTAGGCCAAAGGTGGCAGATGAAACAGAAGATGGATGGGTCCAAGTTTCACGCAGACGGAGTCGGGGTAAAAAGAATTAGGTTGAAACGGTGTACCACAGTGCCCTTTCAATATATCTTCTCTGTTTTCTTTTTTGGTTCTCCTTAAAAGTTTTGGTTTGCCAAATTATGAGTGGTGCTCCACAAGAGTTATATTGCGATTGAAAATCAAGTTTTCTTTGGTTTGAGGATATGCTAGGATGAGATTTTTATTTGGGTATATATGCAGTATTTGTGCGTCCACATTTTCTGTGAACTCTTTAAAGTATTTAAAAGGATAGATATCAAATTATCATGGTCTTATGTATTGATTCAGTATTTAACAATAAAAAAAAAAAATTATACAAAGCTAAATTAAAATAAAACTGTCCTCGCACATCATACCAAAACGAATGTAACTCTGGACAAAAAAAATAAAATAATCTAATAATCAGCACCACTTGTTTGGAATTGGCTTCAAGCAAGCAACTAAAACCTAGGAATTTGCACATAGGATCACCTAGAATCAGCACGTAGGGTCACCTAGTATCAGCAGCTACTAAGAGAAGAAACTCCAACAAATTTTTTGATTACCAAAGCAAACTGTAAATAATCTCCATTGGAGTACAATAGTGTGCCTAAATATTGCATTACAAAGATAATCTTTCTCTAAGGGATTAAATAAAATACCAATCACTTAGAATAATCAATGGACCAATAGTAAAAAACAATTGAATTATAAAATTAGAAAAAACTAAAGTAAATTAAATTTTCTTTGCATTCCTTGCATCACACCCCACCCCCATCCATGTATACGTAGATGTAGGTATTTGCACATAAAGGAAATATTAAACTACCCACTTTCACCTAGAGGTCAACCTTATCACCATGATTTACAACAACAACAACAATAATAATAATAAAGAAATAAAAATTAATAAGTTGACATTGCCAACAAAAGTTGAACAAATTTTTTGAACAAAAGACATGTTGATAACCCTGTTTGCAAGGTAGCATCCATATTGATAAACTGGTAAAAGAAATGAAGGTGATGAGGGTCTACCTCTATACCGCATTGGACCGTAGTTGAATTGATGGGGCTTGCAGAGGCTGAGGCTTCAGTGGTATATTTGGTATCCATCTCTCTGTCTCTCTCTCCAATTACAACAGATGAATCAAGAGAAGCTGGTGACAAGCTGTCATCAATTCCAAGAAGTGACGGTGAACACTCTATTGTTGTTTGTTTGACAGAACAATGTGTCAAACTCATAGCTGAAGCAGAAGCAGATAGTGGACTCTCAACCGGAAATGCCGCTGCCTGTCAATGCATACGCAATTGCATAATTATATAGGGCTTTGATTGTCTCACACTCCCTTTATGTACTCTCCGTACACATTATGTGTTAAATGTGAACATTCTTGAAACATTCAGACACCTTGTGTGAAAGTGTGTAGATTGTGTGTACAGGAGTGTACATCATCAAGTGTGAAACAAAAATTTTCCAATTGTCAAAAAATAGAGTGTGATAAATAAACTTCTTGTGTTATTGATATGCCTAAATTACGTCACTAAACACTCTTATACATATAAGAGGTAGCCCAAGAAAATATCACTAACAAACTAACTAATTCTGACTGAATACAAAAGGCATATGTGGAACCATAGAGTGACCCCCAAATAAAACCAGTTCAAATTCTACTTATATAAGAACTGAACGAGAACGAGTTACCTCAACATACAAACCAACTTAACTTACTAATGGTCCATTTGGATTGAGGGGGAGAGAGGGGAAGTATAGTAGAGTAGAGTAAATTTAGCACAAAATTAGTTTATTTTTAGTCAACTCTAATCTACTCCCGCTCCTCCCCTCCATCCAAACAAACCATAAAAAGAGGTTTGTCTTTTTTTCCATAACATTCAAAGCTCAATTTTTTTTTTTTCTTTTCATTCACTTTCTCAATAACCAAACATAGACAAAGCTTATTTTTAACTAACTGACTGACTAAATAGAGATTTTTTTTTCCTTCCCACAACATGCAAAGATCAAAAAAAACATTTCTCTTTTCATTCACTTTCTCAGCAACCAAACAGAAGTACAGCCAATTTCTAACTAATTAACTAACTGACTAAATAGTGGTTTTTTTTTTTTATATATTTAAATTCCATTACTTTCAAAGCTCAAGTTTTTTTTTTTCCATCTCTTTCCATTCACTTTATAAGTATAGGAAAAAAAAATTCCATAACACTTAAAGCTCAATTTTTCCCCTCTTTCATCCACTTTCTCAGCAACCAAACAGAGATAAAAGCCAATTTCTAAACATTAATCATTAACATTATATAAAAATTCAAAACACAATTACAATCCAAATTGAATTTCAAATTATCGTCTAATTTTGTATCAAATCGATCATTACCAATTGCGGCAATTGGGATTGGGAAGGAGCGGGTGCGGGTGCGGGTGCGGGCGTGGGCGGCGATTGTCGATACGTGGTCCCGTCGGCCTCGACGACCCACCCGGCCTCACGCGCCAGCGCGGCGAGTACGTCGTTCATGTCGGCACGCGCCGGGAGTGGGAAATTACCGTACTGCCTGAGACCGGCAAGCATGCGGCTTGTAATGGCGCGGCGGTGTCGCTCTCTGAGCTTCGTTCTCTCTTTCTCCTTCTCCCTCTCCTTTTTTCCCTTGTTTCCAGACGCGCCTCCGGCCGCTACGGCGGCGAATCCACGCGGCCGGCGTGTCTGGGTTTGGGCCTGCGGGTTTGGTACTACCAAGTTGTTGGTGGTGGTGGTGGTGGTGGTGATGGTATCGTCTTCGTCCATGGTGGGGGATTTTTTTTGTGGTGGTAGTAGCGAGTACTGTGTGGCGAGTGGTTTTTAGTTGTCAGTTGTTGTTGTTACTATTTGTGTTTTTTTTTTTGGTCAACGTTGTTACTATTTGTTAAGTTTAGATAGATCATGCTTTCTTTGTTTTTGTTTTCTTTTTTCTTTTTTCTTTTTTTAAATTCCAACCGAAATGCCAAATCCCTTCTTGGATATGATGAAAGGCCAAAAGCATATTTAGCGGTATCAGTTACTTCCATTGCTCAATGCAACATGTTGGAAGAATTTTTCACAATTGTCCATAATGAATTTCTTGGCTCAGTGACTCATTACACAGAAGTAGTACGAGAAGATACTACTCTTTTAATGGTATGGATGAGTTAACGCCAAGCTGCTTTTTCCTTTTTTGGGCAATTTTTCGCAAAATGACCTGGTCTTTTGCATACAAAGCAAACTTTCGAGATTCTGCCATTATGAGAACATGATAGCAAGATACCCAAGAAACATCCAAATGTGTATGAAGAGTACCATCTGAATTAGTAACCCAACCGATTCAGTCAAAAGATCCTTTCTTTATCAGAAAAGCAAATGGTGAAGTACAGACAAAATTTTCTCAAAAATGCTCCATCCCAATTCCAAAAAGCAATGGTAACGTTGTTCAAGCCTACTTTCAAAGAAATTCTTGCAGTCAAACATGGAATTGAAAATTTTCAGATCCATCTTCTTGGACATAATTTTTTGGTAGAGATGGACATGTCTTCCTTTCCTAAGATGCTCCGGTTCAAAAGGAAAATGCTCCCACATCCCCATTACTCAGATAGTCAAATTGGTTTTCACAATGGTCTTACATCTCCCAATGGTTCTGGAAGGGAGTTTCACTACCACTCTACTTTCAAAGAAATTCTTGCAGTCAAACGGAAATTTATCATTTGCAATTTCTGCCATCCTTCCGTGTGATCAGTTGCTCCTCCCCCCTTTCTTAGCATTCAGCATCTTTATTATTGATCTTATCTTGACATCCGTTGCAAAACTATCCAAAAGGGGATGTATATAAAAGACAATATGGAAATGTGGAATGGAGCACAACACAAGATACAACAAGCTGAGGTCATGCCTTTTGGTCTAAAAAATGCTCTATCCCAATTCAATTGCTATGCTTCAACCAGTATCCTATGTTGGTGAAGATGGCCTTCAAATCAAAGCATTTCGAGAAGATGGAAAGCCTTGTTATGAAGGGAAATCACCATTTGGTCACATATGGTAGGACATTTGTGATTGTGTTGACTGCCAGGAGGAAGAAATTTTTTTTTTTTTTTTTTCCTTATTACCCTAAAAAGTAAGCCTATCCTAGTTGTTGAATCTAATAATATCCCTCAGCTTGTTGTATCAGTCTACTGCAAATAGGCTAGACTACTTGTACGAAATTTCCCATGTACCCGAGGATAGTAAAATCCATATTACTGATTTTCCTATTGTAAATCCTTATATTGTGTTATATGAACATGTTGGCTGTGGACCCTGATCCCCCAAACCCAATTTCACCCTTTTGATCCTTTGCAATTCCGGATTATCAATGACTATCTGGAAGGGGATGTATATCGAGGATTTTAATAATTCTTTTGCTTTTGGCATATCAGGGAAGATAGCAAGGAAGTGGCACTGGTGCTTTTGGAATGACACCCATGTGTACGTTTGTCCCAAACATCAAGTCCTTGGATCCCCTCTTACAGGCAGAAACCTTCTAGATTTTTCTTTCCCCTGGAATAATCCTCTTGAAACATTCCTTTTTACCCTAAAAAGTAAGCCGCTTCCTCCTTTACAGATTCTAGGACCAGGCAAACATATTTTGCAGTTGCTCCTCCCCCCTTATATTAGTTGGTATCAGAGCCTCCACTTATGATAATTGCTCTTTACCATTAGATCAAGACACCAGTCAATTTTTGGTATAGACGAGGATTAAATCTCAAATTTCTTATTCAATCATAAAAAATTTTACTAGTTAAGCTAATAGAAACCCACAGTTTTTTTTGTAACTTGGTAGTATGAGTGAAGAAAAACTTTAATAACACTTTAATAATAACAATCAATAACGTTTTTGGGACAAAATATTTGGCATCAAATTGTCTTTGAATCTTTGTTATAAATTATTGTAAAAATATTATAGATATACTAGTGGAAATAATTGCTATCTTTTTATATATATATATATAAAAAAATGATTTGACATCCCTTAAACTTAAGAGTAAGGTGATTATTAAGCCACTTTAACTTTTATTTTAGCCGTTTGCCAAATTGAGACTTTCATTGGTCTACCATTAAATTCACTAATGTCCTCACATGACTAGTATATGGATAAATAAAATAAAATATATAATAAAAAAATAAGTTTCAATTTATCAAAATAGGAGAGAGAGAGAGAGAGAGAGAGAGAGAGAGAAAAAGGGTTTTAGTCTTTGTGAGAGAGAAACTGGAGGATGCCCCTTAAAGGAATTGGGGCGATCTCATTGTTTAAGGTCCCAATAGCATTGTGTGTGTTCCTATCTCCATTAATGGAGATAACAAAGACCAAAGCTTTCCAAATCCAAAAGTTACATCATTGCATATCATTGGCGTGATGGTCACTCTATAAGTATATGTACTTATCGGGTGTGGGAGGCAAATGTTAAAATTCAATTTTCCAAAAAGGAGCTTTACACATATATACACTTAAATTAAGTTAAAGTAAAATTCTCCTAAAGAGTAGAAGTATTTTTGAGCAATTTACACATTTTCTTATATTTACCCCTAGTTTTTTTTCTTTAATCAAGTGAAACTTTTTTTTTCAATCCATGTGCATGTCAAATTTGGTTAGAATGTTAGTGAATTTAAGGGTCCGTTTGGTCGGAGAGATGAAAAGGTGAGAAAATGGAAAACGGAAAGGGAATGAAAAAGTTGGAGGATAGAAGAGATTTTAATTTCCCTCATTTGTGTTTAGTTGAAGACTTGAAGGAGTGGTAAAGTTGAGAAATGGAAAAAAATTTTGTTTGGTTGAGAAGAAAAATAGGATGATAGAAAATGTAATTTGTATAAATTTACAAACTTATCTCTATAAGATAAAACAAACAAAAAAATAACACTTTTTTATTTTTATTTTAAAAAAAAAAATATGAACAGGCACTTCATTAAAAAAAAAAAAAAAACAAACAAGAAATCCAAGAACCCAAAATTATTTTTCTATTTATAAAAAAAAAAAATGGGAAAATACATTTGTCTAACATTGGCAAAGGAAAATTAAATGGCAGGAAAAAAAAAAAAAAAAAAAAAAAACAAACAAACAAACATGTTGTCAACGTGGGTAGTGAGCATTTTAGTTCAAAATTTCGTACCCTATTTTCAGTCCAATTTTCTTCTCATTTTAGAAAGATTGAGTTTTGATGGGCTTAGAAAGGAAAAAAAAATGAGCCCCACCATCTTTCTCTCCCCTTCCCCCTCTCAACTAAACACCCCTCCCACTAAGGGCAAAAGAAGAGGCTACCTAAATTTTCCAAAAGCACCCCTCCCATCTATTATAATGTTAAAATTTTAAATATTGGGTAAATTTTAGGTAATACCTCTTCTTTTTTTAAGTCAAAATCTTTTGCCTTATTTCCCCTGATCCACTCTATACTCCATAAATAAAAATTTGTCATCTATCTAACTATTCCATTAAATGATAATTCTCTACATTTAGAAAATCAACAAATCAGATTTCGACCACCACCTTCATCGGCACTGCTACAAAGAGTTTGCCAACGTTGTGAGAGACCAAAAAATTAGGTGCTCTCAAAAAAGTGATTTGGGTGCTTTTAAGGGCACCTCTATTTTTGGGTAAGTGGTGTGGAGTCGCCACTTTTTTTTTTTTTTACAAAAAAAAAAAGAAAAAATTAAATACAACTTTACATGATTGAATTGTTCCTTTATCATTGATTGAATAAAAAAGAATACATATTTGATAAATTGAGTATTATATGGCTTTGGGTCCTAGTTACAATCTACCAAAAAAAAAAAAAAAAAACAAAGATAAAGCCTAGGTCTACCTATCCAAAGACACTAAATTTGGAGGCTAGGTTACGGAATGGGAAGGTGTTAAGCACCCATTCCGCCCAGATAAAGTCTGGTCTTCTAGACTCTCATGACCAATGTACCTCTTTACGCATGCTATGAATGATATGTTGTACACATAAAAAAACTAAATCACATAAGGCTATTTATGAATGTATCCTCTTCTTTGTTAAAAATTCAAATACGTGTTGTGATAAAAAAAAAAAGATTTTCTGGTTAGAAAAATCAGATAAGTTTTTTGTATATGTAAAAAAAAAAAGTTTTTGGAGAAAAAAAATTCAAATTTGTGTTTATTGAATAAAACAAAGTCTTTTGGTTTTAAAAAAATATCAGATCTGTTTTTAGAAAACTACAAAGTTGGTTCTTAATTTATATGTAAAAAAAATCAAATTTTTTTATAACAAAAAAATTTAGATTTGTAGAGAAATAGAAAAAATTAGATCTGTTTTTTATGTGAAATAAAATAAGAAAAAAATTTTTTAGAAGAGGCCTATATTCATAAAATAAACCTATGCTACATGCATCAAACAAAACTACTCATGACTTTCTTTCTTTTTTTCAAAATCTGCTTTGTTGACAAAAATTTAGATCTATATCTAAAGAAGATACAATATCCGTTTGGATATAGTGTTTCTCCCCCAAGTCTGCGTTTGCGTTTTTTAGTGGCCCCCATAGTACTGCTCACGGGGCTGCAACTTGTGAAAAACGCACTTTTAAAATTTACTACAATGTCCTAAGCCACACAGCTCGCCTACACCTTTTGTACTTTTGTTCATTTAAATGTTACATATGCTACCTTTTTCCGGTCAAAAAGCTAGGTATGTTTGGTAACTGTTTTTTCCTCTTGTTTTCTGTTTTCTAAAACAATTTTTTATTTTTGAAACTAAAAAACTTGTTTGGCAACTCAAAATGGGCAGAAAACAAAAACTGTTTTCAAAACTCAATTTGTGAAGGAAATTGAAAACATGCAAAAGACTGTTTTTAGTTTCTAATTTTCAAAAGTCAATGAAAACACGCATTTAATTTAATGAATATATCTCATTTAATGAGTTAACATTAAAGTTCAAATCCTAATAACAACATATTTTAGTATCTTTTATTTTTTTCTTAAAAAAACATCTTTGTTAATTTCAACTAACCAAACATGTTTTTGATTTCAAAAATACAAGAAATTTGTTTTTTTCTTTATAGTCCCCAAAACAAGTTTTTGAAAATAGAAAACAAAAAACTGTTACCAAACATAACCTTGTTTTTGTTTTAAAAATTATTTTACTATAGTGTTTTCAGTTTTCAGCAAAATAAGCAGTATTCAAACAGACCCATAGATCAGTTTTTTAGATTTAAAAAATTCAGATCTGCATCTAATGAAAATGCAAATAAGTTTTTTAATTAAAAAAAATTCAGATCTACATTTAATGAAGGTGTAAATCAATTTTTTTATTAGGAAAAATATTCAGATCTGCATCTAATGAAGATGCAAATCAGCTTTTTTTTTTTTTTTTTTAATATGATAACAAGCAGATTTAAAAAAGAAAAAAAAAAGAAGAAGAAGAAGATCTTGACAATAAAAACATTAAAAACATATTCCAATAAAGAAAATATTGACAACACATAATATGAACATTTAAAAATTAAAACTAAACAAAAATTTATTCATGCATTATCAAATTAAAAGAGTTAGAAGGAGAAGAAGTAAAAAAAAAACTACCTCTTGCATGGACATACTCTTTTTCTTGAGAGGATATTTTAGGGTTCAAAGAAATTTATACAATTATCTTTGAAATCTAAAAATCTTAATTACAAAAAAGAAATTCTTAAGACTAAAGCCTCAATAACTTCTTTAACATAAGAGAGAAAATACTAGAAAAGGGAGTTAGAAAGAGGGAAAATCTGAGAGCGTGGAAAAGTGTGTTGAATTTTGAGATCCAGGAAGGCTCAAACAAATAACTTAGACGATCAGAATACGAATTGGGACGTGTCTTTATCGCTAAAAAATCGAAAAGGACGTTTTAAGCTCATCCTAATGCCCTCGGGCCGAAGCCCAATTGTGTGCCATTCGGCACTTTTGGGTGCCAATCCCGCTTTCGAGTTTGGGTGTGTTTTGGACTCTTTTTTTTTTAGGTTTTTTGAGTCGGGGCTTGCACTTAGACGTGTTTTTAATCCATATTCTAAAAATTAAACTCTTTTCTGGATAATTCAAGTCTTTTCAGCAACAATTATCTTGTAGATAAATACTCTAAAAAATCTTGATTATCCTCAATTTTATAATTATCTGATTATCCACTTTATTCCAATACAAACAATTCTATTTTTGACACTAACTAACAATCAATCACAAAATTATTTAATTAATTTAAATTGTTTAGCCAATCAGAATTAATTTAAATTAATCATGCATGGTTGACTTTACCTAGACACAATGCATGCTGACTATGCAAACTTGATCCTGCGAAATCTTTCAATCCAACGGTCAGATTTGGAAACCGGGCATACTGTCGCGACCGTTAGAACCTTGAAATCATTTTTATGATATGCAACGAACAAATTAATGCATGTAATGCAATCATGATTTTTAGGTACATGAATGGTCATTCTAGTCATCTTCCTTAATTAAATCATGAGTGCAAAATTGAGTGTCCATAGACGTTATCAATGGTCATCCACCACTTCCTGTCCACACTATAGTGGTCAGTAACCAACAAATCAAATCTCCACTAGCCAGGTAGCCACACCACCAATTTCACCAGCACCACACCCATTTAAAATTGTTGTATAGCTTGGGATTGATTGTTCCAAGTCTGATTGTAAAGGCATCAAACACTTAAGGAAGTGTTTGGTAGAGTAGTTTGAAATGTGATTTTTATAGTTTTTTGTAGTTTTTTGAAATACGTGTGAATGAAAAAGTGTGTGAAAATATGTGTAATGTTATTTAAAATGTGAAAATATGAGTTTGAACTCACATAACAAACAGGCCCTAAACTACGAGCCAATGAATAGAGTGCCCATTCTTTTCTCTCTATTTTTTTTTGTTTTTTTGTTTTGATTTTCGAGTGCCCATTCTTTTTTTAGTTTTTCAAAAATCTTCTGTGTAGATAATGGGTACCCTTAGCCGGTGTTGAATGCACAACAAATTATTTAGGGTAAATTCCATTAACCACCCCTGAGGTTTGTGCTAATACCAGTAAGGTCCAAGACATTTTAAAACTAACCAAATTGGTCCATAAGCCCAACTTAATTCCTAAACCCTGTTAGTTTCCATTAGCCATTTAACTCTTTTTTCTCTTTCTCTAATCTGTATTTGCCTCCTCTCTTTGCCTCTTCTTCTTCTACCTTTTCTCTCTCTTAGATCAACCTTTCACTATCAGATCAGCCCCCCCCCCCCTCTCTCTACCTCTTCCCTCTCAGACCTGCCTCCTCTCTCGATCCTATATCTCTCTTATTTATGTGACTCTCTTTGTACCCACCCACTATTAAGCTTGGGTTTTGCGAGAATGGCAACGACAGTAGTCGGTACTTTAGGAAATCTATTGAATTTGGGTGAATTTGCAATGGCGGTGGTTGGTTAGCTTGACAACATGGTGGGCTTGTCATTTGGAGTATGAAGTTTGGTTTTCTGATGATATATATATATATATTGGTTGAGATTTGCAAGTGCATCTCTGCAAATCCATCTTGGACAAGCTCGAATCCATATGTGACTCCACCAATCTCGACCAGTCTCCTCTCTTCGGCCTCTCTTCCTTCGAAGCCGATTCCATCCTCCAACCTATCATTTTCGCTTTCGAATCCAGCTACGCCAAAGTTGTCGAGCCCGCTCTTAATTGCGTCTTCAAATTGTTCTCCCTCAACCTCATTAAGGTCGAGATTGATCGACCTGATCCCAACTCCAATTCTGATTATGATTCCAATTCCAATATTGTTTACAAGATTATTGATTTGGTGTAAGTTCAGGGGGCTTAGAGAGGAACAAATTGAGCTTAGCGTGCTTTGGGTTCTTCTCTCCATGATTCGATCTTCCACTGTGTTGATCGGTGTGGTGATTGTTTGATTCATGTAGTGGGTTCCAATATGGTGGCAATATTGTTGTGGGTTTTTTGTTACTTAATTTTAGGTTTTGTTACTGTGTATGGCTGTGTTTTGATTGTAGCAAATTTAAGGTCTAAGAGCACCCACAGCAGATGTGGCAAATGCCAAATATTTGGCACAGAAAACACCTCCCATTAGATGTTCTATATGTGCCAAATTTTTACCATTTGTGTCTGTACCGTTGCAAATTTGCAACAGTACGGACACAAATGGTAAACTGAAAAATACTATTTTATTCGACTTTTTTCTTTCCTCTCATTTCTTTATTTGATTTTCTCTCTCCCTTCTCAGAACCTGTCTCTCTCTCTCCCAAGTTCCTAACCCATGTTCTTCCTCTTCTCACAATCGGATGTGAGCAAGAAGAAGGAGGCGCAGAAGAAGGCAGCGGCGGCGGCCAAGAGAGGAGGAAAGGCAGCCGCGGCGTCGGATTCATCGATGATGGTAGATGGGTTTGTTGGGTTTGCCATGGTGGTGAATCTCTCTCTTGGGTTCATCGATGGTGGTAGATGGGTTTTAACAGCGGCCAGTGGTTGGTGGATTTGGTGGTTGAAGGTGGTGCTTGGCTGTGTGAGCTTGAAAGTGGGTTTAGCCAATGATAGGTTTGGGTTTGACAGGTGATCTCACCCCGAGGCTATCATCGATCTCACCTTCTTCCCTCTCCTCTCTGTCCGCCTTTCACTCTGTCTCTCTCTGGTTGTGGGTTTTTTTTTTTTTTTTTGGGCTGCAATTTGGGTTGATCTGATATTGGTAAGTAATTGTGGTGGTTGGTTTGTAGTAGAGGTGTTGTTGCGGTAGTGGATATTGGTGGTTAGTGGTTGTGCCATTGATGTTGTGGCTGTTGTTGATGATAATGGGAATGAGATAATATATTATTTTAATGTGTAGTAAATATTATTTTAATATATAGAATTGAATGATAAAACATCTGATAAATGAGATGTTGTAAAATGATGTGGTAAAATAATAAAGTAGGCCTTTGGTGTGGCAAAATGACATTTTTTTTGCCACATTTGATGCGGATGCTCTAAGAGAGAGGGGTTAGGAGGGGAGAAAGTCACATAGAGAAAGAGAGGAGACAAGTCTGAGAGAGGAAGAAAATCACTAACGGGTGGGCTAACGGTGTTAGGAACTAAATTGGGCTTATGGACTAATTTTGTTAGTTTTAAAATGTTTTGGACCTGACTAGTATTAGCGCAAACCTTAGGGATGGTTAATGGAATTTACCCAATTATTTAACACACAATTGACTCATGTCTAGGTTTTTTTCTTTTTTTTTTTTTTTTTTTTTGATGAGATGTCTAGTTATTTATACATTGTTTATGAAATGGTCAAACTTTTGGACCAGAAAGTGAAAATTTTAAATTCGGTTGCATAAAAAATTCTTCAAGGGATCTGCTTATTTTGCTGAAATTGAAATTTTTTTACTAAAAGTATTATAAATAAAGGTAAAAGTTTGCCGAAATAGTACAGTGAAACCCATGAATATAACTAAAAAATGCAATGAGATCTATAAATAGTAGTAAAAATAAATTAAATAGCAAAATAAGTTGGCAAAGTTAAGCCATGCCAAATGGACACAAGATTTTCGAATATGCTTTTGGAATAGGGCTTTTGGAGGTATATGGAAAGACTTGGGTGAAGCTAAAGCTAAAGATAAAGATTCTAAAAATAAATAAATAATAAATAAGCTAAATGAAACAGAGGTGTGAAGATAGATTGATGGGAAATCAGGCATGCTCTTTCTTGGCACCAATTCTCAACTATTTGCTTATGATATCTATGTCAAGATGAATCTCAATTTTACATTACAATATTGGTGTCCATCTCTTTTAGATTTTGTAAATTGAAAAAGTGTACCATCTCTGGGGTTATAAAAGAACCAAGTCAATTATGAACAACTCGGGCTCGGCTTGATAAAAAACTCATTCATGTTTGTTTGTTTATAAATAAGTCAAGCTCGAGCCTTAATTTTTGACTTGTTTAATAAACAAGCTGAGCCCAAGTAAAAAAATTTGTTCACGAACAAGCTCGTGAGCTATAAGAATTGATACAAAACAATTCAAGCATAGACTTATTTATATGTTTATATGTGTTAGTTAAATATACTCATTACACCCACTTTAATAATGACATGGTCAACATGAGACCACTACCCATTACTTTAATTTTTTCCTTCTCTCTAGACTTACCAAGAACCATTTTAGACTTTAGTTATATTTAAAAATAAATAAATAAATTAAGTATTCCACATATGATCCTTCCTCATCAATCATTTAATGTAAAGTCATGAAACATGTTAGTATCTCACTGATAATAGTTACAATCAAGTATTTTTGTAGTTCTTCACCATCTAATGTGAATATAAAAATTTTATTTTGAACAATTGTTGAAACTTTAAATAAGGAATGATGAATGAATTTAATTATGTGTATTTTTAATTTGAATAATGGCTAATCATAAATGGAATTAGATTAAATTTGCTATGTTTATTTTGACTCCATCACTGATTTGGTCTATGTAATAGGCGTATCATTTATGAGTTTTCTAAATGTTTCATTCTCATGAATATTCAAATTTAAGAGATTCATTTTTTTTAAGAGGAGGATGTGATTTTGGGCCAAAGAATAGCAAGCAAATTTGTAATTATGTTTATTCAGTACTTAAAAAAATAATAATATTCTGACATAGGGGGAATGGGGGAAATAATAATAATATTCTGATTTTGCGACTATGTAATAATTGTGTTTTATTCTCCTAGCTCTAGTCCCTGTTTTTTATATGGAGGCTACCAAAAATGGCACAATTGTGCCACAATTCGCCACGAGGTGAGTTGTGACTGGTGAAAGAGTGTATATGGGCTATGTGGGGATACACCTTTACCAATTACAACTCGACCACGGGGCGAGTTATAGCATAAAGTTGTAACATTTATAGTGGTCCTAGCTCAACTCTTTTTATACCCTTAAACAAAAGCCTTTAAAATGAATTTAATAACAAAACCCAAAAAAAATACTATATATGCTGAAAGATTGGTAGTGTTTGATCACAACAACACACAGCTCAAGGTCAATTCAACTCTACGGACACTTCATTCAAAAACTTTATATGCAAACAAAAACTAAAGTCTTTTTTTTTTTTTTTTTGAATTTCAAAAAAAAAAAAGGAAAGAAAAAAAAGTAAAAAAAATCTCATGGCTCATATAGCACGCGCAAAATTAAAAGCTCATGAAGACATGAACATCGTGATAAAAGCGAAATTTGAATCTTTCCCCAAAAATAAAGGCAAAGGGCCTGGGCCAGAGGCACACAAAGCAAACCAAGACATCACAAGCACGGCACAGACAACACCATGGTTGTTCAATAATTAATACTCATACTTCATAATAATCATTCCCTTTCTTTAAAGAAAAAAAAAAAAAGTTAACGCATCGCCTTAGAAAATATTTTTCAAAAACTTTAGTAAGAAAAAAAAACTTTTTAATAGCTTTTTTATATTTCAAAATTTTCCTTAAATAGTTCATAAATAAAAATTTTAAGAGTACGTGATAACCGGATTGATTATTTAGAGTAAAGAGAGGTGCTACGTTTACAACATTTTTACAACATTTTCACAACAAATCATAAGTGATTAGTTGTTATTAGTTCAAATTTGAACCTAATACTAAGATTACTTTTTTACCCCAACAATAACAACCAATAACAATTTGCCATTTAGGATTTGTTATAAAAATATTGTGGATATATCATTTCTCTTAGAGCAAAATGTTATATTCCTTCAAAAAAACAAAAAGTAAAATGTTTAGTCACCTAGGAATGCTATTACCTAATCAAAATAAGGAAAATTATAGTTTCACGGACATGCTGCTCCTCTTACGGATACTAATATAACATGTCTACATTTAAGACATGATATTTAGTGTTTACCAAGTCTCAGATAATCAAAACCCTAAAATTTTGGATTGAATACAAAAACTACCATTGAGGTTTTTGGGCTAATAATGCCTACTACCAGAACTTTTCAAAAACATCAAGTCAAGTATGCTCACTAAGCACAAACATTACTTAAGCATAGTTTGAAAATTTCACTACTTTTTTTTTTCTTGGTAAAGGAAAAATGAGTTGGGGGGACCCACGTAGCTACACTACCTAGGAGTTACCATAACAACACCCAACTTGCCCCAGGGCACAAATGGATAGGGCACCCACAAAGTGCTGATAGGCGTGCTCGAACCTATGCTATGTGCATGGGAGCCTGAGTCATTTTCCATTAGGGTACCAACGGTGTGGGTAAATTTCACTACTTCTCCATTTCATTCTCAAAACATTTATTTGTGTATACAATTGCCATAATGTAATCTCATGTAAAGATCTATGCCATTAAGACAAGCTATAGGAAGAAAATAGATAACTTATTAGAAAAGTAAGAAACTTTCAAATAATAGTTACGCTCTAGCTTCCTTCATCTTTCTTTTCTAAAGTTGCAAATCAGATATTTTTGAAAAGTTTTTGGTAGCAATTGATATTATTCAAAACCTCATGATTTTTATAATTATATTTCATCCTATAAGTTAATTTTAAAAATAAAATAAAAAACTTAACTTTTGCAATTGGGAATGGGGGACATTTTTTACTCATTGACCTATCAAATTTTGTCGTCCATTCACTATCACACATATATAAATAAATTGTAAAATTGAGTATGGGAATATTCTAACTTTTATTATCAAAAGAGGGAGAGAGAGAGAGAGAAATTGAAAATGAATAGACAGAGAGTCTAAAAAACATGTGAGGCCTACTTACTTTGTGAGAGCCCCGAGCAGTGCTTTCAATGTAAGTTTTTCCCCCAAAAAAACAATCTCCCTCCTTTTACTCAAAACTTTCCCATATACTAATCATATTCATTACCTTCCCCATCACGCTTTTTTAAAAAAAGAAAAAGTTTTACCAAACAAACAAAGAGAAAAGGAAATGTAAAATGTGAGACTCATTCAACACGTAGATGTAGTAGTAGATCTGAAGAGGAAGAGATTCATTCAACATTGTAATAAGAAAACCAAACTGCAAAACACAGTCAGTCAAACTCAGACACTTCACTCTGTCTGTCAGAACACACATTTGTCCGAAAATGGGATCCAGTAGTAGTAAAGGGTCAAGCAGTGGTGGTGGTGGTGGTGGTGCTTCTGCTACGACGTCGTTTAGTAGTAGTAACAGGCACCGAGGTGGAGGAGGAGTTTTGAAGTCATTTTGTCTGAAAGGAGGAACAACCACATCTGCTACCAATGAAGACGATGATCACCAGGTTCGGTCCCTTTGACTCTTCCCATTTTGCCCCTTACCATTTCAATCATATTTCAGATCCCACATTGTTTTGAATGTTGTTAATTAATTTATTATTATTATTATTATTATTAGATTTAGATCAGATGTTAATGTATGACCCACCTTTGATCTTTCTAATCACATCTGGGTTTAAGGAAATTTATGCAACATTAGTTTTGTTATGTTTTGTTTTTTCTTAGATGAATCGAATCAATGTGAGTGAAGGCCGGGTCGGGTTGGGTTGTGGGGTTGCAGGGTTGTGTTGTGTGGTTGCATTGCATTATATACATACATACATACATACATTACATACAGAATTGGGTATATATATGTATAAACATTGCATACATAGATGTGTGTGTGTGCGCGAGTGCGGGTTTGTGTTTGTTTAGAGAATATAATTTAAAAACTTAATGCTTTTTGAGAAATGACTAAATTAATGAAAATTGAATCTTTAAAGAACTTAACTTTTCTTTACACAAAAAAGGAAAAAATAAATGTGAATTGAACGTTTTTATTATCTTTGTAATATGCTTATACCTTTATTTTCATTTTATGAATGTTTGAAGTTAAGAAAGATGTCTATTTTTTTGGGTTGGGGATTGGGGGGGGGGGGTTGTTATTTATTTGTTTTGGGGCGGGGGAAGCAATGGGAAAGAAAAGGGTGGTGGGGGGATGCCCCCCCAACTTATTACCTAGTTCTGCTTATGTGCATAGTGACAGACTATCATTTTTAGTGCTACAAGTATCGAAGGGCATAACGATGAAATGTAATCATTTAGTTAAGTCTTGTTGGACCTGACATTTTATGCTTCTAATCTGTGCTTGTATTGTACTATTGTTATTTATCCAGAAGTTTACTATTATCAGTTTTTACAAATGACATATGTGTGATATGTAAATCATGCTTCAGGTTTGCAATTACGGGAAGGCAGAAAATGGTGGTGGTATGGCTCCATGTACAAGTAGAACTGAAACAGAGTCGGATGAGGAGAAAACTGAGTGTTACAGAAAGGTTAAAGATGAAAAATCTGATGAACTGCCTTGTCTATCGTCTGATGTTGATCTTGATGGATGGGGACAATCAAGTGTCACAAGTACTGTATCCAGAACTGGTAGCAGCTCTGCCCGAGCTACTTCAACTCAATCCTTAAACCCTTCAAGTCGTTTCCTTTCTCGCTTTAGTTTTATTCCTGGTAATATAAGCTTCAGACTCAGCAGAGCGACCAGTTTAGGGTCATCGAGGCCTTATCCTGTTTCTACGACAAATCTTGCAATATTGAATGATGAAGATGAGCTTCATCTACGAGCAGGACCTGCCAATGGCTTCATTCATAGAAATGAAACTCAACAAGGTAGTGACTTGCTTCCTGCATCATTGATTAATGAAACATCCACGCGATGTTGCGAAGATACTAACAGTGGTTTGAGTTTAAATGCTCCAGCACCTGATTGTTCTGACAATTTGCAAGACAATCAGACAATGTCTAATATCCACAATGTGGCCAGAGATGGTGATAGTACAAGAAATGGGGTTGACGTCAACTTGTATTCGCCAAGATTTCATCCGGAAACTGAGAGTGTTGAGACTAGACATTCTGACAGGCGGATTGGAGCTCGCGAACCTGTTGAACGTAATGTTCGTTTCAGTCGAACCCTAAGTGTTGGGAGACTTCGTGACAGAGTTCTTCGTCGATCATCGTTGTCTGATTTAACAGTTTGTCCTTTGCAACAAGAGGGAGAAGTGAGAGATGCTAGTCAGCGTAGTGGGAGACAGGCCTGGGAGGGTGAGACAAGGGAATCAGTAGCTGAAGCAAGTGCCGTAAGTACTCCAACTACTTCTGGTTATCCTCCACCCAGTAATTCTAGCTCCTTATACAGTATCCAAGATTATGAGGTGGAAACTTCACGGTCACGAGAAGGCAGGTATCATGATCTTCTGGAACATAGATCAAATTTCCTTGAACGGAGAAGAAGAATACGATCCCAGGTTTGTAAATTTTCTCACTGATTAAATATTTGTGGTCTGCTGGAATCCTTAGCCAAAAAAAGATGTAACTAGATCTCAAGTTTTTAATTTATATTACGTTTTGAGAAAATCTTCTATTTTATTGCAAATCCAGACTATCAAGCATAGCAATACACATGCCATACATGTAACATGTTGGTTAGTGGTGCTTACCATTAGGCAGCCTCATTTGGAACATGACTAGGCCCAACATTGATCTCAATGGTCATTGGTCAATCTAAATGCATTTTGTTGTGCTGGACTCTGCTTAGTTCCCACCTAGACCCTTTTCCCCCTTGTTGTAAGGAAATTTTAATAAGATTATCCATCATTATGTGTGTGTTTTTCATGGTGACTAACATTTCATTGCTTAGGTTCGTGCTCTTCAGCGGTTGGGAAGTCGTTTTGAAAACCTGTCTGGACATGAGAGGTCTTGTATATTATCCGGTCAACATCGGACGGGTCGTTGTACATGTCATATTAGTAACCGGGATGCCAACTTAAATGATGACAGCAGTGCTAGGGCCAGCATATCAAGAATTGTTATGTTAGCTGAAGCATTATTTGAGGTAATGCTAATATGTAATAGCCTCTCTGATGGCCATTTTTTACATTATTTATACAAGTTGAATATTCTTTACATATTTTAATTAGGTTCTGGATGAAATTCACCAGCAATCTGTAGTTTTATCCTCCCGGCCTTCTGTATCTTCGATTGGATCTGTCCCTGCACCTAATGAAGTTGTAGAGTCTCTGCCTGTCAAATTTTACACCAAGTTGCAAAAACATCAGAATGAGGAGGCTGCACAGTAAGTTTTTTATATTCTCTACTGTCTGGCTGTCAGACCAGTTGACTAGATGTCTTTAATTGAGGTGGTTGAATATTAAACTGCTTGTATCACCTATGCATGTAGCAATCATAAACATATTGGGACTTCTATCAATTTCTTAGTCTCTAACTCCATGTATAGTAACGTCATTCTCTGCACATTCAATGCGAAAAGAGAAACAAGTGGAAAATACATTGGTACTTTTGTTTGCAAGCCATTAACTGCAGTACTTGTTCACTGCAGAATGAGTCATAAATTTCAACACGTGGAAATGTTTAAACTTTTGAGCAAAATGATACGGGTGTTTAACTAAGGGCTAATGGTGGGGTAGATGCAGCCAGCTTGGCTGTCCAGGTTGTGGACTCTCTTATCAAATCACCTAACAACATTTTTTGTAACCTTATATATCAAGGGTGTGCCAATTTGTTATGTTCATTTGTAGAGGTCATTGTCGTTGTTTGGTTTACCATCTCTTTTTCTAATCCATTAGCTCTTTGATGAGCTCTTGGAATGTAATGAAGTAGGTGTACACTCGTGACTCTTTCCATACCCATGGCTTTTGGTTGTGTAATTGGGATGGTATTAGTTTAAGTTTTATCAAGAAGATGGAGGGAAAAAAGGATTGGGGGGGGGGGGTGGGGAATTTGTCAAGTGATGAAAGTTGCCTTAGTGGGAATGAGATATTGCATTATAAATAGATTGAGGCAATCAAAAAAGTAAATTATTAGAAAAAGATCAATTAATTTGAGTGCTTTTACTCTTATCAGTCGCCCCCCAAATAAAAAATTGATCTAGTTCTGTTATGTAATGACAAGGAACTTGTTCCACAAAGAGAAGTTATGTAAGATTCTGCTATCAAAGAAAACCATCCTGAACAATGGTTGCAGAAGTGTGCCAATTGAACTAAAAGTGAATCTTGATGTCAAACAAGGGATTTTGTTTAATATTTTGGAAATAAGTTCGCAAATTTCACATTGGTTTTTAATGACGAGGAACAGTTTTTGGGGTTCAGTGATGAAGTGATGATACATATGATAAGACAACAGTTGAGATGTTAAGGAAGGGAGGTTCAGGAAGCAGAGGAACACTGTTATTTGGCATGATATTCCACTTTGAGAGCCTGCTTGCCAAATATGGGGAAGCTATGCAAGATTTTGTTGAATATAGTGGTATTGTCTGTTTGTTGGTCTATTTGGATGGAGATGAGTCTTCAACTTTTGAAGATTGTAAAGGTAAAGTGTGATCTTTTTAAGAAGATGGAAGAAGTTTTTTTCCCTCTAAAATATACTTATTGTCCTTGAAATTTTGTTCAAATTTAATTTTTGTCCCTCAAATTTGGAAAGTTGCATTATTGTTGAAAAAAAAAAAATAGAAGGTATATCATTTGGTCCTTTTGTCCATCTACCATTAAAGAAATTGCATATATGGCAGGCGGAGTGTTGATGTAGCCTAGAATAACGTTAACAAAGGATGGACAGAAGACCAAATGAATGTTTTTTTTTTTAATTTTAACTTTTAAATTGAGGGGTAAAACTTGAACTTGGATTACATTTTAGGGAAGAAAAGTATATTTAAGGCTTTTTTTTTTGGCCTCGCCCTACTTTCTTGCTTTTTTTTGCCAATTGTCATTAGACCAAATGTCACCGTCCCCCCATAAATAAGTGGTGGTAGGTGAGACCAGGGTTCAATATGTGGGAGTTGTATTTACCTAAAAAGGAATAAAAGGAGAGAGAGAGAGAGAGAGAGGGGTCTGTCTTCTTTTTGGGTTTACTCTTCATTTCATGGTTTACTACTCTTCTTTAATTTCACTTGGCCTTGAAAAATAAATAAAGAATGTATTCACAGCTCTTTGATGCATAAAGGCGAAGGATTTACAATTGAGGTTGAGGCTCAAGTTCTTAGTGGTCTACTGGTGTAAGGCAGTCTCTGTGTTGCACCACTTTCTTTTACTAATTGAGGGGAAAAATGGGATTTACAGGTGGAAGGCAGCTCTTATCTCCTAGACTAGATGAAAGAGGAGGTGTAGGGAAGCTGGAGATTTTGGCAACTCATGAGAGAAATTTTGAATGGTGTATTGAATTGCATATGAGTTGGAAGATTTTCTTGGCAGAGGGTCTACATATTAACACAACATCTCTATGACATTTTACCTGCTGTGAGCTTCAAGTGAGAACAATTCCTACTGTCTGGTTGATGGTGAGTTCGGGAATGAAATAAGGGAGAGAGTTGGGCATGACTGATAATCAGAATGTGGGGTACTTAGTTAGGAATATGGCTTGGAAAGGGGGCAATCACATACTCTGGCAGCAGTGTATGAGCTAAAAATATAGCTCTATGACAAGATATTATGCTGAATGCTTGTTTCTTTCAGATGATTCCAAACCGATGTTTACTCTGTAGTGGCTAAAAGAGTGTTTTCTAGGGTTATTTTTGTCAGTAGGTTTGGGAAAAAGATTGGTGTTTTCAAGTGATGAGGGAATGTAGGGGTAGGGCTTGAGTATGGAAGGAAAAGTTTCAACCTTGGTGTTGCTATGCTGCTGGAAACTGAGGCTTGGCTACCTCAAATTAGCCATAAAATTAGAATTCCTACTCTACTTCAATCTCATAACAATAGAATTTTCATTCATCATGTTCTCATAAATTTTTTTTTTTTGATTGGTAATCATGTTCTCATAATTTGAATCTCCTGTTTTAGTAGGGTTATCATTTAAATATTTGAATTGTTGCCAATATAGAAAGATTTTCACAGCATGTGTCCAAGCTAGATAGTGGATTCCAATTAGTTTAACTGGTAAAGTATCTTGTCGTTGAATAAGAGATTTGGGGTTCAAATCCCGCCTACATAAAAATCAATTGGTCTCTTGGCTTGATAACAAAAAAATCATTATAAAGTGGACACCATAAATTGAAATTCTATTGTATCTATCAAAAGAAAAAAGTGTCCAAGCTAGATAATTTAGACTATTCAATTTTTTCAAGTTAGTTTATTTAGGCATACCATCATTGTTAAGTAGTGTTGGTTTTCCCTCAGCCTTGAGAGTAAATATTTATTCAATCAGATCAATACAGTATAAATTTGAAGAATCAACAGAACTATATTAAAAAAAAAACTATAAATCAACCAATCGTCAACAATAGAATTTCAGCCTATGGTGTACTTCCTACTCATGTGTAATGCAAAGTCTCTCAAATTCAAAAATATGGCATAAATCTTCCATAAATCAGCAAACAACCATCAATTTGGTCCTTCTGAGACCTATTTGAAACTTATGGATCTAAGCCCATCTGACAGAAATAGCAAAAGAGCTCCAGAATCAAAAATTGAAAAAAATATACTGGTAAATTGAAAATCATTGTAAACTAGAAAACTCACAAATGGCCTAAAAATTTACCCAAAAATCACTGTAGAGAGAGGTGAAGCATGTGATCACTGGACTCAGGTGTTTGTACCAACATTAGTGTCAACATTATGTAATTGGATAGATGTTGACGTTGGCATCCTTTTTTATCTCACAACTATTTCTAAATTGTTTTAATGGCTTTTAGTTTGGCTCTGATATCAAGTTAAATTATTCCATTGCCATTGTTGGTGCCGGCTTGTCCATGGCGGTTTCCTTAAAAAATTCTCTAGTTAATGAATACAGGCACTGGTTTCATTTCTTAAATATTTCTTCAAAGCAAGCAATACCATTTTTTGTGATATTACAAATGCACCAACATTATAGAGAATCTTAAGTACAGCACCTCTTTTGGGTTAGGTGAGATATGGGTTTCATTATTAAATGAGCAAAGTAGCATTACCCCTTTTGCTTTAATTGAAACTTTGTTTAAATATGGAATGGTACCTAAATTAGGATTCAAATCTCATTAGTTAGATAAGTAAAATTTATCTAACAGAAGAGGAAAGATACGCAAAAATGAGACTTTTCCTTTTTTTAAAAGGATTGGATACCATCCGCTAAGCATTATACCATTAAAAAATGAGTTTAAGTAAATTGTTCTAATTCTTGTTTGCTTTTGGCCTTATAAACATCAAGCATGATCCCATGAGGAACTGTACTTTTTCATTGAAAATTTTAATTATTGTCTGACATACTTAATCATTAATCTTGTGATTCTTGATCTGATCTGTAAGGTTCCTCTACCAATCCTGTAGGATATTAATTTTAACAACCTCGGTAGGGGTTGACTCAGATATGGTTCTACCCTTCATCATTTTTTGCACAAACTGGTTCTATCAATTGATTATTGGGTTACAATCTTAACTTTAATCTTTATATAAATTGTTTGGAAGATTTTTTTTTTTTTTTTTGGATTATCCTTTTTATTTGTAATTATTAAGAGTTGCTGCCCTTTATTACCTCTCACTGCTACATGAGGTTTCTTCCCTTTTCTCTTTCTATTACTCGTACACTTCTGTGAATATGATGTAATTAATAAGTTTGTTCTTTTTTTTGGTTCAATATAGTTTAGAGTGATTTGAAATTCTATTACAATTGTATCTCATTATACTGGATTGTCTTAAGTTGCCTTCTGTTTTTGATGATCTTGTAGATGTTATATATGCCTTGTGGAATACGAGGAGGGAGATAGCTTGCGGATTTTGCCTTGCCATCATGAATTTCATAGAACATGTGTAGACAAGTGGCTCAAGGAGATTCACAGGTATGAGATGGGTCCAGTCTTCTATCATTCTTACATATGATTTCCATATATGAATACAATTGCATACATGTGTAAGTTTGTTTACAATTGCATTGTTGAGTAAGTGCCAGTATATTTGTTTCTTGGACCGTGACACTCAAAAATTGGTTTTAGCTGACCTAGAAGAGTGAAAATGTGGATAAGTGCTTCTGCAGCCTCTTGTATAGTTTGAGAGTGACATGGTGAAGAATAATGCTAATAGATTGTGATATTAGCAAAATTTGAGTTGAACCAACCAGACTTGAAGACCCCCCAAATACTCATGTAATTTCATTACTTGGTTACATATGTTTTCTGCTTCCTAAAGAAAAAGAATAAAAGTTTCCTTGGATTTTTTTCCCATTTCTATGGTCATATAATTTGTACCAACTTGCAGACTTGGATCTTTGGAATTACAAACAATTGTCAAGTTTATAATGCTGGCATGATTTTGCTTCAGAATCTTTTGTTATTGTAAAATTAAGGGAAAAAAGAGGGGTGGGGGGTGGGGAGAGAGATTAAAACCTAGTAGTTTAGTCTCAAATTGGGTATAATTTTTTTTTTTTTTTTGGAAATTCTAACTAAAACAGTAAATTTTTTGCATGCTGGAGAAAATATCATGGTATCATCTTTTTCAGATATTAACTAGGAGTGTTTTTGCACCAAGGAAAAAAAAAAACATGTATAGAGGATGTTGTCCCATGCCATAAGAGGAGAGAGAATTGTGTTTCCAATTACAATAGGTTTATCCATCTTTGAACCTGAATGAGCATCTTGTCAAGCATATGCTAGAAGTTGTCCTGTTGTTAACGTTTTCTGTTGGCAGTGTACTTAATGAAACTAGAGTTGGAACTATTCACAGGTCAAAGATAAGGAGATATTTCAGATTTTAAGGTCATGTTTCATGTGACTGACAACATAGGGAAAATGTCTTTTGGTAGCCCCTTATTGAACCCAGTTACTAAATGATTTTGCCCAAGACATTATTTGGATTTGCTCCAATAGATGACTCAAAATTAGAAGTATAAGACTGCCATGAAAAGGGGGTTATTTTCTTTTCTCCAGTGGAGCTATTGAATCAATTATATGTACTCCTTGCTTTTGAGAACGAATGTCATTGATACTTACCAAAAAAAGAGAATGAATGTCATTGATGTCTCTGTGCACCTGCTGAGGGTCACGTGGGGGATGATGGGCTCTTCTGTCAAAGATAATATGCCAGTTATGGATGTTGTAGTCTTTCTTCTCCTTTTGGTGTCTTTGCATGGCTTATGTATAGGACAAGTGTAATCAATGTTACCATGTCTGACCCTTTGATTTCTCTCTTTTTTGTAGTCACTTTGGTTATCTTGTGGTGTCAGTTTGTGTGACAATGAAATTCATTTGCAAGCTATATTAGAAGGCTTTCCAAAATCCTAAAATGGACTGACATGTTATGGAGGTGTAGAAAAGATCTGTGATACGCTACTTATCAAAAGAGATGAAAAAAAAAATCCATGATAAGATTGAGCTTAAGTCATTGGTACTCTTCATATGAATGATGTTCTATTTACTTGTCATGATTGAGTGCGAGTCTCATTCATTTGTCCACTTCCCTAAATCTAACTTGCTGCATTACTAATAAAAGTGTTGTTTGCTGCCACCAATGCTAAGACAATTTTCCTTCTATGGTGCACAGGGTATGCCCACTTTGTCGGGGGGATATCTGCAGATCTGATTCGTTGCCTACAGAAAACTAAAGTGGCCAGTTTCGCAATCTGTTTTCTTAAAACCCCTGAGCTCTTGAGGAGTGAAGTTTTCCACATAGGCAAGAAAAGAAAAAAAAAAGTATGATGCTCAAGAAGTTAGTGTATTTTTTCTGCTGTAATTTTCACTCTTGGCTGTGGCTAATTGCTCTAATTGCACAGTGGAACCTCCAACCCTCATAGAATTAGACTGAACTACTTGCAATCAGCCACGCCTCCAACCACAACTCAGTTTTTACCCGGGCACTCTCCACTGCCCTGGGGTAGGGGTTGGTTGAGAGAGAGAGAAAGCATTGGTTCTTTTTTGCAAAGAAATATTGTGAATATGCTGAGCAGTTCCCACTGATGTGTCCTAAATTCTTTGCATCTTGCTTTATTTGTGCTAATTTCTCTTAATAATTCTTGAACTTGTTTAGTGTTAGATTTGTGCAGTCAATGTTGGAGTAAATATGATGAATGTCTGCCAAGGTGAACTAGCACTCAATGGAGACGTTTATGGTTGAAATCCTCCATTCTTCATTGTTGTAACTATCGAATCATAACAGTATTAAAAAGGAAAAAAGAAAAGAAAGAATAACTAAGACAAGCTAACTCTCCTGAGATTCATGAATTAACCGTTTTATAGGCCCATCATTGAATTGGTGAAGTAAAACTTGACCCCCTTGTAACATGATTCTGTTAGTGTTGGGGCAATGCTTCCCAGACCTGTTGATGCCCACCTGACAATTGTTAGTAGCAACTGGCATGTTATTGTTGAAGTACTTAGTATACAATTTATCAGCACCATTAAGGGATTTTCAAGATTTCCTCTTCGTACCTATAATTGTATTTTTCGAAATCCCCAAGTTAAAATAAGATGCACAAAACGGAACCAAATAAGGTAAAACAGTACAAAGTGCAGCAAAAAGCCAAGAAAGTTGTCTAAAACCGGGGCCAAATTTGCCATTTAACATCATTTTAGGAGCCATTTATTTAGTTAGCATGTTTCCTAAACATTTTAGCAAACTAACGTCTTGAGTTTTAGAGACTTGAGTTCAAAAAGAGAACTTGAGTTTCAAGTGGTGGCAGTCTAACGTGGAAAAAAGTACATGTGGAACTCAAGTCCACAAAACAAAACCAAAGACCAAATTCACTTTACCTTCCGTTCCTCACCCAACAAACACGCCACTAGATTCACAAACACCTTCAACTCCCCACCCAACAAATGCACCACCTCATCTTGATCATAAATTGCAAACCCAAACCTAAACCCAACAAGCTCATCTTGATCAGAACTTGCAAAGAGAGGAAGAAAATTCCAAGAGAGATAGGGAACGAGATTGAGAGAGAACCTCAATGAGCTTTGGCCTTGGAGGCCTAATTTTGGCAACTTTGTTCTTCGGCCGACGACTAAGAGAGCTGCCTCTCTCTCTCTCTCTCTCTCTCTCTCTCTTTGTGTTTCTCGTTGTGGCAGTGGAGGAAAAGAGGAATTTTTGAGAAAGGGAAGAAAAGGAAGAACATGGTATGAGCATGGTTATGAAAATCGGACTGTTCATCGAACCACAAAAAGAAGAGGGTCAAAGTTTTTGAGGTTGAACTATGATGACATTATAATTAATTTAATAATTATTTAAAATATAAATTAATATATTTAATTAGTATAAATATAAAATGTGACTAAAATAAACCAAATAAATATAAAGACAATCTTTCAAAATTTGATGTCATAATTATTTCAAATGTATTTTTCAAAAATCAACACAATATTATCAATATTTAAACAAAATAATTATAATAAAAATTATTTGTTTACAATATACTATCAAAGGGACCCCTTGTCCTATTACCTCTTCAATTTGGGACATGAAATTTTATCTATAATGCTGGATCATGTGTTGGAAACTATTATGAATAAAGTTAATTTGGCAACAAGTTTGGCTGTAGCTTAAGGCTACAACTATATTTAATATATTTTTATTAGATGTGAATTTTGACAAATCCACAAATAGATTATATTTTCTTTTTATAGCAAAATTTTTGGAAGATCAAAGATCAATAGTTATGTTATGATTGTTATCAATTAAATGTTTAAATTTCGAATTTTGTAGTTTAAAATTATGCATAAAAAATAAGTTATAGATCGAATAGTAAAGACATGTAATCCGATTTTCACAAAATTTAACATGTGTGTTAAGAACATAAAGACATGTAATCCAACAGTTAGATTTTCAAAATATGTAATCATGTTAATTTTTTCAACCAAGTTTGTAGCCAAACTTTATTTAACTATTACTATATATTATTGTATTGAATTGAATTATTATACAAAATTTTATCTAAAATAATTGTATGGAATTATTATACAAATTGACTTGATGTAAATTTGAAATATTAATTTTGATGGTCATACATTGTATTGCAATCACGCCGAAGGCACTAATCATGCGTTACTATTGTACTGGAAAAATGCATTAATCCGACAAAAGCATAAAGAGTTGATTATACAAATGGACAAATAAATACATCTTGATTTCAAAAATTTTAAGAACATTACCAAAAAAATAAACTGCCGGCCGCCCTTTGACCACGCGCGTGCAAAGATTAACGAAGTACTTACATATTAGCATTTATAAATCAGGCAACTTTCAAGAAAGTTCATTTTTCCTTTAAAAATTGCTACACTCCCACGTAAACATCTACACATATAGAGTCACGGAAAATTCTTTAGAATTTCCCAAGCACGAAAAAATAGTACTCATTCTTCTTACATTTTGTGGACTCCAACATGATTTAATGAGTGAACTTCAGTATAAATGTGGGAGAATGAAGCATTATTTTTTGTGTTTCGAAAATATCTATGAATGATTTCAGAGTCACTTCAGCTTTACTTCGAAAATGAACACATGTCATGATCGTAGCGGGTAGAGTGCATTGGAGTCACTGGATTGAAGCCTTGTCCTTAGTATTTTATTCCTTACTTTTTCAACTCTCAATACCGTCGTCCATTCCTTTTCTTCTCTCACATTACTACTCTGACTCCTCTTCTTCTCTTTCTTAACTTTCTCACGTTGCTTCTTCTCCATCTTCTTTGTTCTGTTTTTTGTTTTTTTTTTATTCACACGTTTTCTGACTCTAAGACTCTTAATATATCCCTCACCTTTGTGACTTATCTCTACCATTAAATTCGCTGCTTTTCTCTGGTACGTACCAGAGAACAGAACGAAATCAAAACTCTGCTCTGTTACCTTCCTTCGAAAAATGTCTCAAACAAGAGAACCCACAAAATCACAACCACCAACCCTTGGAAAGATCAAGAACAACCATCTTCCGGACGACATGGTATTCAACATCTTAGCAAGGCAACCAGTTAAATCACTCATCAGACTCAGGTGTGTTTCTAAATCCTGTAACTCCTTAATCACAAGCCCCTATTTCATCTCCACTCACCTTATTAGTTATAATAACAATGATCATGATAATAAGGATCGTGGTTATATCCTTGACATGTCATGTTTTAATTCTCCTTCTCCTACAAATAGACCAGTTATTATGTTTTATTGCGACCATGAGTATGATAAAATTTTCCAGTTTGAAGTTCCCTTAAACCTTCCTTCTCATCATGCCACCTTCTTAGTCGGTTCGTGCAATGGCCTTTTGTGTCTGAATTTTTGTCCTCCACGCACTATGATTAATGTTATTTACGTGTGGAACCCCAACATCAGAAAGTTAAAGAGGTTGCTTGATTCTTGTGAAAGCCAATCACACCTTGTTTCACTTGGATTTGGTTATCAATCTAAGAGTATTGACTACGAGGTTGTTAAGATTTTACGTTGCTTTACCTCTCAACTTGAGGTTGAGGTGTACTCATCGAAATTGGATTCTTAGAGAAAGGTTGGGTTTTCATTTAGAACTAATGTTGAGCTTGAAATTCATCATAATTATTATTTGCCAATCCCATTCTTTGGTGGAGCTTTGCATTGGTTAGTAGACACCATACCAGATGAAGAGAACAACAAGAGTGAAATGATTTTGTCATTTGATGTCAATAATGAGACATTCGAAGAGCTAGCACCACCTGATCATTGCTTAGATGGAGAGCATCCTGGGAGATGTCTTATGCTATTTAGGGGGAAACTAGCTTTGATTAGATTTGTGAGCGTTGGTGAACATAAATTCGCATGCATATGGGTGATAAAAGAGTATGGCACACATAAATCTTGAAATAAACCTATTGTTGTACCAAAAAAATATGATGGTTTCAATGGTTTCACCCAGTGTGGTTTAATTCTATCGCATGAACAATTTCGGATGTCTTCTAACGGTGAATTAAAGATGAGGAAAAAAACTAAATATGTTTTAATTGACCTTGAAACTTTTCATGAAAAACGTGTTCGTATTCAAAATATTTCATTTGTAGCTACTTTCATGGAGAGCTTAGCCTTACTTGATGGAGCAAATGTGATAACTTATTAAGTGCATGGAGATGTTTGTACTAAAAAGTGAAGTTATCCGTTGTATAAATGAAATAAAATCTTTGTAATGCTTTTCCTTTTGAGTTATATATTCTAGAAGTAGACACACAATCACTCAATCTGAGTGTCTAATTCAACTTTGAAGACATATATTTGTCCGAAAATGGGAGCTAGTAATGTACAGAGGGGTTGATAGAGAGGAAAACTAGCTAGGAGGAATTTTCCAGTGGAACATCCAACCCTCACAGAATTGGATTGAACTGCTTGCAATCAGCCATGCTTCTAACCAGAACTCAACTTTTACTTAGGCACCATCTTTACCCTGTTTTGGAATATTTTTATAAAGATTACAATATTTTTATTAAATGTTGATTTAAGTGTGTAAATAGAAATCAGTTTTATTCTTTGATGTCTTTCCTATATATTATGAGTTGGCCAAATTAATGCATATTGATTAGCAAACCTTTCCAAATGTTGGTGCACCTGATGTACTTCCTTATTAAATATTTTCTTCAAACGTTTTCTAAATTGCTAATTTGATATGTTTCTTTAAATGAATTTTAATTGGCATGGATTCTTTACTTTTAAATAGATTTCTATATCCAGAGTCCAAATCTTCTGTCTCATCAATAGTGCTCCACTTCATATCCAGCCATATGTGTTTGAGAAAACCATTATTCTCATGGGCACTATTTTCTGCAACCAATTTGGTCCGTGTAGTTAATTATCACCACCTTATTTCCCTTTGAGCCACCTATCAAAAGTCTTTTTAAGTTACACCACATTTTCTCATCATTGTTCTATACATTATCCAACACAATTAAGTACTTCTTTTGTTTGAGTTCTTTGCGAAGTTTGCAAATGATCCATATCAAGGATTTCAAGTTTCATACCAGTTGCAGATCCAATTATCTTTTCAACAATTGTTTTCACATCAAAGACATCAGAGACGCACACTTACATCTTCAACTCAAAATAAGTCTTCACTTTCTCATCATTGCATACATATTGAGAAAGTGTGGTCTTCTCCATCCCTTTAATTCCCACAATGGATATGAACGAGACATTTTCTTCCACATCAATGTTCAATAATAAATCTATGATCATTTTCTTATCCTCTTCTCTCCCAACAACTTATTCTTCTCATACAAATGAGTGAGTTTGGTCCCTCTCCCTCACCTTTATTTGCAAAGGATGCTCTATCAATTGGAATTTGTTCCTATCAATTGCTGTTGCATCAAGTCTCTCCCTTATGGCCTTTATTTTGTGAGCCATGTTAAAATAAAAAGCAATTTGGTTTGAGCTCGAAAAGAAAGTGTGTACTGCATCATATACTGCATCCCTAAGCTTCTTGACTATTTACTTATTTAGTGAGACTATCTTGTTTCCTTTATTAATTTTTATTTTATTTTATGTATTTCATCTTTTATGTATATCATAATAATAATATTAGACTATTATTATTTTATATTTTATATGTCAATCTTCATTTGAAAAATAAATAAATAAATAATTAATCTCCGTTATTTTGTCAACGTCTTTTAAAGGTTCAAAAACCTAAAAAAGAAAATAAGTATTGAAAAGAAATTTTAAAATTATAAAGAAGTATGAGTTTAAAACCCAAAAAAAAAAAAAAAAAAAAAAAACTCAAATTGTTAACTAAATAATTTATTGTTCCTCATGTAAATTTGTGTTGCTTTTTAAACTTGGCTTTTGTCAATCTATTTGTGTTGCTTTTTGTTCAATTCATTGGTTTAGTACAATAACCATAAATGTGAGACGCCCACATCCATACTTATATCTTGGTGTGGCATGTAACAAATTCAGGATTAACCTCTGTTGTTTGCATTTGTGAAGTCACGTTGTAGGTATATATTGTAAAGCATCCTATAGCAATGGATAATAAATTAGATGAAATTTGCGTCTAGCGCCAGAAAGGATTTTCTCAAAAAAAGGGAGAAAAGGATTCCATGTCCGTGTACTAACTGTGTGAGTAGAAAACTGTTTGGTCAAGGACTCTAGATGTTGCATGTGATCACCTATTTTCATATGGGATTGTTAAGGGTTATTTATAACCTTGGGTTTTTCTTGGAAAATCAACGTTTGCAAACTTCTACTGAAAATTCAATGGTTACATCCAAAAAATCTTTAATGAATATGGTGATATTTTGTGAGATAATGAGCATGACTATTCCCCATGCATGATATGGTGTCAAAACCAGTGAAAGAAGACCTTAATGTGCAACAAGCTGCACAAGGTTCTAATGAAGACAAAACTTAGATATAGTATTTTTCATTGGTTTAAAATTTTAAAATAAAGGGATCACTTTTTTTTTTGGTTGGGTTCTAAGTGCCAATTTGTAAATGTTTGGGGAGAGGGGGGCAAGAGTAATTATTTTGGACCTAAATGTTAAAAGAATTTAGAATATATAACTAGTATGATTTAAAAAAAATTTTGGGGGGTCACTGCCCCCCTGGTCAGTGAACAGCTCCGTCCATGGATGAGAGAACCACAAAATCTATAACTAGTACCCCCCAGCCACAATTGTGGAACCAAATTTTTTTTTTTGGGCATAGATTTGTAAATTTTTCATATCTCGCAAAGTCAAAACACAAAAGAGAAGCTAATAAAGACCGAACTGAGATTGACGGTTGTGCTTGAAATTGATGCCGATTTGCTCTTCATGTTCATCATTAATTGCAGGATTGTGATCATAGGGGCTCAAGCTTAATTTCATTGCAAATCTCCAGCCACCTCCTTTGTTATGTCAAACGTTAATCACGAAGTTACAAATTCTAAAGTAAATTATAATTTGCCAAACTGATCTCTAGTTATTGGGATAAATAGATATAAAGTTACCTAATACAAATTCTAAAGTAGATATATAAAGTGACCCTACTTCCACTCTTTCTTTTTCTTTATATAGAGGTCAAAGATGTAGTTTATCATTTATTTTTCCTTTAAAAAATCATTATATATATATATATATATATAAATTTTTTTTTTGATGTTCATGGATTTTTTTATTATGTGGAGTCGTGGCTTTTTATTATCTTACAATTACTTTATTAATATATATATATATATATATATTCCTCGGAATTTCTCAGGAGTGTTAATACCTCTCTTTATATTAATAAAAACCCTAAAAATCCTACGTCTCTCTCTCTCTCTCTCTCTCTGAAAAATGTCTCAAACAAGAGAACCAGCAAGAGAACAACCACCGACCACCCTTCGACGTCAGAAGTATCTTCACTACAGTATTGTACTCAACATCCTGGCAAGGCTACCAGTTAAATCGCTCCTAAGATTTAGGTGTGTTTGCAAATCTTGGGACTCCTTAATCACCAGTCCATATTTCATCTCCACCCACTTATATATCAATAACGTTGATCGTGGTGATTATATTGTTAACATGCCCAGGTATGAGAACCCTTCTTCTCCTCCTTATTCCAACAGACCAGTCATTACGTTTTATTGCGATCATGATGGGTTTGATAAAATTTTCGAGTTTGAAATTCCCTCAAGGTTTCCGCCTTATCAAGCTAACTTAGTCGGTTCGTGCAATGGCCTTTTGTGTTTGGAATTTCGAGTAAGGGAGGAGAGATGGCAAGCAGCATCTACCACTGCTGTTATCTACTTGTGGAATCCCAGTATTAGAAAATTAAAGAGGTTGCCTGATATTGAGGTTGACTACTTTATTCCTCTCGGATTTGCTTATCATTCTGAGAATAATGACTACAAAGTTGTCAAGATTTCATATTCCAGGAGAATGCATGAGGTTGAGGTGTACACATCAAAATCAGATTCGTGGAGAACCCTTGAGGGCCTTGACGTTCCATTGGGAACCAAGATTGAGTTTGGAGATAATATTTTTTTGCCAATCCCATTTTTTGGTGGAGCTTTGCATTGGTTAGTAGATATCATACAAAGCGAAGAGAAGCACAGGACTGAAATGATTTTGTCATTTGATGTCAATAATGAGACATTTGAAGAGCTAGCTGTGCCTGACCATTGCTTTGATGGAGCAGGCAATGAATTTGATATGAAATGTATTTCTTTATTTAGGGGGAAACTAGCTTTGATTAGATTTGAGACAGTTGGAGAACAAAGTTTTGCATGTGTATGGGCCATAAAAGAGTATGGAAAGCATAAATCCTGGAATAAACCTCTTGTTGTACGAGAACAATATGATGGTTTGTATGGTCTCACCAAGCGGGGTTTCATTCTATTGGAAGATGAATCCCACAATGGTCAATTAGAAATGCCAAAAAAAAGAAAGCTCGTTTTAATTGATCTCGAAGCTCGATGTGAAGAGTGTTTTGATTTTCAAGATCTTTCATTTGTAGCTACTTTCATGGAGAGCTTAGCCTTACTTGATGAAGCAAATGTGATAACTTATTAAGGTGTGTAAAAAGTAAAGTCATTACTAGTATAAATGAACTGAAATCTTTGTAAGGCTTTTCCATTTAGCAGTATATATATTTTATGGCCGTGGCTATTATATATATTAGTATTTGATATTGTTATGTGGATAGTACATACCCAGATTACAGCTCTGACTATTAACATTCTCTGGTCACCTTCTTGTTTGCCTAGTTCTAGCTAGCTATAAGGTCTTTGCTAGCTAGTCTGTGCTTCTATTAATTAGTACTTTTGTACGCATCAAGGATAAGCATTTCACAGATTGTGATAGAATACAAACTCTCTTCCAAAGACTACATATAACTATGAGTAGAGATGGGCATGTTAATGCCAAAAAGGAGTCAAATCTATTTATTAATTACCACGGGGGATCCATTGATTACCAATTGTTAATGTTAGGATCCCGTCTCTTTGCTTGCTGGTGGCCACTGCTAGTGCTAGTAGTTCTTTATTTGTGCTTGCTGTTGTGTCACTGCAAGTTGCAAAGTTGCTGCATATAATATACTCCACCACTAGAGCGCTGCAATACTGCTATTATATTGCAGTGTCATTGTGTCATGTACTAATATTTATTAGCAGCCAGTCTATTAGTAATTTAGTAGTACTCCTATTAGTCAATTACAACATGTGCTCTATCTAAAATGATAATAGCATGCAGTGTTATTGTGTCATTTTCTCATATTAATTAGCAGTAGTCTATTTATTAGTCATTAGTAATCTTACTAGTTAATTACAACATTTTCTTCTATGATGTAAAACAGACAGCACAGGCCTTTCTAGAGCAGTAAGAGCACTGAAAGTCACAGCACAAGATGAAAGGGGGTGACAATGAGGCCATCGGGATGATGATGTTGAAATTGCATGAAATTTGGCAGGTTGAAGGGAAACAACATTCTGATCCAGGTTCAAGACCTCAAGTGTCACCTAAATTTAGGCAAATTCCTTTGTTAAAACCCTGAAAATAGTGTTTTTGCTATTTATAGTAATATTTATTTTTCCTTAATAACTTTTAGTTTCAAAGTTAGAATAAGGTCTCATATGTTTTGGGACATTATTTTCAATTTTCGCAATTATCTAAATTTTGCTATTTTTGGCAAAAATAGCTGTTTTACCACTTAATTATGTGATTAGCACATATTAGGGTTTCTGGGCGTTTTCATAGCCGCCCTAGGATTTCTTTTACTATTTAAACATATTTTTGCCTTCAGGGCAATTCAGTTTTCAGATTTATAAAAATTCAGACTTTGTCTAGTTCTCTTTGGTGGATTCTAGAACCTTATCATTTTGTGGATTTAAGGGACTTCTTTTGGATTTGAGGTTTTCATTTAGAAGTTAACGAGTTTAGTTTCTTTTCCATTTAGAAAGCAACGTGTTTGTTTTCTTTTAGCTTCCGCGACATCATTCTATCTAATTGGCTATGTGATTGATTTGGAGTAGTTAGTCAGTTAGTTGGTATTGCATTTAGTTAGTTACTAGCTAGTCTAACAGATTGTCAATGGCCTAGTTAAATATATAAGGCTGATTCTCATGATAGATTATTTGTACATTCATTCATTCATTCATTCAAGAAATATATATTTCTAGTCTCAAACAAACTCTTCTCAATTGCTCTATTCATTATGCTCTTTTAGAATGAGTTAATGATCACAGGTTTGGATCGAGATTGACCTCTCTTCACACTTAAGCGGCAATTGGGCTCGCTCGGCCCTGTAACCCCATAGTTTATCCATTCCTATTATTCTTTTTCTGGGTCCTTAGCCCTTAAGCCCGTTATTCTATTTTCAGATCCCCACACAAAGTATCCTGGCCATCGTGAATTGTGAAATATAGGAAGGGACTTCTTTTATTCTTGCTATACAAAGGATTTAGACAAGAAAATGGCGTTAGAAATTACCAATGTTTTTTTTTTTTGGGTAAGAACCAATGTTTTTAAACATATATAGTGTGTGGTGAAACCTTATAATAATGCCATAAAATCCTCAATCAAATTCTTTATTATAAGTTTTGAATGAATCTCAGGTTCATGCGGTGGAATTACTCAGTTGTTTGACATGCAAAACTCTAAAGAGAAGTACTGTCCAACAAACAATTAATAGTTTATGATTCTTTTTGAATCATATCTAAGGAATCTTTGGCATTCATTTTATGACCAATTACTGGTACCTCTTTTCCACATATATATTGAAACTTTAACCCTTATAATAAAATAAATCATCAATGTTCTTTGCCCATAAATTTCCATGCCTCTACAATGGAGAACATTTCTTACGGACTGAATTACTGGTAAGAACAATGTAACCTCTACTCTATTTTTTGTCTCATATACGTATATATTTTTGAATTTCCGATTATTATTATATGAAAGTATAGGTAAGATTAGTAGGAATTTAAACTGAAACTTTGATTGGAAACATTTATTTTTTATCGGTAAGTAATAAACTTTATAAAAAAAAAAGAAAAAAAAAAGAAAGGAAGTTACTAATTATTATTATTATTATATTTTATTTTTATTTTTTTTATGGGAGGAAGTTACTAATTGGTATCTACTTGATCGACAACATTTTCATCTCACGGTTTTTTCAACCATTCGTTGGCTAGATAATTTTGCAAAAGAGGGCTAGACAGCCAAAATCGCCAACATTCCACCAATGAATACAACCATTCTTACATTCAATTTCACAATTTGCTAAAGTGCGATTATGGGCCGGGTGATATGCATAAGGTGGTGAGTCACACAAGATGGAAAATGTCCACAACTCAATAAATTGTGAAATTGGGTGTATGATTGGTTGTCTCCCTAGAATTGTTTGTATAGTCGTAATTAAAATCTTGCTCAACCCAAGTGTCTAAAATCATGTGTCTCTCACATGCTTGCTTTTTTTTTAATGGTTTTTTCATTAAATTTTTTTAATCAATATCTATTTTTATACATTTATGATTTATAAGCCATTAATAGAAGTACATTTGTAATGCACTTTTATAATGTTGCAAGGGGACAGTTGGACACTTAATCAAAAGCTGAGGGAAGAGAAACGAAGGTTAAAATCTAGGCCCGAGTTAATTAACTATGCATCTGGATGTTGAGATGACGCAACACATTTAGGATTTTTACCGGAAAATGCAGAAAATTGCCTTCCTATGAGATTTTTCATCGAAACAAACTAAGCACTAACATAGAATGCTTTGTACGTATCTTATGCAAGGAGAAGGTATGTATACAAGTTACAATACAACATGAGTATACAAAATAAACGTACGTATCCATGAATTAGCCATCATATTCAGGTGCTGGAATACAAAACAAATCTGTAACTCCTTAAACAAGATAAGCATACTAGAGCAACCTAGATACGTTACATGCCACATGTGCAATAAAATATGTACTGAATTGTATATGGATAATTTTAATGATATGTATATGGTGTTCCAAATTAATCGCCATTGAGCTTCAATTATTCCAAGAAAACAAAAAATGACATCAAGTTTATTGACTACATAACAATCAAAATATAACATGAATTCAATTATATAAATCATAACTCACATCTGATTGATCGAGTTGACTCCTCTCTCGTTTCAAATTAGATTTGATCTAGATGCCATCAACCAGCAGTGAGAAAGTCGAGTAGGCTAGCCGATGTAGCTATATATTGGCAACTTCTTTCGGTAGATAGTCGCCGGGATCCTCTCAAATCTTGGCCTCGCCTCTCTTTCCTTCCCTAAGAGGTTTTTATTCCTGGCCTTTGTTTGGCCGGCCTTCACAAACCTTTTGCCTGAACGTTTCTTCGAGGCAGCCTGCTCTTACTCAGGTGCCTTGAGTGCTATAGATGGTGCTCGTGATGCTGGCGATTCTTGTTGGTGGAGCTGAAGCTATAAACTCTGACATAAGGATTCTAGCTTGCCCACTTAGAGCGGATGGAGATTCTTGGACGGGGAAAAGCGGCACTCGACATCTATTAAACAACACCAAGAACAAAGCTATACCATGCCCTTGGGAGAAACTAGTGATGATTGCCTTGAATGCTGCCCTTTTAACATGGTGCCCCTCTCAGTAGAAGGGCGTGAAAACGCCGTGGAAACTTTGACTGAATGAATAGGGATCAATTGATAGACACTTTTATTGAGAAAGAGAATCCAGGATGAACGCTTTTTTCGTTCACTATGCGCTAACTGGATGCATACTTGCGTGATCGATTGATGGACGGGGGAATTGCGCGAATGACAAGACCAACCTAATAACCCAAAGTAAAGGCTCTTCCCTCTCTTGGTGGCAAATCTTGATTAACTAACACTAGGAACTGATTCGGAGAAACAAGAAGCATGCCATGAGATATGCGGTGGAAATGTTTCCGATAGCAAATTACATGACTCGATGGATGGAAGGGGGCCCCTCCAACTCAAGCACAAAATCAATGTTGAGTCAACAATCACCAAGAGGGGTACCACCAAGTGAGATTGAGATTAGCCCCTTGTATAGGGTTCCAAACCTGCACTTCTTCAAATATCCCATAAAAAAAGGTAGGGGCTTCAAAGCTTGACTAAGAAGCGCGAAACTTGACTTTGAGAAAGAAGCGCCTTATATTCTAATATTAGTAAAGGCGCCTTAGCCTATCTAAACGTAAAGGGCCTTTTCTTGCGCGTTAGTGCTTTAGAAAGATTGCAAGGCGCTAGCTTACTAATAAGAAAGGGCTTTTTCAGCTTGATTGGAATTGATTTCTATGATTGAATAGCAGAAGTGCTACTTAGTAGTAGAAACTTGGAGAGATAGATAGAGAGGGGACTCTTTCATACCTGCTAACTCCTAGGATGAGAAGTAGGTCCCTTGTTTTTGGTAGGAATAGTTCCAGCCTTTGTTGCCCCTCGGTAAAGTGAGTCTACTTAGTGAACTGGCAGCACTCGGGGATCGATTGATCAAAATGAATCTCGAGAGTAGATGGTTGACTGCAGCCCCCTTGCCTTGGGGGCTTTTCGGCCGAGGAGGGGCTTGCTATCGTAACCTTTTCTCCCGGTGTATGTGAAAAAAAAGATTGACGAACCCATTTTTGTTCGGTCATAGGCTGGCTCCAAAGAACAAGAGTAGGCTTCCTTAAGTTTGTTGTTCCTCAGTAGCTCAGTGGTAGAGCGGTTGGCTGTTAATTAACTGGTCGTAGGTTCAAATCCTACTTGGGGAGATTTTTGAGTTATTGCTTTTTTGACCTAAACTAGCAGAATCGTGGGACATAAAAAGTGGAAAGTTGATTGTTGGTTTTTATTCCTCACTCTTGTATAGGTGAACTTGGTTAATTTAATTCTTAGGGAGAAGAAGGATCCACTGGGAATGAATGGGAAGATTGGAGTAGTATCTTTATTAGCCGAAAGGAAGGTCTCCACTCATTTCATTCATTCAATGCCTGCAGTGAGGTGCGACCCACAACAAACAAAAGGGGAAAGCTTGCTTGCTGTAGCCCTATTTTTGTAGACTAGGCTTAGTAAGTGTAAGCTATTTAAGTAGGCTTGAGAAGCGTAGGCTCGCAGCTTCGCCAGAAGCGACTAGTCGCCTCCTTTCCTCCGCCGAAAGATGCTTATTAACCAGAAGTGACGAAGAGGGGGAGGGGGGGCTAGGGAAGGCTGATGGCTACATGAAGGGGAAACTGCCATAGAAGCTTTGCCCCTTACTTTATAGAGATTGTTATGAACTAACTAAATTACTAGATTCTCCTGGAATGCTGGCTAAGCTAATAAATAGTATTAGTTCTCTTCAATCAAATCAATAAGCTTTTTGATTGATTCAGGGCATCGCCTTCCTTCTTAGAACCCATTAAGGGGGGCCTCGGCCCGGGAAGGGGAGAGTGGCTGAGTGGTCAAAAGCGGCAGACTATAAATCTGTTGAAGTTTTTCTTCATAGGTTCGAATCCTACCTCTCCCACTTGTTTGTTGTAGACTTTAGAAAAGAGAAAAAAGAAATTCGTTAGCGTAGGAAGGCCCAGTAGCTGCCGGTTGGGGCAGGGATAAGCTGCATGAATTTGCTATGCATTATAGAAGAGAAGACACCTGCATGCTTCCTTTGGTACAAGGGACCAAGAAGACCAAGGTCATGCTATCAGCCAGAAAGCTAAGAAAGGCTTTTAGAAGAAATGCCCACACCCACATTAGTATGCTTGGTTGACCTTCTTCGTTTTACTACTTTAGGTCCTAATCTTTGTTATGTCCCTTAGTTAGTTCGACATACCTTTCTCATGTTCCCAAAGTGAATTAGTGTCTTTTTATTAGCTTTCATATTTGGTCAAATGACACATTCAAAAGGTATGAAATTGGCCAGTATGAGGTTTCCCTTTCTGTTTTGGAAGAAAGGTTCACAGAACAGCAAATTGCATAAGAGAAGAAGGTTCGTAGAATTTCTTGATGCAACTGGCATACCGTCAAATCTACTCTACTTTAGGCTACCATCTTTCTTCTCTTATGCAAAGACTTGATTATATAGAATAAGAAGAGAGAAACCGTTGTTTTGAGAGTGAAAAGCAGGCGCAAGCGATAGAAAGGATAGTCCCTCGCGTGTTTGTGCGAATTACTATAAAATGGTGAGATTATTAGATCATTAGTGAAATAAGGACCAACAGCGATCCTATCCTAAAGAAGAAGGAGGAGTAGTAGGAGTCAATCTTCTTTGAAGACTGAGGAAAAATTAGTGGTCTATGCTATGGTCGAGCATTTAAAAGATTTTATCAATAGAGTTGTCACATAGGACCGAGTCTATTGGTTATGTTTTGTTCTTCTATGTGTTCTCGTTTTGTTCCAGCTATATTTATTTATCACTCTCCGCATTTATGTGTCTCTTCTGAGATTTGTCATTTCCTAAAATCAAGCACATGGGTTTGGTATTACGCTAAAGTATGGGTGGCATGGCGTAGAAACCATCGCTGTGCCTCAAAACCTCCCCCCCAAAGGTAAGGCCTATAACCGAAAAAAGGGAAGACTTTCTTCAAAAAGAAGAGCCATTTTCTTAAAAGCCCTAAGAAATAGGCGTAGGAAAGTGGCTTTTTTTTTTTTTTTTTTTTCTTTTCCAGTATGTCACTCCATGAGCAAGGAGTGCCATGCACGAGTGGAGCGAAAACAAAGCCAAGGGGAATTCTTCGTTGGGGGAAATACTTTTATTGTGTATTAAGTATAGATACATGTCTTTCTTGTTCCACTAGCTAGGACCAAAGTCTATCTTGTTCCACTAGCTAGGACCAAATTCTCCCACGTCCATTTCATTATTACAACTGTATTTTTTGATGTCAAAGACCAGAAGCTTCACGTAAATTATTATTGGATCTCGGTTGTTCTTAATAGCTATGGCTATTCATTTAAGTCTTCGGGTAGCACCACTAGATTTTCAACAAGGTGGAAATTCTCGTATTTTGTATGTACATGTTCCTACGGCTCGAATGAGTATTCTTGTATATATTTCTACAACTATAAACACTTTCTTCTTCCTATTAACAAAACACCCCCTTTTTCTTCGCTCTTCCGGAATCGGTATAGAAATGGGTGCTTTTTTTACATTGTTTACCTTAGTTAATGGGGGTGTTTTGGGGAAGACCTATGTGGGGCACCTTTTGGGTGTGGGATGCTCGTTTAACCTTCGTATTCATCTCATTTCTTATTTACCTAGGTGCACTGCGTTTTCAAAAGCTTCCTGTCGAATTGGCTTCTATTTCAATCCATGCTGGATCGATCGATATACCAATAATAAAGTCTTCAATCAACTGGTGGAGTACATCGCATCACCCTGGGAGCATTAGCCGATCTGGTACATCAATACATGTTCCTATGCTCATTCCAATCTTGTCTAACTTTGCTAACTTCTCCTTCTCAACCCGTATCTTCTTTGTTCTGGAAACACGTCTTCTTATTCCATCTTTTCTCGAATCTCCCTTAACGGAAGAAATAGAAGCTCGAGAAGGAATACCAAAACCTAGTTCACTTGTTGAGTTTTTCTGCATCTATGGCTGAATGGTTAAAGCACCCAACCTAATAAAGAGGCAAATTCGTAGGTTCGATTCCTGCTGGATGCACTTGGAATGCTCAGTTCAATTGCTGCTCATGGAATTTATACGTATAGCTTGTCCTTATAGCTTATGGATCACTTTACTCGTTGGAAGTAGATCCATCATTCGAGGACCATGTAGTTGACCATTCACTGCCAACAAACAGGCCCACCAGGATGCTCTCTTGGATTGGGTATGGGTAGGAGGCCTATACATCCACTTACATAGCATATCGGTAGTAGCTACAAGACAAAAAACGAACTCAAGAATGCAAGAGAAGTGCTTTTTAAATGGTAGAGCTACAAGAAAGCATTTACTAAGCAAACCCTCTAATCTAAGCAGTAATATCTCAACTCAAGGAATAGCTTTCTTGCAAGAGGAAAGAGATGGTTAGGGTCTGGCAACTGATGAAAAAGTCTTGTTTGGAAGTGATGGGACTTCAACATTGTATCTGATTAACCGTTAAAATTTCAAAGTCATAGGAAAACATATTGTCACATATAATGGTCATGAAGTACACAACCTTGATGAACTGGAGTATATAAATGGAGAAGTTTGGGCAAATGTTTGGCAGATTGACTGTATTGCTAGAATCTCACCTAAGGATGGTACTTTGCTTGGATGGATTCTTCTTCAAAATTTAAGGGAAAATTTGGTACAATCTGGGAATAATGGTATTGATGTTTTAAATGGCATAGCTTGGCACAGTGCTAAAAAGTGCATCTTAGTGACGGGAAAACATTGGCCAAAGCTTTATGAGATCAAGTTGCATCAAGTAAAGAAAATAAACAAGGAAAAGAAAAAGACTCAAAGTGGGAGATAAGTCAAAGTTTAAGTGGTTGAAACATAAGCAAGATTTTATGATTACATTGAGTTCTACTGGCTCTGACGTGCAATTATTTCATTATGATTGTAAAGCAATTCTTTTGTCCATTCAGAGTCTACCAAGAATTTTTCTTAGGAGGTGTTGTGGTGGTGGAGCAGTGATGATGCCAAAGATGATTTTGATTTAGGGATTTAGGGTTGTAGGGATTTTGGAGAGGGGTTGATACCTGATATGCATGAGAGAGAACTAGAAAAAAAAAAATACAAGTTTGTTTTTAATTGATTGGGAAGATGAGGGGTTTGGTCTTTTAAGTTTGTGCCACTTAGCAACGCATGTGCAAGTCATGTGCTTCATATTTCCATCCCACTTAACCGTAAAACTAATGGCGGTATGCAAAGTGTAACAAATGTCATAGTTTAGGGTGCAAAGTGTGCATTCAAATAGTTTAGAGTGCAAAGTGTAATATGGAGCATAGTTTAGGGTGATAAAGTGTAATTTTCCCTATTTTTATTCCAAAAATGGCATCTGTCTGGGCCTTGGCCTTTTTTGGGTGTAGACTTTTAGAAGTGGCCTTAAGGCCCTCCTTCATATCAGTCCATACATATCCTAATGCAATTATGCTAAAAACAGAAGAAGAGGAGGTATATAATGAAAGCAGGAGAAACAGGAAGAAAAAGCTTTTAATGTAGGACTTGACAGACTACAACATGGCAATGAGCCAATGATATTATAATATTATTTTTTATTTGAAACATATTTAGGTAATAAGATGAACAATTGAGGTATGATCACCAAAGTCTAAGACTCTAAATTGTTACCGAGCTTCCAAAATTGAGGCTGTCATGTTATTTAGAGAACAAATTTCTAGCTCTCTCTTAGATGAACCCCAATCCTCGATACCGCTGGCAAATGAAAACACAGGTTTTTTTGGTGAAGGTAGAAGTGCAGGTTCCTTATTGAACATCGAGATCACATCTGATATGGTAGGCCTATCAGCTGCATTTTCTTGGACACAAAGAAATGCTATGTTTATATAACTCAAAAGGACATTTACAGGAGGAGTATCTCCAAGGATTGGATCTATCAGCTCCAACGACCTATTGCTTTTCCACAAATCCCATGCCTGAAGAAAATTTAGCATCAAAATTAAAAGAAAGTTCCATTTATGATGCTCTTAGCATAGTACACATCACAAATAAGAAGAATTGCAAACTGAATTAAAGGAGCATTAGAAATGATCTTGGGTAAAACATCGAAAAGTAACTACTTAGGTTTAGAGGAAACTCAATTTGACACCAGATATATAACTTTTAAATCAACATTACTGAATCAGAAGATAATCCTTTAAAAAGTCAAGAGATGTTATAATACACACACAGACTCAAATGGTCAAACACATTGTCTAAGCTTTTGTTAACTTAAAAGTAAGAGAGTCCATTACTCACATATCCAATAAGATTGATAGAGTCACTTTGATAGAAACCAGTATTCTTCTTGCCACTCAAGATCTCTAACAATAATACTCCAAAACTAAAGATGTCAGATTTAATTGAGAAGATGCCTTCCATTGCATATTCTGGGGACATATAGCCACTGTATTTCATTGTAAAACTAACTAGTTAGTAGCTTCATTGTGAATACTTTGTATTTATTACTGATATTTGCTATAGATACATACTTATGGATTATACTTACTAAGTCCCCACTATTCGGTTGGTTGCTTGTGACCCATTCCCACAAAAAATTCTTGCCAATCCAAAATCTGATATCTTAGGATTCATGTTTTTATCCAGCAAGATATTGCTGGCCTTCAAATCTCTGTGAATGATTTGTAACCTGGAATATTGATGGAGGTAAAGAAGCCCTTGAGCAATCCCTTCAATGATGTGAGTTCGGGTTGCCCAATCTATTATCCCGTGTCTAATTGGATCTGTCTCAATACCACATATAGATAGTAAGATAGAAGATAGGAAATAATTGGTGGGCATAATGTAAGCAGATGACTTCGAAAGTAATTAATATTGTGTTAAACTACATACCAAAAAGGAAATAATCTAAGCTTTTATTGGGCAAATATTCATAGATCAAAATATTTTCATCTCTTTCAATGCAGCAGCCAAGCAGTTTAACAAGATTCTTGTGTTGGAGTTTGGCTATAAGCATTGCCTCATTTTTCAGCTCTTCCCATCCTTGTCCAGATTTTCTTGAAAGTCTTTTTACTGCTACTAATTGTCCATTCAGCAAGGATCCCTGAAAATAATTCTTTTTAGTTTTTTATTAAACCTTGGGATGAATCCCACATCAAACAATTATTATAGGTTGGATACTAGTGTTAGAGGTATTATGCTTACAATATAATTAGGCCTCGCCCATGTATACTTAATACCTCTAACACCTAGCATTAGTTTCATGCAAGTATTAGGTCTTCAATATTTGTGTTAAAGGTTAGATTGTTGAATATTATATATTACTTTAGAATTTCTCTTCTAAGATCAACGTGGTTAGTTATTGAAACTTACTTTGTAAACAGGTCCAAAACCACCCTCTCCAAGTTTATTTGAGGCACTAAAGTAATTAGTAGCGGTAGATACACTAGAAAAACTGAAGAGTGGAAGCTCCATTTCCTTATTTCTACCTTTCCCAGCCCTCTTCTTGTTGACTATTTCTTGTTGTATAGCCCTGTTGCTAAAATCAAATGATATCAAGTCCTCCCCTGTTTGATCAATAAGATAGTTTCGATTAGTCCAAGTTGTGTGGTCCTGTTTCTCAAATCAAATTATAACAAGTCCTCCCCTACTTAATCATGAAGATGGTTCCTCTAATCTAATCCTAAAATGATTCATAAAAGCCGTCATGGTACACATAATAACTAAGTTCTGTTACATCGTTGCAGAGGAATATATACATATAATTTCAAAAGCATTTAATTGTTTTGTTGAAATCCTTGATGAGTTCTTATGCCGGCAGTTGGAAGTAAATGAGCTGCTTGAGCCCACATATATTTACTTGCTTGAGTAGGCCTCTTCAATCAGCAATACTTCGAACAACCACAAGTACATAATTTAACCCCTTTTTACATCAAATAAAATATATCAAGAGATTTACCAACACTCATATTTGCTTGTTATCTTTTAAATTTATCTTTTTTATTAGAATTAGACTCAATTGTATATGCCTCATTATGTTCATGAAAGTAAGTTCCCTTCCAATGTTTTACTTTTCATGCAATTAGTTAATTGTAGTCTCAAGTTTTTTTTTTTTGCAACTATGAATACTTCAAATTAGAATAGAGCATACCGACTTAGCCTTGAAAATGCTTGTTTTATGTTCTTCACTTAGTCCTACTTATCTTATCAAAAGTAACTTAGCCCTTGAGGATAGAATGAGATGTAGACTCGAAGTGCAACATTTTCTATCAAATAAACACACTTGCTGCAAGTACTAGAAGTGATTTAAGGTTGCACAAAATCCTGGTCTAGTGACACGGTTTGACTTGCATAACTCTTTCAAAAAAACTGGTCTAGTGACGCAGTTTGACTCTCCCATCAAAAAGAAAAAAAAAGGCTATACATCACAGCTTTTCTTGTTCAACGATCTTATTAGCTACTCTGTACGTTTATAGAAGTTATATTAAAGAACCTTGGCAAAATGACTTGCATAATATTACCTCTGAAGTCTGACCTCTTACAAATGCAGTAAAGAATCAAGAGTACCCCAAAAGCTATGGCAATGGCAACCACAATTATCATTATCACCTTCATCTTTTGCTTGTTTTTCACCTCTTTTTGATTGAATTTGCAATGGAAAAGCAAAAATATTTTAGTAATGCAATAAAACTGACGGAAACAAAGATTTTAGCTTCAATGGCATGTCAAAATATGAATTAAAGAGCAACAAAGACTATAGGCACATTACCTTTCTCTGATGTAGACATTCGAATATATACATTCTGACTATCAACATCCATCCTGTTATTAGCTGTGATCTGTCTAATATCAATTAGATCCCCAAACCACATGGCACAACCACTTATTCCGTATCTGATATTTGAATTTGTAAAAGCTGTACAGTTACAGTTGTTCAAACATTTGTCTTTGCATTCCTCAAAATCCATGCTCTCTTCCACCCAAGAATTCGTAGAATCTGGCGATTTGAGTCCAACAAATTTCACAAATGCAATTTTATCTTTATCTTGGCAGCTCAATTGCTTACTACGTTCACATCCCTTAGACCACTCTTTTGGGTTCCATGTTTGTAGTGATTTAGGCTTGAATCCTTGTACACATTGACAGACAGGTGACTCACCCACGATACAATTTCCATAAGCACCACATAAATTATAATTGTCACATTTTTCTTTTGGCAAATATAACAACATACTCCATTCTTTTTTTTCTTCAACCCATAAGTAGACCTCATACTGTGATTGGTTCAAAACTGCTCTTGTGATTACAGATTCTTGAATCATATCAAACTTGAAGTAAACCTCATCTTTGTTGTAGACATAAGTGAAGCTGTAATCCTGGGTGGACTTTAAATCTGGCATACCACTAAAAAAAAGGCCATTCCATGGGCCGGACCGGAAGTACTTCTGGGAGCCGTTCTTCATGACAAATTCAGGGTAATTATGAAGTTCAATCCCCCAGCTCAATTCTCCAGGTGAGGGGTCATCTGAACTCTTCCATGAAGATAGATGCCGATTCAAACCAATCCTTAAGTCCCATCCAAGCTTCATCCCAGATAGCCACGTATCAGAAGGATAGTCAAAGCTTTGCCACAAATAGCGTCCTGGGTTTCCTTCATTCTCTTCTCTTAATACTAGATTTCCAGAATCTAAAAGCTCAACAACTGGACTCCTTGCCTCTTTTGTTGAATTTGCCAACCAAGCAACAGTCGTATTTTGGCTGAGAAGAACAAGGCTACCCGAACTGTTTAACATTAACATGCCAGACGAGTCGCTAATTGGGTTGAGCCGGTTTGCTACCCAAACAACCGTTTTAACTGTGATATTGTTGTACCAAATTCCCAAGTAACGGTTAGTGGAATTACCGGGACTAAAGAACCCTAGGGCAAAGCCTCCATCCTTAGAGACCAAGGTTGTCTTCTCAATGTCACTGAGGAATTGGGATTTAGTAATGCTATCAGCAGCATCTGAGAATACAAAGAATAAAATAAGCAAATTGGAACTCAACACCACAAAAGCAAAGATGTCCATCACTTGCTAGTCTTAAATCTCCTAACTAACCCATAGTTTTAAAAACCGGACCAGACCGCTCGGTCTGATCGGTTCAATTGAGAATCGATCAATAATTTGGTCCGTTATGACTAAAAATCGAAAATCAATCAAAAATCAGAAATAATCTGGAATCAACCGGTTCAACTATAAAAATTGGGAACTAGTAAGGTTGAACTGGTTATTGGCTGGTTGGGTTGAAAACCAAAACTAACCTAAAAAAGCTCACACCTCTCTTAGTCTCTCTCTCACTCTCATTTCCCCCCCCCCCCCCTCAAAGCTAGCTTTTTGGAGCTATGATTCTACCCAAGCGTCACAAATCTTTAGAGAAAGAGGGAAAACATACCTATAGACACAATGAGAGAAAGACCTGGGCTTATTTGGATTTGGAGAGGAGAGACCACAATCAATACGTACATTCACCTCAATCTATTTGAAACTGTATGGCCAGATATTTTACTTTTTCTTTTCTTAAAGAATCAGATAATAGAGGATTGATTTTTGACTTTAGTGAAGTGTTGCTTTTGTGAAGAGTGACAACACTGTAGTAGTGAAGTGTTGCTTTTTATATTCATGGATCAAAACCTAGCCATATGGGGTCATTTAGTCCCCACTATCCAATCTTTAATGTGATCCACCTGTCAATATGTCACAGTGAGAGAAAGACCTGGGCTTATTTGGATTTGAAGAGGAGAGATCACAATCAATACATAGATTCGCCTCAATCCATTTGAAACCGTGTGGCTAGATATTTTACTTTTTTTTTTTTTCTTAAAGAGTCAGATAACAAAGGATTGATTTTTGACTTTAGTGAAGTGTTGCTTTTGTGAAGAGTGACGGCACTATAGTAGTGAAGTGTTGCTTTTTATATTCATGGATCAAAACCTAGCCATATGAGATCATTTAATCCCCACTATCCAATCTTTAATGTGATCCACTAGTCAATATGTCACAGTGAGAGAAAGACCTGGGCTTATTTGGATTTGGAGAGGAGAGACCACAATCAATACATACATTCGCCTCAATCCATTTGAAACCGTGTGGCCAGATATTTTACCTTTTTTTTTTTTCCTTAAAGAATCAAGGCAAAAATCCAAAACTGACCCTCTAATTTTCAGCTTTTGTAATTTTAGTCCTTTAACTTTGAGCTTTGTTATTTCAGTCCTCTAAATTTCAATTTTTGTCAATGTAGTATTCCATTAGACATCTGTTAAGTGGTGCGTTAAATCTTTTTTTTTTAAAAAAAATTTGTAATTAAAAGAAAATAAAATCTGTTATTAAAAAAAAAAAAAAAAAATTGAAGGGGAATGAGGAACGTGCTTTCCGGCATCAGTTTCACTGAAGAAGGTGCTTTGAAGGCATCATCTCCTCTGCCGACAGTCTTCTCACTTGGCATCTGGCCTGAAACAGAAAAAAAAATGCGAAAATTCAGAGAATAAAATTTACACATTGCTAGCTGAGATTCAAAGTAACTAAAATCTATATATTTCCAAGGGTGAATTTCCAGCAAATGAAATTCACACATAGCTTACTACGCAGAGGCCAGCTAAGGCTAATCTAGGTTCTCGAAGTAGCTAAATCTAAATATTTCAAAATTTTAGAACATAAATAAAACAATAATAATATACAATAATTATGATCTACCACAATATACAACGAGATCTAGCCATTCTGTGAAAAACTGAACTCGTTTCGAATCGGATCTAACAAATCGCATAACGGAAAAGAAAAATTATTACAATGCGAAAGGCAAAAATGAGAAAGCAAACCTGAATACCATGCTCGAGGCAGTAAAGTTCCCAACAAGCATTGCCGACCTGAATACTAGCCTGACCGATGTGGATCGAAATGCACTCTCTCATTTCTGGGGAAGGGGACGAAGTCGTTCCCTTCAATGTTTTTTTTTTTTTTTTTTTATTTTTAATAACGGATTTTATTTTCTTTTAATTACAATTTTTTTTATAAAAAAAAAAAGATTTAACGGCACCACTTAACAGATGTCTAACAGAATACTACATTGACAAAAATTGAAACTTAAAGAACTAAAATAACAAAGCTCAAAGTTAAAGGACTGAAATGACAAAAGCTTAAAGTTAGAGAGTCAGTTTTAGATTTTTGCCAAGAATCAAATAACAGAGGATTGATTTTTGACTTTAGTGAAGTGTTGCTTTTGTGAAGAGTGATGGCACTGTAGTAGTGAAGTGTTGCTTTTTATATTCATGGATCAAAACCTAAGCATATGAGATCATTTAATCCCCACTATCCAATCTTTAATGTGATCCACCTGTCAATATGTCACAGTGAGAGAAAGACCTGGGCTTATTTGGATTTAGAGAGGAGAGACCACAACCAATACATACATTTGCCTCAATCCATTTGAAACTATGTGGCCAGATATTTTACTTTTTTTTTTTTTCCTTAAAGAATCAGATAACAGAGGATTGATTTTTGACTTTAGTGAAGTGTTGCCTTTGTGAAGAGTGACGGCACTGTAGTAGTGAAGTGTTGCTTTTTATATTCACGGATCAAAACCTAGCCATATAAGATCATTTAATCCCCACTATCTAATCTTTAATGTGATCCACTTGTCAATATGTCACAGTGAGAGAAAGACCTGGGCTTATTTGGATTTGGAGAGGAGAGACCACAATCAATACATACATTCGCCTCAATCCATTTGAAATCGTGTGGCCAGATATTTTACCTTTTTTTTTTTTTTTTTCCTTAAAGAATCAAATAACAGAGGATTTATTTTTGACTATAGTGAAGTGTTGCCTTTGTGAAGAGTGACGGCACTATAGTAGTGAAGTGTTGCTTTTTATATTCATGGATCAAAACCTAACCATATGAGATCATTTAATCCCCACTATCCAATCTTTAATGTGATCCACTTGTCAATATGTCATAGTGAGAGAAAGACCTGGGCTTATTTGGATTTGGAGAGGAGAGACCACAAGCAATACATACATTCGCCTCAATTCATTTGAAACTATGTGGTCAGATATTTTACTTTTTTCTTCTTCTTAAAGAATCATATAATAGAGGATTGATTTTTGACTTTAGTGAAATGTTGCTTTTGTGAAGAGTGACAGCACTGTAGTAGTGAAGTGTTGCTTTTTATACTCAAGAGTTCCACATGCATCATGTTGAGCTAGAATACTGATTAGATGTGCACAGTCTAAAATGCATTCATCTTTAGAAAAGATGCGTTCTAATCAAAACAAGAACCTGTCAATAAGAAAGACAAGTAGCACTAAAATGGCCATGCGTGTCGCACATTAGCCATGTCAGCTTGACGGAGGTGGAAAAACAATTTCAGTGCAAGAAAATCATAAACAAAACAAAATGCTATCATGTAAAGAAAGTCTAAAACAATATACTTTACCAAATTCATGCATTTCTTAGTTAATGTAGATAGAAGAACAGTATTACTGTATTATTATTATTATTATTATTTTTTGCTAAGTAACGAATGAGACAGTATTAAAAAAAAACAGTAATACTGTCCTTCTATCTACATTAACTAAGAAATGCATCAAATAATGTTCTATATAATTAGGAAACAACTATCATTTGATCCCAAATTTATTAGTAATTAGCAAAAATCTTAGCTAAAATGTTATTAACCTTGTATTGCATTGGATCATTACACTAATTAAGTTGACATGCCTTTAACCCTTATCATAATTAAGGAAAACAATAGTTATATCTATGTTATATCTAAAAGGATTGGTCATAATTGGAACTTCTCTTATATAATTCATAACTATATATTGGATATATGAATCAGCACACATTCTCATAATAGCTTTACATATTTAAATCCAATCAACTCAACTCATATATCCATGTTCTATTCGGTAGAAAAAAAAATAATAATAAAATAGAAATAATCTTTCGGAGAGATGGCCAGGCCGCCCGAATGGTTGATAGCTCCGCATGTACTTTAGAACCTACTTAAGATTATATTTGCTTATAACTTATTCTTATTCATGTTTGTTTAGTGACGGTTTCCTTTTTTAGTAAGTCTTTAGAATATCTTACTGTACTCTCCTAATTCAAGGGCTAGGTTCCTTGAGTTTAACCAACACATTCGCATGAATATATGTTATTCTTTTCCATCCCTCTTTAATATGCTATTCTTTTACTGACATTCTTTGATATTCATCACTAATGCTTCAATCACCATTCAAGACCTATATCCCATTTCCATATGCCTATATGAATCTTATTCTTGGACTAACTTCTTCACTACATCTAAGCACATATGTACCGCATCTTATAGGAAATGCCCTAGCTACCCTTTGCCTTTTTTTCACTACATCCAAGGTTTGATGCAGTGTTGCTAGTTGGAGACTCCCAACGATTATTTGTAGTGGATCCATTCATAATAGATTGACTAAATTTTATTCTAGTTGTACAGTTGTTATAGTTTTCATAGAAGTATTAACTTTCAACCAAATTGGAATATTATTTGCTGTAAAAAATTTATTACTGTGGATTATACTTTAAAACTTAATTAACAAATATATATATATATATATATATATATATATATATATATATATATATATTTAAGAAAAATGCTATTTCCACAAAATTTGTGTCAAGTTGTTATTTGCTTTTACTGGTGGACAATAAAGTAATTTTAGTAGTTAAATTAAAAACTGTAATAATCTGCCACTATAAATTTGTTGTGAAAGTATTGTAAATGAAGCATTTCTCTATTTTAACATATTTTCATAGCAAATCTCTATTAAATTAAAAACCTATAACAACCTACCACATAGAATTTATTGTGAAAATGTTGTAAAAATGTTATGGATATAGTATTTCTCTATTTTAAGTTTTGTACATGATAAGCAATAACATTTTTGAAAAATACGTGTATATAAGTTTATTAGTTTATTATGTGCTTTTGAGCTTAAGAAAGTGGTGCTTTAACTTACTTAAATGTCATTTCAAGGTCATTTTCCTTTATGAATTTTTCTCTTTGGGTTCCTTCAACTTTTTGTTAGTGGCCAGTCATATATTAGCGAGTATCAGTTGAGTGGAGGGGCCAAATTAAACCTTTCTAAGTTGATTCTAAAAATAAATAAATAAATAAATAATAATAAAATCTAGGTTATATAGAGTATTCGAAATGTTTGCAATTTTTTAAAATTTTTAAATTTTTAATGACGAGTAACCTTTTCAAGGTAGGGTCATCTTGTGTAACCACCCTTGTCATGTAAACCCCAAATGCACAATCTTGCTGACAAGAACTGTGTATCAGGTAATCTCAGAACTTGAACTAGAGTCCTCATGGGGTTCCCAAGAGGCAACCAATTGTATTTGCAAAATTGAACGTAATAAGTGGATGTTTGGTTCGTCGTAAGGGGATATTTGGTTCGTCGTAATGTGTCCTTAATATGATGCATATTGAGAATCTTTCTACAATATTCTTAGCGTTGGGGAACAAATTTACTTGGTTTGATGGCACATTAGTGCTTCCATTTTCTTGCTGCTTGTCTTTGGGCATTACAGGTTTACGTGGTTTTGTTAAATGCTGCAAGCAATACATAAAACCGTGAAATGCATTTGTTAATCAAACAAATTAAAAAAATGAAAGAAAATATATTGAATTTGAACAATAAAATAGCAAAAATAAAAGAAAACTATTATTTTAAGTGGCATGTCTTGTAAGGTCGAGCTTCTATCAAAACAAACACTGTATAAATTATTAAAATAAATAATGAAAATAATTTAAAATTTTTTTTTTATAACTTTTTGCAACTGATTTCAATTGGAGTAGTAATTTAAAATTTTTGGTTAACAATTCGATACCACCTTTGCCTTTAATCCTTATCATCATAGTCACCACCACTACCCACCATCACCACATCACAGCTTGCCTCCACCACTGTTACTACTACAACTACGACCTCCATTGTCGCTAATACCATCACCTCCACCTCTACAACCACTATGACTACATAAAATAGTAATGGTTTTCCAAACACCAACTTCATGTTCACAAGTTTAATGACTCAAGTAAGCGTTAGTCCCCTCTCCCGTTGTGTGTTAAAATATTTAGTATTCTAAAAAAGAAAAGAAAAAGTAAGCGTTAATTAGTCACATATGCGTTATATATATATATATATATATATATATGTATGTATGGGTTGGGTTCAAATAAGCAATGTTACACCACTCAATAACTTGTTATAAAATTCATATTTTGAAAATTTCACCGTTGAATTACATGTTTTATATGTTTTTAATTTTCTTGCTAATTTTCATGTTAATTGGATGTTATTTACTATTCAATCCATAAACTCATATTTTATGCATTATTTTGAACTACAAAAATTTGAATTTAAACAATTGATTGATGACATGACTATTAATATTTGATTACCATGAAAATTTGCAAGCATGAAGAATATACGAAGATAATGCACTAAGTGTAACTTGAGTCCACCCCCCCCCCCCCCCCCCCCACACACACACACTTTGAATGTTTTATAATATTGTGGGGCATGAGAGTTTAAATAAGGTACCTGTGCAACGTGTCGTATCTATGGCCAATGAGCTCCTTATCATGCCAAGGAGGTCACATGCTTGGATGGTAAGGCCACGCCAGTGGCACGTAACCAGAGGAGGTCATACAGTAGTGTTAAGAAAAGCAGCTGTAATCAAATCTAGGAGAAATATATTCAAGAACTACTTCCCTCGGACATTGCTGAGGAAGAATTTCTTTGCATCACATTTGACTATTCATTGTTTTTCCTTGTTATTTTATCAACTCTAGCCCATTAAGGTCGTTGTCGTTTCGTTGAAACCTAACTTTTTAGCCTACTTTCTACAAATTTATTGTATTGGACTCTTTGAGCCTTAATCTATTCATCCTTTGGACTTAAGGGCCAAAGCTCTGCCCTACAAATATGATATTTACTTATGTATTATTATTTTTTGGGAAAATTTAACCGATGGTCTGAGGACATTAGTTTAGAAAATATTTGACAGACCCTTATTTTTTTTTTCAAGGAAAGTTATGAATGCACAATTTTTCACTTTTTAGCTGTTGATAGATTGGATAGTTGAGTTACAAAATCATACTACTTTTTTAACACACCAATCACAAGATTCATAATAGGCTGTTTCAGTAATTATAAAAGAAATTGTGATTTTTTTTTTTTTTTTGGTTTGTTGACAGGTTTTAAATTATTGTAAAAAAAAAAAAAAAAAAAGAGGAGAATCAACAAAACCAATAAAAAGATGACTCCTAAATCCTAATAACAAAAACACTATCAATCCGACCCTAATAATTTGTCATCATTTCCAATGTTCAATGGCATGATAAGCACACAATTGAGGGTTGAGACATCATAATCAACCTCTCCACACACCAACAGAACAAACTGGACCCTACGATATTTCCAGTCCTAAATGCTACAATTCCCTCCAACAATTTGTACAGCTGCCGTACACACCCTCAAACTTCAATATTTAAATGCAGTAAGACACAAATTTTTTTTTTTTCCTCCAACAAATTTCACAATTATACAAAAATTGTTAAGTGGTGGAAAAAAAATGATAAACCCATGAATTTTATGAAATTTGTTATAAAAAAGTTGCATATGAGCATTACTGATATGAGTGGTGAGATATAACTGAAAACTCTATTTCACAATTATAATTAAAATTATATCTCCAAAACACAATTTTAGCTGGATAGCAGAATATAATATCATATCATATAATTTCCCCGAAATAAAAAATTGTACCTTCCGTCCTAACTCTTGGCTTTCCATTTGGTTATTATTCTAATTGCATGGCTGTTATCAAAAGTCTTTAACGTTGTTGGTCTTATTTTTTTGTTCCTTGGGACGGTTTGTGTTTGCTATTTTGTATATGTTTTGCCAGCCAAAAACGTGGATAGAATTTTATAAGTGGAAAACAGACTCATAGTCGATCACATTCACATATAGTGCGGACTGGGTCCTCAAATGTGGTCACGTGTATTTTAATTTTTCAATATTTCATGTCATGGCCCATTTTTGTACAATTTAGTATATAATATTACTTTATTACTATTATAATATACTAGTCGCAGCCCTATGCAATGCGCAGGAAAATTTGATATAATTACTTTTTATTGGAATATTATTGAATTAATATAATATAGAATGTATATTTTTAGAAAGTCAATATGTGTTATTTGAAATTGTGTTTTAAATTACAACATATGAAAAAATCCCACAATATATTGCCCTTTAAATTCATAAATTACATGATTACTTGCATTATATGGTAAAATAAGACCAACTCATCCATCATAGCATTGTAAAGTCATCTAAATAAAATCATATAAAACCACCGTTTTGTTAATCTTGTCTCATAAAGCAAAAGTATCATCTATACAGCTGATAAGACCTTCAAAAAGTAACATATGACATAAAATTCTAGTTTACTGCCCTCAACATTGAGATCAACATTTTTTATTTCTTATTTCTAGAGAGTGTACATGTTCAACCAAGAGGAATTAATCAAGGAATATTTAATCACTGTCAACCATGTGAGTTTTCTCTTTAATTTTCCTGGTTTCTCACTTTTCAGAATGAAGATGACATTGGCAATACAATCTACAACGATTGTAGAGTAGTTATGCAAAATTGTTTAATACGTTATTGTTCAAAACTTTGTATAGATAAATTCAACCTCTTGTTCCATGTGTTGTATATAGTTATGGAATCTAAAAGTTTATTCTTCACTTAGGCTTGCATTACAAATACCAATGACTTAATCATAGAAACCAACACTATTGAGAAGCTTATGTGGTGCAGTGCTTTAGCCAGTGCTAAATGTTGTAATAGAAGTTATGCAATTTCAAAACTTGCAAAGAGACTAAAATGGGAAAATGAAAAACAAAATATTAATTCAAAAATGTTAAATGAAATAAGCATTGCATATATGAAATATTTAAGTAAATAATGGGATACCACAAAGGATGTCATTTAACATTGAAGTCTTGAACCCCTAAAAATTAATCTAAGGGGCTAGATATAAGGATAATTGGAATAATAATAAGTGCCAACAAAAATTCGTAAGCTTCAATAACTAATTGAGCTTGATTGTTTCCAACAACAAAACATTTATAAATTAGTTTAAAAGGAACATTGGTTGCTTCAAATCAATTTTTTTGGTTCTTTTGATGTTGGCAATTGTCCCCCTGTTGTGTGTGTGTGTATGTGTGTTTTTTTTCTTTTTTCTTTTTTCCTTCAATAAAATCTTGCAATTCGTCAACAAAAAAAGTTACTTTTATAGTTTGGTCATTTATTTATTTATTTTTTTAATTAGAAACTTTTATAGTTTTTTAGCTTTTCAAGTCATGTCTATAAAATTATACAGAAAGTGTAAAATATAGTTTTACAACTATCGAACATTGCAAACCCACATACCCACATCAAACATCTTATTTCTACTACTAACAAAGCAGGTTTTTTCCCCATTCAATCTTATTCTTGCAATTACTTGCTATTTTGTATTTAAAGCAAAAGAAGACCTCTAGTTAAAAAAGTACTGGAGGCGAAACCCTACAAAAAGAGAGTGCACATGCAAATGTGACCAATAGAAACAAAAATATTAAAATAAAAACCCTCACCGTAAGAAGCTGTAATTCATGCAATACGTAGATGGCATTTATGGACGTAAACTTAAGAAACTTCTCCCAACCATTAACTGCCACAAAAACATTTGAAGCTCAAAAGAGAATAGGGTGGCCAAGTTTAGAAATAGTGTTCAAAAGTATTCTCCTCATTGATTACCTGCTACCACACGTCTAAGAGAAATTTCATCAAGTATATGTCATGCAACAATAACCAAAAAAAAAAATTATTGACATTTCACATGGGATAAAAAAAACGAATGGGTGACAATTAAAACATTTTTATTGACAAAAAGGAGAAAAATAACTGACAAAAAATCAGGTCTAAAGATTGATCTCTTTTTCAATATGTCTCTTTTGCTTTTGCATTGTCTAGTTCTCTTGTTTTCTCAATAGATTAAATTAGATGGAGAAAGGAGAAATTGAGAGCATGAGACAGAAATTAGGAGAGACAAATTGGTTACCTAGTTGATTGAAGAAGAGCAAAAAAGACCAAAGCATTACCAAGTCCAATGGTGTTTCGAAAGCTTCTGCACAAGTGGAGATGGGGCAGCTGCAATATATAAATCAATAAATCAATAAAGAGAGAATAGGAGTTAAGATCAAAGAATTGAAGTAGTACTGAATTGAGGTTAAAATGGATTTAATAAGGTGGTGGGAAAGTGGGTTGATGTTATCCCTTTGTTTGATGGAGAGAGAGACCAAGGAGGACGGTTAATTGAGAATTGGAATAGTTAGCTGGTTGGGTTTAATGGAGTAAATGGGGAAGATGAGTGGGTTGCACTCAGTTATTTTGGAAAGGATTCTACATATTCTATCCAAAAATAATAATAATAATAAATTGAGGAAGTTGAAATAGGAAAACATTCAATGGATAGTTGGGGATTTAAAAAGAAGAAGAAGAAGAAGAAGGTTTGAGTAATAGGAGGAGAGCATAATTTAATGCAAAAAAAAGTCATGAGAATATGTAGCAAAGCAAAAGAATTAAGACTATTTAAAATGTGTAAAGTCATGAAAATATGTAAAGTCATCATATATTTTGCATTCTTTTTTAAAAAATGTAATAAATTAACAAAAAAGGAAAGAAAGAAAGAAAGAAGGATGACATAGATGATGACGTGGCTCAATGTTCTTACTTCTTAGAGCATCCACAGTAGTGAAGCTGAATTCTTAGCTTTTTAACACTACAAAAAGTCACTTTATATATTTTACCTTCTCACATCCAACAATAGTGGTTTTATTTTAGCTTTTAACACAATAAAATAATATAAACACTACAATAAAATAATATTTCATTCAACCACCAAAACACAACCACAACCACCATCAAAGTCATAGAAATCACTGCGCAGAGACACGGAGAGAGGAAAAGTAGTGTGAACGTAAAATGAAATGCAAAAGAAAGAATAAAAAATAAGAAAAGTAGTGTGAACGCAAATTTTTTTTTTTTTTTTAAATTTACCTTTCAGCTACAGTGCACAGCCAAAAATAGTTGTGCATTGTAGTTGTGGAGCCAAAAAATATTGCTTTGACTCCACTATTGCAAGGTACATTTTAAGTTTTAGTGGTGCTAAAAATAATTATATAGCTATTTAGCACCACTTTTGCTAGTGCTCTTAGGCACGTGCAGCACTAATAGATCTTAGTATTAGAGCATCCCCATCAGTGGACATAAAATTTCTATCTATTTTGCAAAAAAAATATACTTTTTCTATTTTACACGCTCACTTTTACAAAACACTCAGATCAATTTATCTATTCTATCATCTATTTTATTTAAATAATAATATTTCTTTAATTTTTTATTATATCAAACAAACAACTACCCACATGGCCCCACCCACCTCTTTCTTTCTTTTTCTCATGCCAACTCTCTCTTTTTCTCTGAACCATCTCCTTCTTTCTTGTTTTCCTTTTCTCTTTATTCTTTCTTCTTTTTCTTTAGTAGATTTCTCAAACTCAAACCAACCTCATTGCCGCCATCATCACACCGCCACCAACAACCCAAGTTAGCCCTAGTTGCAGCAACTCACCACTGTGACCTCCGATCTGGATATAGTACTGCATGGTCCTCACTTGACTTCATCTTGGTTTTGGTTAATTTTAGAGTTTGATTTCATCTGGTTCTTGCTAGTTCTATGATGGGTGATTGCTAGTTTTAGTTTTTGGATTTTTGTATTATGATGGGTTATTGCTAATTTTAATTTTGGGGTTTTTGTATTTGGGTGGTACCACCTTGATCTGTGGTTGAGGCTGGGCAGGGGTGGTTTTGTGATTTTGTTGTTTGAAGAAGATAGAGATCGGTGGTTGAGGCTGGGGCAAGGGTGATTTTGTGATTTTATTGTGAGAAGAAGACAGAGGGGAAGAGCAAGATGAAGGGGGAGAGAGAAAAAAAGAATAAAAAAATCATTTGCACATGAACAGTAACCGTGCATATATGCACGGTTACTGTAGCAGTTTTGTATATTTGCACGCTTTTGCAAGCACTGATGTGGGTGTTTTTGTTGTTGTTAAAATGTGCAAAATTTAGCACTTTTTGTATTTTGCAAACTTTTGCAACCACTAATGCAGTTGCTCTTATCATGCTTTACAATTTATGTACTACTATCTTGGTGGCTTTTAAAAATGTGTGAATGTATATGGTAGATTATTTTTAATATTTAAATAAAATTTATTATAAAAATTGGGCATAAAATTATTAACATTATTAAAATTATAAAAACTTATTAACATTATCAAACTTAAATATACAGATAACTAATTAGCTACACTTTAGATTTCTATAATTTAAAAACAAATAATTAAATTATTTATGACGTCATCGGTTTGACCATCAATTCGACCCCGATTGGACCATAAAACCGAAAACCAGTGTCTTTTTCAGTCTTTAATCGTACCAGTTTAAAACCATGCATGGAAGTTATCAAAAAAAAAAAACAAAAAAAAAAAAACTGAGACATGGAAATCAAGCATTCACCCAAGCAAGTGGTTGTTCGGTTGCATTAAAATGCGGATCCACTAGAACACTTTAAAAATTATTTGCTTGTTAGAAAATTGCACCCTTTAAAAAAAAAAAAAAAAAAAATTCTCGTATGCAAATGCCGCCCATTTTTGTAGTTCGCGGTTTGTCCCGAGCATTTAGCACATGTATGTGAAAGGTCGACAATGTGATTGAGAGGTGGACACCGCACAGTTTGAAATTGTAATATTGTATAGTAGGATTAATTAACATTTCTTGATAGAGTAATATTAGAGACACATAATATGACACAATTTTAGGTCACAATTTGCCCCATGACGAATTGTGATTGGTAAAGGTATTTCGTTTTTTATACCCAATCTTCATTCCAGGTAAATAGGCACTGGAAGGAAAATCGAAGCTCTGCCACAAGATTTTTGAGTTTACCTCTTAAAACAAGGTTTCCCGAATCCAATAGCGTAGCACTTGCAGTTGCATTGCCTTTAGATGACATGTTGGATACCGAGTAAGACAACTAACCATCCGCAATCACGAGATTCCCATCATTACTAATAGTGAGAACTGCAGAAGAATTGACCATAGGGTGATTTCGGTTGGCTTCCCATGTGACAGTTTGCTGTGAATCCTTTTTGAACCAATTCCCACGTATTGATATGTGGAGTTCCAGGACGAAAGAATCCTAGTTCAAATTTTGCGTCAGCTGATACTATAGTTTCCGTAATTGTAATAGATTGTCCTTGCGATATAGTATCTCCGGCAGCATGAGAGGAGTGAAAGAAGGGGCATAATACTAATAGCATCAGCAGGAAAACAAGATGAGTAGACTTACAAGTTAAAATATCCATGCTACTCACAAGCAATCCATGCAAGGTCACCAGAGCTTGTTCAAGAATCAACTTGTTATAAGAGCAATTCCAGCTCCTGTAGTGATTTTTCATATGTTTAACTCAGACCTTGAGTCGTCACACAGTTTCTAGCCAAAGACTTTTAACTCTAGGCATATTTTTCTTCCCCTCACATGTGGCTCGAAATTACCTTTTAATAGGTGAGACTCAACACGTGGGAATTTAAATGGAATGAAGGTAAAGTGGAGTAGACAATGATCGAACTCAGGATCTCATGCTCAGATACCATGTTAAATTACCGATTGTCCCAGAAGTTTAAGCTATTGGGATATGGTAAATTTAATCATTTAACCACGTATTTCTAACAAAGTCTACCTAATAGGCTAATACAATAGACTACTAGAGCCAATCCGGTCTTTTACTACGTTTTCTTGATTTCCTTGAAATAACTGTTCGAAAATGTATAAATTTAAGGAGGCAAAGTATCGTTGCCTTTTTATACATAATTTGTTAGGTCCTAAATAATATTATCACAAACACTAGCAATCCAAAATAATAATCACACACAAGAACAAAAAATTTACGTAGAAAACCCTTTCTCTTTGAAGGGAAAAACCATGAGACAAATTTCAAATAATTTCACTATTATCAAATCAATTACAATAATTCTTGTGTATGTCTCAAGACCAATCTCTCTTATTTTTTCTTTACTCTCACACACACTAATTATCTCTCTCAAAGGCAGTAACACTTTGCTCTCCTTTTTATTTTCTTCTCCACGCACAGTTATCTTTCTTGGCTGTCTTATGGAAGCTGTCTTCTTTCTATAAGCGGCTTCCTCTTGGAAGCTCTCTTTTTCCTTGTGTGGCAATCAGGGGCGGAACTATGTGTAAGGGTGGGGGGGCCATTGCCCCCCCAAATTTTGAAACTTTTTTAAATATATATAATTATTTTAATGTTTTTAAAATTTAGTCTATAAAAATAAGAGTTGGCCCCCCCAAATATTTGATTTAGTTCAATGATGCTCTTAGAAAAAATAATTGATCTAATAGTTATAGAGACATAACATTATTTTTCGCAATTCTATTTTTTATTGTAAAATGTGCTCTTATATCTGTTAAATATTTGATAAAGTTTGACATAAAATATGTTTGAATCTATATCCTTTTCAATTAGTTACGTGGCAATTAACAAGTAATTGACTCATTAAAAAAATAATGTCACTAAAACTACACATGAAATGTCTCTTTTGTTGCCACATAATGGGTTAGAGTAAGATAGTTTTAAATATTTTTGGAGCCTAACTTATTCCTCCAAATTTTGAATCATTCATGTTTTTGAAAATTTTATTAGTTCAATTGAAAGATTTTTTACTTACTTTAGTATAAAATTAGATAATTTGTATCGAAAATGACATTTTTTAAGAATTTCACTATAAAAATGGTAAAAATGAATTTTATTTTATGAAAAATTGCCATCAAACATAATTTTGATTGAAAATACTAAGCTCTTTTTTTTTTTTTTTTTGGTGTGTGTATATATATATATATATATAACTTATCAAATAAAAAAAAAGTGTATATAATAAAAAAGCATGTTTATATGTGTATGTGGGAGGTTGTTTTGATAAATATATTAGTGCTGTAACTTGGCCCCCTCAAATAAAAATTCCTGGCTCCGCCCCTGGTGGCAATCCTTGTTGCTACTCTTACATTTGCTCTTTGTGCGGCAGCGGCAATCCTTTCTCTATTCTTCAATATGCGGCCCACACTTATTCAGCACAAACCATATTTATATATAACCTAGCCTCACACCATAATTCCAATACAAGTCAAATAAGAAGTCTTTCAACCATTAGCTACGAATTCTTATTTCAAATAGGATTAGTTCTTTAATTCTTTTGCTTTCCTAGGAGTTCATTGACTCTAATTCTACTTGAAGTAGAATTCTTGATACAAGCCCATTCAGCTATCACGTGGGCTGGACCCACAGCACCATTTTCATTGGCATTGTAGAGAACACTCCTCAGAAAACATCTCTCTTATTGTCTCTCTACCATCAATTTATATTAGTGCATTTAGATTGTGCAACTCTTAAAGTATACTTTTTAAAAATTCGGGAGCATTTCTAAGTTTTGATTAGGGTCCGTTTTGCCTTGCACGGTAATCAAGGCCAACCGGCCTAGGCCATTTTGGCCATTATCTAGGACCCCCTAATAGAGGAAGGCCCTCGAAGGGTTGAACAAGTGTGAGATAGAGAGATATATATATATATATATATATATATATATATATGAGTTATATTAATAGGTGTCTTTATTGTTAAAGAGCATCTAAAAAATTGAGTGATGCTAAAAATTCTAATTTTGTAGCATAAGTCTTACAAATTGTTGTCACCAATTACAATAAGTAATTCAATTACTTAGTTATTATTTTGTAGTTGTTGAAGTGCCACCAAACACATTCTTTTCCACATTAGTTTGTAAGCTTCTTGTAGTAGTTTTAGCATTTTCCAAAATAAAAATAAATATGTATGTATATTTATATTAATAGTAATTTAACCAAATTGTCATTAAGAGGATGAAAAATGCTGAAATTACAACAAATTTTATTTAAAAAAAAAAAAAACTTACAAACTAATGTGGCAAGAATATGATTGGTGAAACTTAAACAATATATGATGTTTGAATCATTTTTTTTTTAATTGCTGATATGTCAATTAGTAAAACCTATGCAGTTGAATTTGTAATGTCTTTAGCATCACTCAAAGTAAATTAGTCATATATATTTTTAGAAGAATTAGTCATATTAAACAGTGAGAATATGACTAATTTTTCTAACCCTACTCAACCCATCTATAATTAATATATATTATATGATTTTGTTAATTGCTCTTTTGAACCTCTCCTTGTATAAAAAAAAATAAAAATCTAACCTATTTTCTCATTTCATTTCAATATTAGATTGCTGCTTTTCTTTTTCTTTTTCTTTTTTTGTTTTGTTTGAAGCACTATCAAATAGTTTGTATTGATTTGACACAATGTTCAAGTTTGTAAGGTTATAAATTTTATTAGATTTGATTAGTGCATCAAATCAACACAAATAATATTATAAATCTATTGTTACTTGTGTTGATAATGATTTTGTTAATTGCTCTTTTGAACCTCTCCATGTATAAAAATAAATAAATATCTAACCTATTTTCTCATTTCATTTCAATATCAGATTGCTTTTTTTTTTTTTTTTTTTGAAGCACTAATCAAATAGTTTGTATTGATTTGACACAATGTTCAAGTTTGTAAGGTTATAAATTTTATTAGGTTTGATTAGTGCATCAAATCAACACAAATAATATTATAAATGATGAGTCCAGAAAAATCATTAAGGTCGTCCATTAATATGGACAACCTTGCATCATTAACAAACCAAAAGATGTAACTGCTCAAGCACATTCAACACATTAATGGCGACCATTACTCATCGGTCTTAAACGCCAATCAATACGATAACTGTTACACCTGGGTAATAATCACCCCTAATTATGTACAACGGCTATCCAAATCACCTATAAAAGGGATAGTCCATCTCACTTGTGAAGGTATGTCAAAAGCTACACAAAACACTATCTAAATACAAGAAATATGGGTTGATACTAACTTAAGCATTGGAGGCTCCCCCACCGGGCACAACCTGGTGGTCTCTTCGATCTATCTCTCTTTATCTTGCAGGTTCTACAAGATCATCTAAAGCTTCGGATTGGAGGAGTGACCCAACTGACGATTTTGGCATCATCAATAAATATGTTGTTATTTGTGTTGATAATCTTATAAATTTAATTTGCTATTATAATAATGCTTTTTTTTTTTTTTTTTTTTTGTGGTAATACCATCCAACCTGTGGGTCTAGCCTCATTCAACTCGATCTTCGTGGGTAAGATTGGACCCCTGTGATGGGTTGTGATTTTTCCAACTCGACCATAGTGGGTTGGATTAAAAAAGTCCATCAACTTGACATCACTTGACCCATGCATAACCTTAACTACTAGTTATAGACTTTACAAGTTACAACATTATATAGCTTCCTTTGTTCCATGTGAATAACTTTTACCGCGGGTCCCACTCTAAAAAAAATGTACGAAGAAAATGAGAAACATCACAAAAAGTCTACTACTACAACAATTTCCACAACTCACCTACATTGACACATTACTTTTTCTCCATCACTCACAACTTTCCACGTGGATGAGTTATAACAAAAGTTGTGGCACCAGGCTTATTGAAAAGCCCTTTGTGATATTTCTGGTTTTTGAGCTAAAACTTTCATTTGGGTTGTAATTCAAAAACTAATTTTAGAAACCAAGTACACATATGGAAAAAAGAAAAAGAAAAAAAAGACACATCTTTGTAATATTTTGTAGAGATGGCATTAGGGCGGGTAGGGCCATGGCTTTAATAAGAATATACTATGTGCATCTTATAAGAATATTCCATGTGCTTTTTTTCTTCTAACGTTTCTATAGGGCTTTTTTTTTACGTTGCCACATGGCTTAAGCTTGGACGTGTGACTTGATTTTATTTGTTGATGGTCCATTGTTGACATATCACCAATTAAAAATTGATTTGATCACAAATATTTGATAATGATTAATCGGACAGTTGTGATTACATCATAAAATTTTAATATCTACAATGTGATTAGAAAAAAAATATATCTTATTAGAAATTCTTATAAAATCTCTTTCCCACAATATTCATGACCTCTTATACCTATTGAACCATCCTTTCACACATCACCCATATACCCATCGCGGAATTTTTTTTTGTAATAATTTTTTATTGATGTTATTCAGTAAAAAAAAAAAGCTTCATAAAATTTAACTACTACTATTTATTTTTTGGAACTGTTACTAAAATATATTCATAGTTTTTTAAATCATTCCTAGAATGCACTACCAAACTACCATAATTTCCAAATGATCAACAATAAAAACTAGAACTTTTTTTTTCATGATAATTAAGCTTGACTAAAAGGTGAGGATTTGAAATTATCTTTAAAAAGTTGTTTTATTTTTATATTAAAAACATTTGTTTTATTCTAAATTTTGAATTTGACAAAGAAACGTGCATAGGAATGTTATAAATTCCGTTTTGGAGCCCGTTGGTTTGTCCATTCAAACGAAATGTTTTGGTATTAGTTTATTTTAGCAAACCATTTTATGGAGGTATGGCGGAGACAATAGAGGAGGAGATGAGAGGAGGTTCGACGGTAAGGTAAAGGAGAAAAGAAAAGAAGGTGAGGTAAAGGGGAGAGGAGGTGAGGCGCTGCAAAAAGAGAGGGGAGGAGGTAGGGACAGTGGCGGTGGCTATTAGAAGAGACAGTGGCAGTAGCAAAGTAGGAGAGTGAAGGAAGAGAGAGTGAGGGGTGACTAAAAGTGAAAAATGAGAAAATAAACCTAGAACTAAAAGTTTAAGTGGCTGGCTTTAGTGACAACACCTTTAGAGCATCAGTACTGGGGATTGTAAACCCCCCAAAATGGTATTTTATACCATCAACCAACAACAATTGAGCATTATCCGGAGTGGTAGTTGTAAAATATCTTATAAATAAAATGGTACTGTAGCAAGATGGTACTGTATCAAGATGGTATTTTTTAAAATAATATTTTATTAGGTTTTGGGTTTTATTTGGGTATTGAGTTATATTATTTTATTGTATAGATATATTATTTTTATGTGTTGTATGATAAAATAAAAGTTGGGATGTTGGGTGTATTGTAAAATTGTATGGTATAATAGATAAAATAGCTTTTGAGATTGTAAAATGAAATATTTTTTAAAAACCAAATGCTAATGCTTAGTGACGAATTTTTTGGTCACTAATTGGAGAGAGGGAAAGTTTATTTCAGTGGTATTTTGGTTATATAATGTATTATAAGTCTGTTTAAAAAAAAAATTATATATTACTTTTGTATCTGTGTATTGTAATAAGTATTACAGTTTCTTATAAAAAAAAAAAAAAGCTTTGGCTGCTGAAGCTACTGCTTTCTCTGGTTTTGGGACTCTACTAAGGCGTCTACAATGTGGATTTTGGTGTAAAAGATAGGTTTTTAGTGTTTTAGATGGACGGTTGTGATTAGCTCTAGGAAAGAAAATTATAAAGTGTGTGAGGGAGAGGGAGGGTTGTGTCACATTACTTCTTTTACGGTTTTTTTTTTTTTTTTTTTTTTTTTTTTTTTTTTGGGGGGGGGGGGGGGTGGGGGGAGAGAGGGAGGGGCCAAAAATGATGAGATGGGCTTTGGTATCAATTCTATGCAAGTATTTTTTATGGGCTTTGGCATGTTACCTTACAAAGGTGGCTGACTGATGTGTTTAGTTTGTAAGGCCCACCCAATGAGAAATTACTACTACAATGACATTGCTTTGCCATGGCCATGATGTTATCAAGAGCAGGGAAGGAAGTATTAATAAAGGCGGTTATACAAGCAATTCCTACATATACTATGGGGGTATTCTTGTTGCTGGTTAAATTGTGTGAAGAGTTGAATGCTTTATGTGCTAAATTTTGGTGGGGACAAGTGGACAATGAAAGAAAGATACATTGGAAGAGTTGGGAGAGCTTAACTCAGCCTAAGGATGTTGGAGGGATGGGCTTTCGGGATTTGAGGTTGTTTAATTATGTGATATTAGCAAAACAAGGTTGGAGATTAATGCATGATCAAAGTTCCCTTTTCTTCAAATGTTTCAAAGCTCGATACTTTCCAAGATGCCACTTATTGGATGCTACTATGTCTCCCAATTGTTCCTCTGTATGGAGGAGTATTATGGCTGCCATGCCCATTTTGAGAAGGATCTTGTTGGCGAGTAGGAAGTGGGGAGTCCATTAAAGTCTTGATGGATAAATGGATCCCAAATTATCCATCAAACAAAGTATTGCATCCGGTACATGAAGGTGAGGAGGATTGGAGAGTTTCGGATCTTATTGATTTGGAATTACATAAATGGAGACGAGATGTCATCATGGAGAAGTTTAATAGGGAGGATGTGGAGGCAATTTGTAAAATTCCTCTAAGTCATAGGCGGGTATCTGATGTAATGGTGTGGCTGCATAATAGGAAGGAGATTTATTTAGTCAAGTCCGGGTACCATGTGGCTAGAAAGGTGCTTAGGGAGTGGGCTGAATGTTCGACAGGTGTAGGGCAGCAAGCATGGAAGCAACTGTGGAAGATTCAGGTGCCAAACAAAATGAAGGTCTTTGCTTGGAGAGCTTGTCATGAGATATTGCCAACTCGAGCTAGCTTGGCTAAAAGAAAGATTATCATAGAAAACACATGTCGCTGCTGTCAACAAGCTCCAGAAACAGTGGTTCATGCTATTTGGGATTGTCTGGCAGCCCAAGATGTGTGGGTTGGAAGTTCAACCATGATGCAGAAATGTTCCACTAATTTTACTGATTTTATGCAGCTTTTTAAGGTATTGATGGACAGGTTGGATGCAGCTGGGATGGAGCTTTTCCTGATTCAAGCTTGGACTATGTGGAACCAGAGAAACGTGTTGGAGCATGGCGGACAGATGAAGGATCCACATTGGCTGAACAGAAGAGCAGTAGAATACCATGTGATACTACACAGGATCAGTAGGTTGAATGCTCCGGCTTCAGTTGGCTACAAGTGGTGGCGGAAGGCCTGTAAAATGAATACAAAATCAGAAAGGGGGCCGGAGTGAACCGACCAAACACCCTCCGACGGCTAAGTTAGTCTCACAGAGATTAAATTCTAACTTATTTCAGGAGTCAAGTATTCCAGAGATTTTTCTTACCCTTGTTTTGTTCAGACCGGTCCTTTATATAGGGACATTGGGGCGGTTATTTCCTCAATAACTTCCCCAAGGTTCACGGAAGCCAATGAGTTCGGAGATAACTTCCTCAACGGCTAGAAACTGCTAATGGAGATCAACTGCAAGAAGAATTTAGGGCGATAGTTATGGGTTTGTCAATCGCTCCAACATGCCGGATTTTCTCAAGTGTTGCATGTTCGTCCGTCCGTTGTATGGACGATGGAATCGTCCATTCCTCGTCATCGTCCATGGACTACGTCCATGGACGACTTCACTGTAGTCTATAGACAACTTCCACGGACGACCTTGTTATCGTCCAAGGAGGACCTCGTCAACTGTATACCATATTCTTGTCTAAGGAAACTTTGTTAATCTCTTTAGTAATAATTCCTGACATTGTCCACTCTTGGTCATGGACGATCCCTATGGACGAATTGGAGATGTATTAATTTTTCGCTATCCTATCAGTTGCCCCTTCGTTCAAAGGGTCGTCCAGGATATTGGCGTAATTTAGAGCTAATCCACATGGGTCTTTGTGAGCCACGTGTTGCAAAGTCATTGGTTGACTTTCTGTGTCCTTTTGTTTTTCCAAAAAAAGTGCCACGTGTCAATTCCTGAGTGGTGCGCGTCGTTCCACATTGCTGCGTCGATTGAGTTTTCTGATAGCATCGCCATGTGTCACTCACTGAATGGAGGGTGTCGCTTCGTTGTCCCTACTTCTGGGCCCTATATATATAGTGCATTCTCTCTCTTACCCCTCACCATTCTCATAATTTCTCCTGTGCCATATCGTCCAAGAGCCTCGTCTAGTCTTCGTCTTCTAGTCTCGTCAGGTATTTTCTCTTCTCTTCCTTAGGTTTTCGTCTTAATCCTTTTTCCAAACAATTATGTCTAGGTCAAGTAGTAGTCTAGAGAGAGAGATAGACGAGTATTAGGACGTCTCATCTGGAAGTGGAGGTAGTTATGAGAGTGGTGAGGGTAGTACAAGTGGTAGTGGTAGTAGTTCTTCAAACGAGCATTATTCGTCTGGGGTTCCTGGTTTTTCTTTAGAGGAAATCCAGGAAATGCAACGTAGGACGGCTTTTAGGACGGGGGCCAACTCGTCCAGAAGACCACCTAGCCCTCTTCCAGATGTAGAGGAGGAAGAGGAGGGAGATGATGTAATTTATAGCTGTGCCCCTGAAGTCGCGTCCACTTTAGACGAGCTTAAGTTAAAAACTCTTGTAGATAGATACCAGATTCCCAAGGAATTTAAGCCTCGTCTTCCTAACGAAGGGGAATGGTGTTGTTCTCCTTCTTCTGGTTTAGGTGTATATACATCATATCTTCTAGCAGGTCTTAGGTTTCCTTTGAATTCCTTTTGTAGAGCCCTTCTCCATAGGTTGGGTATTGGACCTAACCAGCTCAACCCCAATGGTTGGAGGATGATAGTAGCCATGCAAGTATTATGGCATGAGGCGTTAGAAGGGAATCGTCCAATTACAGTGGACGAATTCCTTTACTGTTATAAGCCCTCAGAGATAAAGAAATCTGCTGGTTTTTACCAGTTCTCGTCTAGGGGCCCCCATTTTAGTCTTATAAGGGCTGTAGTTCTTCTGACAGGCTTTGGAAGACTGAATTTTTTATTATTTCTGGAGATTGGGCTGGGGATCCAGTAGATATGAATAGTGCCCCCTTCCCTCATTTTACCAATCCCCTAGGTCGTCTTCGTCCTAAGGGTAAGTATTTCTTCCAGAAAAATTCACTTTTTTTTTTTTTTATGGTTTTACTTTTACTTATTTGTCTAATCCTTCCTTCTCTTTTTTTGTATTGATGCAGCTGTCGTCCGTCCCCATTTGGACAAATTTTATTTAGACCGTATTGACCGAGTACGCTCCTTCTCTGATATGTCCTTCCACGGTCTAGTGACTTTTAGTCGTCTAGTCGCTTGGGGACTTGGCCCTATACCTACCTCAGAAAATCTTGTACACGAAGAGACCACTCGACGAAGTAAGTGTCGTCCACTTCTTCCTTTTTTTTTTTTTTTTTTTTTAACCCTAAGTTCGTTTTCTTTGTCATAGGAATAGCTACTATGAAGGAAAATAAAGAGAAGGCTGTTACTAGTGGTGATGAGGACATCCAAGTCCAGGACACCACCACTCCTGTCGTCCAGAAGCCTTCTTCCCAGATAGGGAAGAGGAAAGCCATTTCTAGCTCTGTGAACCTTGATGACCTTCTAAGTCGTCGAGGTTCTAAGAAGCCAAAGCCTAGCAAAAATCCTCCTCCAAAGGTCCCGAAATTTACCTCCTAGACGGTAAATCTAGACGAACCAGTGATCAACGTGGTGCCCGTCCAGACTATTCCACCCGTCCAGACTGATCCTCCCCTTCCAGCTAAAACTTCACGCAGAACTCATCCCTCTGAGCCGTCTAAGGAGCCTCCTAACTTGGTGCTGGACGAAGGCTATGCGTGGAGGACGTTCAAAGGGATTATCACTGACAATGAAGTAAATTCATGTTACAACATGTCAGTGAAAGACTTTGAACGATCTGCCATTCATGACCTTTTTAAGGTATATAAATTCTACTCACTTTTACTTTACTCCTTAATTTTATATAATATTTCTAACTTCTCATCGTCTAAATGTAGGCCATGTCAAAGTTCTACACGGCGTCCACCCAGGCTAAGGAGTTATGTGAGGAGGCTAAGACGGCTAGAGAGAAAAATAAAGAGCTGAACAAGGAAGTTCTTCTGAAAAAGGGGGAGGTGATTAGACTGACTGAGGATCTTAATCGCTTATATGGAGTAGAGACGAAGCTAAAGAATGAAGTTGAGGAACTCAAGGCAGACTCTGTGGAGAAGGAAACTCGCATTGTTCATTTGGAGGGTCAAGTCTCAGGGTTCAACTCGTCCTTGGAGAAAGCTCGTGAAGAAGCCGTGGCAGCTTTTAAGAAGTCTGACGAGTACAAGAACCGTCTAGACAGTCATTACGCAGCTGGCTACGAGGACTTTCGTGCTGATGCCAAGGAAGCCTTCCCTGATTTAGACTTTGATTCTCTAAAAATTCCTCTTGCCACTGAGAGTTCTCTACTTCCTACAAGTTCTGAAGATATCAACGTGGTGGACGATGCTTCTAATGAAGTGACTCAAGACACCACTGTTGTCAGCAGGGACGTGCCAAAGTCTGGTGGGGATACCACTAAGGACGCGCCATAGTAAATTTGTTCCTCTTTAAAATTTCCATTATGTCAACTTTTTCTTTTTGGAAATGCCCGTTGTTTTGGGCTTTACATGTTTTTTTTTTTTTTTTAAATTAATTAAAGTACAATTTCTTCGTCCAAGTTTATGGACGAGGTACACATTTGCCTTTATTGGCATTTCATAACCAAGGGTTTTTGGACGATGGTCGTCTACCCTTAGTTTTTATAAATGAATTTCTGTTTCCATTTCTTAAGTGTTGGATCATGTGTTTTTGTAAGACTTTATTTTCGTCTTTAATTATATGAACGAATTTCTGTTTACATCGTCCATGTTGGAACAATCTTACATGTTCAATATTTTGCCCATTCTTTTGGATGATATTTATTTTGCTAGCTTTATTCGTCCAGAGAATTGACTTAGCTATCATCATCTCTCGTCCATAGGTTGGACGGGTTTTTAGTAGCCTTGAGTGAGACGTTGCCAGTATTTTGCTCGTCCAAGGACTGGATTGTTTGGCTGGCGATATGCTCAAATGTGCATACATGAGCATTTTGACACGTCTATGTGCTTAGACGAATGTAGTTAAGGTTTTATCTCGTCAAACGCTTAGACGAATGTACCTTTATCCTTATTTTAAGGAAAGCTTATAGACGTCATACCCCTGCTTCCAGAGGTTTTATTCGTCTTTGGCTCTTGCCTTTTCACAGATCGGTTTGAATGAAATCACACAAAATAAGATTTTCAAGAAATTTTCACAACATAAAATACACTGAAAATTCATATTAGATGTGCGTACACAAACATCGTCCACAAACATGGCACATGCTTAAAAGTTGGTGCCTTAGGGAATTAAAAACAACTTACACAAACTAAGTATATAACTTCGTCCATCCCAACTTCGTCCTAACAGAGCGCAAAAGTCAGAAACTAATGCGTCCATTTAAGGACTTATTTAAAACACACTAATAGTAGCAAACATAAACAAACACAAGAAAAACATAACCACTTCGTCCATCAGTCTCGTCCAGAGTGATATCCGTCCAGGTTGACTTCTTATTGGTAGTACCTCCTTAAATGCTCAACATTCCAAGGGTGTTCCAGCTTTCGTCCATCAAGGGCTTCCAAATAGTACGATCCCTGCCTTTTGAAGTTAATAACCCTATAAGGTCCTTCCCAATTAGGCCCCAGCTTTCCATGAGCTGGGTTTCTAGTAAGGAGACCCTTTTAAGGACGAGGTCTCCAATGTTGAAGCGCCTGGGCTTCACCATTGCATCATATTGCCTAGCCATGAGGCTTTTGTATCTTGCTGTTCTCTGCTCTGCGTCCATTCTCACCTCATCAATAAGATCAAGGTTGAGACGGAGTTGTTCTTCATTCTCCTCGTCCTGATATTTCATCACCCTGTGGTTAGCCACGAGCACTTCCGCAGGTATGACTGCTTCACTTCCATAGGCCAGCTTGAAGGGAGTTTCCCCTGTGGGGGTCCTCACAGTCGTCCTGTAAGCCCATAGAACTCCAGGTAGCTCGTCTGGCCATACTCCCTTTGCCCCCTCAAGCCGAGTCTTGATTATTTTCAGCAAGGATCGGTTTGCTACTTCTACCTGTCCATTGGCCTATGGGTGGGAGGGTGAGGAATAATGATTGTTGATTCCAAGCTGTTCACAAAAATCCCTGAAAGGTGTGTTATCAAATTGTCGTCCATTGTCGGACACAAGCACCCTTGGTACTCCGAACCTGTACACAATACTCTTCCAGACGAAGTTCTTAACATTCTGTTGTGTGATTTTCGCCAAGGGTTCAGCTTCTACCCATTTGGTGAAGTAATCGATCCCTACCACCAAAAACTTCATTTGTCTGGTTCCTGTTGGAAAGGGACCCAAAATATCCAACCCCCACTGTGCAAAGGGCCATGGGGCCATCATTGGGGTAAGGTACTCCGACGGTTGTCTAGGGACGTTACTGAATCGCTGACACTGATCACAGACTTTGACATATGCTTTAGCATCAGCTTGTATGGTTGGCCAGTAATACCCTGCACGGACGACCTTGTGGACGAGTGATCTAGCTCCGGAATGGTTGCCACACGCTCCTTCATGAACTTCTCTCAGTACATAGTTCGCTTCATCCGGGGCTAGACACCTTAGGTAAGGTTGGGAAAAACCCCTCTTGTATAACCTCCTCGTCCATCAGGACATACCTGGCTGATTTGATCCTTAGTTTACGGGCTTCATCTCTTCTTTGTGGGAGCTTTTCTTCCTTTAGGTAGTCAATTATTGGGGTCATCCAATTTTCTTCGCCCCCTATCTGTTGTACTTCTGGAAGATCTATACTAGGCATGTACTGGACTTCCTCGAACTCGTCCACCAACTCATTCACTGAGGCTTCCTTTGCTAAAGCATCTGCTTCCACATTCTCTTCCCTTGGAACTTGGACGAAATGAACTTCACTGAATTTCTTGGTAAGGCGTCTCACCTTATTGAGATATCTCTTCATCCGTTCTTCTTTGGCTTCATATGTTCCATTCACTTGACCCATAACCAAATGAGAATCTCCTCGGACGAGTACTGACTCCGCCCCTAAAGACTTAGCCAATTCTAGCCCTTTCAGGAGGGCTTCATATTCGGCTTCATTGTTGGTTGTTTGATAATGCAGACGAACCTTGTACCTCAACTTATCCGCTTCTAGGGATTTCAGAACAACTCCGATTCCACTGGTATGTAGCGTAGACGACCCATCCACATGGACGACCCATGTTTTGTTACCTTCTATCTCGTCCAAGTCATCATGGCTTGGGGTAAATTCTGCAATGAAATCTGCTAGAGCCTAAGCTTTTATTGTATTTCTTGGTTGATACCTGATATCAAATTCACTAAGTTCGATAGCCCATTGAATCAGTCGTCCTGCAGCTTCCACTTTGTTCATTGCCTTCCTGAGTGGATGATCGGTCATAACAATAATTACATGAGCTTGGAAGTAATGCCTCAACTTCCTGGAAGCCGTTATTAAGGCAAAAGCCAGTTTCTCCATCAATGGATATCATCCTTCTGCTCCCCCCAGTGCCCAGCTTGTATAGTATACAGGCTTCTGCACCTTCCCTTCCTCCCTGACCAACGCTGAGCTCACCGCATGCGGGGATACTGCTAAGTATAAGTACAAATCCTCACCTAGTATAGATGGACTTAGCAGCGGAGCTGTGGTAAGGTAGACCTTAAGGTCCTGGAAGGCCTTTTGGCACTGGTCCGTCCACTCAAACGCCTTTCTGAGAATTTTAAAGAAGGGTAAGCATTTATCTGTAGCTTTAGAGACAAACCTGTTCAGTGCTGCAACTCGTCCTGTTAAAGACTGGACTTCCTTGATGTTCTTTGGAGGTTCCATGTCCAATATTGCTCGGATTTTGTCCGGATTTGCTTCAATTCCCCTTTGTGAAACCATGAATCCGAGAAATTTCCCTGAGGAGACCCCAAATGCACATTTGCTTGGATTCAGCTTCATCTGATGTCGTCTGAGCGTATCAAAGGTTTCCTTTAGGTCGTCCAGGTGCTTCTTGTTGTCCAGACTTTTGACCAGCATGTCATCAACGTACACCTCTACATTCCGTCCTATCTGTGGACGGAATATTTGATTAACCAACCTCTAATAAGTTGCGCCTGCATTCTTTAATCCGAAGGGCATCACCTTGTAGCAGAACAACCCTTGACTGGTGACGAAGGATGTTTTCTCTTGATCTGCCTCGTCCATCTTTATTTGATTGTACCCTGAGAAGGCGTCCATGAGCTTAGCAACTGATGTCCTGCTGATGAGTCTACCAGTTGTTCAATGCGCGGCAAAGGATAGCTATCCTTGGGGCAAGCTTTGTTCAAATTGGTGAAGTCTACACACATTCTCCATTTGCCATTTGCCTTCTTAACCATCACTACATTGGCTAACCAATCTGGATAATAAACCTCCCGAATAAATTGCGCTGTGGTTAACTTCTGGACCTCTTCCTTGATAGCATTGTCTCTCTCAGGAGCAAAGACCCTCTTCTTCTGACGAACTGGCTTGGAAGACGGGTACACATTCAAACGGTGAGTGATAATACTTGGATCGATACCCGGCATGTCTTCATGACTCCATGCAAAGACATCAATGTTCTCTCTTAAGAACTGGACGAGCTCTTGCTTCGTCTCCTCCTCCATACTTGTTCCAATTTTGGTAAACTTCTCGAGGTTACCCTCTTCCAGAGGAACATCTTCCAGTACCTCAGTGGGTTCAGCCACAAATCTTCTTTCTTCTATACTCATCATCTGCACCTGCTCGTCTAAAGCCATCATGGCTAAGTAACATTCTCTTGCTGCCAACTGATCTCCTTGTACTTGCCCTATCCCATACTCCGTAGGGAATTTGACTGATAGATGGTAGGTAGATGTTACTGCCTTCCAACTGTTTAGGGTTGGTCTTCCAATAATGGCATTGTACTAGGACGAACAATCCACCACAAGGAAATTGACTGACTTGGTTATTTGCTGTGGGTATGACCCCACCACCACAGGCAGCATAACGGTGCCTATAGGCTGCACCTTCATTCCTCCAAATCCTATCAACGGTGAGCATGCTGGACGAAGTAAGTCTCGTCCAAGTCTCATCTGCTGGAAGGCTGGATAGTACAATATATCCGCTGAGCTCCCATTATCCACCAACACCCTTTTGGTTGTGTAATCTGCAATGAGTAAGGTGATGACGATTGCATCGTCATGTGGGTGGTGGATTCTCTCAGCTTCCTCATCACTGAAGCAAATGGTTGGCTCGTCAACTCCTATCGTCTTTGGGGATCGTCCAGAGAGCTGAACATTCTGTACCACTTTAAGATACGTCTTCTTTGATTTGGAAGTTTGTCCGGCTGAGGTTCCTCCGACGATGACCCTTATCTCTCCTAACGGGGGCCGTGACGACTCTTCCATCTTTGCCTTCAACTTCTCATCTTTGTGGTCCCTTCCAACAAAATGTCTCAATTTTCCTTGTCTGATAAGATTCTCAATCTGCTGTTTCAAGTCAAAACATTCGTCTGTGTCATGCCCATGGTCCCTATGGAAGCGACAATATTTGTTTTTATTGCGCTTATTAGGGTCCCCTTTCATCTTCTCTGGCCACTTCAGGGATGGATCGTCTTTGATCTGCATGAGCACCTGATCAAGTGGGACGTTTAAGGGCGTATAATTTTGATTCCTTGTTGGGGGGCCTGCCTTCCTACTATCCCTGTCTCTCTTATCTTCCGTTCGTCCCTTCTTTGGATGAGGACCTTGTTCGGGGTGTCGTGCAGGATTGGTTTCCATCTTCTCAGCTCTCTTCCTCTTTTTGGCTATAATTGCGTCTTCTGCATTCATGAAGTTTTGGGCCGAATGGACGAGTTCGGCCATGGATTGAGGCTCCTTCTCATATAGCTTGTGGATGAATAAATCAGAATTAACCCCGTTGTGGAAGGCCGCTAAGAGTAACTTGTCATCAACCTCGTCCACGGTCAAGGCTTCCCTGTTAAACCGAGTAATGAAGGAGCGCAGGCTTTCATTTTCTCCTTGCTCTATTGTTAGCAGGCTGGACGAGGAATGTTTGTGCCTCTGCCCTCCAATAAAATTGTTGACAAATAACTTACTCAACTCTTCAAAAGAACTTACTGTATTAGGGGGTATTTTGCTGAACCACACCCGCGCTGGCCCTTTGAGAGTGGTAGGGAAGGCCCTACACATAATCTCGTCCGGGACTCCCTGAAGGTGCATGGTAGTCTTGAATGTTACAATATGATCAAAGGGATCGCGTGCTCCATCGTACGAATCCAGTGAAGGCATTTTGAACTTTGGGGGCAAAGGGTGTCCGTTGACGGAAGCCGTGAAAAAAGAATCCGTTCGGTGGACTAGCTCTTCTACTGGGTTCGTCCTTCTCATATTTTCCCTCATCTCAGCCATAACCTTTCTCATTTGATCCATCTCCTTTTCCAGTTGTGGCACCCTTCTAGATGTGGTACCCCTTGATTAGCTTTCTGGTTCAACGTCTCCCCCATCTTCCTGACTTTGGGCCTAACCTTCAGCATACCCTTCATGGTGCTGCTTCTTGGAATTAATCTCCCTGATCAATTCTTGATTCCGTCGTGTTAACTTCGCCATAGCGGCTGCCATAGAATGCATGTGTTGAACCGAGGATTGTGGCATCACTGGGGCTGACTGACGGTCGCGTTGGGGATGGCTTGAAGCATCCCTACTCTCTTGATGGCCTGGGCTGGTAGCCCTTGACCTAGTTCGAACCATTCAACCCTTTGTCCAGGAAAGACAAACAAGTGTAATATGTCCCTTCCCCACAGACGGCGCCAACTGATACTACACAGGATTAGTAGGTTGAATGCTCTGACTTCAGTGGGCTACAAGTGGTGGCAGAAGGCCTGTAAAATGAATTCAAAATCAGAAAGGGGGCCGAAGTGAACCGACCAAACACCCTCCGACGGCTAAGTTAGTCTCACAGAGATTAAATTCTAACTTATTTCAGGAGTCAAGTATTCCAGAGATTTTTCTTACCCTTGTTTTGTCCAGACTGGTCCTTTATATAGGGACATTGGGGCGGTTATTTCCTCAATAACTTCCCCAAGGTTCACGGAAGCCAATGAGTTCAGAGATAACTTCCTCAATGGCTAGAAACTGCTAATGGAGATCAACTGCAAGAAGAATTTAGGGCGATAGTTATGGGTTTGTCAACCGCTCCAACATGTCGGATTTTCCCAAGTGTTGCATGTTCGTCCGTCCGTTATATGGACGATGGAATCGTCCATTCCTCGTCATCGTCCATGGACTACGTCCATGGACGACTTCACTGTAGTCTATAGACAACTTCCACGGACAACCTTGTTATCATCCAAGGAGGACCTCGTCAACTGTATACCATATTCTTGTCTAAGGAAACTTTGTTAGTCTCTTTAGTAATAATTCCTGACATTGTCCACTCTTGGTCATGGACGATCCCTATGGACGAATTGGAGATGTATTAATTTTTCGCTATCCTATCACCATGAATATTACAAAAAGGCGCAAGAGCATTTGACTATTTCAGTAGCAGCACCATGCGGACAACAATGGCAGCCTCCTCCACAGAATCTGTTCAAGCTCAATTTTGACGCAACTGTTTTTTCAGATCAGCAATGTTTAGGCTTTGGAGCAATAATCCAGAATGCACAGGGAGAAGTGATGGCTGGGATGTCAGTGAAGGGACCTTTTGTGCGAAACAGTGAAGAGGCAGAAGCATTGGCGTGTCAAAAAGCAGTTATCTTTGCCATGGAAGCTGGGTTTTCAGAGATTGTACTTGAAGGTGACAATGTTACAGTGATGAAAACCATATCAGATGTCTCTTCCCACAATTCATTACTTGGACATATTTATGAGGATATTTGGTTTTATCTTAGGGGAATGCAGCATGCATCAGTTAGTTGTATTAGAAGGGGGGGGGGGGATATGGTGGCTCATTCATTAGCTAGGTACACAAAAAATCTTAGTGATGAAATGTATTGGTTAGAGGATTCACCACCACCGGCGGTGGAGGCTTTGTACCAAGACTCTTTACATATTAATGAATGATTGATTGTTTTGCTTTCAAAAAAAAAAAAATATATATATATATATATTTTATTAGAGATAATCCTGAAATGTCCTGAAAGAGTACACTGAAACCTGAAATAGATTGATACTGAAACATTTCATTTTAATGAAAAACTCAAAATAGTGTCTAAAATGGTATTCATAACATTAGGTGACATATTGGATTGATGAAATTGATATATATTTTTAAATTTATCTAAAATTTATAAATTTTAAAATAAGTAAATGATTATTGGAATTTAAGAGTGTGAGATGTGAAAATATATATATATTTGTCCATTTAAGTTGACCATTTGACCAAAAAGTTGTAAACTAGTTTTTAAGGATAAAGTTGAAAATTTGGAAAAGTAGACATGTCTTATTTGTTCTCTTGATATATATAGATATCAAAATATGATAGATGGAATATAAAATTAAATAAAAATAATAAAAAATTATTTTTTTAGGTACAAGAATAAAAATTCTTTGCATCCTATATTCCACCAATCACAATTTTCCACTTAATATTTTGGCGAAATTACAATGTTAGTTGCTCAAGTTTATTATGTGTGCACAATTAGTCACTTGAGTTTCAAGCGAGCATAATTAGTCCCTCAAGTTTTAATAATGAGTTGTATTAGTTCTTTTATTAATTATCATTAGTAGTGTTACTTATGTGCCTGACAGAAGAATAACATGGCATTTATTTTTATTCAAAAATTAATTTACACTTAAGAAACAATCTGACCCGTCGTCACCAAATTAAAACTAGTATTTTTATTAAAAATTAATTTACACTTCAGAAACAATCTGACCCGTCATTACCAAATTAAAACAAGTATTTTGCAATCTGATTCACAAACCCACCCACGAGAAAGAAGGGGAGAGAGTGATTGAAGAAACCCAAGCCCTAGTCACCGACAATGATGCTGCTACCCTCCACTGGAGACGGTGACCTTTTGCATCACGCGTCTTTCTCCAAGTGATAGCCACTAACTCGCTTCCATGTTGAATAATATGGACTGAAATAGTGGTGCCAGACTTTGTTCTTGAGTTCTCCACTTTTTGGTTTCCCTATGAAACACATATATTTTGTTATCTTATCCTATATTTTTCATAGAAATTGGACGAGTGTCATAATTCGGGGGTTTATGCTTTCTTATAGTTTTATTTTCATAATATATAAGCACTGCTCAACAAATACTATTTTGAACAGGTCCAACTTCATCCAAAAGATATTTTGAGGGGAGCCCTCGGTTTTTAGCAAGAATACCTAAGATTCATGGCAGCACAACAGAATGACAGAGACGCTGAAGCTTCGTCTTGATGCATAGGGAGTATCAAGCCAGTACTATGTAGTTTCTGTCCCTTGATTATAGGATTATGTTGCTCTTTTCTTTTCCCCCTGTTTTCGGTATGTTGAAACATGGTACATACATTTTTGTACACCGTATTATATCAATAAAATTTCTATCTCTTACCTCAAAAAAAAAAAAAAAAAAAAAAAAAAGCCCGTTGTGTTTGGCTTTGCTAGCAATTTCTTTCCTTAACATAAAATGCATTTTTTTTACTAAGCAAATAGGAGGAGCTTATTGTGGATTATGTTATCTTTGAATGTATGTTTTTTGAAGGTACAAATTGGTGGCACTATGACATAAAGCTTTGGAAGAAAATATAATTGTATATTTGGGACCGGTTGTCGGAAAACCCAGATTCATGAGCTGGCTCAGTGGCTGTCGCTTGGAGAAGGACGTGTGAGGCAAGAGGCCACCGTCTCCAGTGGAGGGCAACAGAGTTGCCAGCGGTAATTAGGGCTTGGGTTTCTTCAATCACTCTCTCCTCTTCTTTCTCGTGGGTGAGTTTGTGAATTAGATTGCAAATACTAGTTTTAATTTGGTAACGATGAGTCAAAATTTTTCTTTTAAGTGTGAATTAATTTTTTAATAAAAATAAATGTCATGTCATTAAAAAAATGCCAAATTATTGTTCTATTAGCCACGTAGCAGTTAGTAAAAGAACTAATACAATTCATTTTTAAAACTTGAGACACCAATTGTGCTTGCTCGAAACCTGAAGACCAATTACACACACAGGGTAAACTTGAAGGACCAATATTGTAGTTTCGCCAAATAAAAAATAGGGTGAGAATAGAAGAGATTTTAGGGTTTGTTTGGTTAGTTGAAAAAGTGGTGTTTTTTGCTTTCATTTTCATTTTTTATTTTTCAGTTTTTAGTGAGACCCATAACAAAAAAACTTGTTTAAAGAACTTCTACTTAGTTTTCATTTTCAATATCCTAAAAGTTGGATTTGAATATAAAAAAAATGAAAACATCTATTCATCATTTTCATTTTCATTTAAAACGAATACAGTGGAAATTTCGTAAATATTGTGAAAACACAAAAGGCCCCACCTTTTCATTGTTTTCAATTTCATTAAAAACGAATACAGTTAGTTTTCTATTTTTTTTTAAAAAAAAAAGGAAACAATAACAAACTCATGTATGATGTATTTTATATCCAAATTATGTATTTAAAACAAATTACTAAACACCCTCAAATGTGAAAATTGATATTTTTTTTCTACATTCAATTTTAGAATCTGAATACAGAAAAGAGGAAATGAAAAGTTAATACATCACTTTTGTAACCAAGCATTAGTTTCCCTCAAAAAAAAAAATTTTGGTTGGAACGATAGAAAACTCATTTGTTTTGTTGAAAAAAAATGAGGGAATAGAAATATAATTTGTATAAAATTACTCTCATACCTCTCTTGCATAATATAAGAAATAATTTCTTTACCATCATTAAAAAAAACTAATTATCAATTAAAATTAAAAAAATAATATCTTACAAAATCTAACGAATCATTAGTATATTTTATTTTATTTTTTTGTTATATATATAACAATTAGCGGTGCCTTCTTAAAAAAAAAGAAAAAGAAAAAGAGGTGAAAGCCACCAAGGACCCACCGTTGACAAAAAAAAGAAGAAGCAAAAGCTACAATTTGATTAAAACGTTGAAAAATAATATAAAAGCAACATAAATGTAAACTCAAAGAGCTTGAAAAAATAATGTAACTCAATGCTGGAAAATTTGGTCTTTGCTAGCACCAATGTTTTTTCTTTAGTTTTCTCCCTAATTTGGGGAGAAACATTTTAATAAGCCTGAGGAGAAAACACCTCGGCCCCACCAGTTTTTTTTCCACAAACCCACCCAACCAAACACCCTAAAAGCACTAGCATTGGGGGTGTAAACAATCCCCGGTTGTTATTTTACAACCAAAACCACTAAAAATATGCTCCACCTAGGTTGATATATGTAAAAAAAAATTATACCATCTGTGAACAATAAGTTTCTACATATACAACTCACTGTTCATGGTTATAAACTTAAAAATCTAATATTTTATTCTCTCTCTCCCCCCCCCCCCTTTTAGTCTATCTCCACTCCTCTGTCTATCTTTCTCTCTCTTCTCTCTATATCAATTTTTTTTCTCTCAAATCTGTCTCTTTCTTGGCTGTTTTTGGTTAGGTTGAATTGGTGGTTACTGGAGCTATGGAGATTAAGTTTGGGTTTTAGTTTCAATCTTTTGTTCTTGTTTTGTTCTTGGGTATAGGTCACAGTGGAGATTGGGCTTGAGCCGTGGGTTTTGTTCTTGGGTATGAACAGTGGGTTGCGATTTTTTCTTATGTATGGGTCATGGTAGAGATCGGGTTTGAGATCAAGTTTGGATTTTAGTTTTGTCCAACCCCTTCAGTGGTTTGGGTTTCAATTCCAGTGGTGGTCGGTGTGGAGAGTGGTGGAGCCATGGAGATCAAATTGGGGCTCATGTGGTTAATCGAAGGTTTTAATGGCTGAGGCTTTGATGGATAAGGCTGGAATCAATTGGGTTAAATTGGTTACAGGTGAGGATGTGGTGGCGATGGGTATTTGAGATCGGTTATAGGTGGTGGGTATTTTGGCTATGATTTGTTTTGTGGATTTGATTTTGGTTGGTTAGTGTACGGCCCTGTGATATCCAGGCCCATTTGGGCCTTGGGCTTCAACCCGATAATATGGCCCATACCGTCCCTAAGCCCAGGCCTCAAGCTGCCTTTAAGCCCATTGGACAAATGATCTTCATCAGTTCATACCACGCTACGCCTCCTGGATCACACCCGGTGAACTACTTCCCGAACAAGGAAGCGATTGCTCGGTTGTGCTATCTCTCGGTTGCTCGACAGTACCTAGGGAGTATCGCTGCCGAGCATATCTGCTGAGGTGGGAAGCAGTTCCAATGTCACTCCTCCCACTCCCACCTAAACACCCACTTTAAAGCAATAGAATTGGATCCCCCCTGCCCACTTATGACTAGGGTAATCATAACTCTTCCACTAATTTTAGGCTATAAATATGAGAAGCTGAGGAAGAAATGTGGGGGGTGGGGGGGGGGGAGCTCCAAAGGAAGTGAGAAAGCAATAAAATAACAGTAGCAGTGAGAATTGAGGAATTCATAGGGAAGGGTTGCTTTGTTGGGTCCCTGTACAAGGAACTACCCAAGGTAGGAAATCCAAAGCCCACGTTACAAATAGATTGTGAGCCCAAGTGAGGGTTGGCCCATTAGCCTCTCCGTTGGCGCGCACAGTTAGGATTTGGGAATTCTGTTTGGTGTTCCAATGGTGGGTTTAGGGGTTTGGTTTGGTGTTTCAAAGGTGATGGTGGCGGTGGTGTTGTTGTTGTTGTTTGGTTGGATTGGTGTTTCTGGGTTGGTCTGGTGGTGGTGTTTTAGTGAGTTTGATTGTTGAGAAAAGAGATAGAGATGAAGAGATGAGAGAGAAATCAATAGTTTTTTATATTATTTGTTTTGTAGTTTATATTATTTTATTGGGTTCTATATAAAAGTAAGAACTGAGATGTTGGGTGAGTTGTAAAGTAGGTTGGTAAAATAGATAACGTGGTGTTTGATGATTTAAAATATAGACTAGTATGCATCCTCGGATGCTAGTACTCATAATTTTCTTTTCCTCCCCATTCTCTCTCCCCTTTTTTCCCCATCCAACCAAACGGACCATTAGTTCAGTTAGAATCACTTACTATTATTCAAACATGTCCATTGACTAGCTTTGTCTTTAGTCTAATTGTAATTGGAGCACAAAATCTAATTGCCAAACCTTACGAATGCCAAAACTATATTGTTAATTATGAATCATTACAAAACTGATTGGAATCTTTCACAAAAAAATATAGTAATACTTCACACAAAGTAATACTTTACAGTTTACAGTTACAGTGTGCAAAAAAATTTAATAAAAAGAAGGGTTAATTATACCTTGCTAACATTTTGGATTGAATTCGATTGGTCTAATTATGATTTGAAAAGCCATATATACTTCGCCAAGATATGAGGTTGTTATTATTATTATTATTATTATTACGAGAGAGTTTCAACCTATAACAGCCGCTCCTAAAAATAGTTTTTTTATCATCAAACCAAGACACCAATTATTTTTTGGTATAGTTAGAAATTAAATCCGAAATATCTTATTCAATAATCAAAAACTTTAGGGCTTGTTTGGATCATTTTTTTTCATCATTCAATTTCCGTCACTCATCACTCATCATTCATCATTCATCACTCATCACTTAAAACACCCCACCCCGTTTGGCACCATCACTCACTTCTCATCACTCAATATTTTTCACACTATTTGTGGACCCCATACTTGTTACTTGGTCAGAGCAAAACTGTTTTGTGGGCCCCACCATTTTCTCTTTTCTCATTTCCCCTCCTTCACCCCCGTTACTCTCCCAAAACACAAACCTGAACCCAGCTTCAACCACAATAACAAAAATAACAACAACAACAACAACAACAACAACAACAACAACAACAACAACAATAGCAACAACAACAACAACAACAAAATGCGGCCAATCAAACGGCTAATTCCACCTCCACCTTAGCCGGTGACGATGGGACGACGACGATGAGCCGATACAAAACCGATACGGCGACGGTCTTCGTCCACAGTCCACGGTCTTCGTCCATCAACCGATACAGAATCGATGCGAGATCTTTGTCCACGGTCTCGGCTAGGACACTACGCCGAAACCCCAACCGCCATGTTCAAGGAATGGGTATTTTGAAACCCATTCATGTGGGTATTTTGAAACCCCAAATCCATCCTTACCCGGTCATGGAGTGCAGCTTCAGACCAAAAAATTTTGTGATGAAGAACAAAAAAAAAAGAAAAAAAGAAAAGAAAAGAAACCCAGAAACCCGAACCCAGTGAAAGAAGAAAAAAAAAAAAAAAGGAAAAGGAATAGGAAGAACAATGGAGACTGAACCCAAGAGAAGAAAGAAAGAGAAAAAGAAGGAGACAGTGTCAGGAGTTGAGTTGACAATACAATGTAATGGGTCTCACCATTTGTGTTTAATTACAAAAATGTCATTGAATTATGAGTTATGGAAACTGAAAACAGCCAAAATGTGTTTTTAGTTTCCATAACTCATAACTCAAAAATTAGAGAATTGAGTGATGAAAACAGAGTTATGGAAACAGAGTTATCGTGCAGCCAAATGGATATTGAGCTATATGGGTCCCACCATTTTTGAGTTATGAGTTATGGAAACTGAGAATTGAGTTATGGAAACAAGCCATCCAAACAGCCTCTTAGCCTTTGTTGTTTTATGTGTGTAATGAACAATTTTTTTAATGAAATTGTTCTAACTCCCAAGTGGGCACAATGAAATTAACAATTATGTAGCATAGCAGACATGGCATGACGTTGAGATTGAGAAATTAAATTATAATTGGGGCACTAAATTGCATCTTTAGCTGTCGGCTGTGAACTAGAAACAAATCAATCATGGATGTTAACAGACTTTTTAACGAAAATGCAAATATCTAAAATCACACGGAGTGGAAGAGCGTGCCGTGCACTCTCCATTAATGCTGCTTTTTAAAATACCTTTAATAGAAGGAAAAAGTTAAGCATGATGCTCTAAGCTACCATAGCAGACTTGTTGGCCCAATTTCCAAGAGATGAGGAATTTCTGCTAAATGATGAGGTTCTAGGAGAAGTGGCCACAGCGGAAGTAACTAAGGAGCGATGGGTCATGAAGTTCGATAGCTCTTCTATAGCAAACTTGGGAGGCGCAGGAGTGATCCCTTATCATGAAGGAGAAGGGACTATGGCGCTCTCATTCAAGTTATAGTTTTCATGTTCAAACAATACCGCAGAATACAAGGCTTATCTTACTAGGTTAGCCATAGCCCTCGAGATGAGGATCAAACATTTAAAGGTGATAGGTGACTTTAATCTGGTGGTCTGCCAAGCCAAGGAAAGTTTCTCCTTAAAGGAACCATGTTTGGCCCCGTACAGGACATTGGCCCAGAAGAGGCCCAAAGAAAACTGAAGGAAGTGCATGGCAGAACCTGCAGGTTCTGTGGCGGATTAGCCTTTACCGCAGGTTTCAGAGAATGGGTTTTTATTGGCCAAACATGGGTAAGGACACGAACCTAGTCCAAACCCAATGTGAGGCCTGCCATTTGGCTATAGATCAGGAAGAAAGTTATGTCATGTTTGCCAATGAAGATTGGAGAAGCCCATTCATGCAATACTTGACCGAAGTTGTCCTGCCACAAAAGCATAGTGAATGATATAAGCTTAGGAAGCTGGCAACTCGCTACTTCCTACATGACGGAATCCTTTTCAAAAAGGGATATGACAGGGTCCCATTACGATGTTTGGGTCTTGATGAGGCAAGAGAAACGTTAGAGGAGGTACATGTCGAGGAATGTGGAGAGCATCAAGGAAAGAAGAATCTATATCGGTGCATGCTGCAGATGGGTTATTATTGGTCCATTATGAAGAGGGATATGACAGAATTTGTGAAAAATTGCCACAGCTACCAAGTGCAAGCCAATTTGATCCACACCCACCCACAAAGCTTGCATAGCATAGTCACCCCATGACCCTTCACACTTTGGGGCTCGATTTAGTGGGACCAGTTAATCCACCTTCTTATGGGTACATATGGATCCTTGTAGCTACGGAATACTTTACCAAATGGGCAGAGACCATACCACTCAGTAAAGCCATGGGAGGAGCTATGGTGAACTTCATCAAAGAAAACATTATTGTCCGATTTGGGGTACCTTATAGAATTGTAAGTGACAATGGTACCCCATTTGTCAACAGAGAGGGAAGAAAGATGCTGGAGTTTTATCAAAACTTGCACCATCAGTCATCGCCCTATTACGCCCAAGGGAATGAGCAGGCAGAAGTAACATGTTAGGACATATGTGAGTCGCTTGTTAGGAACATATGTCACTATTTTATGTAATTGGCTTATCCTTTGACAAAGCGCATTTTACTTGTATTTGGGTAGATCTAGGATGTGTTTAATATTTCAAGAAACTGTGTTTCAAGATCAAATGTTGAAGTCATCAAGTCTATCCAAGAAACAAGCTGAGAAGTGCAAGTTTATTAAAGCTCAACAGCTAGCATGTGTTGAGGTTTAAGAAGCTATTCAGCCTGTGTGCTTGACACCTGCTCGACAGCTCCTATCTGTCGAGGTTTAAGAAAGAAACAGAAATTCTAATCTGTTTTCTTGGAATCCATGAATGTGTCTTTGGGACTTCTTTTCTCCTAACCCTAGACATATAAAAAGATTGTTTTAAGGGCCGTCAAAGTTTACACAAGTTGCACAAGTGTTGAGCAAAGTTTATTCAAGCAATTTGTAACCGTAGACAAAGTTTCGCCCTAGTTCATCTCTTCTGAAGAAGTTGCTGTGTTTATGTACCGTAGGGTTTTGTGACCAAGCATCTTCTTGATCTTCATCATGTGGATGAACTGAAGAACTTTGCAGCTAACAACCTTCTCTAGTTGGTGATTGAAGTCGCATATTAGGATCCGCGCAATTGGTTAGTCACGTACTTGGGAGCTGTGCATCAAAAGGGGAAATTGTCACTACAAAACAAGTCTAATTAGGTATTGGGGTAAGGGTTCAACTGTAGGTTGGTATAAGGTACTAATATTCCTTTACTTGTAACTGCTTATTGTAGTAATAGTGGAATTTCGAGAGTGGTGACTTAAAAATCACCCGGTGGGGTTTTTGCCGTTAGGTTTTCCCCATTCGTAAAAAAATACCGTGTCAAATTTATTGCTAATTTGTTTGTGCTACCACACGTTTGCATGTTAATTAACTTAATTAATTCACTTGGATAAATTAATTGGTTAATTTATCACAAAGGGTCAATTCATTTTTGGCCTATCATAACAAACAAAACCCTTATCAGGATTATCAGCAAGATGATCTAGGAGTACACCAAAGGATGAGTAACGCATCTACCAGACGCCCTATGGGCCTACCGAAGTTCGCCTAAATCTGCCATAGGATTTGGGCACTCTCCTTAGTCTATGGAATGGAGGTAATGAGCCCAGCAAAAGTGATGATACATTCTTTAAGGGTTATGTAGGCACAAAAGAGAGAAAAGGAGAAGGAAGTCTTTGCGGTAGAAAGACGCGAGGACTTGGAAGGGTTGGACGAAAAAAGGGAGGAAGCCTAGGAGTACAGCCATAGTATAGGCAAAAGATGGCTGAAGCTTATGGCAGGACAACTAAAGATAGTGTGTTTGTAGAAGGACAACTTGTATTAAAGACACCACATTAAGCAAGGTATGGTAAGACCATCTAAATTCTCGCCAAAATAGGGGGACTCTTCGTGGTAAGGGAAGCACATGCAAGTGGGTATTACCATTTGGCCCACATGGATGGAAAAGATTTAATGAACCCCATTAATGGTAAATGGTGAAAGCATTATTATGCCTAAGAAACATTATGTAGTTATTCTTTTCTCTCATGTTTTCTTTCTTTCCTCCAAGTGACCACCTCTGCAAGGGATAATGTCATAAGAAAGCGTTGTAGAATGTTTTCATTTGTAGTTGGTGATTAAGTGCCAAAAAAAAAAAAAAAAAAAATTGATGAAGACCATGGAATATTAGCAAAACATACTGTATCATAAATATAGTGGTAGCTGTAGCAGATGTGGCATATTAGATTACAAGCCCAAAATATATAAGTCATATCAAACTTATCAAATAAGTGCTAGAGAAATAAGGAAGTGTACTGAATAGGGAGAAAAGGGAGAGAAATAAACATGGGGGAAGGAAATAAAGATACATAATGTCACAGTCTAATCAAAGGCCTAAAATAAGGGTCTGATCTCCAAGGCAACTGGGGTCAGTTACACGAGAAAGGAGACACTCGCGACAATCCTCTAAGTCTGCCGCCTCCTTCTTCAAACTCTCAATGTGAGCATCTATAGCATCCACAGAAGGTTGAACCTTCCTTGTAAAGAAGGCTCGTGCAATCTCTCGCAAGTGATCTAACAGGAACTCCACAACAAATCAGACCTTGATCAACTCTTGAACTACAGCCCTGCACTGCAGAATCCTCTCAACAAACATAGTATCGATGAAGTTACGCTCAATGTCGTTCATCACACTCCCCAACAACTTAAGGAGGTGCTCCCTCGTGGATCAACCAAAGAGAAATCCCTACATAAAATCCCCACGACTGTTATAAACTCCCTCCAAGTGGGCAATGGGAACCCGGAAACCATGAAAGTCAACATAAGGAACTCCAGCACCCCAAAAGTCCGCAGGATCAAGGTCATAATCAAGGACATTGAGGGTTCATAGTGTTTAATTAAGGTAATATTAATATGCAAATTTTGCATGCAAATATATGGCCTAATGGGGGTAACTTAAAGAGGGCCACATGGCCCACTAATAAGCCAATACTTTTTGCATGGCCTACCACATATGCTCGCACCCCTCTCCTCTCTCTCTCTCTCTCTCTCTCTCTATCTCTCTCTCTCTCTCTCTTAGTGAGTCCCTCTCTTCTTCCTGAATTCTCAAAAGTAAAACCGACCCTAGTTCCTCTCTCATGGCGGCCAGCAACTGTTTCGAAATCCCTTGTCATCGACTTTTGCTGCGGTCCCTGCGAATCTGATACGCAGTGCCAATCTTGGCAGAGACTCAGCCGCACAGTATGTCCCGAATTGTCATATCAGATCGATCGAGTACACTGTCTTTTAAGATTCCATTTATGAATTGCTTATAAAACTGCCTAACCTTTGCTTTCCTTTACAATAAAAGGAACTGGGTATTGCATATCATATTCATAAACAGTGGTCTAAGCCCAGAAGCATGTGTGCTCTCTGTTTGAGTGGCCAAAACCTTGCCAGAAGTCTTTCTCACATGTGGGCTTCAATTCTTCCCGCTGTTTTGTTCTTTTGGCCAGGTGGTTGGTCACTCTAAACACAGCATACAAATATACTATTATGTTATCGGTTCGTTATAGAAAGTCTGTAGTCACAGCCATATACTTTTTCTACTACATAAATCATTTCTCCTCTCTCTTCATCAAATTCACAAGCAAGTAAAGTGCAGTGGCCATGGTTTAAATGCCCTAAATAGTTGTTTTCCTCAATTGTTTTGTATAGTATTCTTTTTTATTTTCTGTTCATTTTTTGTTATATGCTTAAAAAGTTGTAGCTAACTAAACAAACAACTCTTTTGGGTTTCTTTTTTTATCAGCTCATCTATTTAAATCTTATGCACTAAGTTTCATATTAAAATATGAAACCACACAATTATAATATTCTATATAATTAATTTCATCTTGTCATTTTTAGTGTCCAATCAAAATTAATCACCATTTATCCTATGTAATTAGTCTCACCTAGTTAGACACACATTAACTGTTAGAATTTGATCTTGCAATATATTTCAATTCGATCATCTGATTGAGGCAACAAACATATTATTGTGATCTTTGACACCTCAAGATCATCCCACATGAAGTGTGATGAATTAATTAATGGTTAAAATTACATTTGTGCCCTTAATGTGTGAAATGACCATTTTTCCATATTTAAGATTAAATTATGGGTACAAAATGAGATGTTTCCCTTATGTGTGCAGGTGTATAAAATAGACACTCTCCTAATTTAAAAGTGTTATTATTTGATCTTTTCAAAGAGTAAAATTTAAAAACAGATATTTTTCCTATCTCTTTTCTTTGTAAACCAAAGGAAATGTAGAATTCTCACATTTTCTTCTTTCCTTTCTTTCCTATATCTAAACATATATAGCAAAGGGAAATATTTTCTTCTCTTTTCCTTCATTTCCCTTCCTTTTTTTCTCTCTCTTCCCTTTCCCTAGCTAAGACCAAACATAGTGTAAACTAGCTTCAAATTTCAGAGTGTGACTATTTTAAACTCAAACTAGAGTCATTGATGTTTGTGCTAATTTTATTTTGGTTTACTAATAAATAAATTGTGGGGGAGGATTAGAGAAAATATACCATGTATGTAGGATACGTTTCCTCTTTCTCAATTCTCAAATGGAAGTAGACCCACACGTGAGGTCCACTCTTCTATGAGAGTACGGATACTTGCACAAATGCATGGTATACCTCCTTGGAGGTGAGATTCATGCAATACCTGCAATACTTTTAATCATGATCATTGATTCCAATGATTAGAAAAATTGATAGTTCATTGATTTGTGTCCTCTCTTCATGTTCTTCCCTTTCTCAGTTTCTATTATTTGGTTCTTTGTATTTACCTCCAGGTCCTCCACTCTCACCCACCACTACCACCACCATCTCTCCAACCCCAATCCCATTAAACCACCGTTCCCAAGTCGTTGCCACCACTAGTACCATACTGTTCTGAGTGGTATTGGTGTTTTGGTTAGAGACTCACTTGACCCACAATCGTTGCTTTGTCGTCTTGTCTTGAGGCAGGTGTAAGTGTAACACAAGATGAAGCTCAGGTGAGATTTGTGGGCATGCATGGACCATATACCATCAAAACTCTTTCTTCTCTCTCCTTTTTCTCCCAATTTGGGAGGAAAGAAATTGGTGGATCATGTAGGTGTTTGGTGTGTTTACTTCTCTTAAACTTAAAAAATAATAATAATAATTGATAGTACTGACGAACATATTGGTGTCCCGGATGAAGTAACCTTAACGATAGTGTGTTGACAAGTAAAAGGACTAACCACGCCTGACGGGGGTACAAAGTCATTTAATATGAGTAAACACCTTAGACGGTTACCAAGCCAGACTATCAGACCGTTGGAGCCCATTAAAGTCCCATTACTAGGTAGGGGCGTTACTCTTATGGCATTGACTACCCACAACGGCCAGAAGCCAGAGCAACCTATATAAGGCCCTGGCACCATCAACAAAAGGTACAAGAAAAATTACACTGATAGAGCCTTTTCACTTTTCTCTTAATATACTCATTCCCACTCTAACTTGAGCATCAGAGCTGTTGTGGCTGGCACCACACCGGTGACCACCTTGGAAGAATTTACTTTACCGCTTGTACGAGGGGTGGTTCCATTTGGAGGTTATCGACTGACGAGGTCATTCACCCATCAGTTTGGCGTCGTCTGTGGGGATGTTTTTCTTTATCAAGATTCAGGGAAATAGTCTCCATTATTCTGTATACCCAAAATGGAATCCAGCCAAGATCCTACAGGCCTGGCTCAACAAATCCAGGAACTCGCAGCCACAGTAGAAGAACTTACCAGACAGAACCAAGAGATGAAGTTGCTGCTCCAACAAGAGGAGAACCGGTCTAAAGGCAACCCAGAAGACGGGGGGGATAGTCAGCGACGAGATGACCGCCAAAGGCCTGTCTCTCCAGATGATCAGAATTCAGACCTCCTTCGAGAGATGAGGAAAGAGATGGACGAGTTAAGAAGCGCTATCAAAGAGAAAACGGAGCGAAGCGTGGATACTGGTCAGAGCAACAGATTCACCATTCACCACGGCAGTCCTGGAATGTCCAGTACTATCCAAATTTCGATTGCCTCAACTTGAGTCGTTTGACGGGCTCAAGGACCCTTAGGATCACCTTAACACTTTCAAGATGACGTTGGGCCTCCAACAGCCCCCTGATGAAATACTATGTCGCTCCTTTCTCACCACTCTCAAGGGAGCCGCAAGAGAGTGGTTTACCAAGTTGCCAACATCATCAATCGATAGTTTTGAGCAGTTGAGCAACGCCTTCCTACGCCACTTCATTGGGAGGCAACGTCCCAAGAGGCCGGCAGATCACCTGCTCACTATCAGGCAAGGGGAAAAGGAGACTCTAAGGTCGTACGTAAAGCACTTCACTCGAGAAACACTGGAGGTGGATGAAGCCGACGATAAAGTACAGCTGACAACCTTTAAGGCAGGACTGAGATCCAGAGACCTTGTGGCCTCACTCGCGAAGAACCCCCCAAGGACGATGGCAGAGATGCTTCTGAAAGCACAGAAGTATATGAATGCTGAGGATGCAATGGCAGCTATAAGGGATGATGAGAAACCAGGAGATAAAGGAGGTAAGGAGGACAAGCGTAGGGGGCAAAAGAGGGAGCATCCTGATCAGTGGGCGGTTGAGGTGAATAGACAGAGGGACGACAAAAGTAACCGAATGGTAAAATTCACTCCCCTTGTTATGCCTGTTGACAAGATTCTAATGCAGATCAAGGATGAGCACTACCTTAAGTGGCCAAGGCCTCTTCATTCGTCACCCCATGTTCGTGATAAGAATAAGTACTGTTGCTTCCATAAGGATCACGGCCATTACACGGAGGACTACCGGGACCTAAAAGAGCAGATAAAAGAGCTGATACGGAAGGGAAAGTTACAGAAATACGTGAAGAAGGGGGATTACAATAACTTCAAGGGGGGCAACAAGGGTCAGCGAGAATTCTCTCCCAGGAACGATGATCATCCACACCAGCCCCCCAAGGATATAATTGGGGAGATAAAGACGATCTCAGGGGGTCCCATCACTGGAGGGTTATTCAGATCCCTCAAAAAAGCATGCCAGAGACAAGTGAACAGCGTCCATACGGTACCTCTTTTCAAACATAGACGGACGGACCAAGACATTTCTTTCAATGAAGCTGATGCTAGAGGAGTGAAACAGCCCCACAACGACCCGTTGGTTATAATGTTGAACATAGAAGGATTCAACACTAAAAGAATCCTCGTGGACAATGGAAGCTCCGCGGACATCATCTACCTCCCTGCCTTTTAGCAACTGAGACTGGACCCAAAAAGACTGCGCCCATTTGAATCCCCCCTCGTCAGCTTCAGCGGGGACAGGGTCTATCCTAGGGGCATAGTGACATTGACAGTAACTGTGGGAACTCAGTCAAGACAATTGACCAGTCAGCTAGATTTTCTAGTGGTAGACTGTCCCTCGTCCTACAACGTAATCATTGGAAGACCCACACTCAATAGATGGAAGGCGGCCACGTCTACCTATTGTCTGAAAGTAAAATTCCCGACAGATGACAGAGTTGGCGAGGTAAGAGGAGATCAAATCTTAGCCAGAGAATGCTACCAAGCCGTCCTGGCCATGAGGGAGAATCATACATGGATGATTGCAAAGGAAGAGAGTAAAGTAGAAGCCTTGGAAACAGTAGCACTGGTTGAAGACGGAACAACTAAGACAACAAGAATAGGGACGACGCTAAGCCCTGAGATAAGGACCAGGCTCATCGAATTTCTTAAAGAAAACCTAGACGTCTTCGTGTGGAGCCATGAGGACATGCCTGGCATATCCCTAAAGATAATCCAGCATAAGTTAAAGGTGGACCCTGAAAGAAAACTCGTCCAACAGAAAAGAAGAGCCTTCGCCCCTGAGCGAGACCAGGCCATTGCGGAAGAGGTTACCAAGCTACTGACGGCAGGATTCATCCGCGAAGTCTACTACCCTGACTGGCTCACTAATGTCGTCCTTGTAAAGAAGGCCAATGGAAAATGGAGAATGTGCGTGGACATCACGGACCTGAACAAAGCATGCCCGAAGGATAGTTTCCCACTGCCCCGAATCGACCAGCTCGTGGATTCTACAGCCGGGCACAAGTTACTGACGTTCATGGATGCTTTTTCAGGGTACAACCAGATAAAAATGGATGAAGAAGACCAGGAGAAAACCGCTTTCATCACAAGCCAAGGGCTCTATTGCTATAAGGTGATGCCTTTCGGGCTAAAGAACGCAGGGGCTACGTATTAAAGATTGGTGAACCAGATGTTCAACAAACAAATCGGCAAAAACATGGAAGTCTACGTCGATGATATGCTCATCAAGAGCAAAGAGGAGCTTGCACACCTGGACGACCTTAAGGAGACATTCACCAACCTCAAACAGTACCAGATGAAGTTGAACCCTAGTAAGTGTGTTTTTGGGGTAGCGTCAGGTAAGTTCTTAGGTTTCATGGTCTCCCAGAGGGGAATCGAAGCAAACCCAGAGAAGGTCCAGGCCATAATCAATATGGCTTCACCCCGAACAGTCAAAGAGGTTCAAAAACTCACCGGCAGGATTGCAGCACTTAACAGGTTCGTCTCTAGAGCAACAGATAAGTGCCTCCCGTTCTTCAAAACACTGAAGCAAGCTTTTGCTTGGACCAACGAGTGCGAGGAAGCCTTCCAGGACTTGAAGCATTATCTGAGTAATCCGCCCCTCCTGAGTCCGTCGAAAGAAGGGGATAACTTATATCTATACTTGGCGGTGTTGACTACAGCAGTGAGTGCAGCTCTAATTCGTGAAGAAGCCAAGAAACAACTCCCAGTCTACTACGTCAGCCAAGCCTTCCAAGGGGCAGAGTCTAATTACCCGCGAATAAAGAAAATTGCATTCGCATTAATTGTAGCCTCACGTAAGCTAAGGCAATATTTTCAGGCTAACCCTATCCTAGTAATGACAGACCAACCCATAAGAAAATCGATGAACAGGCCTGAAGCAGCAGGTAGAATGATCCAGTAGGCAATTGAGCTTAGCCAGTTTGATATCGAGTACCTTCCCAGAACGGCCATCAAAGCACAGGCGTTAGCAGATTTCATCGCCGAGTTCACATTTCCAGACGAAAGTAGCCCAGCCGACGATGTTAAACGATGGACGATCCAAACTGACGGCTCGTCAGCTCAAAAAAGGGGAGGAGTAGGGGTCGTGATAACCACCCCCAATGGAGAAATTCTCAAATACGAAGTTCGACTGAGATTCCCAGCTACCAACAACGAAGCCGAGTACGAAGGCATATTGACGGGACTAAGACTCGGAAAAGCGCTTGGAGTGAAGCACTTACTGATCCAGAGTGATTCGAAGTTGGTGATCGAAAAAATTAAAGGGGAGTACGAAGCAAAAGAAGAAAGAATGCAGAAATATCTTAGGCTGACAAAGCACCTGACGAGGGAATTCGACGAGGTGGAGTTTATACAGGTCCCAAGGAACCAGAACACACTAGCCGATGAAATCCCGAAGCTAGCATCGTCAGAAGAAGAAGAGCTGAGCAACAATTTAGCAATGGAAGTACAGAAACATCCCAGCATTGAAGAAGCCCCCCACACTTACGATACAGAACGCAAATAGCTGGATGACACCAATCGTATCGTTCCTCCTGGATGGGCACCTTCCCCAAGACACAGACGAGGCCAGGAAGATAAGAAAAAGGGCAGCCAGATTCACAGTGCTAAATGACACTTTGTACAAAAGAGGCTTCTTCATGCCATATTTGAAGTGTGTAGATCAAGACGAAGCCAAATACATCCTTGAGGAAATCCATGAAGGGGTTTGTTGAGATCATGCTGGTCCTAGGTCGCTGGTAAGTAAGGTTATCCGAACAAGTTACTTTTGGCCAACCATGCAGGCAGACGCTGTAGAGCTCGTCAAGCGATGTGACAAGTGCCAACGATTCGGGAACGTCCAGAGACTCCCCGCTGAGAAACTGACGACGATAACATCCCCCTGGCCATTCTCACAATGGGGAATCGACATCGTCGGCCCACTACCCCAAGGAAAAGGCCAGGTAAAATTTCTACTAGTTGCTATTGATTATTTCACTAAATGGGTTGAGGCAGAAGCGCTATCAACGATCACGGAAGCCAAGATACAGAATTTTGTTTGGAAGAATATAATCTGTAGGTTCGGGATTCCACTGACGATCATTTCGAATAACGGACGACAGTCCGACAGTCAAGCCTTTAGGAATTTCTTCTCAGGCCTGGGCATCAAGAACCAATTCTCGTCACTAGGACACCCCCAGGCAAACGAACAAACGGAAGTGACGAACCGAACATTGCTTAAGATTATCAAGACCAAGCTGGACGATGCGAAAGGCGCCTGGCCAGAAGAGCTGCCTAACGTCCTTTGGGCATACAGGACAACAGCCAGAACTCCAACAGGGGAAACCCCGTTCAGGCTCACTTACGGAACTGAAGCAGTAATCCCTGTCGAAGTAGGGATAACCAGCACCAGACGGGCGGCGTTCAGCGAAGAAAGAAATGAAGACGAGCTACGGATTAACCTAGACTGCCTAGACGAAGTAAGAGAGAAGGCCTCCAGCAGAATGGAAAAATACTGACAGAAGATGGCTGAATACTACAATAAGAGAGTGAAACTGAGATGGCTCAAAGTAGAAGATCCGGTCCTGCGCAAAGTCTCAACAGCGACGAAAGACCCAAACCAAGGGAAACTATGGCCCACTTGGGAAGGACCATATAGGGTCGTCCACTACTCCCGACGAGGTAGCTATCACCTAGAAACTCTAGACGGACAGAAACTCCCGCGCCCTTGGAACATCGAAAACTTGAAGAAATATTATCAATAAATGTATCAGATTTATTCTTTCTTGAAATCAATAAACAAGCTTACCTTTTGACGTCTTTGAACAAACAGATTCCGCCCTGACAGATGTAATTCAATGACGAATAAATTCGCTAAGACAAGATCCTTTAAATAGGTGTAAGTCAGCGAAACAAAAATAGTGAAGTGACAAGATTCCGCCTTGACGGATGTAAGTTACTGACGAATAAATTCGCTAAGACAAGATCCTTTAAATAGGTGTAAGTCAGCGAAACAAAAATAGTTAAGTGACAAGATTCCGCCTTGACGGATGTAAGTTACTGACGAATAAATTCGCTAAGACAAGATCCTTTAAATAGGTGTAAGTCAGCGAAACAAAAATAGCTAAGTAACAAGATTCCACCCTGACGGATGTAAGTTACTGACGAGTACATTCGCTAAATGGAATAATCCCACTCCACAGGTATGCTTTACTGACGGGAGAATCAAGTTATCAAGAATCCTCAAAATAGCCAAATAAAGATTCAACAAAGGAATAACCAAGTAAAGATATTCGTTATTGACGAATGTATGCTACTGATGAATCAGTACACTTAGCCTAAATCCTTAAAATAGGTACACGGTCAGCAAATGGAAAATGTTTAAACTTTCTCCCAGCCAAGTGGAGAGCAGGAGAAGCAGTCACAAACACGAGTAAGCACAAACTAATAGATTTAAATAAAGGCCCAAAACATGGGCAAGTATGATTATCAACAATCCACAAGAACTGAGCAAACAGTGTTTTTCCCAAAATTAAGGGCAATTGGTTCCGAAGCCAAATTTACAAAAAAGCCCTAAAACACGGGCACCCAAAAAAAAAAACACCGAAAATGGAAATATCTTTTGCAGGTTTAAGCGTTAGCTGCAGCACCACCTGATTCAAGGGCATTCTCTGGGGCGTCGGTCTCAGCAGCAGAGGATTGAGCAGCCTCGTCGGCAGCCATTTCTTTATCAACCTCCTCAAGGTCGAGCGTCTCTAAGTCCACCCCAGAAGGGTGCTTTATAAAGTACCTCCTTAGAAGCTCGAACCCTTTGAAATACCAGCTGAAAAGCACAGTGTTATACTCTTCAGTCTGCTGGAAGCCCTCAACGGCCTTGGCTGCGAGCCCTTTCACCCTCTCCCTGGCAGCAGCAATCTGCTCCTCCTTCTCTTTGGTCAACTCCCGCTCAACCCTCAGCTCCTCCGTCAGAATCCTCAGCTTCTCCTTGGCCTGGTTGGCATCATCCATAGTAGCAATAAGTTCCTTCCTCAGCTTTGAATTTTCTGCCTCCATGGACGATGCGTGAGATCGCGCAAATTCAACCTTAGCCTCAGAGGCCAGGTACTCCGAAGTAATGTGGAGACTCTCACCTAGCACCTGTATAAAAAACAGAAAGGATACACACTTTAAAAAATAAAAAATAAAATAAAAAGGAGCAGATAGAAGCACACAAGGAATGAAACCCCAGAGTTACCTGCATAAGCTTATGGAGATAACGCCTTGCCATGTCATCTACAGGCACTCCAGAGAACACCTTAAGCTCGTCTGCACTGAAGGTCTCTTGAGCCCTTGCCACGGATACTCCAGCATCGTCCCAAACGCAAGAAGGCCTGGAATCGACCTTCTCCTTCTGTTTCTCCCCAACTCTTAGCCTCTTATTACATGGAGGAACCTCTTCGACTGACAGGGTCGGGGACGTACCTCTCGTTGGAGCCGAAGTTGGAGAAGACGGAAGTGTCGAGAGGATCGGAACACCTCTATCCGTGATACGGACAGATTTAGTCCCGATGGCAGACAGGGGCTCATCCTTCTTGCCCCTCATCCTAGCGTACATATCTTTGTTAAATTTTGTCGTCATTTCTACAAGAAGGAAACACTTGTCAAAAAAAAAAAAAAAAATTGGTGCAATACTAACGAGCCTAGGACTTACTCTTTTTTCCCTCAATCTCAATGAGACGCAACACGTACGCAGAAGGATCCGGGCCTAGGCAATAAAACGCGAGGGTACGAGGGTCCACCAGATCTTCCCAACTCTCTATTGCCTCGGCGTACTGAATCGCCTTCTCCACACGCCCCTGATATTTACTCTTTAGCTTAGGTCGCCTCTTCACTACACAAGGAAAAATAAGGAGGTTATTGACGACCAATACAGACAAAAAACATAAACCAACAAACAATGGGAAGTATTGACGCACCTAAGTGAGGGGTTCCCCACCGACGGAGTAACCTTGGGACGTCACCCCAAGCCTCGCTGGCAGGGGTCTCAAAGTCATCCCTAGACACAAAAACGAAACGGGACTTCCAGTACCTAAATGACGAGGGTAGACCCCTCACGATCCTAGCTCTCCTTGCCCAAGGGACAAGCTCATAATACCCATACTCTTTAGACTCCTTCAGACGGTAGAGGTGGACGAGCTCACTGAATTTGATCATATCCTCGTTCGCAGCCAACCATATTTCCATACATTTGACCACAATCCTCCATGAATTGGGCATAAGTTGCCCCGGAGCGATGCCTAAAAAACCCAACAGCTCCATTATGAAAGGGTGGACGGGGAGCCTAAGCTCGCAAGTAAAAGCTGCCTCATAGAAGCACACTTCCCCAGGAAAGAAATGAAAGGCCCTATCCTCACTAGTGGGCCGATACACCTCTTCAAGGGCATGGAAGGCCCTCACCACCCGAGGAGCAGAGACGGTTGTATCTCCCCCCTCAGGGCCGCCGCTAGACGACAACCCCATCTCTAGTTCACTAGACCGTACCTCTGCCATCCTTCTAGTCTCTCCCTCAAACCAAGCAAGAGACTGGCCCAGAATCGGAGACAACTCTCCTATAACCACACTTAGACCACAACCGGCAAAAACGAAATCCCCAACCAAAGGGAGGAAGTCGCCGGAGACACCTAAAGCTACCCCTAAGCGAGCGAAGAAAAAAAACACAGAAGGAAAAATTACTCTAACCTCGGAACCACTAACCATGAAAAACCAAAGAAAAATGAGGGGGAAGGGTTTAAATCCTAAAAACCCACAAAGCAAGCAACAAACAAAACAAAGCAAAGAAAAAGAAAGAGAAAGATCAGAAATTTGCAGACAAATGATAAAGAAAAAGAAACGGATAGAAGCAAAGGAGAACGTACCTTCGAAATGTTCAACACAAACGGAAGAAACGCACAGAACAGCTGCCGGAGCAAAGTTGAAATAACAGCACAGGTAGACAGAAAAAAAAAAGGAAGAAGGTGAACAGTTCAATAACAGAGATAATTGAAGAATTGGGGAAAATGAAGGATTTCAACCCTAAAAATTGGAAAACGGCGGGAAACCCAAAGGTCGCGCAGCAAATGCCCCCAATCACCAGGCGCCAAGTGGCCACGTCGCATGTAACGCCACCACTATGCATTTAATTTGAAGCAAAACTCCAAGAGTCACAGACAGCTCAGAAAAACCTTTCACCTTCTATGATCGTCATGACGTGTCATGACAACCATAGAAGCTGGGGGGCAATTGATAGTACTGACGAACATACTGGTGTCTCAGACGAAGTAACCCTGATGAGAGTGTGTTGACGAGTAAAAGGACTAACCATGCCTGACGGGGGTACAAAGTCATTTAATATGAGTAAACACCTTAGACGGTTACCAAGCCAGACTGTCAGACCGTTGGAGCCCATTAAAGTCTCATTACTAGGCAGGGGCGTTACTCTTGTGGCATTGACTACCCACAACGGCCAGAAGCCAGAGCAACCTATATAAGGCCCTGGCACCATCAACAAAAGGTACAAGAAAAATTACACTGATAGAGCCTTTTCACTTTTCTCTTAATATACTCATTCCCACTCTAACTTGAGCATCGGAGCTGTTGTGGCAGGCACCACACCGGTGACCACCTTGGAAGAATTTACTTTACCGCTTGTACAAAGGGTGGTTCCATTTGGAGGTTATCGACTGACGAGGTCATTCACCCATAAATAATAATAAAAAAAAAACCTAAATTTTGATGATTTTTCCCAGTAAAAGTGCTGACTTCAGTTTGCATTTTGCAATGAATACTTCTTCTTCTTTTTTAATACATGCAATGAATACTTTGAACACACCTTGATTCGTATAGAATTTAGAAAGAAACGCGTGGTTATTAATTAGACACTACTGTCAAAAGGAAATTTTTGTTGAAGACCATGACCATTGAAACTTCTTTCACATAATGAATGTAATTATGACTTAGGACGCAGGGGCGGAACTATGTGTAAGGGTGGAGAGCCATAGCCCCCCCAAATTTTGAAATTTTTTTAAATATATATAATTATTTTAATGTTTTTAAAATTTAGTCTATAAAAATAAGAGTTGGCCCCCCCAAATATTTGATTTAGTTCAATGATGCTCTTAGAAAAAATAATTGATTTAATAGTTATAGAGACATAATATTATTTTCGCAATTCTATTTTTTATTGTAAAATGTGCTCTTATATCTGTTAAATATTTGATAAAGTTTGACATAAAACATGTTTGAATCTATATCCTTTTCAATTAGTTACGTGGCAATTAACAAGTAATTGACTCATTAAAAAAATAATGTCACTAAAACTACACATGAAATGTCTCTTTTGTTGCCACATAATGGGTTAGAGTAAGATAGCTTTAAATATGTTTGGAGCCTAACTTATTCCTTCAAATTTTGAATCATTCATGTTTTTGAAAATTTCATTAGTTCAATTGAAAGATTTTTTACTTACTTTAGTATAAAATTAGATAATTTGTATCAAAAATGACATTTTTTAAGAATTTCACTATAAAAATGGTAAAAATGAATTTTATTTGATGAAAAATTGCCATCAAACATAATTTTGATTGAAAATACTAAGCTCTTTTTTTTTTTTTTTTGGTGTGTGTGTATATATATATATATATATATATAACTTATCAAATAAAAAAATGTGTATATAATAAAAAAGCATGTGTATATGTGTATATGGGAGGTTGTTTTGATAAATATATTAGTGCTGCAACTTGGCCCCCTCAAATAAAAATTCCTGGCTTCGCCTCTGTTAGGACGTAGTCGCTACTACTAGTATGGCTTAAGAAATTAAAAAATCCAAGAACAAAAGAACAATTTTTTTTTTTTTTTTTAAAAATCCATGCTGGAAGCCCGGAAGTTTAGCCGGGTATTGAATCTTCATGATTCTCTCTCTCCCTCTCTCTTCATGAACAAAAGTATGCGATAGGAAATTTTGCGATTATGGTAAGACTGACTAGCGTAAAGGTTAGGCAAGTAGAACTTAGAAAAAACAAACTTACATAGAGACGACTCGTCAAAAAAACTTAATTATGCATTATATGCATGTATAAAGGACGACTCCAGCTCTAATTTAATTTTCAAAGTCCCAGTTGCGGTCCACCATATATGCATGTTTTCCATTTTATTGTATAGGTTTAATATTTGACCTTGAATTTTAGTATTTTTTGAGAATTCAACTTTCACGAACTGTATTTAAACAGCTACTTTTTGCTCATGAAGACACATCAATTGAGAAAAAATACAATTTATCCCCCAACATATAGTTCAAATCATAGGTTGGGTGCCTTTAAAATTACTATTGGCAACCGTACTTTCATTTTGCTACTATCATATAGTATATGTTTTTAGAAAGTGAATGAAAATGAACCCACATAGAAAGATGTTTCATATTGTTCTAAAAACAACTATAGTATTAGTATTGTTGTGCTTATTGAAAGAGAGTTCAGCAGATCCACAGATTAATCTGTTAAACAAGGGTTGCAGCACATACACTGTAGCTGATTTGTTGGACTTCAACACCAATCTGAACGCAACATTCTTGGACCTCAAGGAACAGCTGATCAACAACAACAAAAGCAACCATTTTGCCACTTCTCAACAAGCAAGGGGTTCAGACCCAGTCTATGCCATGTTCCAGTGTAGGAAGTACCTGTCTATGGATGATTGCATCGCATGTTTTAATGCCGCCACGTTTTATATCCGCAGTCACTGCAATGCATCCAACGGTGCCCGTGTTACCTATGATGGCTGCTTTTTAAGGTAACATTTAAAATGCTTGTTTTATGGATGGTAGTGACAAGTCGAATCAATATTTTATAATGAACTCGTATTAACAATATCCAATTTTGTCAAGAATCTTGTAACTTAATTGGCACTTCTTAATATTTCAATGAAGATGTTTAGGATTTAAATCTCATATCCCTATCTATTGATAATAGCAATAATTTAGAAAGTGATGCCTATTTATTAGTCTAACAGAAGAAAAAAAAAAAATTCATGTTGGATATTTTTTAATTTTAATTTTGTTGGTTAAGGTATGACAGCGACGCATTCTATGACCAAACCACAATGCCTGGCCATGTTGGTTTCTGTGGGAATCGGACTGCATCTCAGAGTAATGCATTTGTGGAGACAGTGGAGAGAGTGCTAGCAGAGCTCCAAGTTGCAGTCCCAAGAATTGATGGTTTCTTTGCAGCAATCAAGAAGAAAGTGGGTGGTGGTGGTGGTGATAGTGATAGTGGTAATAACATGACAGTGTATGGTGTGGCACAATGCGTGGAGTCAGCCAGTAAAGGTGGTTGTCAAGATTGCTTGAAGGTGGCGTATGGCAACATTGAGAGATGCCTTCCTGAAACTGGTGGTAAGGCAGTGGATGCTGGGTGTTTCCTGAGGTATTCAGACACACCATTCTTTGCTGATAACCAAACTACAAATATCACACCCTTTCTAAGAAATGGTGAGTAGTGAAACCACGTACCCCTCATCTATATTATTAATGCAGTAGTATTGGTACATACTCTCAGTATTCAATATTGAATGACTTCACTCGTACATGTATTTCCAATATTGGTTGGTGTTGCCATATTTTTTTTTGTAGGTAGAAGAAGAAATTCATCATTGGAGGAGGAGTTGGAGGTGTATGCCTTTTATTCATCATTGTATTCTTGGTTTATTGGTATAAACTATCAAGAAAGCGGAAGGAAGTGATTAGAGGTAAAGCAATGTGGATTTTGACAATCATATTTAGCCTATCAATCAATTTGATTTTGTAGGAAGGTGTTGGAATCGTAGTTATAAATTTACAATTTGTTTGATGATTGTTGACCTAAGTAATTTAGTTAAAAGGGTAAATTCTACTAACATACCCTGAAGTTTGGGTTAATACCAACCAGGTCTAAAACTTTTCAAAACTGGTCAATTTAGATATCTAAAGTCAACTTAGTCCATAAACAGTAGTTATTTTTTCTCAACTGGTTTAGGGGCTAAGTTGACTTTAGGAACTAAACTAATTAGTTTTGAAAAATCTTGGACATGATTGATATTAGACCAAACCTTAGAATATGTTAATGGAATTTACCATAGTTAAAAATAAAGAGAAAAACAACAAAAATAGTTTTGTTTGAATTCAATTGTGCCAACATCCTTGGGGCAACTATTTTTTTAATGCAATCAAAAAACTAGGGTTTTGATTCTCAGTCAAAACCTTAACTTTTTTTAGAGAGAGAGAGAGAGAGAGAGTCAACACCTTAATTAGTACTTTGGAATTCCCAATATATCTTTATTGAAACGCAAGGTACGACCTTTTCAACCTATTATCCGTTGCTCCACTCATTACCCATTTCACGTGTGAATAAGTTTAGTGCTATAAACTTTTCTATAACTTTGTCACAATTTTGTTACATGATGACTTGTGAGTGGTGAAATCATAGATCCACATAAACCCACTATTTTAATTTTACAACTCTCACAAGTTGCTATGCAGTAAAGTTGTAACAAAATTGTGGAAAAGTTTGTGGTACTAAACTTATTCTTCCATCGTATGGAACCTCTATACTAGATATCATTATTACATTCTCGTTCAAAATATGAGCCCCACTCTCTCACACAATTCCTTTTTATTTTGATTACCTTTTTTTTAACAATATCCTATATATTTTCTAACTCGCTAGTGCCTTTTCCTCAACCCTTCTGTCTTCAAATCATAGTCGATTGCGAAACATATTCTGATTTCAAAAAAACATTTGTAGTTTTTTTCTGTAAACTTGGGTGCCATCTATTGCAATATTTAAATAAACTTAAAATTTTAACATTCAAAATTCTTCGGTAATTGTTTTTATAATAGTTGGACAATATTTAATCCAAAAAAAAATATAAGCGAATGAGTTTGATTGGACATAACAATATTATAGTAATCTCTAATATCATGTGAGGGTTTCTACTATTTTGTAAGGAATAATCTAGACTCAAGCATTCTTTTTTAATTTTATTTTTAATTTCTACATCATGTATGATTACACATAGGAACCAACCATACTTTTTACCACGCAACTGAATCATTAATTAATCTATAAAATGGTTCAATTAGGTCCTTACCCTAATCTAGGTGTTTACGTGCCATCTGATTAGGCACATTCATATTGGAAAATGTCCACATTAGTCCTTTCAATTTGTCCCCTTTTTCATCTAAGTCCTAAAAGTTTAAAAGTAGCAACTAAATCATTAATTAATCTAAATTTTTTTAAATAGATCCTTACCCTAAGCTAGACATTTATGTGCCATTTGATTCTAAAATTTTTTATCTATCTTTTTAGAGCATCATTAGACTAGTTCAAAATTCAAATAAATTAGGAGGGTCAAAGTTAAAATTTTGCTAGTTTAAAAAAAATTAGGAGGGTCAAAGTTAAAATTTTGAATGTCCAAATTATAGAAAACACCCCCTCTCCTAGAAAAATTCTAGGGACACGCGCCCATTCTCACACTCAATTTCACAATTTGTTGAAGTGTACCACTATGGTAGACACTCTATGTTCATTCATGTTTACATGGACTACAATTTTTTATCGATCACTTATAATTGCACAAATCATCAAGTTGTTAAATTGAGTGTGAGAATGTATGCAGGTTTAGTAAAATAGTAGTTATGTAGCAATGATGAGCCTCCAACTAGGTCACGTGGAATTATAGTTCAGTTAGTCAAGTAGCATAACAATTTTAATTCACCTCAGTTGTGCATGTATCTTATAAAATACCTAGACATTTTTATTATTGTAAATAAGCTAGTCAGATAAAACATCATCATTAATATTATGGTAAGGACTAAATTGGACCATTTTAAATTAATCAAGGATTGGATTGCTTTAAAAAAAATTAAAAATAAAATAAAATAAAAACTGAAAAATTGAGCCAACCTTTAAGGATCAAATATATTCTTTACCTTCTCTCAAAAACATATATATATATATATATATATATATATATATATATATATATATATATATATATATATATATATGTTACCCTTATTTTTTCAACACCAATGTAGAAGCCAACCAACAAAATAGGATCCTCTCCATCCTTCTCCATTTCAAGTGAAATGAGGAGAATCTATTTCAAAATTAATATTTTCTTTCTTATATTTAATGGTGTATATGGTGCCATATCATTTAAATTTTTTTATAGTTTGGATACATACCTCCATTATAGTTTTAATCTTTCACCAATGATTTATCGGAAAAAATTGGCTTTTGCCCTTTTTAAAAAAATAATCCAGCATTTTGTCCTATTTTCGAAACTAATGAGGGAAATGCCCCTCTTTTGAAACTCGATTTTCTCAAAATCGAGTTAAGCCCTATAGTGACTTTTTAAGAAGCCTATAATGACGTTTTAAAAACCTATAGTGGCGTTTTGTAACTCGATTTTCATGAAGTCGAGTTATAGGTAAAAAAAAGAAAAAAAAAATTGCATATAACTCGACTTCATAGAAATCGAGTTACAAAAAGCCACTATATGTCCTTAAAACGTCACTATAGACTCCTTAAAACGCCACTATAAAGCTCTAGAATTTTTTTTTTTTTTTTTATAACTCGATTTTGAGAAAATCGAGTTTCAAAATATGGGAATTTTCCTAATTAGTTTGAGAAATTGGGCAAAATGCTAAAAAAAAAAAATTTTTTTCTTGAAAGGGGCATTTGCCCATTTTCTCCATGATTTATCTATACAAGTTTACTACATATAACACTGATGGATTTCAACTACTTTCTTTTTTTGACAGATGGCATATTAGGAGCATCTGAGTTGCGAGGCCCTGTGAATTACAAATATAATGTTTTGAAATCAGCTACAAAAAATTTTAGTGAAGAAAACAAATTAGGTGAAGGAGGCTTTGGTGAAGTATATAAGGTACGTAAGACTAGAGAAAAATATGAAATTTTAGAAAATATTACATGCACGTCGTGTATGATCATTTAATTTTTCAGTGAGCTTATGCCATTTTTATGAATTTAGGTAACCTAGTTGCCATTAAATCTATCATATTGCGTAAGTTTCAATTAACTTAGCTGGTAACGAATAAGAAATTTAGAGTTTAGACCTCACCTACATAAAAAACTAATTGGTGTCTTAGACTGGATGATAAAGAGTAATCATCATGGAACGAATATCACAAATTGAATTTCTATGTGTGTGCATATACATATATAACTCAAAATATTGATCTCATCTATATGACTCTTTTTCTTGAAACTAGTTGACTACCATAACCATAGTATGTGCCATGTGAAATAGCTACTATTAATCATGTTTCGATAATGGACAATACTTACATTAAGTTAATTCTCTGTTTTTATTACAACATCAAATAGGGTATTCTTAAGAATGGGAGAGTAGTTGCAGTGAAGAAGCTAGTCATAGGCCAATCCCGCAGAGCAAAGGCAGATTTCGAAAGTGAGGTCAAGCTGATAAGTAATGTTCATCACAGGAATCTTATTCGTCTTCTTGGATGCTGTAGCAAAGGACCAAAACTACTTCTTGTCTATGAATACATGGCAAACAGCAGCCTTGACAAATACTTATTTGGTAACCCCTCTCTAATCTCGAGAAAACTTGAATGTTATTGTAAGAGAATAAGAACATTGTTATTCTAGGAGTTCTATTATATAGGTTGGTGTCAATCTAGCTTATAAATCACAAAATTACACACCTTAGCACAAATAGTGTAATAAGTTCCCTTTTTCCCTCTTTCTCACTTTGAGGATGAAGTTCACTTGTCAAAATTTATTTATTTACTTATGGATTTAATTAAATTTTTTTCTGTTTGTGCATTTTGTCCATGAGAAATAGGTGAAAGAAGGAGCATTCTCAACTGGAAACAACGTAATGATATTATAGTTGGCACAGCTAGTGGTCTTGCTTATCTACATGAGCAATTCCATGTATGTATCATTCACAGAGATATAAAAACCAGCAATATTCTTCTTGATAACGACATGCAGCCAAAAATTGCTGATTTTGGGTTGGCAAGACTTTTGCCAGAGGATCAAAGTCATCTCAGCACCAATTTCGCAGGAACAATGTAAGTCAAAATAGTAACTAATTACCAAAAGAACAAAATTGTGACAATTTTTAGTTCAGAGTCCAAGGGAATTTGTAATTGTATTAGACAACATTTCTTACTAAGTTCATGTACATCTATAATTTTAGAACATTAATTCATTTTTGCAAAATACCCAATCATGGGAATTAAAAAGTAAAGAAAACCAAAAGGCAAAGAATTTTTTTTTTTTGGGGGGGGGGGGGGGGGGGGGGAAGGGGAATAACATTGCAAAGGCGTTTCTAACACCAAATATATATATATATATATATATATATATATATATATATATATATATATATATATATAAATGATGGTGTAAAAGATTCTAAAGAGTAAATAATTGAAAATTTTCCAAGTAGATTTCTGGATCACTTATTTAATCACATCTCATTAGTTTCATGAGGTTACTGGATGACACTAGCTAGCAGTCTGATATCAAGACATCATCAACATTAGAAAATCACCCAGGGAATATCAAATTAGATGGTTAATTGAAATTTGAGAATTTCAATCATATTTCAATATAAGGTTTTTAGTTTAACAAGTAAATTGATTTACATGTTACTACAAATGTAATCAACTGATGCAAGATATTTGTGCATGCGGATGGGGACCAATTGTTAGCAGAAGCTCCATTACGGCCTTTTTTGGTTCTACAAAATATGTATTAATTAGATCCCATCTCGTTACTCACCAGGGGATACACAGCACCAGAGTATGCAATCCAAGGTCAATTATCAGAGAAGGTTGATGCATACAGCTTTGGCGTCGTTGCCCTCGAAATTGTTAGTGGCCAAAAGATTACCAACGTGAATGTTGATGCTGACAGTGAATATCTACTTGAACGGGTATTGTTCTCAAAGCTACATACCTCCTGTTAGCAACGTAGAACAATAAGAAATCGAGGTAATAAGTATCAAGTGCACGTACACATTACTACTTAGTGCTCATTTTTTTAATAAGAGTCAGTGGACACAACTTTTTTGGTACTTCTGCCTCAATCTTGACATGTGCAAGTATGAATGGAGGGAAAAAGTGGTAGATCTATGTGTGACGTAGTAGAACTGTTTTTTAATTGGATAAAACTGGGCTCCAAATTAGTTTTTTTGAGTGGGGGAACAACCCTTTTAACTTGTTAAGTGACCATTTATCTGTGCTTCTAATCATATATTCAAAAGTCTTATGATTTAATGACATTACTAATATTGTGGCAACATCTCCAAAAGATTTGTGATAATAAAGAGAGAATCGATGTGAGGCATATTAATAAACTATAAGAATTACTAAATAATAGGCTAAAAAAGATTCCTCAAATAAATTTTAAAGAAAATTTTGTCCTTTCCTAAGAGGAAATTACTCATTAATGTCTCATAATATTTTTCCCAAAAAATGGATAAACTGATATAAGGTAGCTGTTATGTGTTTATGTTACCTAAATTACAAGTGAGAAAAGGATTCAAGTTAAATAAATAGTTTTCACTAAAATTTCCTTTGGGACTAATAGAACAAAGCTTAAACTTCCTATTTTACAAGTTGATTATGCTTTATCATATGACATAGGCCTGGAGACTCTATGTGAATGATATGCACTTGGAGTTGGTGGACGAAAATTTAGCCCCAGATGAGTATAAAGCAGAAGATGTGAAAAAAATCATAGAGATAGGCCTCATGTGCACTCAGGCATCAGCTTCCCTGAGACCCACAATGTCTGAAGTCGTCGTTTTGCTCAAAAGCAAGGGCCCTCTGGAGCATAGGCCGCAAAACAGAGACCTGCCTTTGTTGATTCTGATACAAGAGTAGTCCATGGAGACACATCCACCTCCACCGGCTCCTCTAGTTCCAAGGCCACTGCCTCCAACTCTCAGCTCTCTGGTCGTTGAGTTGTAAATGTGCAAAATTTTGATGTGACAAGTGAAAAATAAAGTCCATCAACATTACTATTCTGTTTGATTGATTTGACTTTTTTATTGAGCCACAGTTTAGTTTTATGTGAATTAAGAAACTCGTACGACTTGATCTTATGTGAATAAAGAAAATCATATTCGATTCAGCATTGTGAACATTAAATCAGGAACTGTAGCAAATCTAGTTTAGCAGCTAATAAATGTTAGTTGAGCTAGATCTTTGTACTAAAGTGTTTTTTTTTTTTTTTTTTCTGGGAGACAAGTAGATACCAGGGGAAAGGGAGATGAGGTTTGAATCATAGACATGGGGCATCACAAATTATGTCACTACCATTGAACTATCACTTGAACCCTATTTGTACTATAGATTCTAGGAGTAATATATATATATATATATACACATATACAAGTAATACATAAACCTAATAGGACCAAGACTCTATAGGTTTTGACTACAAAAACCAAACTAAATAACCATTACAACCTGCAAACAAAGCCCAATAACAAAAAAAAACCCAAAATAAGACCCATTCAACCATAATTATAGCCCATGCTTACAATAGTTCATTTCTATAGTTAGGTTTCAGTTAAACGAATATAAAGAATGGGGACATTCCTAAATGTTCCATTATTTGTTGATATAAATTGGTTAAAGAGTTAATGTGGCTCTATGTTTCTGCTTCCCTATCTGCATACAAAAAATCAAATCCACAAAAGTGCTAAATCAAGCCAAGCACAGGCCTGGCTAAGAATTGCCTAGACAAACTTACAAAAGTTCAACTGCTTGACTCAAGCTTGAGCCAAGCCAATGACCAAACCTAGGTCAAAACAGCATAGAACTCAGTTCAGCTTTGCTTGAAGTATCCCTACACACACCAAATATTAGGAAATTACCAAGGCATGGCTAGCACAATTGATTTGAGGGAGGGTATTCTATTACTTTCTAAAACCTTTGCTATCAAAACCCAAAAATATTCAACCTCTATATATAGCCTAACAAATCTGGTATTACAAGGCACCAACAAGTCAAGGAAAAAAAAACACCGAGAAAAACCATCCTTCCAGACATGCTTTTTATGTATTGATTCATTCATTGTAGATAACCCCTGTATCAAATCATTTAATAAGCCTAATAAGATTGTGATAATTATGAGGATCACAGTGACAAGAAGAATAGAATTATTATATATAAATATAAAGGTAATAACAAGAAGCAAATGGAGCTGGAAATAACAACTTACAATCTACTATCGCTAGAACCAAGGTTAAAGATTTCTTCGACCTAATTGCCATGCAAACTGATCAACAGCTGCCATAGCACGAGATGCTGATCCAATAGAACCATCATACCTGCCAAACAAGGGTGAAAGTAAGCAAAAAGGTTAAAACCCTTTGAAAAGTTATATCCTCTTGTTCCCCATCCCATATCCCATTCAAATTTCCATCCTAATACCTAAATGTATTGAAAGTATACATTAACAAAATGCATTTAAGTGCATGCATGCTTACAATGCAACCAAGAGGAATGCTGCTGTTTGCATGATAATAGCACCTTCACCAGCAGGTTTTGAAGTGTTCATGCACCTTGCACAGAACCAATTCTCATGAATTGAAGTGACCAAGTCTGTCATCAAATCCCATCCACCAAACTTTAAAAACAATAAAGCAGCTATATCATTATAATTAAGATGTATAAAGCTTTATGAGACACAGGTTCAATGTATAAAACCTATTACATACGGATTGACATGATGTGATATGTCGAGCAAATTCACCATATAGCATAAAATGTTAGTCCCTAGCAATCTAGTGGCAACTGTTCCAAAACATGGTACAATATCCTCTATGCTTCAAATTTGATACATTCTCGGGGGAAAAAAGAGTTGGGGGGGGGGGAGGACAGGGATTTGAACCATGGACGTCTCAATTAGAAACACTAAAAAATGCTATTTGACAGAAATATCATTGGCTCCTCCATGCTTCAAATCAATAGAACAATCATTAGAATTGTAAAAGCTTTACAATACATATAGGTTATGTTTAAAAAAATTTAGATATGAAGTTGCATGATCCATTTGCTACATAGTTCTACTAGTTTTCTATAAAATGATAGTATCCTGGTACTGTGCAGTTGCTTACAGATTCCAGAACATATATTTTTCATTACCATTTTTATTTATATAAGTAATAAACATGTTAAAAGAGTGCAAAAAGGGTGCACAACCCTAGTAAACTAGAGGCATACATGATAAAATAAAAGAAGCTAACATCGAAAGTTTAGCAACTCAACAAAATCCAACATAGGAGAAAAAGTATAGCCATTATTGTTCTGAGGAACAAGAGATTGACATCTTGCCTGCACATTCACGTCCTTCAAAACAAAATGTGGGAATTTCATTCACTCCAAATACACCGTATTTTAAATAATATTATGCTTATGCTCTCCCAATCAACCCTTCCAACAAGCTAACAGATGTACCACAGTATATGTTTTTGTCCACATAACACCAAAAAGTGGATAAAAAGGGGGGAAAGACCAGAGATCTCTCACTATGGGACAATGAAGTACTAAATGATTCAGTCTTGCCATTCGTCTTGCACATACAGCACCAGACTACTATAATTAAATTTTGATTCCACATATATCAACTGTCAAAATCTTTCCCAAAGCTGCAGTCCGCACTAAAACAGCAATTATAGGTGATTCTTTCAGCTAACATATACTCCACCAAGAAAAAAAAAGAATTTGTCGTTTTTCCAGATCAGTTTTTTTCTTACATGTTTTCTGTAATGAGAAATATTAATAAACCTCCACATTGTTTTTCCATTACATATTAAGCAAAATATATCAATAATGAACTTGTTTTTCCAGAACATAGGCATTATAATTGCTGGTCACAGCCAAAGGATAACTTACACTGGTTTGGCCCAATAATGAAGGTCTCAGTTTGGAGTTTGTCACGCTTGATGAAATCCACAAATTGGCTCAATTCAATGGGATTTACTTTAATTCCTTCTTGTTTTGCACTGCAAGAATCTAGTCAACCATCAAATTCAGTACATCTAAACAAAATGAACTAAAAAACATGTAAGAGACATTTCTTGTGACTTACTCCTTGCGTCCATCCCATTTTGTTAGTCCAGCATAGAAGATCCAAATTTTTATAGGGATTCTATTGTCTTTGACATAAATAGTTATCATTTTCCAAAATTGCCATCCAAAAATTTACACTCAAATAAAGTAAACAAAAAAGGGTACTTTTTAGATAAAGTAACTGTTAGGAAAGTTATTAATAATCTGCCTGTTGACTTTTTGAATGGACAATACATTGGGACATCCCAAAATGAACAGTGAACAAACCATAAGTGGCAAAGGTAGCACGTAAAGCATTCGTAGAGCAACAGGAAATTAAAAAAAATAAAAACCTTATTTTTCCATTTAAGTATCACAGGTCATAACATAAAAAAGAAACGACATGTAAATTATTTGAAAAGGCAAGGCAAAATACAAAAAAATAGACACGCACATTTCATAATAGCTATGATGAATAGGGTGCAATCTATATCCAACAATCAAATTGACATAATTATTGATTTATTATTTCTTTAGAAAGAAATACATGCAAAAGCTAATTCTAATAATTTATCCTTTGTGGGGGTGGGAGGGGTGGGGTGGGGATGCCTTTTGGTCAAAGGACCATTAAATGTTAGCAATTACATTTTTTATTGATTTTAGTTTGAATTCAAGGATCTCTTGAGAAGAAGATAGTTTATGTTTCCAAAAACTATCAGAAGGCCCATCAAGGGGAGATTGTCACAGATTGCTCACATCATTCTTGGCTACAGAAGGGGTTACCAGTGCTGTTAGAGGAGAGAAGTTACATATGCACCTGGTGGGTCTTAAACCCACAAACTTTTCCCATCCTATTCTTAGAGCATTGGTAGCAGCTTACCAAAAACTTTCTCCCTATTTCAGGATAAGAACCTACTTTTCTTATTTTAGCTAACTATTTTTCTTTTTCACCCAAATCAAATTCCCTATTTAGAATCGTATTTCATTTAAATATTATTTCCTCATTCATTTTTTATTATTTCTCTCATTTTTCAAAACACCCACATTTCTTTATCACAGTGACCAAGACACAAAAACAATAAAATACGGATTTGGGGAATGAACAATGCTTCCTTAAATATTCACTGTAACAAAATCCTAAAACAGGAATGGATAGGAAGGCTGATGTAGGTTGTTTTTTGGGTGATTTTTGGTTTTGCTTACCTATATTGACCCCTTACCCTGTTTTAGGGAAGCTACTACCAATGCTCTTATAAAAGGAGATGCCATAGGATTTAACACTCACGAGCTAAATGTTAGCGATTACTTGTGAGCTTAGAGCATTATTAGATGTAGAATTACATATTCTTTTTTCTTTTATAAGGTTATGATAAATGGATCACACACACACAAACAACATTGCTCTAGTTAGCATAAATCTTGATTCGAAAATGAAGCTAACAGATGAATTTGCAAATTCAACACAAACCAGCACTTTACACTAACTCAATTCAAAGATTTAAGAGGCATGTGACATTAAAAATGTTGCAAAACAAAGGTTTTGCATGCTTCCTAAAATCTTTTTGACTTATTTGGCAAAAGGTTCAAAAGGGAAATTCAGCTAACTCACTTTTCTTTTCTTTTTTCTTTTTTTTTTTTTTCCAGAAAGTCTAGCTCACCCCCAAGACGAAACTCACTCAAATATCAACTTTTACACATCTTCAAACTCCATTTCATTTCAGAAAAATCACAACTGAATTAGGCACCACAAACCCAGAATTTCAAGAAATCTATCAAAAACTAACCGGACCTATATGATTGAGAATCCTAAAGGCTTCCTAAAATAAAACAACACAGCCAATATAAGATGACTCTAAAGAAAACTCAAATAATTATGCATCACAGGTTCACATGAAAAGAGAGTGCCTCCGTCATCCCTTAAAGGTGAAAGCTTGTGTTCAAGTTTCATGATTCTTGATGAGGATCCTGTTTCAGGATTTTTTTATGTGCATTGAGACGTCTTCCAAACCCATCTTCACATATTTCCTGAATTGATGAACTAACAATTCAAAAGTGAATTCAATCACTTTGACAGGTACAAGATCCTTCACCTTGATACAATGCATGAAAGTGAAATAAGGGAAAGGCAGGGACAATTAATGACTGCCTCAGTAAGATGAACTCATGGAATGCTATTAAGGTAGAGAAAATTTTCAAGTTTTTTAGGATTCATGTGGCTATACATAAAAGTATACTCATTGACTCAAAGATCTGATGTACTGTTCATTTTCATTTGTTAATAAAGTTCACTTATTACCTGTCCCATAAAAAATAAATAAATAAATAAATAAAAGGATTCCAAGTTGGTAATTGGGGAAATCTATGTGTGCTTGTGGTGGGTAATTGGGCTAGGAGAATTTATGGATTGTTGCAGAAGAAGGGGCTAGGTTAGGGCTAAAAATTGGCTAGAGTTTGATAGTATGATAGTAAAATGGAAGGGATTAGGGAACAGGATAACCAATGGAGAAGAAAAGGGAAAAAATGCTAGAGGCAAAGAAAGGAGAGGAGAGACAGAGAGAACAAGTTCTTCCAATTTATCAATTTTTATTCATACAACCCTAGAAACACATGGAACCAATGTAATATTCATTAAAACCTTAAAGGCTTCCATAAGTAAAATATAATCGCAATCAAAGTAATATGACACCATTATAGACTTAGCATATGTTTGGAACAAAGGAAGATGAGGGAAGGGGAGAAGGAGAGGGTGGCTGGAATGTAGTAAACATTCTCCTCTCCCTTCATCACCCCCATCCAAGCATAGAGTCAAACATTTGGGTAAAATACTTAATTACACCACCTCCTTGAGGTTTATTGAAATAACACTTTTCCCCAAATGTTTGTATAAATGACACTCCCCCTTGAGGTTTGTATAAATGCAAAAGTTGTCATGAGGGAGTATCATTTTGTAATACCTCAACGGAGATTGGTGTAATTTACCCTAAATATTTAAATTTCTCCCCTTCATCAACCTCCATCCAAACATTTAAATCATGGGGCCAAAAAGAGTGTATCATTAGAGCATAGTGTTGGGCATTGTGAAGCCTAGTTGTGTTTGATCCGGATTATGACTCAACCCGAAATAATATTATTACAATTTTTAATGGGAGATTTTCTAACGCTTAGTCCATAGAGCGGAGGCTTGAGCCGATAGGCCCAAGCCGTAACACTCATTGTGAATCCTATGTGCAGGATAAAAAAACTGTTGTTTTGGAGATTGGGGGGTGTTTGATTTGTGTTTTCAAACAACTATTTTCAGTTTTTAAACAATATTTCACGCATTTCCATACACTTTTTCACCCACACGTATTTCCACAAATGTTTTCAAACAACAATTTTCAGTTTTTAAACACATGTACCAAACGGACCATAGGGTTTTGATTTTTTTTTAGAGAGAAAACTTTACTATTTTTCTCTGAGAGTAGTGAAATCCCTGCAACTTTGTAGACGTAGGTAAATTGCCGAACAACGTAAATATTGTCTTGTGTGTGATTATTTTTCTTTGACGCATATTTTTTTCCTCTATTTTTTTTGCTTCTCACAGATCTAGGAATTTCATATGCATTCCCATCACATAGAGATTCCTATTATACTCACACCAAATTTTCCATGCCTTCATACTCCTATTATTGTCCTCCCAAACTGCACAAAGGATTGCTAACAAAGATTCTTTTGATCCTCTAAGCCACCAACTTTGACTCTCCCAACCCTCTATCAAGTCACCACAATGCTAGGCATTAGCCACTGGATTCCACACAAACCCAAAAATATGCCATAATATGACTGAAAATGAGGGGCAATATAGAAGCAATGATCAACAAACTGCCCATAAAAAACAAAATTACTAGATTCCCCCCCCCCCCAAAAAAAAAAAAAATTTGGGAATCGCTAATTCCTAAAGACCAAAATTTTCCCCCATCAAAATCTTGCCAACCCGAAGTTTACTAATGTCTTGATGTGTAGTATCTTTAGGAATTCAGCACTAAATTAGATTCTAGATGAGAACTTAAATGTGTTCATGGCTTTTTTTTTTTTTAATTAAAACAATGACTAGAACATGAAATGAAGAAAGATAAAACACTAAGTAATCACACCTAGGTTTTCCTAAGAAATCACTCTTTGGTAGGAGAAGGCAATCACACCCTCAAAGCTTACACGATAAGCTGCTGGAATTTTATCAAGAACAGTCTCACTATCGATGTTATTGACCACAATAAAGCCTTAAATAAGTTAGCTAAATCCTTTCTCAGAAGGTCTAGACTCTAAATAACCTATTACTAGAAAGACTAGATTTACTAATAGGGGAAAAAAAAGTACTTAAGAACTTCTAGACCATATAGGAAAAGGCCTCAAAACACAAGATAAGACCCATGGGCCTCTAGAAAAGCCCCTTCCAGAAAATTTAAAAACTACCAAACTATCCCTATTTTATTAAAACTGAACCAGCAACTTTCTAACCTAAAAAACTTAAAGACTAAAGATTTAATAATAACTAAAGTAACCTCAAAGGTGCCAAGAAGGTCCTGCATCAAAACAAGACCATAATTCTTGAATCTTGTATTTAATCTTCTTTTTCCTCAAACTCCTTCTTACTGTCTGCATCATGTCTTGTCCAACCCAGTCTCAAAACCAGCCTATCAACTCTAGGAGAAGAGAACGTCGTATGCCAATTGCAAGAAACCTACATCAGTCCACCGCATTGCCATCCCTTTTTCATATGAATCCGAAAGAAATCTCAAACATCAATACTAGAATTCCTATAGCATCTAATAAAAGCTAGAGATGAAAAGAGAATGTGACAACAATAATCCAAATAGATGGGAAACAACTGGGCATGAATTAATATACAACTTAAACATATTCGATATGCACCAAGGTTGTATTAGATTAGTGGATTTAATAGGAGGTGGTTACATTCCAATTTCATATAAATACACTTTAAATTTTCCACCCACAGCAAAAATTAAAACTTTTTTTCAATCCATGAAAGAAACCTAACCTCTAACATGTTACTCAAATTAGCACTGAAAGAGTTTGTCAAAACTCAAAACACACTGCCAAGAGCTTTTTCCAACAGAGACATCCAGAATTCAAATTCCACTCCCCCAACTATCGAATTATCTAAATATATATATATATATATATATATATATTCACCTGGGCTAGAATTTGAAACCCCCAAAACAAAATTTCAATCAAACAAGTATTGAGAATGGAGAAGCAATAACTAACAGTGAAAGCATGGATTTCATTTGGTATAAAATAACCAAATAAAATTAAAATAAGAAGTATGTATCTTATTAGTACTTACATTGTAGACAACAAGCGAGAGGGTCCAGTTGGGTCATAGTTAATTAGAAGAGCAGCTTTCAAGGGCTCACCTGCAAAGAAAGAAGCAATAATAGCAAATATTTCCTTAATTTTTACAAAAATAAAAGCAAAACCAAAACATAGTACATAGTAGTTGTGGTTGGTATTGTGGGTTGTAATTACCAGAAGAAGAGGAGATATTGTTAGAAGCCCACTTGTCCCAAACTTTATGTACGAAACCCCATTCCATTTTTATTCTCAAACGATCTCTCAGTACTGGTAGATGTAGTTGTCTCTCTCAGGCTCTCAGGCGAGGCACAAGGTGTTTGATACTTTGATTTAGTTAAGGAAACGAACAATCTGGTTTGAATTTTATTAAGGTCTTTCCTGATTAAAAAAAAAAAAAAAAAAACATTATTGGGCCGCTTTTAGATGTGGATGTGGGCCCATAGGTTAATGCCCAATGGAGAATGGAGAAAGTTTAGTCCATCAGCCCAATAAATTTAGCCGCATACTATTTTCACAAAATATTTTACAACAGTCGAGATAAGTTGTGAATAGTAGACGTTGTTGTCTGTAATGAGCCTAAATGAGAACTACTAAACATGCAAACTCATTTGTTGTAAAAATTGTTATATTAGTAATATTATTCATTGAGAAATGACCCAATTACTTAGTTGAGGACAGTTAAAAATCATGTTTTATTATAAAAATTGTGACATGTAGCTAATAAGCCCTAAATTAAAGGAAATGAGACCAAGGTGTTCAATTTATGAACCCTTGTTTATCCAAAGTGTCAATTTGAAAGAAATATTATCATAATCCAATGGCAAATCTTTTTAAAGATTGTGTCATATTTAATGGGCAGAAAAATGAGATGATTTAGATTTAGTCTATGTATGCACAATCACCCAAATTACATCATGCTTCCTAGACGTTCTAGGCAATCCTAAAACAAAATCCACAATGGCCTGCTCCTATTTCCACTAAAGGATTGGTAAAGGCTGTAATTTATTATATACAACTTATTTTGCAACTATGATAATCCAAATTATTGGTTGAAAACTCTAAGTCTAACGTCAAAATGGTAATTTCACAAACCTATGGTTAAAATGTCATTCTTCGCTATCATGCAACTTTTATTATTTGATTATTTGGGGAGGAAGATTTAAATCTCAAATATCTTCGTTTGAAACATCAGGTGGTAGTGCCAATAAAGTTACAAAGTTCTTGACCACTATTACAACACTTAAGTTTGATTTAGGATGAAATTCATGCTAAAATTGGACCCTCAAAGGTAAATTGGTCATTTATTGCACAAAAATTGAAAATTTCATTAAGGAAAATACTAAAACTTGATTCTCATTGGATGAAGAACGTCCTTCAAAAGGGCTTGAGTACACATGATAAATGTTAATTAATTTTAATTCATCTTTGAATAGGAATAATTCTTATTAATTTAGAGATTAATTTTCATTGGTCCAAAGTAGGGGAAAATTAAGCATAAAAGCGTATGATGAAACCCAAATGATAAATTAATTAACAGTTTGCAAGTATTATTAGATCATTATTTGTTTTCGTTAAATGACTAATTAACTGATCATTAAGCAAAATATTAAAGGTTAAAGAGCTTGAAGGAAAACCTACCATCTAGAACCTGAACAGCCAACTGATGTAAGGTCTCAGTGTGTTGATCACATAGAGTCTTAGTATTTTCATTGATCTTGTTCTGAAATTGTTAAAATTTTGAACCAAATTATTGTTCAATTAAAAAAAAAAGTGCAAAAAACAACAGCAATCACATGCTTTCATATTGCCATTTCTAAATCCATGAAGCTTTTTCTAACGGTTCCTGTTGCAGATTCAAATCTGAACTAATCCAATTGCTCTTCGTATTTCTAAAACATAGTTTTGTTTTTTCAATTTCATTTTCAAAATGCTAGATGAAAGCATAGAAAAATTTTCTCTCTAAATTGCTAAAGTGAAAAAACAAAAAATCTTAAACCTAATTTTTTTTTTCAAGTGCATAGCAAATTAGCTATGAATGATGTAGAAATTGTCATAGTTGAAGGACCTATAGGCTCTTCCCCACCCCAATACTGCAATTTGTTAAATCTATCTTTAATACATGACAATATGGTTGCACTTTAACAATGAACAAACTCTAAAGAAAAAAAAAAAGATTATATCAAACATTTTGTCTCTATCACTCTTACTCGTTTAAGTATGTAGATCATATCAACATGCTCTGTCTCTGTCACCTTTTACTTGTTACTTGCCTTTTGTATGTTTTAGTATCTATTATAACATATAAAAGGAGGCTCAATCATATTATTCTTACCATGTTTCACAATGAATGACAATTTCCATTTTGAGGGTTCCCTTTCTTCCCTTGAAAATTTTATGACATCTTAGGCATCTTTGCTATTTTGAAGGTATCCAGACACACCTAGTATATGGACAAAAGAGCAGGCTGAAGCATGGAAACCCATTGTGGATTATGTTCATGCTAAAGGTGGAATTTTCTTTTGTGAAATTTGGCATGTGGGAAGGTTTTCAAATCAAGGTTAGTCTTTGACTGAGACCACCTTCATATGTTCTCTTCTAATATTGCTTGTTGACAATTGAGCTTTTGTAATGGATGGAGAGAATTGAATGTTTGCAATATGCTAATTACAAAGACTTTATGGTAAATGATTCATGAATTGCAAATGAGTAGATTTGGGCTTTCTATACCATATTGTGTTTAATTAACTAATAATTGTTGTTGATCCTAAAGGAAGTATTGCAGGTGAACCTATTTGGTAAAAATCAAACCAGATGGAAGTTTTAAAGTGGAACATTTGTGGAACCCCACCTTGTACTGTACAATCATGTGAAGCACATAATGGAGCTATTGTGTCTTCTTGATCCAAAAGAATCATTAATTTTGTCTCTTACTTTTTCTTTTTCTTTTTTGTGATTTCCAAATCAATAAAGGTCTTGTCAATTACTTATTTAGATAAATGTTTTGTTTTTTTAAAGGAAAAAAAAATCTTTGCGAAGAATGATCTTTTTCTAAGTAATTTAACAAATCATAACTCTCGTTTTTCTAATTCTTTAAGTGGTGATTGATGATTTCTTATCAAACTCATGAGATTTATTTGGATATTTATTTTTCTTTCATATTGTTGTCTATAGGTTTTTAGCCAAATGGTCAAGCTCCAATTTCTTCCACTAATAGGCCTGTGATCCCTCAAAATCTCTCTTTGATTATCTCCTTCACAATGACTATCAGACTATTTGGAGGTATATTGGATTGAAGTTTGTCACTGGACAATCTGTTTGTCTTTATCCATTCAAGCATTTCAAAGTGCCAATTATGTATCAGGTGATGCATAAACTTTCTGCCTCTATAATAAAATTACATAGAATGATGGCGAAGGCTGTGGCTATTCTTGGCAGTAGCAAGGGTGCCTGTGGCACTATCTACTTCACTTAGTAAGGAGAGGGTAGCTTGAAATTCCTATATGTGCCTGTGGCACTATCTACTTCACTTAGTAAGGAGAGGGTAGCTTGAAATTCCTATATGATATATTAATAAGGAAATGTAAATTTCTATTTTCATAAGTAAGGTTATGGTTTTCATTTCAAATTTTTGAGGCGCAACTACTGTGACTAGAAATATTTCTGGCAGCCTTTAAACCTAGACTCCATGGCTGGCTTCCTTGTGCATGTTTTTGGGGGCACCATTACTTCTAACTACACTGACTGGTGTATTCCAATGACCATTATATTTATTTCTTTGTACCTAGAGCATATTGGGGAAAAGTAAAGAGTAATTCCCACTTAGTTCCAATTAAAGGCCCTTTTGTCTTTAATTTTTATAATTGTTTTCTTATCTATCTGCTTGCAGGACCACATTTCAGTCCTGCTGGCAAAGAGCTTGGTGCTCGTGAGGATGAGAATTGTCATGTTGGTGATCCGGGGAATGTCAGGGGCTGTTTGGCACTGTTGTTTAAACAATAATTTTCAGACTTCTTACATGTATTTCTATAACATTCAAACGCGTATTTTCAAAATACTGAAAACTGAACATCAATACTTATACACTATCACTAGATGGGCCCTCAATGTTGGTAATGATGGTATGTGTTGTACTTAACTCTATAGTGGCTTGAAGTTCCATTAGATTCTATATTCTATTTTTGTATTTGGCGATTGATTTTGCTGTTAGTTAATTGGTAAGAAGGCTTGAGATAGGAATGTATTCTTTGTGCTTAACCTCACCACTATCCTTTTATTTTTTATTTTTTTATTTTAATAATCAACAACCAACACACAACAGGTAACATCACACCTCCCTAAACCCATTTTTCCTTAAAACCCTTGGGGCAGCGACAATGAGTTTACTCACTTAAATATTAATAAAATTAAACATAGAAGTTAAGCAGTTCAACAATAAGGAAAACTATAAAAGCAATTGGAAGTAGCAACCAAACCCTTTAACTTTCACCAAAATAAGGATCACAAAGTGCGGTTATTTAGCAGATACCAATTTAAGTATGAATATTTCTGATAACAAATCTTGTAAATATCCCAGCTATAGTCTGCTGACTCTGCCCATGCTGATTTACCATGCCAACAATGAATAATTCATATGCCTACCACTGAAGAATAAAAGTTCCTCTTTTTCTTTTAAATGACTTCATCTAATATGTATGTTTTGCCTTCTCCTTATCTCTGTACCTTACAAATAATAAGCCTATCTCATTTCAATCTCCATATCATAAGGAAACAAGTACTGTTTCTACGCACTCCTTTATGTAATAGTAAGAAGTACCCATACACCTTGTCCTCTGCTACACCCACATAATGTAGCATCTGAAGCAACATCCTCAACAGCAGACCTAAAAAATCTGTTCTTGAGCATGTAATCTAAGCTGCAGCATGGGGGTGTTTGGGGGGAAGGGTGGGGGAGAGAGAAGCTAATAAGAAGTTCATTTTAAGAACTTTATAGGATGTTGGCCCTACTGTACTACAAACTGACTGATCTAATGCAAACTCTGAAAATGAGCACCTTTAAGCAATAGATTTACTGCCTTTTCAAGCGACTATGAAGCATTGCGTAAATCAATTTGATGTTTCATGCTAATGAATTGTGCTATCTGATGTAGAGAAATCCACAACTACTAGGAAGAGTAACAAGCTCCTAACCACAAAGTTCCCATTCCAAAGTATTGACAATAAACATATAAATATATTATGCATTTTGAAAAAATCTTGAAAGACTTTAGGATAGTTGAATTGTGATGGAACATATTTATTTATGCATTCGAATAAGTTGTAAGAAGAACTAATGGTATATTTCATAAAGTGTATAAATTTTTTTTTTTTTTTTTAAATATAAAACATTTGACATTTGGAATCAAGTAGAATGTTATTGAAACAACAAAACAGACTACACGGCCCTAAAGGGCACAAAGTTACCAAAAATGAACCATAATGCTAATATCCAACTCAACTTAATAAGTTACCAATAAATAAATAAAAATACTCAACTCAACTCAACTCAGTCCTATTCTCAATAAAATGGGATTGACTACATGAATTCTTCTATACCAACTCGGCTCTATATAGTGGGTTATGGGTACCTTGTACCATAAAGCATAATGCTAATGTTTTATCAAAAAATGATATGGATTTTAAATTTATTTATTTATGGACAGAATCCTATGACATGGTTAATTTTAAAAAATGCGTAGGAGATGATTGTATTTTTTGGATTCCCTGTGAAAAGATCTTGAAAGGGGGGAATGTTAAAACAAGGAATTATAATATAATTTCTTCATAAAAGTAATACTGTAATGTCATTGGCAATTTCTGGGTTGTGTTTGTTAGTCAAGTACTAATGGACTAAGAAAGCTAAAGCTAAGGTATAATCTATAATCAATTCGTTTAAGTATATTATTTTTTAATTCTCAAATATTAAAGTTGTTTTACTTGATTGTGTACTTCTGGCTTAGATCGATTTTATTTGATATGCATTTATTTGTTTTAAGGGTTAGTATTTGTAGTTTGTGGGCAAAAGAAAGAGATTGAATTTCATCAACCCAAGTTCTCACATTTTAATTCTCTTTTTTTGATTAATAAAAATTCTCTAATACTAATTGGGAAAAAAAAAAAAGTCTTTGTTTCTCCATAACTTATAAGATCCTGCTGTAGTGGTGGCTATTTCAAGAGATGCTTTAAATTCAAATCAATATGTTGATCAAATCGCCTAGCCAAAGCATCCAAAGACTATATGATGTAGGACAACCTAGGCTTCCCACCTAGATTAGTCCTACCGATGAACCTTAGGCTTCCCACCTAAGGTATTTGGAATCACCACCAAACAAATAATATGCAATCTCTGCAAATGATCTCAATAATCATAATAATAGTCTGTCCTACAAAAGAAATCACCTGGAGCTTTATATGTAGCTCCCAGGAATCACAAAGATAAGGATAAACTTTCCTAAACAAATCCTAAACAATTTCAAATACTAATCTAATAATCTTAAACAATCTCAAATACTAATCCAATAATCCTAAACAAATGATAATGATAAACTACTAATGCTAACCACACTCAAATACCAATCCAAACTAAACAAATAACTACATTACAATATGAAATTATCCACTGAAAATCTAAAATGAAATATTGAAATAACTTTTGGTTATGCTCCTGCATTACTATAATTATGAAAAACAATAACTCAGCCCTCAAACAATCTTTAAATTTTCAATGTAGATTTAAACAATGTTTCTTTCTAATTGTAATTTGTGATTTATATTAATGATGATTTTAGGGTCCTCCAACTCATGAGAAGTATGCAAGACTTATGTTTCTTTCTCATTGTGTGTCTTCCAACCCAAATTGGTACAAGAAGAGAGAAGCTTTGACATGAGGTTGATAGCAATGCCGGCTCAAGGCCTAGGCAACTTAGGCCTAGGCCTAAGGCCCCACAACAAATAAAAAATTTCCTTACTAAAAAAAGGCTCCATCTCCCTTAGTAAAAGGTCCAAAATTTTATAAAAATATAACATTTTTTAAATAATTGGTACTTTTTTTTAAGAGTGATGCTAAAAATACCACAAATTTTATTATAAATTTAACTAACATATCACCAATCACATAAAAAAGTAATTCAAACACAAATAAATTAAGTTATTGAAATTCATCAATTACAGTCATAATCACATTTATTGTGAACATTTTGTAGTATTTTTAGTATTTTTCTTTTTTATTTCTAACAAGGCTTTTAAAATAAGAGACCAATAAAAATTTAACCCAATTGAAACCCTAAGATGTTTCAAATAAAATGATACAAATGTGATAAATCACCAATGATGACTAATCTCTTACTAAGCCACACACCAAATAATATCTATCTATCTCTTTCTCTTAAAAAGAATATATAAAATTAAAATTTAGATTACAACTGTACTTAACTATACATAGTCATATATCCAAATTAAAGTATGTTCCTTTTGATTCAACTATAATATTCAATCTTCTATTTGAAATTAACCTTACTTTAGCTAGTATTTACATCAAATTAGTCTTAATTTAATTGGTATTATATAATTTTATTTAATTAATGTTTACATATAAAAAGATCCCATATAAAATTTTTGCCTTAGGCCCCAAATTTTGTTGGGCCAACCCTAGTTGATAGTCATTAGTGAAAAGCTTCCAAATCCAAGTTTTCAATATATATTCTCTCTAGATCTGTTTATGATTTTTGATACTTTGCGTTCTTTTTGGGTGGTATTGGTAACTGGTAAGTTCAAAATGCTCCTTTTCTTTCTTAGTTGGTGAATAAATTTATAGCTTTAATCTTGTGCTTTCTCCATCACATCTCTCTTATATTCCATTTATGGCTATTATGGCCAACATTGTGTTTGTTCTATTTTGTTTTGAGTGTATTGCATCCATGTTGGTGTGTATCATATTTTTATGTTTCTTATTTTACTCATTGATTGTTTAGTGAAATATGACACCGGAGCATTGTTTCTCTTTGTGAGCATGTGTGTGAATTTAGGTAGTAATACACATAAGAAAAGCTAATTGTGTGATTTTCTTTTGATGTTATCAGTGTGTGGCTGATGCATTGCTATCTATATAAAATGTTTTAATTCTGTTTTCAGTGAAGAGATTTTGGATTGTGACTTTTAATTTCTTCTATATTTTCTTGAGTAAACCAGTTTCTTTGGAGTTGATGGACCTCAAAATTAGATTGGCATTTCTTTTTTGTTTTAAATAATATCTTTTTTGTTGTTTTATCTCTTTGATTTGATTTTTTTTTTTTCATTTATTTCTTTCCTAATTGTTTGGTGGTACATTTCTTAGTAGAATAGCAATTACATTTATCTATGGTGTACATTGTGGATCATATCTCGATGGTATTTCCATACTTTTAAATTCAATGGAAACATTTCCAGGATTAAAGACTGCATGACATTATAGCTCACTACATCAATTTGGTGTGTATGTATATGTATCAAAACATGTTTCAAGAGTTAAGGGTTCCATTTAATGATATTTTTCTTTAATAATTTGGAATCAAAGGATTAATAATTAACATTAATCATTCACTCATGTATGCAATTAATAATTACAAATATTCTACATCTCTTTTTTATAGAGAAAAAGAAGATGCATAAATACAAAGATAAAGAATCTCTTACAAATTAACTATAAGAACCATTCGTGTCATTTATTACAAAATGGGCATCAATTATATTTACCACCTATATAGAATTGTCTAAAACAATATTACAAAAGGCTCATCTAACTTTTTGACTATGTACACTTTCCTGTCAATAATAACTTTGAACAAAGCTACAATGCTACCAAAAAAAAAAAAAAAAAATACAATGATGAATACTATTTACATTAGCAGCTAGCATTTGTTGATAACAAGAATTAGTCCTCCATGCATAGTTGTCCCTTAAATATTTGCAAAAGGGTCTATGATGCTTCTCGCAAACTTATCTTATCCTCTCCCCCCTCCCCCCTCCCCCTCCTTTTTTTCTTTTTTTTTTTTGTTGAGAGTTTGAGTTTATGCTTCGTAAAATCTCTCATTCGCTAAGTCACTTTGTATTTTAGACTGCACACATTGAGGTTGAGGATAAAGCTTCAAAGGATGGCAGGATTGACATTAGGGAACTCAGCTTTTGAGCTGATAACTTTGTGATCTGCATCGTTATAATGCATGCCTATGACGAATCAAGCCCTGAATCTTTTCTTTTCATTGATTTGGATGAAATTTATCATTAGACAACAAGACCATTTGTATATGGAAGATGGATATAAAGGAAAAGCATTACTATCCAAATAAAAGATTCCTAAACATGTCCCTTGATACACAATCACAAAAACCATCATGAAGCTACTAAAAATAAGGAAATAAAAATATTAAACCTAAAACTCTAACAATTTTAAAAAGAATAATAAAAATCTTCCAATAATGACTATTGAGTTCACATCTCATCCAACGTGAAATTGTTTATTGTACACATATAGATGCTCAAAGTAGAATTCTTTTGCAATATGATATAGATGCTCATAATAGAATCAACATTGAATGTATCAAAAAAAAAATTTCTTGATTAAGTGTTGAATACATAAGCAATGGGGAAAGACACCCAGCACACCATTTGGTGCAGTGGTGCCTTTTTCTTATTTTGAAGACTTGATAAATCATTAACTTTATTTTCTTTATTTCTTATCAAAGCTTATTTTACCTATAACTATCATTCATATAAATGATAAATTTTGACATTAATCTATAGTTCTGGGTGTTCATGTTAAATGGTAACAAGGTTGTGGCAAGTGGGGTTGCAAGGGTAAGGGCAATCTATCTTTTGGAAGGGCCTTCGGTCATAATACCAGTCTCCAACAGCCTTTGCAATTGTCTGTAGAATTGTTTTTCATACAAAAAAATGGAATGAGTTACTACACAGCAAAAAATGGAAATCAACAATGAAAGGTAAAAAAAGAATATGAAGAAAAATGTGATAATAAAATAATTGATAAAATAATAGAAGAAGAAGAAATGGAGAAGATAAAGTTGCTTCTTACCGTTTTAGCCAGCAATGGAGAATCATCAAATAACCATGTCTCCTGCAATTCGGTTTGGCAGTGGTCATAGCAAGCGTCAATAAATAGTCCCTTAGATGAAGAGTTGCCAGCGTTTTCCAATGCTTTTAAGAAGTCAAGCCTAAACCCTGAAAACAGACATCAAGATAATAAGCCAAATTTCCAGAAGCCAGTTCTTATCATTACCAATCTTGTTCCTCAATATATAGCAATGGTATTCTATATACTTGAAGAACTCTATTCTTGAAGACAAAACGACGTTGTTGAAACTCTATGCTTGCCTCCTTGAAAAATTGTTCAAGGATAAGGAAGAGGCTTTTGGTATTTCACCTTGCATGGTTTGAATTTGATCGTCTGAGCAGTTCTTTATATTACGTCTGCAGTAATTCCAGGTGCCATGAGGATCAACTATAGTTGGTACCAAAATGTTTTTAATCTGAAAGAAAACAATGAGTATAGTACAGCTCTTAGAGGAATGAAAGGGATTAATTTTGAAATGAAAGTAGATACTAAAAATAATAATTTCATTTATAGATATTTGTTACCATTTGTCATCAGTATGGGCAAAAAATTTGTGAAGTAGAATAATCACAAAAAAATAAAAAAGAAAGTAGACGTCAAATAATCACATGATGCTTTTCCATCATATTTTTCTTGACTTTATTTTTGTTTTTTTATTTTTTCTATTCCTTTGTCAGAGAAAGCTTCGCAAAAGCTTTTTCCAGAAACAGAATATAAGTTTTAGAGGGGAAAAATATCGAATGAAACATTCCAGTTACACCAAAAAAAAAAAAAAAAAAAAAAAAAAAAAAAAAAAGAAGATAAATCCTAAAATATAGTCACATCAAGTGAGTGAAGGTGGTACACCATTCTTCAAAGCACCAAGGCCTTGGCTCAGGTGGGGAAATGAGTGTGGTGGATTGGGGTTGGCCTTAGGTTCCAATTTCACTAAAAATCAGATTAACTTAAATTAGATTTTTAAAATGAAAACGAATTACCATTACATCAAGCAAAATGCCTGAGTCCAAAGGAAGATATTTGAAGTTGCTTTTCAAAGTTTAAACTATGTCAGTAATGTTGCTTAAGAAGTTATGATGTTATATATCCTCTAAGATGAAGGGACTTAGGGAGGCAATACCAATTTTATCCTTCTTTTAATTATTTATGGATGAGAAATGGAGTGGTCTCCATATATCAGAACCATCTCATGTTAAATGCAAATAAGTTCAAAAGCAAGTAAGATACCAATTCTTGAAGACATTCATACTTCTTAAACCAAGCTAGTGGCCAGTTTTCTATTTTTCAGTTTATACATTTATTTTACCTTCAAGGATAAGGAGCTATCCTATGTACATATTTGAAGGAAAGTTTAAAACATTTCTTGCAAGCAGAGGATAGTAACACATCAAATTGAAAATAATTTCAAGAAATAGTAACTTTGTCATGGAATACAATGAGCTTACCTGCCATGAATCATAGGCTGCATTTACAAAAATTATTGGTGTTTTAATTTCATGTGCCACATTTTGGGGAAAGAAACACTACAAAACAATTGAGAAATGTTGGTAACGTTGAAGAGCAAATGGTGAACTGTGAAACTAATAATATCACAATAGACACACTTACCAACTCTGGTTTTATTTTTGAAGTGCATGATGAAGGCAAATTCTTTGCTGAACCCTACACACCAAAAGAAAGATTTACATTAAGAATCAGGTATTGCTTATTTCTTTTATTGGTGGAGAATAGGTATTAATTTTTAAAATTGAATGAAAGCTTGAAAAAATGGATAAATTCTATTGTCTTGTTGGACATAAAAAAGAGACACTTGAATAAGTGAGCAACTAAAAAAACAACTGCAATATAAATTGCCAATTCATACAAGGGAGAGAGAGAGGTTTGAATAATACATGCGTTGCAACCACTTGACTGTAGAATTCTTCAATGTGTTGTGCTCCGGAAATATCTTTCCTGTTAGACAATGCTAGGTGCAAATTACATGAATGTGTAACTTCTAACTACACCAACTCTCAAAACTGTTTATGATATGAAGTCAAGATAGAAGAACAAATATATGAGCTTACACATTGATGAAGTAACCAGCATCTGATAGGCATTTAACTTTAGCGCCACTAGGTATGAGAGCTCGGAAGCTATCACAATGCAAAATAGAAGCCAATCCACCAGCCGAACAACCAGAGAGAAAAGCCTGACAAGTTATAGGCAGGGTGAGGATTACAGGAGTTGGAAAATCAACAAATGATAATAGGGATATACATATACCATACATTTTTTGCATCTTTCATTCCTTTTGATAATAGGTCCTCAATTACTGCAGGCCAAATTCTTGCTCCTCTGAAGTGAAGATTAGTAGCCTGATCAAATTATTATTATTAATTAAAACCCACCAAGAAAAAGGAAAAATACACTAGAATCAGGTCTTCCCCTGAAATTAAAAATTCAAATTCAAATTAACTTACTGGATCGACTGCTTCTACATCACCAGTAAATGATGCCCCATCACAATATCTAATCTTAATTCTGTTCCAGTTGTAGAAGTCTGGAAATTTTAGACAGATTCTATTAATTTCATTAAAAGGCAAGACTCAGGAGAACAAAGGTGGACACAAGCTGAAAAAAGCATGAAAGATTAACTAAAACATTAAACAATTAAGTCATACCAGGATTATAATTTTGGACTCTACTCAGAATCCCAGTGAAAGCAACTGCCTTGTCCATATGCTTAGATGAACCTAAACGAGTTTCTGAACGATTGAGACAGAGGGTGACATTGTTGCACCATCCACCTCCCTAAGAACCAGAACAAAAGTAACATACAAATAACATGAAGATATTAGAAAATTAAGTTCATTCTTTTTTTTTTTTTCTTTTTTTTTTCTTTTTTTTTTGCAACTTATTAATTTTACTAATTAAAGCTGTGAAAGCCTTCAAGAACTAGATTTGAAAGAAATTTTTAGCATTCATATGTCATAACATGTGAGCAATTACAATATTTAGCTTTTTCTAATTCTTTTCATAAAAGCTGAAGAGTAATATTTATTGTTACTATTGGCATTAGAAAAATTGCTTCAGTATTAATACCCATTTCTTTTCTTTTTCTTTTTCTTTTTTTTCTTTTTCTTTTTTCCCTGTAGGCAATCTGTTCAAGGATTTATTATGGCATTGTTTCTTTAGTTGGTAAAGAAATGGCTAAACAGGAAGTGACAAAAGGACAAACCTCAATGTGAACCAACCAATTGTTAATTCCTGCACCAAATCCCTTATCCCAGTGATAAGCTGGTGGACTTCCATCCAGACAAACTGCTCCATATGTCTAATTTCAGAACATATTGAAACAAAGATTTGAAAGAATGTATTGTTTTTGAAAAGAAAAGATTATAGGTCTAATTTTGATCAGTTTATCTTGCAAGAGATTTCTTACCAGCTCCTTTTGCCACCGCATCCTCAACAATAGTAATTGATACATTAGCCCCTTCTGTTTTGAGCATTACTAGTGCCCATACTAGAAGATTCAACCATTGGATTAATCTTGTCCCGGCCATTCTGCGCATATCAAAATTTAGTGATCAAAATGCAGAAAATATTGAAGAAAACTAAGATAACACAGAGGAGAAAACAGATCAGATCATTGATTTCAGAATTTTCAATTAAGTATAAGTAAATTGATCAAAAAGTAGCTTAATGACTTTGTCCCATATATAATTTCCAAATTGGTAATAGAATCAAAATCCCTGAGTAAATTGATAAACTAGTTTGATATGAAGCATTCATAAAAAAAATTAAAAAAAAAAAAATTCTCAATTCCGTCCTCCTCCTTTTCTTTTGCTCAGAAATCATAAAATCTACAATATGATTATCAAGATAAATCAACTTTAACTCTAAAGATATGATATCATTAGTGAAAAATACTTGGGTTATTTGACAAAACCAAAACCCAGTTGCATCAAAGCTGGGACGGATATGATAAGACTGGCTTATGAGCAAATATTTTATTACGCTTATATCAATTGAAATTACCAAAATGTAAAAACCCAGATAGATACAAACATCTGATAAATAAATTACAAATTAAAAAAATAAAATAAATAAAGAAACAGAGGATAGGATAAAATAACACATCATTGTTATCAATAGTAAAAATATAGATTGACATATGATTCTCAGACCAAAGATCAAGACTTAGTTGTCCATATCAAAAACATGCAATTAGTCAATTACTGATACCTGAATTTTGATCAAATACCCGCTATTGCCATCAACAGGAAAAAAAAAATAGATTGATACATGAAACATGCAATCAATTAGTCAATTGCATGACACATGCCTCTCACATCAAATACATGCAATCAATGATATCTATCATATTTCATTATTTAGATTAAGAAATCAATTGCATCTATTAGTTAAATCCACTTGATGATTTTCTCTGACCAGAAAAAGGGTATTTCAATCTAGTCTCAACCAACAAACATTGCTTACAAACACCACCATCATAACTTCCATCCATGGAGATATCCAAATTATACTGCCTCCCCATTAAACTGTACACACACATATATAGCAACTTCATCACAAATGCAAAACGAAAAGAGGGAAAAATCCATTGTACCATATTGAGAGAACATTATTACTTACCAAAAAAAAAACAGAATTGTGAACAAAACAAAGGTGGCTGCATAACCCAATGGACGTAAAAAAGAAAAGTAGATATAGAGTAAAAAAATCACCACATGTACCTGAACTAGAACTAGCAAAAAAAGTAGGGAATCTCAAGCGAGCTTTCTCTTTTTGTTGAAAGAATGTGAATAAAAAATAAAAAAATAAAAAACCCAGTTTTGTAATCTAAATATAATCCCCTATATGCAATGCAAAAACCAGTTTGTTAGTGATGAAGAGAAAAAACTGAATTAGTTGGAGCTTCTACATACAAGAAGAGAGAGAGAGAGCTCCTATTTACGTAAACACAAACACACGAAATAGATAAGAAAAGTGTTTTGTTTACGGGTAATTATTGGGTGCTTCCGAAGTACCATAAATGCATACTCCCGGAGTATATTCAATAATTTTCATTTGTTTACGGTTATATTTTAGGAGAAATTATTATTAACACCAGGAGGATTGCTACTGTAGTCCTTCCTGACCAATGAGATAATGTCATCTATGCAAATGTATATGTGAGCTTCTTATTCAGCATAAGGAATAAAAAATAAAAATTACTAGATAATGTTACATTTGCATAAATTACAGCATTTTTGGTTGGGAGGTCAGAAAAACCACGTCAATAATCCTCTTGGTTGACCTAATATATTTCAGTTGGACATGATAAGAGTGTAATTAATAGTAATCAGATAACCGAAGAACCGACACTCATTCATTTGGACCACAAAACACTCGAAACAAAACAAAAATATTTATGTTTTTTCGGTCTTTAGGTGTGCTTGTCTCGAGCTTGTGGGTCCACTGGACCAGCTTCTCAACAAATTGTAGAGAGAGAGAGAGAGAGAGAGAGAGAGAGAGAGAGAGAGAGAGAGAGAGAGAGATGTGTGCGTTTGACAACCTATTAAAAGCTAGTTTTTAACTTTTAAGTTATTTTGCAAGTCTCGTACTATTTTTATTATTTCCGTTTTATTTAAAATAGTATAAATTTTAGTTTTTTAAAAAAAGGAAATGTCATGTGACAAGCTATGACTTGGTTTTAGCTTTTTATCTTATCTATACTATTATTTAAGGTGGGTTCTTGTTTGGGATGGACTTTTTTAATGGTTCAAAAATTCCCTTGCACTCTAAAGTTAGCACGCTCTATCTCTATTTAGATATCTCACACAAGTATCTTTTTCCTAAAAATTAACACACACCATCTATCTCACACATTAGTTTCCTTGCATAGGGCTTTTGGATTGCCTCAACTTTTTGCTTACTTTATCACCGTCTCCAATTTTAAAAAGGTTTGTTTCCATTGATATTGTTAAATTATTATTATGTTTGTTTGTGTATTTTTGTTTTGATATTTTTTTTTTACTAAACAAATGGTTTTTTTAAATCTCTTCTTATTTATCACTTCCTCAAGTCTCTTTATACAATTCCTTTGATATCCACAATTTTTCATCATCATCTTTCTTTACAAAGAGGTGTGTTTCCTTTTATAAAAAATAATAATAATAATAATAGAAGAGCACGTGTTTCGAGACTAGTATTATGTAAATAAGATACTAGTAATAAAAATAACTGATTCTCAAACGGACACCAAGAATCTTATCATGTCATGCATTCTCTCATAAATGAGTGGAGCAAGACTAGAACTTGGATGGTGAAGAAAAGATAGTGAGTCTCTGTTAAAATAATAGACATCTAGTCACAACCTGTCATATGAGTGGTGGCAAAAATAGTGGTTCTAGAATAACTTGAAACTCATAACTTTTTTTTTTTTTTTTTACAAAATAGAGTAACATCAATTTTTATATGGATTTACTATTGAAGTCAATTATGTTATGCGTTGATAAGAATAAATTAAGAACTCACTAAAAAATGAGTTTAGATTTGCATATTTCTTGTAGGGTTTGTTCATCTAATATATAAAAGTTTATTGTATTTAGATCTCGCTTGGAGTTCACTTAACAACAATAATTCATAGGTTGATTGTATTTAAAAACAACAGATGATTTCCAAGATTTAATCTTACAACAATAATTAGTATCTTCATCGTATTAATAAACAATATGCAATGAACTTATAGTTTATCTTATATGAGAAACGCTATATTCATAATACGCTCACAACAAAGCCTAAGTGGCAAATTGCTACTTGTTGTTACAGATTGGGAAAAAAAAGTAATTTCAATAGTGAGTTTAAATTTAAACTAATAGCAACTTATAACCTAACATTGGGAAAAATGCCTAAAGACCCCCCTAAACTTTAGATTGGTCACCATTACGCACCTAAACTTTCATTTTAGCCAATTTACTCCAACAACTTTACATGTGCCAAATTAGTACTTCATTATGCGAGACAGTCATGAAGATAAAAAAATCAGTTGAAACTAATGGAGAGAAGAGAGATAAACCTGCATTCAGTTGAGAGACAGAGGATCTCCTCAGTTTTTTTTTTTTTTTTTTTTTTCAAGTCATATACTAAACCTCTGATAAAAAACCTTCCTCCTCACACTTCTTCAATAACACCTTTTAAATAGGCTTAACACCTCCAACTCCTAGTTGCTAATAGAGTGACCAAGTGACCTTGAACGACGATTTTGTGTAGAAAATTGAACCCACAAACTGCAACGGGACAAAGAAATTCAGCTCCTTTGAGATTAAAAAAAGGCGAGATCAGTGGCAAGATTGAGGGATGGTGCGGTTGGATTAAGAGGGATCCTCTCTCTCTCTCTCCTAGGTCTCTTTCTCTCTCTAAACTGAACGCAGGCTTCTCTCTCCTTTCCACTGGCTTCAGATCATTTTTATGTTCATGCGTGTCTCACGGGACTAGTCAGTTAGTTTGACCGTTAGTTTTTATTGTCAAACTAACTGAATTACTAATTTGGCACCTGTGCAAAGTTGAAGTAGTAAATTGGTTAAAACAAAAGTCTGAAGTGTAATGGCCCATAGCTTTGAGAAATCATGTAGCTCACAAAATTCACTTTTTTTACCCAGATTGCATAGTCTTACTGACCCCCTAAAAATATATCTGAAGCCGCCACTGTGTCCCCCAAAGGCCAAAGCTCATCTATAATGGTGACAAAAAGAATACCACCCTTAATCTAGATTTTGTTCTCTGGCAAAAGAGGGACCGCCATGACTGAGAGTGTTATTTCCTCAGTTTGTGGTCTCAATACCTCTTCTAAGCAGGTTTGGGACTGTCTGGCCAACAGATTTGCCTCTCCATCCAAATTCAAGAATATCACAGCTCAAGGGCCAATTGCAGTCCCTGCAGCAAGGATCCATGTCTTGTTCTGATCTCCTGCTGCAAGAACTTCATTTTAAGAAGTTCATTTTAAGAACTTTATAGGATGTTGGCCCTACTGTACTACAAACTAACTGATCTAATGCAAACTCTGAAAATGAGCACCTTTAAGCAATAGATTTACTGTCTTTTCAAGTGCAAGCATTGTGTAAATCAATTTGATGTTTCATGCTAATGAATTGTGTTATATGATGTAGAGAAATCCACAACTACTAGGAAGAGTAACAAGCTCCTGACCACAAAGTTCCCATTCCAAAGTATTGACAATAAACATATAAATATATTATGCATGTTGAAAAAATCTTAAAAGACTTTAGGATGGTTGAATTGTGATGGAACATATTTATTTATATATTCGAATAAGTTGCAAGAAGAACTAATGGTATATTTCATGAAGTGTATAAAATCTTCTTTTTTTTTTTTAATATAAAACACTTGACATTTGGAATCAAGTATGATAAGGATATGTTTAGACCTACGAAGCTTACGACCCTAACGCTACCATGAAGCTGACGGCGTTAAGGCTGAAGGGGTAAGGTAAGCTGACGACCCTGACGCCACCATGAAGCTGACGGCGTTAAGGCTGAAGGGGTAAGGTAAGCTGACGACCTTGACGAGGGAGTAAGCGAAGCTGACGACCCTGACGAGGTAGTAGGCGAAGCTGACGACCCTGACGCCACCATGAAGCTGACGGTGTTAAGGCTGAAGGAGTAAGGTAAGCTGACGACCTTGATAAAGGATTGCTAGCCACCCATGATTGCATATATTAGGAAATGTCTTACTCTCCACGCTTGGTGATACCCAAAGGGATTCCTATAAGGAAAGGATCCCGCAAAATACGCTCAAGAAAACTCCTATAAGGAAAAGACTTGTAATCCAAGGAGGAGAGGTAAACTCTCTACTACTATAAAAACCCCAATACCCTCACAAATCAAGGTACGCACAATTTTACCCCTCTTTCATTCTAGAGTTGTGAACAAGAGATTTCTCTAACTTGACCGTCGGAGGGTATTTGGCCGGTACCACACCGGTACTCCTCTTAAGGTTTTCAGCTTTTGTATTGTGCAGGTTCTTGTCAAGAGCACGTGAGGACCGTGTGGCTCACTGGTGATTTTTTTGGCATCATCAAAGTAGAATTTTATTGAAACAACAGAACAGATTACACAGCCCTACAGGGCACAAAGTTACCAAAAATGAACCATAATGCTAATATCCAACTCAACTTAATAAGTTACCAAAAAAAAAAATAATAATACTCAACTCAACTCAACTCAGTCCTATTCCCAATAAAATGGGATTGACTACATGAATTCTTCTATACCAACCTGGCTCTATATAGTGGGTTATGGGTACCTTGTACCATAAAGCATGATGCTAATATTTTATCAAAAAATGATATGGGATTTCAAATTATTTATTTATGGACAGAATTCTATGACATGTTTTTATTTTAGAAAACACGAGGGAGATGATTGTATTTTTTGTATTCCCTGTGAAAAGTTGGAAGGGGGGAATTGAAATGTTAAAACAAGGAATTATAATATAATTTCTTCATAAAAGAAATACTGTAATGTCATTCGCAATTTCGGGGTTGTGTTTGTTAGTCAAGTACTAATGGACTAAAAAAACTAAATCTAAGGTATAATCTATAATCAATTCGTTTTAAGTATATTATTTTTTAATTCTCAAATATTAAAGTTGTCTTACTTGATTGTGTACTTTAGGCTTAGATCGATTTTATTTTATATGCATTTATTTGTTTTAAGGGTTAGTATTTGGAGTTTGTGGGCAAAAGAAAGAGATTGAATTTCATCAACCCAAGTTCTCACATTTTAATTCTCTTTTTTTTATTAATAAAAATTCTCTAATACTAATTGAAAAAAAAAAGTCTTTGTTTCTCCATTACTTATAAGATCTTGCTGTAGTGGTGGCTATTTCAAGAGATGCTTTAAATTCAAATCAATATGTTGATGAATTTGCCTGGCCAAAGCATCTGAAGACTATAATTATGAAAACCAATAACTTAGCCCTCAAACAATCTTTAAATTTTCAATGTAAATTTAAACAATGTTTCTTTCTCATTGTAATTGTTATTTATATTAATGATGATTTTATGGTCCTCCAACTCATGAAAAGTGTGCAAGACTTATGTTTCCTTCTCATTGTGTTTCTTCCTACCCGGATTGATACAAGAAGAGAGAATCTTTGACCTGAGGTTGATAGTCATTAGTGAAGAGCTTCCAAATCCAAGTTTTCAATATATATTCTCTCTGGATCTGCTTTTGATTTTTGATACTCTGTGTTGTTTTTGGGTGGTATTGGTAACTGGTAAGTTCAAAATGCTCATTTTCTTTCTTAGTTGGTGAATAAATTTATAGCATTAATCTTGTGCTTTCTCCATCACATCTCTCTTATGTTCCATTTATGGCTATTATGGTCAACATTGTGTTTGTTCTATTTTGTTTTGAGTGTATTACATCAATGTTGGTGTGTACCATATTTTTTTGTTTCCTATTTTACTCATTGATTGTTTAGTGAAATATGACACCAAAACATTGTTTCTCTTTGTGAGCATGTGTGTGAATTTAAGTAGTAATGCACATATGAAAAGCTATTGTGTGATTTTCTTTCAGCGTTATCAATGTGTGGCTAATGCATTGTTGTCTATATAAAATGTTTTAATTTTGCTTTCGGCGAAGAGATTTTGGATTGTGACTTTTAATTTCTTCTATATTTTCTTGAGCAAACCAGTTTCTTCGGAGTTGATGGACCTCAGAATTAGATTGGCATTTCTTTTTAGTTTTAAATAATATCTTTTTTGTTGTTTTATCTTCTTTGATTTGATTTTTTTTTTCATTTATTTCTTTCCTAATTGTTTGGTGGTACATTTCTTAGGAGAATAGCGATTACATTTATCTATGGTGTACATTGTGGATCATATCTCGATGGTGTTTCCATACTTTTAAATTCAATGGAAATATTTCCAGGATTATAGACTGCATGACATTATAGCTCACTACATCAATTTGGTGTGTATGTATATGTATCAAAACATGTTTCAAGAGTTGAGTTAAGGGTTCCATTTAATGATCTTTTTCTTTAATAATTTGGAATCAAAGGATTAATAACTAACATTAATCATTCTCTCATGTATGCAATTAAAAATTATAAATATTCTACGTCTCTTTTTTATAGAGAAAAAGAAAATGCATAAATACAAAGATAAAGAATCTCTTACAAATTAACTATAAGGACCATTCGTGTCATTTATTACAAAATGGGCATCAATTATATTTACCACCTATATAGAATTGTCTAAAAGGCTCATCTAACTTTTTGACTATGTACACTTTCTTGTCAATAATAACTTTGAACAAAGGTACAATGCTACAAAAAAAAAATAAAAAAATACAATGATGAATACTATTTACATTATCAGCTAGCATTTGTTGATTACAAGAATTAGTCCACCATGCACAGTTGTCCCTTTACTATTTGCAAAAAGGTCTATGATGCTTCTCACAAACTTATCTTATCCTCTTCCCCCCCCCCCCCCCCCCCACCCTCTTTTTTTTTTTTTTTTTGAGAGTTTGAGTTTACGCTTCGTAAAATCTCTCGTTCACTAAGACACTTTGTATTTTAGATTGCACACATTGAGGTTGAGGATAAAGCTTCAAAGGATGGCAGGATTGGCATTAGGGAACTCGGGTTTTGAGCTGATAACTCTTTGTGATCTGCATCATTATAATGCATGCCAATGATGAATCAAGCCCTGAATATTTTCTTTTCATTGATTTGGATGAAATTTATCATTAGACAACAAGGCCATTTGTATATGGGAGATGGATATAAAGGAAAAACATTATTTTCCAAATAAAAGATTCCTAAACATGTCCCTTGATACACAATCACAAAAACTATCATGAAGCTACTAAAAATAAGGAAATAAAAGTATAAAACCTAAAACTCTAAAATTTTTAAAAAGAATAATAAAAATCTTCCAATAATGACTATTGAGTTCGCATCTCATCCAACGTGAAATTGTCTATTATACACATATAGATGCTCAGAGTAGAATTCTTTTGCAATATGATATAGATGCTCATAATAGAATCAACATTGAATGTATCAAAAAATTCTTAATCAAGTGTTGAATACATAAGCAATGGGGAAAGACACCCAGCACACCATTTGGTGCAGTGGTGCCTTTTTCTTATTTTGAAGACTTGATAAATCATTAATTTTATTTTCTTTATTTCTTATCAAAGCTTATTTTACCTATAACTATCATTCATATAAATGATTAATTTTGACATTAATCTATAGTTCTGAGTGTTCTTGTTAAACAGTAACAAGGTTGTGGCAAGTGGGGTTGCAAGGGTAAGGGCAATCTATCTTTTGGAAGGTCCTTCGGTCATAATACCAGTCTCCAACAGCCTTTGCAATTGTCTGTAGAATTGTTTTTCATACAAAAAAATGGAATGAGTTACTCCACAGCAAAAAATGGAAATCAACAATGAAAGGTAAAAAAGAATATGAAGAAAAATGTGATAGTAAAATAATTGATAAAATAATAGAAGAAGAAGAAATGGAGAAGATAAAGTTACTTCTTACCGTTTTAGCCAGCAATGGAGAATCATCAAATGACCATGTCTCCTGCAATTCGGTTTGGCCGTGGTCATAGCAAGAGTCGATAAATAGTCCCTTAGATGAAGAGTTGCCAGCTTTTTCCAATGCTTTTAAGAAATCAAGCCTAAAACCTGAAAATAGACATCAAGATAATAAGCCAAATTTCCAGAAGCCAGTTCTTATCATTACCAATCTTGTTCCTCGATATATAGCAATGGTATTCTATATACTTGAAGAACTCTATTCTTGAAGACAAGATGATGTTGTTGAAACTCTATGCTTGCCTCCTTGAAAAATTGTTCAAGGATAAGAAAGAGGCTTTTGATATTCACCTTGCATGGTTTGAATTTGATTGTCCGAGCAGTTCTTTATATTACGTCTGCAGTAATGCCAGGTGCCATGAGGATCAACTATAGTTGGTACCAAAATGTTTTTAATCTGAAAGAAAACAATAAGTATAGTACAGCTCTTAGAGGAATGAAAGGGATTAATTTTGAAATGAAAGTAGATACTAAAAATAATAATTTCATTTATAGATATGTGTTACCATTTGTCATCAGTATGGGCAAAAAATTTGTGAAGTAGAATAATCACAAAAAAATAAAAATAAAAAGAAAGTAGACGTCAAATAATCACATGATGCTTTTCCATCATATTTTTCTTGACTTTATTTTTGTTTTTTTGTGTTTTCTATTCATTTGTCAGAGAAAGCTTCGCAAAAGCTTTTTCCAGAAACAGAATATAAGTTTTAGAGGGGAAAAATATTGAATGAAACATCCCAATTACACACAAAAAAAAAAAAAAAAAAAAAAAACAACAACAACAACAACAACAACAGATAACTCCTAAAATACACAGTCACATCAAGTAAGTGAAGGTGGTAAACCATTCTTCAAGGCACCAAGGGCTTGGCTCAGGTGGGGAAATGAGTGTGGTGGATTGGGGTTGGCCTTAGGTTCCAATTTCACTAAAAATCAGATTAACTTAAATTAGATTTTTAAAATGAAAACGAATTACCATTACATCAAGCAAGATTCCTGAGTCCAAAGGAAGATATTTGAAGTTGCTTCCCAAAGTTTAAACTATGTCAGTAATGTTGCTTAAGAAGTTATGATGTTATATATCCTCTAAGATGAAGGGACTTAGGGAGGCAATACCAATTTTATCCTTCTTTTAATTATTTATGGATGAGAAATGGAGTGGTCTCCATATATCAGAACCATCTCATGTTAAATGCAAACAAGTTCAAAAGCAAGTGAGATACCAATTCTTGAAGCATACTTCTTGAACCAAGCTAGTGGCCAGTTTTCTATTTTTCAGTTTATAAATTTATTTTACCTTCAAGGATAAGGAGCTATCCTATGTATATATTTGAAGGAAAGTTTAAAAGATTTCTTGCAAGCAGAGGGTAGTAACACATCAAATTCAAAATAACTTCAAGAAATAGTAACTTTGTCATGGAATACAATGAGCTTACCTGCCATGAATCATAGGCTGCATTTACAAAAATTATTGGTGTTTTAATTTCATATGCCACATTTTGGGGAAAGAAACACTACAAAACAATTGAGAAATGTTGGTAACGTTGAAGAGGAAATGGTGAACTGTGAAACTAATAATACCACAATAGACACACTTACCAACTCTGGTTTTATTTTTGAAGTGCATGATGAAGGCAAATTCTTTGCTGAACCCTAAACACCAAAAGAAAGATTTACATTAAGAATCAGGTATTGCTTATTTCTTTTTTTGGTGGAGAATAGGTATTAATTTTTAAAATTGAATGAAAGCTTGAAAAAATGGATAATTCTATTGTCTTGTTGGACATAAAAAAGAGACACTTGAATAAGTGAGCAACTAAAAAAACAACTGCAATATAAATTGCCAATTCATACAAGGGAGAGAGAGAGAGAGGTTTGAATAATACATGCGTTGCAACCACTTGACTGTAGAATTCTTCAATGTGTCGTGCTCCGGAAATATCTTTCCTGTTAGACAATGCTAGGTGCAAATTACATGAATGTGTAACTTCTAACTACACCAACTCTCAAAACTGTTTATGATATGAAGTCAAGATAGAAGAACAAATATATGAGCTTACACATTGATGAAGTAACCAGCATCTGATAGGCATTTAACTTTAGCACCACTAGGTATGAGAGCTCGGAAGCTATCACAATGCAAAATAGAAGCCAATCCACCAGCCGAACTACCAGAGAGAAAAGCCTGACAAGTTATAGGCAGGGTGAGGATTACAGGAAAGGGAAAATCAACAAATGATAATAGGGATATACATATACCATACATTTTTTGCATCTTTCATTCCTTTTGATAATAGGTCCTCAATTACTGCAGGCCAAATTCTTGCTCCTCTGAAGTGAAGATTAGTAGCCTGATCAAATTATTATTATTTTTTAAAACCCACCAAGAAAAAGGAAAAATACACTGAAATCAATTCTTCCCCTGAAATTAAAAAATGAAATTCCAATTAACTTACTGGATTGACTGCTTCTACATCACCAGTTAATGATGCCCCATCACAATATCTAATCTTAATTCTGTTCCAGTTGTAGAAGTCTGGAAATTTTAGACAGATTCTATTAATTTCATTAAAAGGCAAGACTCAGGAGAACAAAGGTGACACAAGCTGAAAAAAGCATGAAAGATTAACTAAAACATTAAACAATTAAGTCATACCAGGATTATAATTTTGGACTCTACTCAGAATCCCAGTGAAAGCAACTGCCTTGTCCATATGCTTAGATGAACCTAAACGAGTTTCTGAACGATTAAGGCAGAGGGTGACATTGTTGCACCATCCACCTCCCTAAGAACCAGAACAAAAGTAACATACAAATAACATGAAGATATTAGAAAATTAAGTTTATTCATTTTTTTTTTTTTTTGCAACTTAATAATTTTACTAATTAAAGCTGTTAAAGCCTTCAAGAACTAGATTTGAAAGAAATTTTTAGCATTCATATGTCATAACATGTGATCAAAATTACAATATTTAGCTTTTTCTAATTCTATTCATAAAAGCTGAAGAGTAATATTTGTTGTTACTATTTGGCATTAGAAAAATTGCTTTAGTATTAAAACCCATTTCATTTCTTTTCTTTTCCTTTTTCTTTTTCTTTTTTCCCTGTAGGCAATCTGTTCAAGGATTTATTATGGCATTGTTTCTTTAGTTGGCAAAGATATGGCTAAACAGGATGTGACAAAAGGACAAACCTCAATGTGAACCAACCAATTGTTAATTCCTGAACCAAATCCCTTGTCCCAGTGATAAGCTGGCGGACTTCCATCCAGACAAACTGCTCCATATGTCTAATTTCAGAACATATTGAAACAAAGATTTGAAAGAATGTATTGTTTTTGAAAAGAAAAGATTATAGGTCTAATTTTGATCAGTTTATCTTGCAAGAGATTTCTTACCAGCCCCTTTTGCCACCGCATCCTCAACAATAGTAATTGATACATTAGCACCTTCTGTTTTGAGCATTACTAGTGCCCATACTAGAAGATTCAACCATTGGATTAATCTTGTCCCAGCCATTCTGCGCATATCAAAATTTAGCGATCAAAATGCAGAAAATATTGAAGAAAACTAAGATAACACAGAGGAGAAAACAGATCAGATCATTGATTTCAGAATTTTCAATTAAGTATAAGTAAATTGATCAAAAAGTAGCTTAATGACTTTGTCCCATACATAATTTCCAAATTGGTAATAGAATCAAAATCCCTGAGTAAATTGATAAACTAGTTTGATATGAAGCATTCATTAAAAAAAAAAAAATTTCTCAATTCCGTCCTCCTCTTTTTCTTTTGCTCAGAAATCATAAAATCTACAATATGATTATCAAGATAAATCAACTTTAACTCTAAAGATATGATATCATTAGTGAAAAATACTTGGGTTATTTGACAAAACCAAAACCCAGTTGCATCAAAGCTGGGACGGATATGATAAGATTGGCTTATGAGCAAATATTTTATTAATTGAAATTCCCAAAATGTAAAAACCCAGATAGATACAAACATCTGATAAATAAATTACACATTAAAAAAATAAAATAACTAAAGAAACAGAGGATAGGATAAAATAGCACATCATTGTTATCAATAGTAAAAATATAGATTGACATATGATTCTCAGACCAAAGAACAAGACTTAGTTGTCCATATCAAAAACATGCAATTAGTCAATTACTGGTACCTGAATTTTGATCAAATACCCGCTATTGCCATCAACAGGAAAAAAAAAAAGATTGATACATGAAACATGCAATCAATTAGTCAATTGCATGACACATGCCTCTCACATCAAATACATGCAATCGATGATATCTATCATATTTCATTATTTAGATTAAGAAATCAATTGCATCTATTAGTTAAATCCACTTGATGATTTTCTCTGACCAGAAAAAGGGTATTTCAATCTAGTCTCATCCAACAAACATTGCTTACAAACACCACCACCATCATAACTTCCATCCATGGAGATATCCAAATTATACCTCCTCCCCATTAAACTGTACACACACATATATAGCAACTTCATCACAAATGCAAAACAAAAAGAGGGAAAAATCCATTGTACCATATTGAGAGACCATTATTACTTACAAACAAAAAAAAAAAAAAAAAAAAAAAACTGAATTGTGAACAAAACAAAGGTGGCTGCATAACCCAATGGACGTAAAAAAGAAAAGTAGATATAGAGTAAAAGAATCACCACATGTACCTGAACTAGAACTAGCAAAAAAAGTAGGGAATCTCAAGCGAGCTTTCTCTTTTTGTTGAAAGAATGTGAATAAAAAAAATAAAAAATAAAAACCAGTTTTGTAATCTAAATATAATCCCCTATATGCAATGCAAAAACCAGTTTGTTAGCGATGAAGAGAAAGAACTGAATTAGGAGCTTCTACATACAAGAAGAGAGAGAGAGAGAGCTCCTATTTACGTAAACACAAACACACAAAATAGATAAGAAAAGTGTTTTGTTTACAGGTAATTATTAGGTACTTCCGGGTACCATAAATGCGTACTCCCAGAGTATATTCAATAATTTTCATTTGTTTACGGTTATATTTTAGGATAAATTATTATTCACACCGGGAGGATTGCTAATGTGGTCCTCCCTGACTAATGAAATGATGTCATCTATGCAAATGTATGTGTGAGCTTCTTAATCAGCATAAAGAATAAAAAATAAAAATTACTAGATGATGTCACATTTGTATAAATAACAACATTTTTGGTTGGGAGGTCAGAAAGACCATATCAATAGTCCTCCTTGTTGACCTAATATATTTCAGTTGGACATGATAAGAGTGTAATTAATAGTAATTAGATAACCGAAGAACTGATACTCATTCATTCGGACCACAAAACACTCAAAACAAAACAAAAATAGTAATGTTTTTTCGGTCTTTAGGTGTGCTTGTCTCGAGCTTGTGGGTCCACTAGACCAGCTTCTCAACAAATTGTAGAGAGAGAGAGAGAGAGAGAGAGAGATGTGTGTGCGTTTGACAACCTATTAAAAGCTAGTTTTTAACTTTTAAGTTATTCTGCGAGTCTCATACTATTTTTATTATTTCCGTTTTATTTTAAATAATATAAATTTTAGTTTTTTAAAAAAGGAAATGTCGTGTGACAAGCTATGACTTGGTTTTAGCTTTTTATCTTATCTATACTATTATTTAAGGTGCTTTCTTGTTTGGGATGGACTTTTTTTATGGTTCAAAAATTCCCTTGCACTCTAAAGTTAGCACGCTCTATCTCTATTTAGATATATCTCACACAAGTATCTTTTTCCTAAAAATTAACACACACCATCTATCTCACACATTAGTTTCCGTGCACAGGGCTTTTGGATTGCCTCAACTTTTTGCTTACTTTATCACCATCTCCAATTTTAAAAAGGTTTGTTTCCTTTGATATTGTTAAATTATTATTATGTTTGTTTGTGTATTTTTGTTTTGATATTTTTTTTACTAATCTAATGCTTTTTTTTAATCTCTTCTTATTTTTCTCTTTCTCAAGTCTCTTTCTACAATTCCTTTGATATCCACAATTTTTCATCATCATCTTTCTTTACAAAGAGGTGTGTTTCCTTTTATAAAAAATAATAATAATAGAAGAGCACGTGCTTAGAGGCTAGTATTATGTAAATAAGATACTGGTAACAAAAATAACTGATTCCCAAACGGACACCAAGAATCTTATCATGTTATGCGTTCTCTCATAAATGAGTGGAGCAAGGCTAGAGCTTGAATGGTGAAGAAAAGATAGTGAGTCTCCGTTAAAATAATTGACATCTAGTCACAACCTGTCATATGAGTGGTGGCAAAAATAGTGGTCCTAGAATAACTCGAAACTCATAACTTTTTTTTTTTTAACAAAATAGAGTAACATCAATTTTTATATGGATTTACTATTGAAGTCAATTATGTTATGCGTTGATAAGAATAAATTGAGAACTCATTGAAAAATGAGTTTAGATTTGCTTATTTCTTGTAGGGTTTGATTAACAAGTGTCAATGATTAAGATTGAGTTTTTTTTTTTAATTGCAATCAATTAATATTTCTAGGGAGCTACATAATATTAAGTGAAAAGAGTATTTATTTATTAGTTTTTGTTAATTTCTAATGCAATGAGCCTCATTTGATTATGAGTTAATCAAGCCTAACTTAAATGAACTTGATAATAATCATCTTGATAATATCTTGGTCTTTTTAAACCCAAAAAAAAACCAATAACAAACCAATTTGATCTAAAATATGGGGAAAAAAATAGTAAGCCTAACAACAAAAGTATAAATTTGTTCATCTAATATATAAAAGTTTATTGTATTTAGATCTCGCTTGGAGTTCACTTAACAACAATAATTCATAGGTTGATTATATTTAAAAACAACAAATGATTTGCAAGATTTAATCTTAACAACAATAATTAGTATCTTCATCGTATTAATAAACAATATACAATGAACTTATAGTTTATCTTATATGAGAAACGCTAAATTCATAATACGCTCACAACAAAGCTTAAGTGGCAAATTGCTACTTGTTGTTACTGATTGAGAAAAAAAAGTAATTTTAGCAGGGAGTTTAAATTAAAACTTATAGCAACTTATAATCTAACATTGGGAAAAATGCCTAAACACCCCCCTAAACTTTAGATTAGTTGCCATTATACCCCCTAAACTTTCATTTTAGCCAATTTACTCCTAGACCTTTACACATGTGCCAAATTAGTACTTCATTATGTGAGACAGTCATGAAGATAAAAAAAATCAGTTGAAACTAATGGAGAGGAGAGATAAACCTGCATTCAGTTGAGAGACAAGGGATCTCCTCAGTTTTTTTTTTTTTTTTTTTTTTTTTTTTTTTCAAGTCATATACTCAACCTCTGATAAAAAACCTTCCTCCTCACACTTCTTCAATAACACCTTTTAAATAGGTTTAACACCTCCAACTCCTAGTTGCTAATAGAGTGACCAAGTGACCTTGAACGACGATTTCGTGTAGAAAATTGAACCCACAAACTGCAACGGGACAAAGAAATTCAGCTCCTTTGAGATTAAAAAAAGGCGAGATCAGTGGCAAGATTGAGGGATGGTGCGGTTGGATTAAGAGGGATCCTCTCTCTCTCTCTCCTAGGTCTCTTTCTCTCTCTAAACTGAACGCAGGCTTCTCTCTCCTTTCCACTGGCTTCAGATCATTTTTATGTTCATGCGTGTCTCACGGGACTAGTCAGTTAGTTTGACCGTTAGTTTTTATTGTCAAACTAACTGAATTACTAATTTGGCACCTGTGCAAAGTTGAAGTAGTAAATTGGTTAAAACAAAAGTTTGAGGTGTAATGGCCCATAGCTTTGAGAAATCATGTAGCTCACAAAATTCACTTTTTTTACCCAGAATGCATAGTCTTACTGACCCCCTAAAAATATATCCCGAAGCTCATCTCTTATGGTGACAAAAAGAATACCACCCTTAATCTAGATTTTGTTCTCTGGCAAAAGAGGGACTAGTTCTTGTTAAGCTGGTTCAATTCCACCATGACTGAGAGTGTTATTTCCTCAGTTTATGGTCTCTATACCTCTTCTAAGCAGGTTTGGGACTGTCTGGCCAATAGATTTGCCTCTCCATCCAAATTCAAGAATATCACAGCTCAAGGGCCAATTGCAGTCCCTGCAGCAAGGATCCATGTCTTGTTCTGATCTCCTGCTGCAAGTTAAGTCTTTGGCTGATCAACTATCAATTGCTGGTAAGCCAATTGGTGATGATGATTTAATATCTGCTATCAACTGTAGCTTGAATCCCTCATATTATCCTTTTATCACATCTTATACTGTAGCCACTCAGTCACAGTGAATGGTCCTTTGATGAGTTTCAAGCTGAACAGCTTAATTGTGACATGTTACTTGCTAATCATAGGCAGTCCAGTGAATAGCATTTGGAGGATTTTCTCTGTACTCAACAGAACAAACCCTCCATATATGCCTCGGTGGTATGAATAACTTGGAACTAAGTGTACCATACCTCGGTGATGAGACTACTGCAAGAAATGGCTCATGTTTGTGCATTACACACACTAGATCTTCCACTCTGAAGTCTTTTAATTCAAATTACATGATAAATACAATTTGCAAAGTCTATCACTAAGTGAAGATAACGCCAGCACTTCCTTATTTGCATATCTTGTCCTCATACTCCTCAGTAAAATGGCCTAGCTGAGAGGAAACACAGACATTTGGTGGAAACAGGGTTGTCTTTATTTGCTCAATCCCATCTACCAAAAACATTTTGGGTTGAATACATTTATCTTATTAATAGATTACCCACAACAGTCTTGGATAATCGGTCACCATTTCAAGTGCTCCTTAATCAAACACCTGATTACTCCATTCTTAGGACTTTTGGTTGTGCTTGCTATCCTTTGCCCAGGCCTTATGACAATCCACAATCTGCTTTTTCATTCCAAAAGGTGCATATTCTTGTGGAACAGTGCTAATCTCAGAGGATATAGGGGTCTTGATCCAAGTACCAACAGAGTGTACTTGTTTTGACATGTGGTCTTTGATGAACTTCAATTTCCTGCCCGAAGGGAGAGTCTCAACTTACTTCAGTCTGCTGCAACAGATTCTGACCAAGTGAGACAGAATCCCTGCAACTCCGACTCCACAAATCAGGTAATAACCTCTTTTCCTTCAACTACAATTTCACAACCTGTCGTTACCTTGCCTGATTCACATAGCAGCACCTAAGAGCCTTCGACCATATTCTTATTTAACACCTGTTGTAACAGCCCCTACAACCCCTCTTGAATCATCAAATCAACCCACAACAGATACCACCCTATCATCAAACTCCTCATAGGACTCATCCTCTGCACCTCACGATGATCACCCCCTATGGTTACTTAGTAAATCAGGTATTCATTGCCCAAAGACCTTTCCAGACTATCAAGTTTATTATTCCACTAAACATCCATTGTGTGCATTGCATACTCTTGCAACAACTACAGAACCCTCTTCTTACACTCAAGTTGTCAAGTTTAAGGAATGGCAAAAGGCAATGCAGGATGAATTTTTTGCATTGCATGCTAATGATAGTTGGAGTCTAAGTCTAAGTCCAGCCAACAAGAATGCAATCCATAACAAATGGGTTTATAAAGTGAAGCAAGCTCTATTGAGAGGTTCAGGGCCCAATTGGTGGCTAAGGGATTCCAACAACAAAATGGTTTGAATAAAAAAGAGACTTTCAGTCCTGTTATCAAACCAGCAACCATTAGAGTGGTACTTGCACTTGCAATTCATTTTAATTGGCCTCTTAGACAATTAGATATCTCAAATGCCTTCCTACATGGGACTTTGGAAGAAGAGGTTTATATGGAGCAACCTATGGGATTTGTTGATTCAACTTTTCCAATTTATATGTGCAAATTGAAGAACCATCAACGGTCTCAACGTACTTGGTTTAATTGACTTACACAATCTTACTCAGTCTTGATTTCACCGAATCTTATGTTAATTATTCTTTATTTACTTCTGATAAATCGGGTATGAAGATTTTCATTCTAATTTATGATTCAGTTAATTATTCTTTGTTTACTTATGATAAATCGGGTGTGAAGATTTTCATTCTAATTTATGTAGCCAATTAGTCACTGGAACTAGTCTACCATTCATTCTTTATCTGATAAACTGCCTGAAAGGTGACTTTAGTTTGAAGGTTTTAGGACCTTGGCATTATCTTTTAAAAATCAAGGTTGATTGTAATGCATCCAATTTATACCTTTCTCAAACTAAATATACTGTTGATGTACTACATCGTTGCAAGATGGCTGGAGCTAAACCCAGTGCTACATATAGATGCTCAGAGTAGAATTCTTTTACCATATGATATAGATGCTCATAATAGAATTCTTTTACAACATGATATAGATGCTCAGAGTAGAATTCTTTTACCATATGATATAGATGCTCATAATAGAATTCTTTTACAACATGATATAGATGCTCATAATAGAATCAACACTGAATGTGTTGATTTCTTATCTTGAGTAAATATTGAATACATAAACAATAGGGAAAGACACCCAGCACACAATTTGGTGCAGTGGTGCCTTTTGCTTATTTCGAAGACTTGATAAATCATTAATTCTCTTTTCATTTTTTCTTGTTCAAGCTCATTTTCCCTATAACTATCATCCATAGAAATGATAAATTTTGACATAAATCTATAGTTCTGGATGTTCTTGTGGATCGAAAATACGGTTGTGGCAAGTGGGGTTGCAAGGGTAAGGGCAATCTATCTTTTGGAAGGGACTTCGGTCATAATACCAGTCTCCAACTGCCTTTGAAATTGTCTGCAGAATAGTTTTTCATACAAATAATGGAATGAGTTTCTCCACAGCAAAAAAAAAAAAAAATGAGGAAATCAACAATGAAAGGTAAAAAATAAGATGAAGAAAAATGTGATAGTAAAATAATGGACAACAAAAAAGGAAGAAAGGGATAAAGCTGCTCCTTACCGTTTTACCCAGCACTGGAGAATCATCCCTTAACCATGTCTCCTGCATTTCGGTTTGGCAGTGGGCATAACAAGAGTCAATAAATAGTCCCTTAGGTGAAAAGGTGCCGGCTTTACTCAATGCACTTAAGAATTGCAGCCTAAAATCTGAAAATAAACATCATAATAATAAGTATCCAGAAGCCAGTTATTATCATTACCAATCCTGTTCCTCGATACATAGCAATGGTATTCTATATGGTTGAAGAACTCTATGCTTGCCTCCTTGAAGAATTGTTCAAGGATAAGAAAGAGGCTTTTGGTATTCACCTTGCATGGTTTTAATTTGATTGGGTGAGCACTTCTTTACATTAAGTTTGCACTCATGCCAGGTGCCATGGGGATCAGCTACACCTGGTGCCAAAATGTTTTTTATCTGAAAGAATACAATGAATTCAGGTCTTCAAGGAATGAAAGGGAGAAATTTTTCACTGAAAGTAAATACTAAAAGTAATAATTTCATTTATAGATTCAAGTCTTAGAGGAATGAAAGGGAGAAATTTATCACTGAAAGTAAACACTAAAAGTAGTAATTTCATTTATAGATATGTGTGTTACCATTTGTCATCAGTATTTAAGAATGCATGCGATTATTTTTCACTACTATGAAAATAATTGGGCAAAAAAATTGTGAAGTAGGATAATCACCAGAGAGAAAGTAGACGTCCAATAATCACATGATGCTTTTCCATCATATTGTTCTTGAGGTTTTTTTTTTTCATGATCAGAGAATGCATCTCAAAATCTTTTTCCAGAAGCAGAATATAAGTTTTAGAGGGAAAAAATAAAAAATGGGTACATCCCACTAGGAGAAAAACAGATAAATCCTAAAACACAGAGTCACATCAGGTGAGTGAAGGTGGATTTGGGGCTGGCCTTGGGTTCCAATTTCACTAAAAATGAGATAACTTCAATATATATTATTTTAAAAGAAAATGAATTACATTACATCAACCATAAGGCCAGAGTTCAAAAGATGACATTTGAAATTGCTTCTCAAAGTTTAAATAATGTCAATAATGTTGCTTAGGAAGTCATAATGCACATAAGTTCAACAGCAAGTGAGATACCAATTCTAGAAGAAATTCATACTTCTTAAACCAAGCTAGTGGCCACTTATCTAGTTTTTAGTTCATACATTTATTTTACCTTCATGGCAATGGAACCATCATGCGTATATATTTGAAGGAAAGTGTTAAAGGAATTCTCACAATAGACTAGAAGCAGAGGAAGAACAGTACATGTAAATATCTAATACATCTAATTAAAAAGAACTTCAAGAAATAGTAATCTTTGTGATGGACTACAATGAGCTTACCTGCCATGAATCATAGGCTGCATTTACGAAAAAGATTGGTGTTTGAATTTGCTGTGCCATATTTTGGGGAAAGAAACACTACAATATAATTGAGAAATGTTGGTAAATGTTGGAAACGTTGAAAAGCAAATGGTGAAGTGTGAAACTAATACCAAAATAGACGCACTTACCAACCCTGGTCTTATTTTTGAAGTGCATGATGAAGGCAAATTCTTTGCTGAACCCTAGACTCCAAAAGAAAGAGTTACATTGAGAATCAGGTATTGATTTTGTTTTTTTGGTGGAGAATAGGTATTAATTTTTAAAATAGAATGAAAGCTTGACAAAATGGAGGAGCTCTCCTTTCCTCAAAAGAGAGAATGGATAAATTCTATTGTCTTGCTAGATATAAAAAAGAGACACTTGAATAAGTGAGGAACTGGGAAAATAAACAATAAATTGCCAAATCATAGCAGTATAGGTGCAAAAACCATCAAATTGCAAAACAAAAGTTCCTTATCCAAGGGAGAGAGAGAGAGAGAGAGAGAGGTATGAATACATGTGTTGCAACCACTTGACTGTAGAATTCTTGAATGTGTTGTGCTCCAGAAACATCATTCCTGTTAGCCAATGTTCGGGGAAATTTACATGAATGTGTAGCAACACCAACTCTCAAACTGATTAGGTTATGAAGTAAAAGTAGAAGAACAAATATATGAGCTTACGCATTGATGAAGTAACCAGCATCTGCTAGGCATTTAACTTTAGCACCAACAGGTACAAGAGATCGGAAGCTATCACAATGCAAAATAGAAGTCAATCCACCAGCCGAACAACCAGAGAGAATAGCCTGTAGTCAAGTCCTAACGAGTTATAGGGTGAGGATTACAGGTGGGGAAAAATCAACAAATGATTATAGGGATCGACCATACATTTTTTGCATCTTTCATTCCTTTTGATAATAGGTCCTCAATTATAGCACGCCAAACCCTTGCTCCTCTGAAGTGAAGATTAGTAGCCTGATCAAATTATTATTTAATTAAAACCCAAGAAAAGGAAAAATAAACAAAAAAATACACTAGAATCAGGTTCTCATCTGAAGTTAAAAATTGAAATTCCAAACGAATTTCAAATAACTTACTGGATTGACTGCGGCTACATCACCGGTAAATGATGCCCCATCACAGTATCTAACCTTAATTCTGTTCCAGTTGTAGAAGTCTGGATATTTGAAACAGATTCCAATAATGAATTCAGAGAACAAGGTTAACAAAAGCTTAAAAAAAATTAGCTAAATCAATAAACAATTAAGTCATACCAGGATTAAACTTTTGGAATCTACTCAGAATCCCAGAGAAGGCAATTTCCTTGTCCATAAGCTTAGATGACCCTAAACGGGTCTTTGTACGGGAAAGGCAAGTGGTGACATTGTTGCACCATCCACCTCCCTAAGAACCGGAAAAAAGTAACATATAGATAACATAAAGATATTAGAAATTAAAGATTGACCCAAATATTTTATAACTTAAGAATTTAACTTAAAAAAAAAAACTGTTAAAGCCTTCAAGAAGTAGATTTGAAAGAAAAAATTTTGCATTCAAATCAAATGTCATAACATGTTAGGATAATTACAATATTCAGCTTTGTCTATTAGTTTTATTTAGAATAAATCAATAAAAGCAGATGAATTTCCATTATTGCACTGTTGGAGAAAAATTGCTTCAGTATTAGCAATTTTAACCTTTTCTTTTTTCTGTAGGCAATCCGTTCAAGCATTAATTATTCCATTGTTTCTTTAGTTTGTAAAGAAATTGCTAAACACTAGACGGGATATGACAAAAGGACAAACCTCAAAGTGAACCAACCACTTGTTAATTCCTGCACCAAATCCCTTATCCCAGTGATAAGCTGGAGGACTTCCATCCAGACAAACTGCTCCATATGTCAAATTTCAAAACAGAATGAAATGAAGATTTGAAAGAATTTATTGTTTATGAAAGGAAAAGGATTTATTCAGTTTATTTTGCAAGAGGTTTCTTACCAGCTCCTTTTGCCACTGCATCCTTGACAAAAGTAATTCCCACATTAACACCTTCTGTTTTGAGCATTACAAGTGCAAATACTAGAAGATTCAACCATTGGATTAATCTTGTCCCAGCCATTCTGTGCATATCAAAATTTATTGTTCAAAATACAGAAAATTTTGAAGAAAACTAAGATAACGCAGAGGAGAAAACAGATCAGGTCATTGCTTTCAGAATTTTCTATAAGTACGAGTAAATTGATCAACAAGTAGCTCAATGAAAGAAGAAAAAAAATTCATTCCATACATAATTTCCAAATAGATAATAATAATCCTGAGTAACTTGATAAACTAGTTTGATATGAAGCATGCATCAAAAAAAAATTTATCAATTCCATCTTCCTCTTCTTTTGCACGGAAATCATAAAATCTATAATATGATTACCATGGATAATCAACATGCACTCTATAGACATGATATCATTAGTGTAAAATACTTACTTGAGTTATTTGACAAAACCAAAACCCAATTACATCAAAACTTTTATGAAAAAATCCTTTGAAGGTGCTACTTATATATATATATCATCATGGGGTAACAAAATAGTAACCTGACAAAGTTGGGATGGATAGGATAAGATTGGCTTATGAACAAATACTCTAACTCAATTACATCAGGGGTAAATTCAGAAATGTAAAAACCCAGATAGGTACAAAAAACTGATAAATTATTTACACATAAAATAAATAAATAAAGAAGTGAAAAGAAAAAGAAACAAAGGATTGAATAAAATAGCACATCATTGCTATTAATAATGAAAATATAGATTGACACATGACACATGCTTCTCAGACCAATGATAGAAAATAGTTGTCCATAATACATGCAATTACTTATATCTGATTTATAATCAAATACGCGTCACTACTATCAATAATGAAAAAGAAATAGATTGACAAATGACACCTGCTTCTCAGACCATAGATAGAAAAACAAATCTAATCCACATCATATACATGCAGATATCTATCATATTTCATTATTAAGATTGAGAAATCATTCAATCCATTAATTAAATCCACTTGGTGAACTAATTGATGGAATTGATTACAAACATCACCATCATTACTTCCACCCATGGAAATATCGAAAATAAACATATTCCCATAAATTATAAAAAAAAAAAAAAAAAAACTCTCACCACACACCTACACAAGTTAATACAATAAGCAGTATACTACCACCCCATTAAAGTGTAAACATTTATACAGCAATTTCTTCATCACAAACGCAAAACGAAAAGAAGAAAAAATCCAATGCACCATATTGAAAGACCATTATTATTACTTACAAACCGAAAAAAGAATCCAAATTTGTGAACAGAATAAAGGTGGCTTGTCAAAAAGAGGAGAAAAGAGAAAAGTAGATATAGAGTAAAAGAATCACCACATGTGCCTGTACTAGAACTACCAACAAAAGGAGGGAATCTCAAGCAAACTTGTTTTGAAAGAATGTATAAAAAAAGAGCCCAGTTTAGTAAATCTAAATATAATACCCTCTATAGAGCTCCCAACAATCCAAAAACCAGTTTGTATAAGTAGGAGCTTCTACAAAGACAGAGAGAGAGAAGAATGTATATATATATATAAAAAGAACCCAGTTTAGTAAATCTAAATATAATACCCTGTATAGAGCTGAGAGCTCCCAACAATGCAAAAACCAGTTTGTATAAGTGGGAGCTTCCACAATGAGAGAGAGAGAGAGATAAAGAAAATGATAGTAGTGCTTATTTATATGAACACAAACACAAGGAAGAAATAAGGAAAGTTTGTTTTTTTTTTAAAAGAATATTGCCAGTCCGTTTGGTTAGAGTGACGTGAGATACTTGTTATGATTTTTAGAGCTTATTTGGTAAGAAATTTTTAGTAATATTATTTAAGTATAGTAGAAATTTTAGATAAAAAAAGTGTATTTTCATACACTTTTAAGGGAATAAAAATACATGTGATATTTAATCAACCATTTTCATTATTTTGTCGTTTGTTTAAAACCTATTTCCCGACCGCCCATGTTTCAGTTGGAAATGGAAAGAGTACAGTGTAGACCGTGTAGTAGTCGGCAGAGAACCCAAGAACCGACACTCATTTTCTTCGGACCACAAAACGCTCAAAAACAAAACAAAAAAAAAACATTCAATATTGTCGCGGCTTTGTGGGTCCACCGCGACCAGCTTCTCAGACTCATGAACTAGCACATTGTCAATTGACAGTGAGAGAGAGGCTATTGAGAGAGGTTCTGAGCTCAACAATGAATATGAATCTTATCGTTTTACGCGTTCTTACCTAAATAAATGTGTGGGGCAAAGCTAGAGCCATGAGATTAGATCAATAATTCTATAACAAAAATGATAGTGAGATTTACTAAAGCCACAACTTTTGTAATAATTAAAATCATTACATCACCAATTTTTTCAAAAAAAAATTTCAAAAATTTAAATTATTAAAATTTAATAAATTTAATTATTTAATCACGTGCTTTTAATAATAGTGATAAAAATTGTGGTTTAGTTTGCAATATTAGATTTATTTATTTTATAAAGAATCTGCTAATGAATGGCCAAGGACATTTATTAATAAATTATTTTAGAAAAATTTGTATGCTACTTTTATAGAAAATGTGGAGTGTCCGAGGACTAAGGAGGAGAAGGAGCATGACGTTCCTTACCAAACCATTTGTAAAGTGTCTCAGATCCGAGAAGGTGGTCTACCCGAGTAGAGGGTGGGAAAGAGGCATGAGGTCTTACGAGCGCCCGAGGAGGAGAGGTAATACTCTAGGGGAGGAACAATGGGGTTGTAGGAAGTTACTTGAAAGGGTATACCTACTACCCCCGCATTGAATACTTTGTAGTAAATTTATTCGTTGCATTAATGAAAAGGTGACCCCTGAACAGTGTTTTTATAACTAGCAACCCCTTCTACCACCTTCAGCAAAGTCTTGATGGGACAAGTATCAGAGGGAGAGTTTTGGGACGTACACGTGGAAGGTCATGATGCAAAAAAGTAGGATATATAAGAAGAAAGAGGTTTTGAAATAAAATGACTTTTTGAATGAAACAAGAAAAAAGAAGAAAGAACAGTGTATAAACTAAGAAAACCTAAGAAAGACTTATATAAGAACACATCCTCGGGAAGGATTGAGGATAGCTTTTTTACTTATTTAACTCTTGTTTTTCCTTAATTGTGACCTACATCATTAGCCTAAAATGTACAACTGTATTGTGATTACCTTCCCATCTTTATATTAAAACAATTCTATTGTTTGGGCTTAGGTTGAAGTACAAGCCACCATTAATCTAAGTAGGCTTGGGCTTCCAAATCCAATTCCTACATAAATTATTTTTAAAAAAAAATTTCAAAAAAATTAATTGTTTTTTCTTTTTCCTTAAAAAATTTCTAAAAACATTTTCTAAACTAATACTCTTAGAGCATTCATTAATATAAATTTTCTATAAAAATATTGGATTCATGTAAAAGTGATAGACAACTAATTACAGCACATCAAAATTGTGGCACAAAAGTTGTGGTCCAAGAATGAGGGTTCGTTTGTATAAGCGGTTAGAAAACTGTATTTTCAATTTGAAATGAGTGTTTGTAAAAAAAAAAAAAATAAATAAATAAAAAGCTAGGAGGAGTTATAGTTGCAAAAAAAGAGTTTTAGATATTAAAAACGCACTTTTAATCTCTCAAAACCATCTAACCAAACAAATCCTAACTCCTTCAAGACCACGTCTGTTTATATATATTGACAAGAAATTTGTTATGTATCAACTACAATCAATTTAGAACTCACTAAGAAATGAGTTTGAATTTTGCTTATTTCAAGTTTAGTTAATGAGACTCAAAATGCATCCGTTAAGGTTAAGTTTTTTTATTGTAATTGATTTTTTTTTTTTTAAAGAGTTTCATAACATTCAATTTAAGGGGTAATTATTTATTTGTTTTTATTACTCATTTGATATATTCCTTAATCAATACATTCACCCACCAATTAACAAAGATTTTTTAATTTTAATTATACTGTTTTCAATTTGAGTAATTGATTTTTCATGAATTTTACCATCACAATCAATTTTATTAATTGTTTTTTTACAATTTATTAAAATGAGAAAATATGATTTGCAATACATTATTTATTTTTACACTATCTCATTGACATTATTTTGATTGCATATCTACCATAAACTTTACTCATCAACTTTTGTGATATTGGTTATGAAATTAGTGATCCATTTTATAAGAATAATAATAGAATCACAAATTATTTCACAAATTTTTTATTACAATTTTGATATGACAGACTATGGGTGGTTAACCATCACTTTTATATGGACCCATAATTTTTTCTTCAATAACCACATTTTGCCACCTCATAATTGTTAATTGTAACAAGAAGCTGTGAAAATTTTCGCAGTCCCAGACTTTTCCTTATTTATAATCAAGATTCAAAAATAATAAGATTAAGATCTGAGGAAAAGTGAAAAACCTATACAATTAATTATTGATTGAGAGTTTTCAAAAAAAAAAATATTGATTGAGAGAGGGAGAGAGGGAGAGAGAGAGAGAGAGAGAGAGAGGTTTCGTTTGGTGCACAGGAAATCAGATGGGGCATAATGAATGGGGTCCCACCAAAAAAGCATGAGTACGTGGTGGATGGTGACGGTGGTGTACCTACAACTTACAACTGGAGCACGTGATTGACGATAATTTAAAATAAGTGGGACCCTCTAATTTGTAGAGTTGTAAAAAGTAAAGCAATATATGCTTTATCCTGATATCAAAAAATAGAATTCAGACTTTTTACTTTTTTTAAGTTTTTGTCAAAAAAGTCTAAATAAGCTGTCATCTCCGAACAGCTGAACTTGCCCGACCAAACCAAAAGTGAAGAAAATTCAATGAATTGTCCCTTTTTGTTTTTGATTTTTTTTTTTTTTTTTTTAATTTATTGAAAGTGAGGATATGTTGCCAATAACTCATTTTTGCTAAAAATTAATATATATATATATATACACACTTATATATATATATATATATATATATATATAAATATATATTGAAAATGAAAATGGATCCAAACATACTTTTCATTGTTAAATTTTACAGAAAACAAGAAATGAAAATAAAATATATTATGTTTTCTGCTAAACCAAACAACCACTAATAGCGTCTCCTTTGCAAAACAAAATTTAATTAAGCAAATAATTGGGATTATAAAAAAGCCAATAACCTAATTTTTTATGGTTTAATACTTCAATTACAATTTTTTGTCCTCAATCTTCACTCATATTTTAAAATGATCATTAAACGTTTAAATATTTTATTTTAATCCTTAAGGTTGTCCCGGTAATGAAAAAATTAGAACCAGAAAATAAAAATATTAAAATAATGAAGTGATCGATTTTAAGTTGGATGCCGGATGGCATTTATAAAATTAAAATGAAAAATAAAAAGGAAAAACATGGTAAATGCGTTTTTTAATTTTAGGGAAAATACTAATATTATTTAATTGGTAAATGTTTATCAATGCCCGAACAATAGTTTAAGAATTATTTTTAAAAATATTTTATTAAGAGAATGATAAAATAATAAAAGCAAATGTTAACAAGCACCAGGTGATGCTTGTTAAGGTTAAAATAATGCGAGTCTCACTTAAGGTGTGTTCGGATAATCTTTATTTGCTGAAAACTGAAAACTTATTACTGAAAATACTGTAACAAAATAATTTTTAAAGGTGTAAATAGTGTTGGGACACAAAAATGAATTGCTATGCGTTTTTTTGCGTTATTGGTTGGGTCGTGAACAGTATCGTGGGACCTAGCCTAAAACCAAAACGCTGGATTACATGCTAAAAACGTGCAATCCAAACGCACACTTAATAAAAGAATTGAATACATAGGATAAATTGTATAAAGTTGACCCTAAAACCTATAAAGCTGACAAAATACTGACATAAAGCTGAGTAGTTGACAAAAATTCTGACATAAAATGGTAAATTCTTATATAAGATGATGTTGTTAACAGGCCATTAACACAACCCAACAATAAATTTTATTGACATTTTTTTATATTTTTCATGAAAGTGGTGATCCCTAAAGTAAAGAATAAAATAAGAGAGCTTCCTAGCATGGGGATTGAGGAAAACCCTTAATCCACACGACTTTGTCCGACCATATTCATGCCAAACTTAGCCTGAGAACACTACAAGAAAAAAAATGTTTATTACAACGAAAAAAATCGTTGCAATAACATTAAAGTTATTGCAATAATTGATGCAAGATGTTTCAATAAAATTTGAGGTAATAGATTTGTGCAAACTCCAAATATTTTAATGACAACTTTGATGCTAAACAATTTACTATTTCAAATATCTTGTAGATATAGACTATTACTTTACGAAACTTATTGCAATAAATTGCAAATAATTGATCAAAATAAGCGGATTAATTATTGCAATAATATTTTTATTGTAATAAATAATTAATTCATTTTATCATTATGATATGTTATGAAATAATTGATACCAAGTTATTGCAACAATATTTTCATTGCAGTTTCGCGTTTGTCATCACAATAGATTGTAAAAGAATTAATATCAAATTATTACAATGATAACTTTGTTTCAATAAGCTATTAGTTTGAAATTTTCGTTGCAATAGATTGCAAAAATAATCGGTATTAATTTATTGCAACTATTTCTTCTTTTTAAGTTATTACAATAATTTTTCCTAACTTATTAAAACTTCTTTTGCAACTGAAAATTATAAGTTATTGCAGCTTATTATTATTGATGCAATAATTTAATACTTTTGCATTACTATACAGCACCGTGGTACCCAGATCCATTTGGGCCTTAGATTTTGACTCAGCAGCGTGGTCCATGGCCCCAATTTCTTTCTACCTAAGACCCCAGCCCAAACCCACACAAGCTACAGGCCCAAGCTTCGTATTGCTCAAAAGCCTGAAGAGTGGACAATCAACATTAGCACGCACCTTGTTTCACCACCTGGTCCTTATTCGGCAAACCATTCCCGAGCAATAAAAAAGATGTTTGGATACACTATCCCTTGCATACCCGATAGTTCCTTGGGGAATATCGTTGCCGAGCATATCTACTGAAGTGGGAACCAGTTCCAAGGCCACTCTCACTACACTTCACTCCCACCTAAACACCCACTTATGATTAACGATATTGGACCTCCCATTGCACTAACCATGGAAGTAATCATAGTCTCTCCACTAATTTTGGGCTATAAATATGAGAAGTTAAAGGAAGAAGAGAGGGTTGAAAGGTTCACAAAGAAGCAGGGAAAGGAGAGAGAATAAAGTGATCTAGAGGAAGAGGTAATTTTGTTGAGTCTCTGTGCCGAGAACGATCCAAAGTAGGAAACTCAAGCCCACAATACAAATAGATTGTGAGCCCAAGTGAGGCCCAACCCAACAGCCTCGTTTCTGGCATGCACAATTACTATTGCAGCAATTTAAACTTGTAAATGCAATATTTTATCTAATTCTATATACATGCAGAGGGAATTAGGATTGTATATTTTTCTCGGTTCAATTTGACACTTTGAATTCAGTTTAGACCATTCAACTTGCTTTTTCTTTTTATTTATTTTGACTTTGAACTTGAATTTTGAAACAATTTTTATTCTGGATTCTCATTAACACAATTTTTTTCTTTTTTTTTACAATTTTTTTCTTTTTATTTATTTTGACTTTGAAGTTGAATTTTGAAACAATTTTTATTCTGGGTTCTCGTTAACACAATTTTTTACTTTTTTTTTTACAATATTTTTTTCTTTTTCTGCAATTTTATGTCATATTTTTCAGTGTAAAGTCAAACTTTCTAGAGAGAAAAAATATTAAAATAACTAAAAGGATTAATTTTATGTCCTTTTCATTTATTTATTTAATTTTTTATTAAATAAGACCTACTTTTGTACAACCTTAACAGGTACCTATAGTGTGCTTGTTAACATTTACCTTTTATTTTAGCTCAACTATGGTTTTCAATTCAGCCAAAAAAAAAAAAAAAAAAACTATGGTTTCCAACTCCAACTACTCTAATTAATTTTAAAAATGATGGTTTCTATATAGTTATACACTGAAGTAGATTTTTTTTTTTTTCAGTTTTCTAGTGTCCAGCTAGCTATGCCCATAATAATTGGTCTGAAACAAGCACCTATGGTGTGCTTGTTAACATTTGCTTTTTATTTTAGCTCAACTATGGTTTTCAATTCAGCCAAAAAAAAACTATAGTTTCCATCTCCAACTTCTATAATTAATTTCAAATGGCAATGCTGCAAAATAATATATATATAAAAAAACTGCCATGGTCTCCGAAGTAGATTCTTTTCAGTTTTCACTTTTTCATTAGTAGTGTCCAGCTAGCTATGCCCATAATAATTGCTCTAAAACAAGTACTTGTGGTGTGCTGGTTAACATTTACTATGGTTTTCAATTCAGCCCCAAAAAAATTTATGGTTATCAACTCCAAAATATATATATATATATATATATATATATATATATATATATATATCTATTTTTATTAATCTATTAACCATATAAAAAGAGACAATGTCTCTACAGTGCCATATTGGTTTATTGAGCCACTTTATCTTTTTTTTGTTTTAAGTTTTGAACAGTAGTTATAGTACCAAGTGGCACTGTAGCTACAGTAGCTACATTAAAAAATAATAATAATCTTTTGTTTGTATTTTTTTTTCCTTTTGTATATATTGTTACACAGACACAATAAATTTCACAATTATTGAGATGTCAATTTCTTATAAGTCAAAATAAAATAATAAAATATGAAATTGTAACCACCCACAACTGAAAATAAATATTTTGTGAAAATATTGTGATATTTATTAAGTAAATGTGTAAAAACTACAGTACTTTTGATTTGTTCAATATATATATATATATATTGTCATCGATTTGTGCTCTTTTTTTACTAACTATATAAAAAGAGGCAATGCCTCTACAGTGCCTCTTTTGGTGTAGTGAGCCATTTTTTTCCCCAAAGTTTTGAACAGTTGCTGCAGTGCCACTTTGGTTTGTTCAAGTGGCACTGTAGCTACATCGTTTTTTTTTTTTGTACCTTTTTTTCTTCTAAATATTTATAAGAACCCGTATATATATTGTTATTTGTTATACTAACCCAACAAATTTCACAATATTTTCATAATTATTGAGGTGTCAATTTCTTATAAATCAAAATAAAATAATAAAGGGATAAAACCCTTTTTCGTCCCTACATTTTCACATGATTCTCACTTTGGTCCCTAACTTTTTTTTTCGTCCCTACAGTGCCCCTTTTGGTGTAGTGAGCCATTTTTTTCCCCAAAGTTTTGAACAGTTGCTGTAGTGCCACTTTGGTTTGTTCAAGTGGCACTGTAGCTACAGCGTTTTTTTTTTTTTTTTGTACCTTTTTTTCTTCTAAATATTTATAAGAACCCGCATATATATATTGTTATACTAACCCAACAAATTTCACAATATTTTCACAATTATTGAGGTGTCAATTTCTTATAAATCAAAATAAAATAATAAAGGGATAAAACCCTTTTTCGTCCCTACATTTTCACATGATTCTCACTTTGGTCCCTAACTTTTTTTTCACCACTTTTAGTCTCTATCCTGAAAAACGTGTCTCGTTTTAGTCCTTGATGTTACATCAAAGACGGAAATTGCATAGCTGGCAAACGGAAAAAATTTAAAATATTAAAATAATACCCACAAATGCCACGTCATTTTTTAAAAACAAAAAATTAATTTGTAAATTTTAACTAAACGAAAAAAAAAAAGGGAAAAAACTGAAATAAAAATAAAAACCCATAAGAACAAGAACAAGAACAAAAAATTCAAAACCCCAAGATTATTTTTTAATCTCACTCTCTCTCTTCCTCTCATTTTCAGAGTTTCTCTCTTTCTCCCACACTCTCTCCTCTCTTCCTCAGATCGGCATGGAGGCTTTGGGTAGGCGGGATTTAGATTGCCGTGGTTCGGTGTCTGCTTATGGGTAGTCGTGGCTCGCTGTGGGTGAGGTGGTTGTGGCTCGACGTGGGTCGCCGTGGGTGGGGTGGTCGTGGCTCACCATGGGTAGTCTTGGCTCATTGTGGGTCGGTTGGATTTGATGGGTTGCCTGGGTTGGATTCAATGGTGGTTGGGTTAGCTTTGGTGGTTGTTGGGTTGGTTTAGTTGGTGGGTTTGTGGCTTGGTAGAACTAAAAGGTATGGATCTCGGGTCTTGTGGGTCTCTGAAAACTGAAGAGTATGGATCTTAGTGGTTGTTTATGGCTTGGTAGTGGGTTTGGGTATGAATCTCAGTGGGTTTAGGTACGAATCTCATGGGTAGTCGTGGCTCGCCGTGGGTGAGGTGGTCGTGGCTCGTCGTGGGTCGCCATGGGTGGTCTTGGCTTGTTATGGGTCGGTTGGATTTGATGGGTTGGCTGGGTTGGATTCGATGGTGGTTGGGTTAGCTTCGGTGGTAGTTGGGTTGGTTTAGCTTGTGGGTTTGTGGCTTGGTAGAACTGAAGGGTTATGGATCTTGGGTTTTGCGTGGGTCTCTGAAACTGAAGGGTATGGATCTTAGTGGTTGTTTGTGGCTCGGTAGTGGGTTTGGGTATGAATCTCAGTGGTTTGGGTATGGAGGTTTGGTAGTGACAGTGGTATGAATTTTCTGGGTTTTTTCTTGTTCTCCTTCTCCTTCTAGGTTTTGAATTTTCTGGGGTTTTGAATTTTCTTACTTTTCTAGATTTTTATTTTTAGTTCAGTTTTTTCCTTTTTTTCATTTAGTTAAAATTTACACAAAACATCAAACACAAAAATCAAATCTAGATTTTAGGAATATAGGTTTGAATTTAATTTTTTGGGTTTTAAATTTGCTGGGTTTGTGTTTTGTTGATCTTGTTCTTGTTGGGTTTTAAATTTGCTTGGTTTGAAATTTGTTGTTTTAGTGGGTTTGGTTTTTATTTCTATTTTTTATTTTTTTATTTAGTTAAAATTAATAAATTTTTTTTTTAATTTAGAGGCTGACGTGGAAAGCCACGTGGACACAGGGTGCATTATTTTAATATTTTAAATTTTTTCCGTTTGCCAGCTATGCAATTTCCGTCTCTGATGTAACGTCAGGGACTAAAATGAGACACGTTTTTCAAGATAGGGACTAAAAGCGGTGAAAAAAAAAGTTAGGGACCAAAGTGAGAATCGTGTGAAAATGTAGGGACGAAAAATGGTTTTATTCCAATAATAAAATATGAAACTATGACCAACCATAACTGAAAATAAATGTTTTTATGAAAATGTTGTGACACTTGTTGAGTGAATGTGTAAAAGATACAGTACTTTTGGTTTGCTCAATATGTATTGTTCATCGTTTTTTTTTTTTTTTTTTTAAGTCATCGATTTGTGCTCTTTTTTTCTATATATAAAAATAGCAAATAGGCTCATGAATAGTGTTATAAACAGTATTTTTGGTTTAGTGACTTGCATTTTTTCTCTTTTTTTTTTTCCTTCAAGTTCACCAACTTGGTTTGAGTTTTTTTTTTTTCTTTTTCTTTTAAAGGATCTTTATATATTTACTTTTTACTTGTAATGTAAGCTTACATTGTATACACACAAAAAGTAGCAAATATTATATACATTTGCAAAAAAAAAAAAAAAATTTGTACAAATTTTGCAAATGTGTACAACATTTACCAATTTTTATGTGTTTACAATATAAATTTACATTGTAAGTGCAATGTATATTTCTATATATATATAAAGAGTGAATGAGAAAAGTTATAGTAATTTCGCTACAGTAGTTTTGGTTTGTTTAACTTTCACTATTTTGCTGGCCTTTTTTTTTTTTTTTTTTTTTTTTTGGTGAATGCATAAAGTTGTTGTATATTTGCTATATTATTTTTGGTTTGTCCACAACAATTTTCACAACACTTTCATAACAAATCAAATATGGTAAATTGTTATTGTTTCTAATTTAAACTTACCAATGAAACCACTTTTTTGTCTACCAATAATAACTTGTAGTAACCTACTACTTATGATTTGTGGTAAAAATGTCATGAACAAAACATTTTTTTGTGTGAAAAATGTTAAGATATCTTGATGTTGTCACAATATTTTCAAAACTGCTAAACTGTCAATTCTTTACAAGTTAAAATAAAATATAACAAATTTATAAAGGTATTATGAAAATGTTGCGTCATTTTGTTGTGTTTTTAGGAATTTTTTGTTGGTTTAATCAACTTTGTTGAGCCAAAATTCACTATTTCACATACAATTTTCTTGGGTTGACTTTTTGTATATTTTTTTCTTTACACACTATTTTAAGTAAAAACACATAGTTTTGCACACAAAAACAAAAACAAAAACTTAGGAAAAAAACATTTTTCATCCTTTATGTTTGGGGTAGTTTACAATTCTTTCTTAAACTTTAAAATCAAACAATTTTTCTCTTAATATTTTGGAAAAGAGCAAATATGTCATATTATTATTCTCTCAGTTAAACTCTAATGAAAACTGTAGGGTCATGATTTGTAGCCCAAACCCAAAAGATTTGGGATATGAGCCCAATACAATAAATTTGTAGAGAGTGGGTGAAAGAGCTGGGCTCTTAGCGAATGGGACAACGGCTAACAAGAATTTAAAATATGAACAAATATAGAAACACACATAAAACTTGAAGAAATAATTGTCCGAGGAGATGAACTGTTATTTAAACCACTGTTATTTAACCCTTTCACTATGTTTTCCGATCCCCATCTTATGGGGGTCTTTTACATTATATAGTTTTCTTTTAGACCATCTTGATCGTACACTTGTTAATCATCTAAACCTTCACTCGAGTACATGTTCCATCAGGCATCTTCTCTGACTTTCTGTGAACGGTGGTGGTTGAGACTGCACTGATCAGGGGTCTTCTCCATATAAATGCAGCCAGAAAAGTTGCTGCAGTGCATTTAATGCGGTGGTAGTAGCTTTTCTCTTAGATATTTCTGTATTCTTATCCTCTTCGTACGTGCCTGAAGTTCATCATTATCATTAGAAATTCCTGGAAGGTCACCTAAGTCGCCCAAATACTTGCTTGACCGATATTCATCTTATTCGAGAAGGATAACTTCCTCGGACTGTATTCCTCCACCCTTTCCTTACGTGATCCTTCATTTTGGGCCTCTCTAATCATTTACTCATCCTCGGACGTATCCATATCATCAAATAGGGCCCAAGGTCTAGTATACAAATTTGAGTCCTTGTCCCCACAAAAACTTATGATTCTTAAAATATTTTATTGTGTAATTTCTAAATTACTCATGCTAAATTTTAACATCCTAAAAATTTTCTTTTATTTTGAATTTTAAATGATAAAAATTCTTAAAAAGTTAGAATGATGATATTCGATGACATAAGCATTTCGTTATCTTTTTTTTTTGTTTTTTTTTTTTTAAATTTCTTAGCAAAACTCAGTTGTTTATTGTTGGAAGATGATGATATTCGTTATCATTCTTAGAAGTTTTTAGAGAATAGATATATTGTCTTTAGCGAGTAGGTACTAAAAAACTATTATAGTTAGATAAATATTTATATGTTAAATAGCTACCCTAAATTTGTAGTTGGTAAAAATTCTTAAACGAATGAGATTAGCTTTTTACGACATAATTATCAAAAATTTTAAAATTAATGCCTCTTTTGATTAATATAAATCTCTATATACTTTAAAAATCAAATAATTTATGTCTTTGTTTTGTAATACAAATAAAATCTAGAATTGATATTAATTATTACAGTACTTTCTTTTAAACGGTAAGCACATGCCTTGCACGTGCTGTCCTAACTAGTATATATATATATATATATATATATATATATATAATCGCCATGGTCTATGAAGTAAATTCTTTTCAGTTTTCACTTTTTCATTAGTAGTGTCCAGCTAGCTATGCCCATAATAATTGGTCTAAAACAAGTACCTATGGTGTGCTTGTTAACATTTACTATGATTTTCAATTCAGCCCAAAAAAAAAAAATATAAATATATATATGGTTTCCAACTCCAATAACTATAATTAGGGGTGTTTGGTATATTTTTTTAAACAACATTATTTTTAGTTTTTAGACAATATTATATATATATTTTTTATATATATTTTCATCCACACGTATTTTCAAAAAATATAAACAACGTTACCAAACTGCTCTTTAATTTTAAAAACTAATGGTAATGTTGCAAACTATATATATATTCAAAAAATACAAACAACGTTATTAGAACAACATTATCAAACGGTCCTTAATTTTAAAAGCTGATGATAATGCTGAATATATATATATGGAATTTCCATGGTCAACGAAGTAGATTCTAAGTTCACAATGGAACGCTCACGCTCTCGCTCCCTGGAAGAGGAAAACGAACTAGTCTGTAGCACAAAAAAAGTGAAAGATTCACACCGTGCTATCGATGAAAGAAGATCTATGCATGATGGGGAACCCAGCTACCCACCTAAGCTCTCGTTAAAGGATAAGTTGGTTGGGGAAATACCAGGAGCCTACTCCCAAGCTTTTGCATTTACAGATCAAATGGAGGCGGATTCAGACTCGAATGAAGAGATTGAGGAGATTAGGGAAGGATTTGCTTCAGTTTGCTTGTCGAAAGAAACCAAACAATGCATTCAAGCTCCATGGCCAAATGCGCTTATCATAAAAGTTTTTGGCAAGAATATGGGATATAACTATCTTCACTCTAAACTGCTGGAACTCTGGAAACCGACTGGGAGGGTGGACATGGTGGATCTTGGTAGAGATTTTTTCCTGCTAAGGTTCTCGGTTGATGAGGATCTTGAAGTGGTTCTTAAGAAAAGGACTTGGTTTGTTGGGGGCCATTTCCTATCCATTCGGAGATAGGAAGTGAACTTCAAGCCATCGAAAGCACTAGTTTCTTCAGTGGCGGTGTGGGTTAGGATTAATGAACTACCTATAGAATATTATGACGCCGTAGTGCTTAGGCATATTGGGTAGGCCTTAGGGACGGTTTTAAGGGTGGACACGCATACTGCCCTGGAAGCCAGAGGACGATATGTGTGTATATGCATTCAGGTGGACATGAGCAAGCCTTTGGTTACCAATGTGAGAATGGGCCAGCGTTGTCAATCCGTTGTTTATGAGGGGGTGAACTAACTGTGCTTTGCCTGTGGTTGCTTAGGCCACCGGTGGGAGTCCTGTCAATTCACCGTCAAGCCTTACTCACCGGCGGGTCCATGAGATGTCTCTGTTTCCAATAATGATGACAGAGGGAACTAGGTGCCAACATCACTTGAGGCGCAAACCGAGGCTTCACTTGAAATCGAGACACCTCGGAGGAGGAGTCCAGCGGTGCTGCTTTCGGCCCATGGATGGTAGTTTCACGATAAAGGAAATAGTCCAGACTAGGATAAAAAAGTAGTAGCAACCATGTAGCGGATTTGAGGCCTGCTTTAGGTCATGTGAATTCAAAAGAGTCGTTAGGGAGCAGGAATTTAAAAAATGAAGATGGGCCGAGTGGCATGAGCAAGAATGAGGGTAAAAGAAAAGCATAATTTGAAATGGGCTTGAATCTGTTGTCCAAGGAGCAGGTGAATGCAAAGGATTTAATGAACACGGACTTAGGGCACGATAGTCTTGGGAACTTGGACCGGATTAGTCATGGATCAGTGATAGTAAAGCCCAAATCCATTTCAGTGAAAGGCAAGAAGGACTTTGCAAGGAGTAGGGCACCCCACACTAACTCGTCCCAGATTGGCCACACAAAGGAAATCAAAAACACTAACTCCGAGTGGACGCTCAGCATTTGCATGATACAAGCAGACAAAAATGGAGGGTTCAAGTTTGGAAGTAACTCAGGGAATGAGATGGGCGATCAATGTGGACGGCGAGATAGTGGTGATTCCGCGAGTGATCATAGAGGAAATAAAAGCACGCCTCACTCACACCATGGGGTGGTTCGGTCCAAAGCTCCGACAGGCATGGAAGATGGTGTTTCCATAGACGCCGACAAGTTCAACGCTGGGTTATCTCCATCTAATAGACCCAGCTTGGGGAAGAATGGCAAACCCGTGGTGGAAGTTTCTGTCAAACATGCCGGGGCCGGTGGAAAAAAGAACCTTGGTTTGGAATCTCATTCCTTAAATATCAACGAACCTAGTGTTATGCGAGACGATACCGCAGGAGAGTTTGACCACGAGGAGGATGATGGAGAACCAAGTCATAGCAATGGCTTTTATGGGACATCGGCATGCAACAAAGTTACTGCAAGTCTTCCAGCCTATCACGGAGTTCAACATTCACTCAATAGCCACGGAGAAAATGATGGGTGTGCTAGAGCATTGTGTGACATTGATGCCGGGCAGAGGCCAGACGATGGAAATGGTACGGATGACCAGATGGAATTTGATGGAGGAAGCAAGATTACTTGCTCCGTTTGATAAGTGTCCGACCCCCAACCATTGTTTAGTGATGAATATTATAGCCTGGAATTGTAGAGGAGCCTTAAAGCCCTCCTTTCAAAATCATGTTAGGGAGTTGGTTCAGAATCACGACCCGGCTATTATGATTGTCATGGAAACTTGAATCGGTAGTGATAGAGCTAGGGATATCACGGATAGGCTGCCGTTTGATGAGGCCATTCACACAAACACAATTGGTTTTGCTGGTGGTCTCTGGCTTCTATGGAATTCAGATAAGGTTTAGATAACCCAATTAGCCATGTCAGAACAAGAGGTTCACGTCTTGGTGAAGGTAACCTCTTCTACATTTGAATTCATTTTTTCAGCTGTTTATGCTAGCCCTAGATTTTATGAAAGATGCATTTTGTGAAATAATCTAAAAAATGTTGCCAATTTAGATGAGAAACCTTGGATAATAGCTGGAGATTTTAATGAAGTGCTTGCAGATGGGGATAAATTTAGGGGTAGAGCTATTAATTCAAATAGGTCTTTACTCTTTAAAGATTGTCTTGATTATTGCAACATGATAGATATGGGGTTCATTGGGCCTCGATTCACCTGGATGAATAGATGTAATATAAATGCTCTTGTCCAAGAAAGAATTGATCATTTTTTTGCTAACCTAAGTTGGTGTGCTGCTCACCTCGAAGCGAGGGTGACCCATCTTACAAGATGTGTGTCTGACCATTATACTGTGCTCCTCGAATCCAAACCAAGTAACGAGATTCATCTTTCTAGGCCTTTTAGATTTTAGAGCTTATGGTTATCGGATTTATCATTTCCTGGGATTGTTTCGGAAGCTTGGGGTTTTTCCCGCCCTTTCCAAGTTGCTATTGAATGTTTTTCCAGGAAAGCTTCAGATTGGAATAAGCATCATTTTGGAAACATTTTTGGGAGAAAGAAGAGAGTTTTGGCCCGGTTGAATGGGATTCAGAAAGCCTTGGTAGAAAATCCTTCTCGTTCTTTGATTGAAATGGAGAAATCTTTGCACAAAGAATTAAATGATCTTTTATGTTAGGAGGAGGAGTTATGGGTGCAGAAGTCTCGCATTAATCGGCTGATTGAGGGTGATAAAAACACAACTTTTCATCATATGTTTATGATTGTGAGGAGAAGACGCAATCGAATTTCTTGTATAAAGAATGATATGGGAGCATGGATCAATAGTGAGTTTGGGGCTATGAATTACATTAAAGAAGGGTTTAGAAAATTGTTTACAACTACCCTTGTTTATTCCCTTTTCCATCTTCCTCCCCCCTCTAAGTGGCAAGCTGTTTTATCGAAGGAGGATAAGGGCAGCTTGAATATGCCAGTCTCAGAAGTTGAAATCAAAGAGGGTTTGTGGGCTTTTAAGTTGTACAAATCCTCAGGTTCTAATGGACTCCATACGGTGTATAAGATTGTCACAAATATCATCGTAGCCAGGCTTAGACCGCATGTTGATAAGTTGGTTCGCCCTCTCCAATCAGCTTTTGTTCCGGGTAGGAGAAGTGTAGACAATGCTATTATGGTTCAAGAATTGATTCACACTATTAGTAACAAGAAGGGGCGGGGAGGTTACATGGCGATTAAAGTGGACCTAGAAAAGGCTTATGACAAAATTGAATGGAGTTTCATTACGGAAGTTCTAATTAATGCCAACTTTCCCCACAACTTGGTGAACCTCATTATGTGTTGTGTGTCTTTTGTATCCACATCTATTCTCTTTAATGGTGGAAGTGTTAAGCATATTTTTCCTTCACGAGGAATTAGGAAAGGTGATCCATTATCACCTTATCTCTTCATTCTTTGTATGGAAGTCCTTGGGCATTTCATTGAAGATAAGTGCAATGAGAATAGTTGGGTTCCTGTAAAAAGCTCTCAGAGTGGGATGGCTTTTTCTCACTTGTTTTTTTGCAGATGATTTGGTCCTTTTTGCGAAGGTGGACCATGTGAATTGCTCCATAATAAGGGATGTGCTTGATGGTTTTTGTGCTCAGTCGGGACAATCCATCAATGAGAGTAAGTCTAGAGTTTATTTCTCTCTAAATATAGATGTGGACACAAGAGAATCTTTGTGCGATATTTTGGGATTCAAGTCAGCTCCAAATCTTGGAAAGTACCTTGGTTTTCCTACAAAGCATCTGGGAGGGAACAATCAAGACCTAAACTTCATTTTGGATAGGGTCAAGTAGAAGTTGGTGGGGTGGAAAGCTAATTTATTATCCCTTGCAGGTAGAACGATGCTCATTCAAGCTTTCACATCCACTATTTCTGCCTATGTCATGCAATGCATGGCTTTACCCAAGAAGTTGTTGGATGATATTGATAGAGTTAATCATAATTTTCTTTGGAGATCTTCAGAATCTTCAAAAAGAACACATTGGGTGGGTTGGCACAAAGTGACCAAAGTTAAAGAGAAAGCGGGTCTTGGAATTCAATCGGCAAGGGGAAGGAATCAAGCTCTTCTTGCAAAGCTTAATTGGAGATTCTAGATGGACAATGATGCTTTGTGGGAAAAGGTGCTTAGAAGCGAGTATTGCACTAGCCGAAGATTACATGCTAGAAATAAGGACAAGCTCCCTTGTTCTAGAGTGTGGCAAGCAATTCAAAAGGGTAGTGAGGTTTTCAATAAAGGCATATGGTGGATTCTAGGGCGAAATAGTAATTTGAGTCTTTGGTATAACAATTGGATTGCAAAGGCCCCTTTAAGAACTTTAATCCAAGGTCCATTTTCTGAAGAAGAAGAGAGGTTCCAAGTTAAGGATGTTTTTGGTCCTCATGGATGGGATTGGTCAAAAATTTCTATCCAAGTTCCAAATAATATTCTTATGGAAATCAATGCCATGCCTTATTCATTGAAAACATCACTTGAGGAAGATAAGCTGATTTGGAATGGCGATACCCGAGGAGATTTTGAGCTTAAATCAGCCTATACAATAGCCATTAGATGCAGCGAGGAGGAAGAGGAGTTCATGGGGTCTTGGGTTTGGAAGGTGGATACTTTACCTTGAATTAAGACATTCATGTGGCAATGCTTGCATAATAGCATTGGTGTGGGAGAATGCCTTGTCAAAAGGCACCTTAATGAGTCGGATAGATGTCCCATTTGTTAAAGGGAAGCTGAGACAATTATCCATAGACTTTGGGATTGTGAGATGGCCAAAACAACTTGGACTAGCTTGGGTATTCAGTCTAACAGTAGCTTCTTTGAGGATAGTTTTCACGATTGGCTTGAAAAGAATTACAAAGATAATAGTTGCAGAGTGAACAATTAGCCACCATAGAGAATTGTTTTTCCTTTTGTCATTTGGTTGTTGTGGAAATGAAGAAATAATGTTGTGTTTAAAGGCCAAAACACTCGGTTTGATGTTCACAGTGAAGCTGTGTTTCAGGTGCTTGAATTTTTGCATTGTGTGTTGAATCCTAGAATTTCGGGTAGTAGAAAGTTGATTCAGATCAGATGGGAGAAGCCTCTGCTTGGTTGGGTTTGCCTAAATACAAATGGATCAGCCTTAGGAAACCCAGGTAGAGTTGGTTGCGGTGGTGTCATTCGGAATGATCATGGAGATTGGATAGAAGGATTCTCTAGAAGCATCGGGGTCACCACAAGTTTTATAGTGGAGCTTTGGGCTCTTAGAGACAGCCTTAACCTTTGTAATAACTTGCATTTACACGCTGTTGATATTCAAATTGATGTGAAAGCTGTTGTTGATGTTCTTAGTAATTCTTCTTATACTAACCGGTTTGTTATGCCCAAGGTTGTCAAAATCGGGATCTTATGTAGGATCGTTAAAGGTAGGTGGGATTGTAAATCGTAAGATCGGATCGTGAATCGTAAGATCCTACATATTTTCAGATTTAAATGAAAAAAACACATTGATAATGACTTTGTATGTTGAATAATCACGTAAATTATAAATTCATCCATAAAAAAACTAAGATTTGCATCATATGATGTAATTTGCATGTCATACATAGCTAAGTTTATACTAATGAAACAAATATATTTAAGTTTTGATCCAATGTATCTAAAAAGTTCAATAAATGTTTAATTAGCAAACAAATACCAAAATATTTGTCAAAACATATGGAAAATATTTTCCAAGTTCTAAGTTTCAAGTTTGAAATTCAAAACAAGTTAACAAATGGAAACTAGTTAATCACAATATGAAATCCAAAAGCAAGATGAATATTAAGGTGAAGTGGACATTTAATTATTCTCATTCTAAGGTTCTTATAACCACCGTCCTAAATTCCTAATCATTATCATCCATTTCATCATCTATGTAGACATTATATATTTGTATACTAGAGCTGCAAAAGACATCAAGATACAATTTCACACTCAACTATTCAAGTTATATCACTCAGCAACAATTAAAGAGCATGCTTAAAAAAAATCAATCCATCAATATACAAATACAAGCTGTACGGCACAAGGGTCCCCAAGCTTACTTGGGCCATGAACTTTAACCCTATAGTGTGGCCCATGGTTCCAACCCCTTTGTTCGAAGCTAGGCCCTAGGCCTGTTGAGGCTATGGGCCTGGGATCCATGCCACTATGCTTGACCCAAGGCCCACTGGGCATGCAATCTTGAATTGTACACCTCATGGTTCATAGCCAAAGACATGCCCGACCAACACATCTTAGCCAGGAATGTGATTGCTCGGGGATACTATATCTTAGCTGCCCAGTATTACCCTGGAGAATATCGCTGCCGAACGTCCCTCTTAAGGTGGGAACCAGTTCCAAAGCCACTACTCCTACTCCCAACTAAACACCCACTTAAAATCAATGGTATTGGACCTCTATGCCCACTAATAACCTAGATTAATCATAACCCCTCCACTAATCTCGAGCTATAAATAAGAGATGAGAATGAAGAATTGGGGGTTGTTGAATGGTACAAAAGAAAAGAGAGAGCAGATAGAGAGAGAGAAAGAGAGAGAGAGCATCAGTAGAGCAGTAAGAGAGAAAGGAGAGGAATTCATAGGGTAAGGTTGCATTGTTGGGTCTCTGTGCTAGGAATTATCCAAGGTAGGAAATCCAAAACCCACATCACAAATAGATTGTGAGCCTAAGTGAGGACTGGCCCATCAACCTCATTTTTGGCGTGCACACAAGCATAACTGATAAAATTATATATAAAAAAATATTTTAATAATATTAGAACACAAATTAGTATATTGATCAAATAAATTTAACAACATTAACAACATTATAGCTTAAAAAGCAGCAAAGCCAACATCAAATTCTTCATTTAGCAATGATGAAGCATTCCTTCATTTTGATTACAAGTGAACTAGAAACAAGAAAACATTTGCTTAGGTTAACATAATTTTATAAAAATAAAATAAAAAGTCATACCATCACAACTTAAAAAAACCCTTAAAGCTTCATCAAAACAAAAAAATTATCCAAAAAAAAAAAACCAAAAATTTATGTTTTTGGTAGGATCGATAGGATCCCATATGATCCTATGATCCTATACGATCCTACACGATCCTACCATTTTTACAATCCTAGTGCGATTCTAAACGTTTTGGTGAGATGGGATCGTAAAATCGTGTGATCCTACGATCTAGATCGCGATTTTGACAACCATGATTATGCCTATTGTTGACGACTGCAGGCAACTGATTTCCCAGCTAGCCCAAGTCCGGATCGGGCATTGCTATCATGAGGCAAATTATTGTGCTGATTTCCTAGCTAGGAAAGGTGCACTTCAAGATTGTAGTTTTATTTTGTACCAATATCCGCCTGTGGATCTTTTAGAACTCATTAGTTCGGACAAGGATGGAATGTATTGTAACAGGGCTGTCCCTGAACTTGCTGCTTCTCTCTAGTTTCTGTTAATGTAATTTCCTCTTTACCAAAAAAAAAAAAAAACGAAGTAGATTCTTTTCAGTTTTCACTTTTTCTCTAGCTATGCCCATAATAATTGGTCCGAAACAAAATGTACAGAGCATTAAGCAATCTGAGTTCACATTTATTTATGGCTTTTGTATTTTTTTGGTATTGGCATTGACGTCGGTGGGAATTTCAGGTTTGTTTGTATTGTAAATTTGTGATGGCTAATGACATCTTTCCATCATGTGTTGTACACTTGCATATGCCCTCTTTGAATATGCATTTTGTTAGGTTTGCTTTGGTGAATTATATTTTATCTGTATTCATGCTTTTACATCAACATGTAGACCTTTCAAATGAATTTCTTATCCATGAAATTTTTAGCCAAAACTCTTCCAAATTAGGTTGCCATCTCTGTTCATATTAAGTTTACCTATAATATATATATATATATATATATATATATATATATATATATATATATATATAAGTTTTGACCTTAGATGAGGGGAGTGAGAGCTTCGCCTTAATGTTAGGCATTATGAAAATATGGTACGTGTTTGTGTTTTAGCCTTTTAGGTACAATTAGTCACAAACCAGTGTCTTACGTTTGATAATTTTTTTAGGATGGTGTTGTTATTGTTATTATTTTGTTTATTTATTTTTACAATGTAGACTAATTTTATGAAGAGAAATGCATTTCATAATCATATTGCAACATGATTTTTTTTTATCATTGTTAAATTGTATTATTTAATTTGTGTACATCTCCAAGTCAATTACACGGAACTCCACATTTCCACAAGGACATTCACAATCCTAATGAGCTACTCTAATATTTTTGTATGCTTGTCATTTTGAGATGCCAAAATGTGATTTTAAAAATTGTCCACTTTATTTCTTATTTAATTTCTATTATTACTAGAGTTTGATTAGTTTTAAGTTTAAATTTTATATGATTATATTTAGTTGTTGATTATTGATTTAATTAAGTGGGTGTAATGATTAATTTTATTGCATTGTAAATTCTATAATGTCCTCTGTATGACTATCTCTATTTTATTTTTTACTCCTCTTTGACGGCCTTTTGTTTTCTAATTAACAGTTACTAATTGACGTTTGATTTCTTTTGTTTTTCCTTTCTTTCTCTCTTCATCCACTCTTTATTACTTTATGTCACTTCTCTCTCTCTCTCTCTCTCTCTCTCTCTCTCTCTCTCTTCACTAAAGCCTATTGTTTTCCCAAATTTGATGATGATTCTAATGCTTTAAATATGCATTATAACGTTTATTTATTATCATATTTTTCATTCAATTTTGTTGCCCTTAAGTTAGTATATCCATAACTATTACTTTGTTTATGTTATATTTGGTTTGGTATCCTTGTTAATTCATTTGAATTTAAGTAAAATACTATATTTTTAATTTTTTAAAATAAAAAAGAAAGAAAATATATTAATTTAATGATATAGAGGATGTGGCTGAATTTAAATTTTGAATAAAATAAGACGAGAAGAAAAATGGTAAAAATAAAAGATACACTAATAAACACCAAATTATCTAAATCATGTTATGTAATGGAATAATGTTATATACTTATAGTTCCTAAACACACACACACACTTTCTTTATAATGCAATAAGATAAAATTTAACAATCAAAGAAAAAAAAAAGATAACAACTTAAATCACAAAACTAAATTGTTGAAAACTTAAAAATTAATCAACCTAAAGAAGAGATGTAAGAAAAATAAAAAATAAAAATCCACCAAAAAATGAAAAGAATTGAGAGAGAGAGAGAGATAACTATTTTTTTGTGTGCAGAAATTATACATAGAATGAGAGAGAAAATGACAAATTTACAATAAAATAATGAGAATAAAAAGAGCCAAAATAAAGGAAGATAAAGGCATAGAGAAAGAGTGATATTATGGTAGAGACTAGAGAGTAGTGGGGAGATGAAAAAATAAAAAAAGGAGAGAGAAATGTTGAAGAAAGTGTAACAATAAGTTGGGAAATTAACAATAAGAAGAGGAGTTAAAAAATAAAAGAGATGATATTTTGCTTTTTAAATAATGGAGCTTTTAAGTGAGTAAATGTAAAAGATAAAATAAAATTAAAGAAAAAATTAACAAAAAAATTGAAAAGAAAAAGTATAATAACATAACCGTGAATGTGACTCAACTGGAACATAATAATAATAAATGATATTTTTCATGCTTTAGATATATATGTGACAAATATGAGAAGGGCTAGTGAGAACATTCTCATGGTAGCCTCACTCTTGATTTTGAAAGTATAAAATATACTAACTTCATCAAATGCGCTTTGCATATGCAATGAGACTTTTTTTTCGTAGGTTTTTTATTTTTTTTTATTTTTATTTTTTAGGATATTGGGGTAGGTTTCTTTTTTTAGAACATAGGGTAGGTTTTTTTTTTTTTTTTTTTTTTTTTTTTTTTTTTTTTTTATAATATAGGAAAATTGTGGTAGTTTTGGTTGTTTACATGGGGTAGTGGGAAGTTTTATAGAACATGGGTTAGTTTTATAAACATGAGTAGATTTTTTTATATATAATTTTCTTATTTTTAACCTTATTTTTATGTTTTAGGAATAAAGATAAGTTAATTAAATTATGGGTATTTTTGAAATAAAAAAAGACAATAATTAAATTTCTGAATCTTCTTAATATACAGAGATTACTATAAGAGATTAAATTTTGTAAGGATGTGGTGTAAAACCAATATTTTACTCTTCCAATTCCAACATGCCACATCATTTTATCATGTATTTAAGAATAAGCACAACTACACCCAATCAATTCTAATACTCATATATAAATCCAACAAAATTGAGAATTTATTGAGATATTATTAGGTGTGGTAAGATGTATTAAATTTTAAGTAAAATACTGATATGACAATCTCTTATTGGATTGTGTAAACTATAGATTTTACACCCTATCCTTACCAAATTCATACTCTTTTATTATAAAAATTTTCAATTCAAACAAAAATTTTATATTCTTCTTTTAATTAAACATGTTGTAGGGAACTACCAATAGTAAATTGATTTTTACGTTTAACTTTAAAACTAGCAATAATGCTTGGTACTAACAATAAAGTTGAACCCATCAAAAAAAAAAAAAAAAAAAAAACAACAATAAAGTTGAAAATCCAGAATAATGAATCCAGGCGGTGACATGCTAATAATGATAATAATAATAACTAAAACAATATGAAAATATGATGGTATTACACCAATTCATATCATTTAAAATTTTTTAATAGTGACTTTGAGTTGTGAAAGTGAACTTAGTATATGCAAGTCTTATGCTTTTTTGATACCTTGTTTAAATTTTGTAGAAATACGTGTGGGTGAAAAAGCGTGTGAAAATACGTGTTGTGGTGTTTAAACACCATTACCGAATAGGGCTTAAAACTTCAAATATTATGGATGAGAACACTCACGAATTCCAATAATTTCTTCTGAAGACTCAACTTTAGGGACATATCATGCATTTGTTGATTTTCAAGCCATCAATAGCGATCAAACTTGCTTATCTTTCTCAGCTCCTAACAAAGGTAGACAACCATTACAACTGTGATCATTAAGCAAAATGTTAAAAGTCCATGAGCTTGAAGGAAAACCTACCACCTTGAATCTGACCACCCAAGTAGTGAGTTGATCACACAGAGTCTTAGTTGAAGAGAATTTAGAGTTTCTCATCTTCTTTTTACTTCACCTTGAACTTAGCATTTTCATTGAAAGCATTCTGCAATTTTTACTCTAATGCACGGATATGATCCATTGATTTCTTTAGCTTGTTGTTCTGATCAAATTGTTCAAATTTTGAATCAAATTACCATTCAATTCAAATTAATCACAAAATATATAGTAATAGACAACCCTTACTTATTGAACAATGATTTAGAAATCAAAGCATATACACAAACAAAAGCGCACACACACAACAACAAACACACCCGCTCAGAGAGAGATCATACTGCCATTTCTAGATTAGTCTTTACACAAGCTTTAGGGGCTGTTTGGATTGGCAAATTCCGTAACTCAATTCTCAGTTTCCATAACTCATAACTCAAAAATGGTGGGACCCATAGCAAAAAGGTTGTTTGGCAAACGATAACTCTGTTTACATAACTCTGTTTCCATAACTCATAACTCAATGACATTTTTGTAATTAAACACACATGAGGGACCCACAAACAGTACCAGTCGCACTTTTTCCTTTTATTTTCTTCCCTTTCTTTTCTTGGGTTCGGTCTCCCCTGTTCTTCCCTTTTTTTTTTTTTTTTTTCCTTTCGTCTCCTGGGTTCGGTCTCCCCAGTGTTCTTCCTTTTTTTTTTTTTTTTTCCTTTCTTCTCCTAGGTTCAGTCTCCCCTATTCTTCCTTTTTTTTTTCCTTCTCCTGGGTTCGGTCTCCCCGGTGTTCTTCCCTTTTTTTTTTTTTCCTTTCTTCTTTCACTGGGTTCGGGTGATCTGAACTTTTTTTTTTCCCTTTCTTCTTTCATTGGTTCGGTGATTTGGGTTTGTGAAATCGTGAAGCAGCAGCAGCGGCTATGGGTCCGATCATTTTGACTCAGCGGCAGCCATGGCTGGCTCATTTCCGAGGTGCCCAAGTTCCGACAACAGCAACAGCAGCAACCGATCATTTCTGACGTTCCGCTCCTTAAAAACTCTGAAACCCACCACAGCTAACAGCAACAGCAACATCAACATCAATGGCCTGGGCAGATTTGAGTTTGCTTTTTTTTTTTTTTTTTTTAATTTATAATTTTTATGATTGAGAAATCTAGGTTTGTTCTGGAATATATTTATGCATGTTTAATTTTGTTCTGGATAAGAAATCTAAGATGAGAAAGGTGAAAAGGGAGAAAAATGAAAAATGAAAAAAGAACGAACTAAAGAACAGAGAAAGAAGAAAGAAAAGTGGAGAAAAAAAAAATCTGACCAAGTGACAGAAATGGGGCCCACAAATAGTGTGAAAAATATTGAGTGATGGGAAGTGAGTGATGGTGCCAAACAGGTGTGAAAAATTAAGTGATGAGTGATGAATGATGAGTTATGAGTGATGAGTGATGAGTGATGAGTGATGGAAATTGAGTGATGAAATTTTTGAATCTAAACAACCCCTTACTCTTCACCAACTTCTCTGCAAACAAACAAATCAATCACAAAGGTCTCAAAATGTTCTCATATTAAGGTATGGGTTTAGGAAGGTATTAGACACCTAAGCTCATTCAACCTATGGGTTAGCCTCCACGCTCATGTTCCATAGCCTGATTCTATTAAGAAACCCACTAATGGGCTTATCATTCATTCATCATCTCATGCACCATGCCATCACACACATCATCTTATCATCACATCTTCATGCTATCACCATATCATCAACATATTTGTCATCACATCATAGTAGGCTAATCATCATCGTATCATCATTCAAATCCCAATAATATTATTAATCAATTAAATCAACCCAATCATGTTTCTAAGGAATCAAAGAAGTCCTATGCATGTTGCTATTACGCAATCAAAGGTACCGGTAGAAAATTAAACAGACAACAAACTTAATTGAAAAATGATGGGGTACTACGCAAATGTCTCATGAGAGTTCTACTGTTGCCCAACCTTTGAGAGTCCTTATCTTTCCTACCAGTTATCTTATCTTTATTTAAGTAATCTTAGTTATCTAGTATTTTATCTCTATTTGAATATTTAAATAATTATCTAGTAATTATATCTAGTTATCTTAGGAGATTGTTACTCTTTAAATAAACGTGTATGGCATTAGGCCAATTGTGGAGGAATTTGCTATTGAATTGTCATTTGTCTTCCACCCAAAGGAAGTCATTTATCAATTCCATCTCTATTGCTATAAAAAAAATTGGGTTCATGGCCCATATTATTCTTTTTAACCTTGCACAATGAATTCTTGACTAAAAAGAAAAACCAGAAACTTTCGTGTGGAAATTGAAAATGTCTTTTTCTCTCTAGGCTTTTCGTTTGAAAATCCTAGCAGTAGAAACTCTTGTTAGCTTTGGCTAACAGCTTTTTCACCTTTGAGGTAGAAACAAGGTTCTGAAATAGACGTGGGGCATAATGGATGAAGTAACTCAAAAATGGGGGAAGCTATCCCTCACGGAAAGAGAAGTGGTTGAACACAACTTCAAGGACATGGATGTGGTTGAAAGGGCAGCGATAGTGGCAAGGTTCTTCATGAAAAGGAGAGTAAACCTTAAAGCTATGGCAAGTACACTGAAGAGTGCATGGAAGACAGAGTTGAGTTTTGAGGTTCGTGATTTAGGGGAAAACAAAGCAATCTTTTTATTTGAAGATGAGACAGATTAGGTTTGTGTTTTAAATAACGGTCCATGGTCCTTTGATAAATATCTCTTAGCAGTCCACAAACTGGAAAAGGATGAACATATACAAAACATCAGCTTCGACAAGGCTAGCTTCTGGGTTCAGTTTCATGACCTTCCAGCCAGAAGGATGACGAAGGGATTTAGTGAGTGGATTGGAAGAACGATGGGCATGGTTGAGGAGATGGATGTCTCGGCGACCGATTATCTCCTGGGAAAGTACATTCGAGTGCGTATAAGAATTGATATTACACAAGCTCTGTGTCGAGGAAGACTGATTAACTTTGGAGGATCGAAGCCGGTGTGGGTAGGCTTTAAGTATGAACGGCTACCAATCTTCTGTTATTGGTGTGGCAAGCTAAATCATGATGAGAAGGACTGTGGAATGTGGCTGCGAAGTAAAGGATCGTTGCAGGCACATGACCAACAGTACGAGTTGTGGTTAAGGGCAAGCCCAGACAAACTCCAACGCCCTCAGCGAGTACACGTGCATAGTAGAGAGATGGGGAAGACGAGTACTCTTTCTGCTCACTCTATGGTGAACACCACGATAAGAGATGGTGAAGATCAGTCAGCGGTGAAGGATGCAATCGCAATGGAGGTTGAACACACATTGAACATCGAAGAAACAAAACCTAAAATCACGCCGAAAAATCCAGTGATTTCAGTAGGTGTGGTTGACGATGGAACTTTTCAGAAGAAAGCAGTGGCGATTGACAGGGAGTCAGGAAGAAACATGATTACCAAGGAAGATATCTCAAGGTCCGAAATCAAGGCTGCTAATTCGGCTACAATAGTCTGATGCCTAGAAAGTAGGGGAAGGGAAGATGGCACTGGAAAAAACAATGCAAAAGTTGGTAGTAGTGTAATGGACCCAGGCCCAATTGAAAAGGTGACGTTGGGCTCAGACATTAAATAGCCACATATAGAGATTTTTAAAGGAGTGGAGATGGGCTTTTTTAACTTGGGCCAAAACAAGGCTAGTGAGGTCCAAAAGACCAATACTATCAGAAAAACAAAAGGCAAGATTAACACTCCAAACACAGCCCTGAAACAAACCAAAGAGCAGCCAACTAAAAGAGGGGCTCATCACAGTAAGGGCTCAGGAAGCAAGGAGAATAAAGACACCTTTGTTCAGAATAGTAAAGGCTCATGGCGTAGGCTTACTAGGGAATCTTCAACCAGTCAAAGGTGGAGGGGCCGAAAAGGAAGATGGTGGTTTCATTGGGTGAGGTGGATCAGAACTTGGCACAGGCAAAGAAGGTGAAGACAGATTTTGATGAGGTAAGTTTGGGTATGGTTTTTAAACAATTCTTGGGATCGGCGGAGGTTGCTATGCAACCCCGCTGGGAGCAATAAGTATCATGAGCTGGAATTGCCGGGGGCTTGAGAACCTTTGGGCAGTTCAGGCCCTAAAAGGGGTAATTAGAAGAGAAGATCCCAACTTGGTTTTTCTAATGGAAACCAAGTTAAATGTGGAGGAGATGAGGAAAGTAAAAAGGGACATAGGCATGCTTTAGGGGATAGCAGTGCCAAGTGAAGGCAGGAGTGGGGGATTGACATTGTTATGGAAGGAAAACATGAACGTCTCAGTTAAATTTCTTAACCGTTGGCATATTGATGTTTTGATTGACTCTGGTGGGGATATAGGGATATAGAGATTAACAGGGTTTTATGGAAATTCGGAAACATATAAAAGAAGAGAATCATGGGCAATGCTTACAAGAATTGGGCAGAGGTTTGATAAACCATGGGTGTGTATTAGGGATTTTAACAAGGTGTTGAGTGTCAATGAAAAAGAAGGGGGGGGGGGGGGGGAGATCGATCTAGTCGACAAAATGCAAATTTTCGGCAATGCTTAGATAGTAATGGTTTGAAGGACTTGGGATTTTCGGGTTCATGGTTCACCTGGGCAGTTGATAGATCAAATCATGGAATTATTCTAGCAAGACTGGATAAAGTGGTGGCCACAACCAAATGGTGTGGGAAATTCCCAAGAGCAAGGCTGTTCCACTTAGCAAATTCGGCCTCTGATCACAGTGTATTGATGTTGAAATTAGAACAAGCCACGAGACAGCCAAGAAACAGAAAAATCTTTCATTTCGAAGCAATGTGGCTCAAGCATGAACAATGTGAGGAAGTTGTTAGGGAAGCTTGGGAAACAGGAATTCATATGGGAAGGGAGAACACTATGGAGCCCTGCCTGGAAAATTGCAGGATAGCATTAACAACATGGAATTTGAGAGTCTTTGGCCATGTGGGGAAGAATTTAGAGCATATGCAAAAAAAGCTACAATCACTAGAAGCATAAGCAGTGGGACTTTCAAACTAGGATAAGATAAAAGAGATAAGAATGGAGTTGAATAAATTACTAGCCATGGAGGAAGATATGTGGCACTAGAGATCGCGAACTAACTGGGCAAAATCCGGTGATAAAAATATGCAATATTTCCATGAGAAGGCATCAACCAGAAGAAGGAAGAATACGCTTGTGGGTTTAATGGATGAGTTCAACCAGTGGCAAGAGGATCTGGAGGTGGTAAAAGGCATTGCAGTAAACTATTATCAAAAATAATTTACGAGTAATCACCATGCTGTCAAGCAAATGCACCCACTCACAGCCCCAAGACTAGACGGTATGAACCCCCTTTTTTATTAGCATTTTTGGCATATTGTGGGTGAGTGTGTCACTAAATGTGTGCTGGATTTTCTAAACTTGGGTGTTATACCACCAAAATTTAATGAAACCCATATTACTCTCATCCCTAAAGATAAGGATCCAAAAAAAATTACAGGGTACTGGCCTATTAGTTTAAGTAATGTAGTCTCTAGAATTTCCTCAAAAGTCTTAGCTAATCGACTAAAGGTTGTATTACCAACTATCATCAGTGAGAACCAAAGTGCCGTCATGTCTAATAGGCTAATTATTGATAACATCCTAGTAGTTTTTGAAGTTATGAACCATATTAGTCAGAAAAGGGGGTGGTTCAACAGGGGAAATGGCTCTAAAGTTGGATATGAGCAAAACATATGACAAAGTTGAGTGGGGAGGGTTGGTACAGATTATAGGAAGAATGGGGTTCCATACTAAATGGATTAAAATTATCATGCGATGCTTGTCTTCAATAACCTACTCTATCCGAATTAATGGAGTTCCCCAAGGGCGTATAATGCCGACAAGGGGATTACGTCAAGGGGACCCGCTCTTCCCTTATTTGTTTTTGTTGTGTGCAGAAGGCTTATCGTCCCTAATCAAGAAAGCTGCCATGGAGGACAAAATTCATGGCATATCCATTTGTAGACGGGGTCCACAACGATCCCACTTGCTTTTCACCGATGATAGTTTGATGTTCTGCCAAGCAATAACAAAGGAATGTGAAGAACTCCTACGCCTTCTCTAAGTGTATGAAGCTTCTACTGGACAACAACTCAATAGGGAGAAGACAACACTGTTTTTCAGTAGGAATACACATCCGGATACCCAAGAGAGCATAAAACAACTATTTAGGGCTGAGGTCATTAAGCAGCATGAGAAATACCTAGGCCTACCATCTTTGGTGGGAAGATCAAAGAAAAACACTTTCCAACAGCTAAAGGAACGACTGGCAAACAAGTTATCGGGATGGAAGGAGAAGTTACTATCCAATGCAGGCAAGGAAGTGCTTATTAAAGCAATTGCTCAAGTCGTGCCAGCACATACCAAGAGTTGCTTCTTGTTGTCATCCAGCTTATGTGAGGAAATGACAAGCATGGTGTGTAAGGTGGGGGCAAAAAGGGGAGGAAAGGAAAATGGCATGGATGAAATGGAATAAGATGTGTGAACCAAAAGCCAATGGAGGTATGGGGTTTAGAGACTTAAAAGCTTTCAATCTCGCTCTCTTGGCTAAACAAGGCTGGCGGCTCCAACAAGGCAGAAATTCTCTTTTCTATAGAGTCTACAAAAATAACTATTTCCTAGATAAGGACTTTATTCATGCCAAGAAGGGCCATCACCCATCCTTTGCATGGAGAAGCATTTGGGCAACCCAGTCAATAATTAGTGATGGTGTTAAATGGCAAGTGGGGAATGGTGAAAGCATTAGTATATGGAAGGATAAATGGACCACAAATCCATCAACTTTCCGTATAGTTTCACCTCAAAGATTACTACCCATGGAGGCAAAGGTTTCTGTGCTCATTGATGCAGAAAATGGAGAGTGGAAAGCTAACATGATCCGAGATCTGTTTTTGGAGCATGAGGCTGACTCCATACTGAGCATCCCATTAAGCACAGTACTACCAATTGATAAACTGGTATGGACAACAGCAGCTAATGGAAAATTTAGTGTGAAGAGTGCGTACCACTTAGCTAGAAATGGGAAGGGAAAGGACAAAGGAGAGAACTCAGATCTGTCACTGATGAAATGTTTTTGGCAGAAGCTATGGAGAGCAAGAATCCTAGCTAAGATTAGAGCTTTTGGATGGAAAGCTTGTCAAAATATCCTACCCACCATAAAGAATTTATTTCATCAGAAAGTACTTGAAGACCCTATCTGTGATGAGTGTGGCTTAGAACCTGAAACTGTCCTCCATGTGTTGTGTCAGTGCTTAAAAGCCAAAGAGGTATGGAACCATTGTCATTTGCTATCTCAGATTGAGGGTAAAGGGGATTTTACTGATATACTATGGCAGTGTAACATGGACCTGAATAAGGAGCCTAACATGTTGGATATTGTGTTGATGATTGCATGGAGTATTTTGAGAAACCGAAATGAGGTAAGGCACGAAGGAAGAAAACTCACAGCTGTTGCAATTTATGGATTAGCCACAAGACTGTTGGAGGAATACTTTGCAGTATAGGAAAATCCAATCCAACCCCAAGGTAATTCAATTGGAAGTAACAAATGGACTCCTCCCCCAATAGGATGGTACAAGGTGAATACTGATGGTGCAGTCTTCTCTAAGCACAAATGGACAGGTATTGGAGTGATAACAAGGGATGATCAAGGAAGGGTAGTTGCTGCAATGAGTAAGAACTTGATGCTCCCCTTAGGCGCGTTGTAAGTTGAAGCTAAAGCACTTGAAATGGCTGCTGTTTTTGCTAGAGACATTGCTATCCAGAAGGTGGTCTTTGAAAGTGATAATTTACTTGTTTGCTCTGCAATTCAGGGAGTCACCGAACCACCTATAGCCATTGCCAACATTATCTCTGGCACCAACCAATATATGTCCCAGCTACACCAAGTTGAAGTCCAACACACTCGAAGAGAGGGCAACATGGCTGCCCATGGTCTTGCACAATATGCTTAATATATAGACGACTAGGTAACTTGGATGGAGGAAACTCCAACCATTATAGAATCTGCAGTTGCTTCAGATGTAAACCAATTGATTCAGACTTGAATGGTTAATGAAATACTGGTTTTTAGTATTAAAAAAAAAAAAAAAAAAAACTGGGTTCTAAATGAGTTTGTGTATGCATGACTAAGGTTGTGTGCGCATGCTCCTTAAGCTGTGTGCACGTAGGATCGAGTAGCATGCGCACCCCAAGGCGAAAACCCCCATATTTTAAGCTACTTCTATTTTGGAGTATATCTCTAAACTAATTAATATATATATATATATATATGTATATATATATATATGTATAGATGGGTTCAGAGTCTTTTGGCTGAATATTGCTAAATTCGAAGTTAATTTGTATTATAGGTACTGTTCCAACTTATTTAGGAATCTGAAAAAAGAGAGTGAATTTCGGCAATACCATTGCTGCAATTCAACAAAAGTAGGAGAGAGAAAAAGAAAAAGTGGGAGAGATAAATTTTTGATTTTCGACAACACTATCACCGAAATTCCTTCTGCCCATACATGCTGCCCGAGTGGGTGATCGAAATGTGAGTGCGCGCAAGGAAAACCAAATGTGGCAATGACATTGCCGAAATAGGGAAAAAAAAAAAAATTGGCAATTGTGGCAATGCCATTGCCAAAAATGGGAGGAAAAAAAAAATAGTAGTTGCTGAAATCACATGTGAGGAATTAAAAAAAAAAAGTGCTACGTCTACAATATTTTTACAACATTTTCACAACAAATCACAGGTAATTAGTTATTATTAGTTAAAATTTGAATTTAACACTGACATTACTTTTTTAATCCAACAATAATAACCTGCCGCTTAAAATTTGTTGTAAAAATATTGTAAAAATGGGGTGCACATATCATTTCTAAAAAAAAAATGAAAAAAAAAATTGTGGCAATTGTGGCAATGCCATTGCCAAAAATAGGAGGAAAAAAATAAAATAAAATAATGGTGGTTGAAATCTGGGGAGGAATTAAAAAAAAAATGTTACGTCCACAATATTTTTACAACATTTTCACAACAAATCATAGGTGATTAGTTATTATTAGTTAAAATTTGAATTTAACACTGAGATTACTTTTTTAATCCAACAATAATAACCTGCCACTTAAAATTTGTTGTAAAAATATTGTAAAAATGGGGTGCACATATCATTTCTAAAAAAAAAAAAAAAAAAAAAAAAAGTGAAATGTGGCAATGGCCATTTTTACAATATTTTTACAATAAATTTTAAGCGGCAGGTTATTATTGTTGGATTAAAAAAGTAATGTCAGTGTTAAATTCAAATTTTAACTAATAATAACTAATTACCTGTGATTTGTTGTGAAAATGTTGTAAAAATATTGTAGACGTAACACTTTTCTTTTTAATTCCTCACATGTGATTTTGGCAACCACTATTTTTTTTTCCTCCCATTTTCGACAATGGCATTGCCACAATTGCCAAAAAAAAAAATTTCCCTATTTCGGCAATGCCATTGCCACATTTGGTTTTCCTTGCGCGCACTCACACTTCGAGTACCCACTTGGGCAGCAGGTATGGGCAGAAGGAATTTCGGTGATGGTGTTGCCGAAAATAAAAAATTTCTCTCTCCCACTTTTTCTTTTTCTCTCTCCTACTTTTGTTGAATTGCGGCAATGGTATTGCCGAAATTCACTCTCTTTCCTCAGATTCCTAAATAAGTTGGAACAGTACCTATAACACAAATTAATTTCGAATTTAGCAATATTCAGCCAAAAGACTCGATGGGTTCAAGTTACACCTGATATAATTTTAAGGAGTTACACATTTTTTAAACCATTGAATTTAAGTAAATCCAATGGTAAAAAAAAAATCTCTCATTAATGCTAATATTCTGATTAGGATCTCATTAATTATCCCTCATTTATTGTATTTTATATCTATCTCTAAACCCAAAAAAATGTTATATTTGACTCTCTCTCTCTACGTTTCTCTCTCTATCTCTTTCTCCTCCACCATTGTTGATAGATTGCCAGCAGAAGAAGGAAAAAAAAATATATAAAAAAATAACTGCAGAACACTACATTAGAGGTTTGTGAGAAGGAAAACAAAAATGAAAACAAAGAGAAAGAGATAAAGAAGGAAAACAAGTAAATGCAAACAGAAAGCAAGAACTTGCATTAATCAATAGAAAAGTTTCAATAGATTTTGACAAATGCACAACTTTTCATGATTTTTCCCTAGGAACCTTTGAAGATTCCTTATATTTTCGTGCCCTGAATGTTGGTCAAACAATTCTTCAACACAAGCTGTGCTATGCTAGTACAATTATTTGTGATGTTGTAAAACTTTGTCCCTCTTGTCAATACTCATGAACAAAATGGCATAAATACAGTTTTAAATTCGTGATTTTTGGAAGGTGCAGAGATGGTGAATTTTGATATCTGGTGATCCAAAATCATATCTTAAATTTTTGATATGGTGATCCAAAATCACCATCAAATCAGATATTTTTGATATCTGGTGTAATTGTAAATCCGAGTATATTCTCTAAAGATGTGCAGAGAAGGTGCAGGTGAACAGTTTTAAAATCGTCATTTTGAGGAAGGTGCAGAGATGGTGATTTTTGGAGTGATTGTCAAGTTTTTGAAAATACCCAGAGTTAAGTTTAAGATCATTCTAATTCTTGTTGTGAATTGCAAGATGGTACAGGTCTAGTCAAGAAATTCTCAAGCCTTAAGACTCTCATGGAAGGAGACCTGTTTCAAAGATATTTTCATGAGACTCAAAAAGAAAACTCTGTAATATTTTTATTTTTCAATGATCTCCATGGAATGGCAAGTCTGGCACTTTTTCTAGAGGGGTTGTACCGTGGTAGTGGGAAGGTGATCGAGGGATGTTGGGCAATAAATGTGAGAAAATTCAGTAAAAGTAGTTGACTTGGCATACAATAATTCTGCATTAATGAGATAGCAAGTAGTAATTTAACACCGTTAGATCCAATGAGAATCTACGGTCTAAAAATGGTGTAACTTGAACCTATCTCATATATATATATATAAAGCAAAAAATGAGAGAAAATCCAATTGGATTTTAAATTGAATTTCAAATGTTTGCTAATTTTATGCCATGTGTTCTATCTAAGTTTTTTAAAATTTTGCTATAAGTGAGTTAATGTTGTGCAAAAGATGAAGAGTCTAATATAAATAAACCATCAAAAACCCAATAAAAAAAAAGAGTAAACTCATTTGTGTATTTGAAAAAAAAAAAAAAAAACTATAAAAAAAGAGAGAGTAAATCTCATGTACATATCTATGGCTTAAAAAATGTATAACTTTTACAACATGTATAATTTGAACCCATATATGTATAAATTATAATTATTTTTAATTGTACTATTCATAGAGGGTTGTGCACCAGTTGAAGTAATTAAAACTAAACTAAACTAAGAAATTAAATAAAAGTACTAAGAAGCAATTAAATTAAAATAAATTTCACATTTTTAAAAGCCTAAAATTTGTTTAAGTACAATTACAATTTTTCCAACTTTCAACAAAAATTTTTTTTAACAAAAAGTTAATCCAAAAGTGTGAGCGAGTTTGGGAACAACTTTTTTCCGAAAGCCTATTTGCATAGTGTTTATTAAAAGATAGTTTTTGGTAACTTTCATTTGAGTATTTGATATTAACTTATTTAGCTTTTTATTGAAAATGTGCTAAAGTACACTTATACTTTGAAAAAAATGAGAACAAAATGAGGTTTAAAAAATTATACATAAAAGCTAACCTAATAAGCTGGATACAAATAATGGACATGCATGACAAAAGGCTATAAACTAGCTTAAGGCTATTATTGCATACTCTAAGAGTATATTTTCTCATTCTTAGTAAGGGTGGGCCTCTATTGTAAAAAAGCTAAAAGTTTAGATTATTTGAAAAAAAAAACAAATAAGTTGGAGCTAGACATTGTTTATAACATGTATAAACAATTTTTTTTTATAGGAATTATTAGATCGGTAGACTATTAGAATTAATTATCAAATTATAAATTGAAGGATTTATTTATACTTAACTTCCATATTTGAATATATATATATATATATATATATTTTTTTTAAATTTGTATTGAAAGAAATATGAAAAAAGAGGCTAGAAAGTATGTTAATTATTTGTTTGGTTAGCATGTGGAAAAATACTAATCATTCTGCGTCGACCCAATCTATCAAAAAATAACTCAAATTTGTTTGGGTTTGAATAAATATTGTATGAGACGGTTTCACGAGACTTATGTCTCAATAACATGTGGGTTCCATGAGTGTGGGGCCCATATGTCATTGAGACATAGGTTTTATGAGACTATTTTATACAAGAATTTTTTGTTTGGGTTGAATCTAAACGGAATGACTTGATTCATTTATTATTTATAGTTTGACAAACCCAATCATTTTTTTTCTCCCAAAATTAAATGCAGTAGTCTTTTTATTTTTTATTTTTTTAATAAAATAAAAATTAAAGGTTTGGAAAGGTAAAGTCCAATTAAACATGATAAAAAAAAATAATTAAAAAAAAAAAAAAAAAAAAAAAGGAGAGGAGGAGGATAAAGAAAACATAAGCTGCCCGTCTAAAAAGTTTTTGGCTCTAACGAATAATCAATGAAAAGTTTTATATGCATATAATTATTATATGTATATTGAGAGCAGAGTAAAAAAGACGAGTTGTTGATAGTATCAATTTTTTTTTTTTTTTTTTGATAAGAATAGTATCAAATTTTTGGTATCAATCAAATGCTAAAGGCTCTCCCTGCGCTTCCCTGCCGCCTGCCGATTTTTCCGTCTTTCAAAAGGTACACCCTACACTCCACACTTTCTTCTTCTACATCCTATTTTGCTCTCTCTTATTTCAAAATTGATTTCCTGAAGTGGGTTGGATTTGGATTTGAATTTGGATTTTTTGGATTCAGTTTTTAGTTTTATAGTGATTCATTGTGAAAAAACAGTCATTTCTGCCTTCATATTTTCAATGACTGCAACAAAATGAAGATTACATACATGGTACGAAAGAACTAACTTCACTGATGGGTTTTGAATCCAGAGTTTCACCCTCCATTCATTTTTGTGGGAGGAGGAATTACCTTTTGAGTTGGAGCTCATTGAACTTTACTTTTTGCAGAGGAAAAGAATAGAAAATAGTTCTGATAAGTAAGTAGTTCACATAAAATAAAAAAGTTGCCAAGTAATGCATTGCAAGTTAAATGGACTAGGATATCTTTCTGTTGTTTTATTGTTCAGATTTTTTTTTTGGGAGTGGGGGGGTTCTTTTAAAATGTTTTACCGAATGGGTTTTGTGATGCAGGAGAAATTAAGTCCAAAGGAAAAAAAAAAAAAAAGATGCAATGACTTTACTGAAGTTAGTTAATTATGATTTAACTCTTATATAGGGCTAGGAATCTAGGGTTACTATATGTTATTATGAATAGCCTTTTTCTTTGGGTCCTTATAGGTGACCTTTTCTAATCTAATATATGGAATTTCAGATTTGGAGTCCATTTGGGAATAACTTATTTAGCTGAAATTGAAAACTTTTTGTTGAAAGTACTGTAGATAAAGCTAAAAAAGCTAAAAAGTAGCTAAAATAATAATGTGAGATATATAAATAGTACTAAAATGTGCAATGAGATTCATGAATAGTAACAAAAATAAGTTAAATAGTAAAAAAAAACTGGCTTTTTAAGCTAATGCCAAATGCAACCTTGATTAGTTCTTGAGCTCTTTAAGCCTAGGGTTCTGACTTCAATCCTATTTTTGTCTCCTAGCTGTAATCTTGTTTTCTTGCTCGAAATTTCTTTTTTTTTTTATTTTTTTTTTTTTTATTTAAAAATTAAGAATAATTTTATTGAAAATGGACTACTTGTGTAACCCTTTAAACCCTATTTCTAAACCATATGTAAGTTCTTTTCACCGCATCATTTTGTTTGGATTCATTGAGTGGCAAAGCAAATGGGATGGCAAATATCATTTGATATGTTATGTATGAACTATTTTCTATTCTCATTGTTATGTAATTCTTGAATTTGTGAGATATGTGTTTCTCAGTTTTGCTTTAAAATACATGAAGTATAGCTTTGGTATTTTCCTGAAATTTTTAAAAACCTAAATGTTAATTTGCCATTTGCTCCTAACAATGGATATGTATCATGCTTTTTAATTGGCATAAGTGTAGAAGATACTCAGAATTGTACGACCGGCTGTATTTTTTAAAGTGCTTTTTACTGGATGTTGCAGAAATATTGTTTGAAAAGCTAGTCGTTTAAAACGAGGTTGTTTATCTTTAAAAAAAATAAAATAAAATAATAGCTCACCAATTGTAGTACATGATGCCAATTATCACTGTTAAACTTCCAAAGATCTGAGAATCATGGGTATCCTTTAATTGGGATTTATGTCTAATCTGTTGCAGAATAGTATCGAACAAAATGAGCACGACACCATCACCAATATATCGGGAGTTCATTTCTGTGGAAGGAAGTGATAGTAATTCAAGAAGTAGACCTGATGGTACAACTATATTTTTCTGCCTGTTCTATTTTAACATTTGCTTTAAAATTGTAGACTACTTTTAGGAGCATTTTCAAGTTTGTTATTCTTATTTTTGGTCACTAAATGTGATTGTTTTACCATCTTTGGGCTGTTTTAGGGTTTGGATCTTTAGTTTACTTTTTCTAATACTAGGTTACCAGAGGAGTTTGAGATCTTTTAATAAAGCACTGTTTGGAAGATGGCTTTGGTGATTTGCAAATGAGCAACAGGCTCTGTGGTTGTGGAGGAGAGTGATAGAGATTAAGTAAGGGTGTGAAGGGGAATGTTGGTGCTCTTGTCCTGTCACTGGTACTTATGGAGCAAGTTTGTGGACATCTATTAGTTGTGGCTGGCTTTCTTTCTCTTGTCACATCCAGGGTTGGGTCTATTGTTAAATTCTGACAAGACGTTTGGTGTGGGGACACCTCTTTGGGAAACTACTATCCAGAACTATTCACTGTAAGTCGAAATAAGGAGGCTTATGTGGCTGATTTGATGAAATCCCCAAATGGTGTTCTCTTTCGGGATTTGAAGTCTCCTTGAGGGGAGTTGGAAAAGATAAGATTTGCTAGATGCCTGCTAAGAGAAGAGGTTTTGAGGTTTGTTCGCTTTACTAGATTTGGACTAAAAGAACAGACTAGTCCTTCCCTTGGAAGACTGTTTGGAAGCCTAAGATCCTTTCTAGAGTTGTTTTATTTATTTATTTTTTGTTTGGATTGCAGCTTTGGGGAATATATATATATATATATATATTTTTTTTTGATAAGTAAAGGAAATTTTATTCAAGAACTTAATAATGAGTCACCTACATATACAGGAAGTAAACAACCGGGGACCAACATAATCAAATACATAAATTACAAGCATCCATCAAATCATAGACCGAAGAAATAGAATGACTTCCTATCATTGACATCCAATCCAATAGAGTTTTAAATTGATAATCTTCAGAAGCGGAAAATTTGGAATTTAGATTGGTGTTGTATGTGTAAAAGAATTGGGAATCCATTGACCACCTCCTTATTTGTTGTCCCATTCGTTCGGACCAGTGGTCTATGGTATTCACTTTGTTCGCAAGGGAAGTTTGGGCGGCATTGAAATGGTGCTATTTGGATGGTGGTCCCTCATTGTTTGATGTGGTGCTTTTGGTGGGAGAGAAATAACCGGCACTTTGAGTATTCAGAAAAAAACAGTTCTAGATCTCAAACTTTTCCTTTTTAAGACTCTCATGGATTGGGTAGCAGTGTTAGGCTTTCATTCTGTTTTTTCAGTCGATGGTTTAATGGACTCTTGTACTGTATGCACGTGATTGTGCTTTGTCCCTTGTGTATACTACCTATATACTCAGGTGACATTTCTTTTTAGTTTTTTAAATATATTTTTCATTACTTATCAAAAAAAATTTTGTGATTTGTCCAAGGTCGAAGGGTGTTTCAGCCTTGCATTTTTTATGAGAATGACCGACTCTGACTCTGAGATTTGGTACTGGGAAGAACCTCTCACAGGTTTTAATAAGTGCACTATGGCTCATAGTAGTGGGGAAGGATGTAGTAGGTGGCAACCTAATGCCTTTTGGTCCCATCTATTGTGAACTAATTAGTTGAATTGACTTGCCGATTCTAAGGAGAGGGTAGGAGCTGGAGGAGCTGGCATAGCATAGGGGAGGTTTCAGATTGGTTTTGAGGACGGTTAGGTTTCATCAAAAGTTTGTGTTTCTATAAGGTTTTGAAAACCAGCTGATGAGCCTTTTTTCAACCATTCATCAATAAAAAGGAAGTGCGTGGTCAAAAGGGGAGTTGAAGAGGCAATCAGATTTTACATAAAGGGAGGGTGACAGTTTAGAAACCTAATCATTTCTATTAATTATATGGTGTTTGAAGAGAGGGGTGGGGGTTGGGGGGGAAGGGGAGAATGTAGTTAAAAGGGGAGGCGAAAAAGGAATTCGTTCTAATAAAAGGGGGGGGGGGGGGTGCTGTGACAGTTAAGAAACCTAACCACTTCTATTAGTTATATGATGTAAGGAGATAGGGGGAGGGCAACATGATGCGGTGAGGACTTCAGTTTAGTGTAAAAGAGAGTTTAAGAAGAAATTCCAGCAACAAACAAGATTAAAGTAGAGAAAAAGATAAATGACTGAAATTGAAACAATCAAATATTGATTTCTAAGCTAAAAAAGGGCTCAAGAAACATTCAAATATGAAACTTCATAAAGTAGATAAGAAAATCTCATTGATGATCATTTTGTTAACTATCTGCTCTCCCTCTATAGCATCCAGCTCATTGAGATCATGTAACAAATTATTCTTTTTGAGAATCACAGTTCTAAACTCTTCCAATCTTCCTTGTTCCATCTCTTCAAATCCAACTTTAAATCTTCAGTTTGTTAGTCAATTTATAGCCCATGATCCTCTAAACTGGTGAGACTCCCACCAAGTATGAGATGACCATTTAAAATAAAATTTAATGATGTATGATGTTTCATGATTTTAATTCGCAATTTGAACTTGAAATAATGTGAATGTTATATTGCAGGCATCAGATTCCGTCTTGTCTCGTATAATATTTTGGCTCAGGTATGAATACCAATTATCCAATGTACTTTCTTGTACTATCTTTCTTCTTGCATTGCATTCATAAGGAGTAACTGGTTATGTTATCATTAAGTAAGTAGAAGCTTGCAATTTGTGGCGTATATGCATGGCACGAGACTTTTGATTACATGCATGGCATGACTGATCTTTTAAAGCTTAGGGTTGAAAATATAACTTTTGGAAATAGTTCAGGGACAAAAAAGATATTTTTTAAGTTGAAGGGAAAAAAGTGAAATTTTCAATAATTTAAGGTAAAAAAAGAGCTTTTTAAAGATTGATGGTGAAAAATGAACTTCATGCAAATTTGGTATGAAAGCAATAATTTTAGCCCTTGTTTTTTCTTCTCGTATCAAATATGAAAAAAATCAATTTCATTTTTACCTTATTATTGTTTATGAAAATACAGTGGATTTAATATGAAAAAAAAAAAATCACAGTACATTATTCAATAAACTACAGGAAGCCTATAATGAATTTGGATCCTATTTTTGTAAATTCTACTTGATGCAATATGATATTTCGCAATTCATATTGCTATAAAAAAAATTCATGTAACATTAAAAATAGTGAAAAAGAAGTGATTTTTGTTTAATATGGATGTAATAGTAAATTTGTACAGTTGATTATCTCTTTCCTCCAATTTTTCCTCTCAATCAAATAAAGGAAATTGATATCAATTTTCTGTCCTCACTTTCTCCTCCTACCAAACACCATATGATGTAAATTTGGTATCTTTTCTATATTCCACTTTGTCATCCTTCCTACATTTTTCATCATTCAATTTCAGCTTTTATTTCCTTACTTCCAAATAGAGCCTTAGTAATCTGATTTCTTGGCAAAAAATTTCAAATGTTAGGGCTAATTGATACAGCCTCTACTGTATCACCATTAGTACTAAAGAAGCATTGAATTTATGTTAGGCACCATTCTATTGCTGATCCCTTACCAAGTCTGTCCATTAAATTCTTATGGTATACATATCCTGCATCATTATCTGATAGTGCCTTTTTGATATTGAAAAAAAATTGACTCATATTGTGTTCAATAATGCAATACAGTTGGTGTCTTAACACTTTTCTCGGCCCTGTGTGCTCATTCAAAAGTTATTTTGGAAAACTAGTAGTATTATTTTATGTCAGTCTTTACGATGCCAACTAATTTGGCCAATAAGTTTTAGAAACTTTGAAGGGATTTCCTATGGGGAGGCATTGGTGTCAATAATAAATTCCATTTGATGGACTGCAGAGTGGTTTGCTCCATTGTTAAAGAGGAAGGTTTGGGTATCAAAAAACTCAATTCTTATAACCTCTTAGGAAAGTGGTTTTGGAGATTTGGAGTGGAAAGGGACCATTTGTAGTGGAGAGTAATTTATGCCAAATATGGAGAAGGGTATTTGGAGAAGGGTGGGGGAGGTTTGGACAGTGGAGCAAATTCGGGGTTCACATGGGATTAGCTTGTGAAAGGGCATACGCTCAGGATGGGATTCTTATTCCAATTTCTTACGGTTTGAAGTTCGAGATGGGTCCAAGCCTCCAAGGTGAAGTTTTGGAAAAATATTTGGTGTGGTGACTGCTTCCTTAGGGATTTATGTCCCAACTTGTTTGACTTAGCGGTGGACAATGATGCCTTAGTGTCTTCATATCGAGCTAGGCATTGGAATCCTCACTTCATCTGGCTTTTCCAGGATTGGGAGTTAGAAGCTTTTCATATGTTTCTTGGGGCACTATATGATAATTTGCCTACCTCATTCGGTCAAGACCAAGCATTGTGGTTTGGCATCAAAGAAAGGAGTGTATGAGGTGGGATCATGTTATAATGTTCTTAGGGTTCCTACAAGAGTCTCTTTCCAATGGAAGAGCATCTGGACGGCTAAGGTTCCAAGAAAGGTGGCATTTTTTGTGTGGATTGTGGCCCTTTGAAGAATTCTAACAGAGCATAACATTCGGAAGCATCACATTTTAATTATTGATTGGTGTTGTATGTGTAAATGTAGCAGGGAATCTATAGATCATTTGCTCCTCCATTGCTCTATGGCATCCAATATATGGTCCTATCTTTACTTTGGTTGGGTTGGCTTGGATGATGCCTAAATCTGTGATTTAACTGAATGTTGGCAAGGTCGGTTTCAGTGCCATGGAGGAGCCAAGGTGTGGCAAGCCTTGTCCTTGTGCATCATGTGGAATCTGTGATTAAAATAAACAGATTGGTCTTTGATGGTGTTGAATTTTTTTTTTTGATAAGTAATAAGATTTTATTGAAAAGAAAAAAGAGACTCCCACGCACACAGGGAGTATACAAGGGAGAGCAAATCAAGAACGAAAATTACAAAAGTCAAGAAAATCCAAAAGAGAAAAAGAAAGGTTTCTCCAAACAGAGAACCATTCAAGTAAGGTTCGGAAAAAGAGAAGCTTGATGTCGGGGATAGCACGTTCAGAGTCTTCAAAGCATCTATTATTCCTCTCCTTCCAGATGCACCACATCAAGCAAGGAGGAACAATCTTCCAAATAACACCGTTGCGAAGACGACCAAAGTGACCTTGCCAGCAAGCAAGAAGACCAACCACTGACGAAGGCATGACCCAACTTACTCCAAATAACCCAAACACCATATCCCAAACCTCCGCAGCAACCGGACAATGAAGGAAAAGATGGCTAACACTCTCACTACTACACTTGCACATATAACACCAATCCAAAATGCAAACCTTTCTTTTCCTAAGATTGTCAATGGTCAAACATTTCCCTAAGGCTGCGGTCCAGACAAAAAAAGCCACTCTAGAGGGAATCTTCTGTTTCCAAATGATTTTCCAAGGGAAAGAATGCTCCTTTTGGCCAACAAAAGCACTATATCATCAAAGAGCCTATTTTGCAGACATTGTTTGATTGGATGCATGCCTTGGGTGGCACCCCTTTATGCTTTTGTTGATTTTATTGACACCTTTTCATTTTGAGTTGTATTCTTGGAATTGGGCTAGTACACATCCTTGTTCCTTCCCTTTTCCTTTTCAATAACATTCTTACTTGTTTTAAAAAAAAAAAAAGCAAAAAGAATTTTAACTAGTAAGTTACACGTGAGTCTTGAACCCACGATATCACCCTTCACATTGCTCTTACAGAAAAAGGTGTCATTTGAGTTAGAGATCAATGGCAAAAACTAGTGATATTATCCATGTGAAAGAAATGAAATTTATTTTGGAACAATAATAGTTTACTATGTAATGTGATATACTTTTATTTCCTAATATTAGTTGTTAATATTATTTGTAAATTAGATATTGAGAAAGCCTATGATCATGTGAATTGGGAGGCTCTTCTTGATTTGTTGAAGAGAATGGGATTTGGGGTGAGGTGGTATAGGTGGATCCGCACTTACATATCTATAGTCCAATTCTCTATCTTGTTTAATGGGTCTCTAGCTGATTTTTTTGGGAGTTTGAGGGGATTGAGACAATGGGACCCGCTATCCCTCATGTTGTTTCTGGTTATGATGGAGGTCCTCAGTAAGATGATGAAAAGAGCTGAAGGGGCTGGTTTGCTTCAAGGCTTTAGGGCTGATGGTAGACGGGGTGGAGGGGTATGTGTCTCGCATCTTTTGTTTGCAGATGACACAATTTTGTTTTGCGATGTAGATGAGGAGCAGATTCTAATGTTTGGATGCTTCTTCTTTGTTTCCAGGCAGTGACAGGTTTAAAGGTTAATGCACTGAAGAGTGAGATGGTTCCCATTGAGGAGGTTCCTAACGTCCATGTCTTGGCAGAGATTTTGGGGTGCCGAATCGGGTCTTTGCCTATGACCTATCTTAGTATGCCATTGGGGGCGTCCCACAAGTCTCCTACTGTTTGGAATCCTATCTTGGAGAAAATTGAGCGTAAGTTGGCCGGTTGGAAAATGTATTTGTCAAAAGGTAGAAGACTAACGTTGCTCAAAAGCACATTATCTAGTCTCCCCACTTATTATTGATCTCTTTTTACCATTCCTACGCATGTGGCCAATAAAATTGAGAGGTTGGAAAGGGATTTCTTGTGGGGGGATTCCAAGACAAATTTGGTGGGATGGGACAAGGTGTGTGCACCTTTGAAAAATGGTGGGTTAGGAGTAAGGAAATTAATTTCTTTTAATAAAGCCTTACTAGGGAATTGGTTATGGCGGTTTGGGATCGAGAAGACAAGGCTTTGGAGAAAGGTTGTAGCTCTCAAGTTTGGGGAAGAATGGGGGGGATGGACTTCCAAGCTAGGTAGAGGGGTACATGGGTGTGGCTTGTGGAGAAGTATCCGCATGGGATGGGAGGATTTTAGCAAGAATATTCACTTTGAGGTAGGGGTGGGAGATAGAGTGAAGCTTTGGACAGATCAATGGTGTGGGGATTCTCCACTTTAATTGACTTTTCCAAGTGTAAATGGGATTGCATCCAATAAAGCGGCATCGGTGGCCTCTTCTCTTGAACGGTTAGTGATAAAGGAATGGAGAAGTTGGGATGTTCATTTTACTCGGAGACCAAATGATTGGGAAATGAGTGGTGTGGATGAATTTCTCTGTACCTTGGGCTCAAATCTACCTCCCAATGAGAACGGAGATCGTATGCGATGGAAGTTGACAAAGAATGGGGATTTTGATAGCCGATCGTTTTACAATAAGTTGAGAAGCCCCTTGCCTATTATTTTTCCTTGGAAAGGTGTTTGGAAAGTTAAGGCTCCTTGGCGTGTTTCTTTCTTTGTGTGGACTGTTGTATGGGATAGGATCCTTACAGGTGATAATTAAGGGGTAGAGGGATGGATTTTGTCGACTAGTGTATCATGTGCCGTAGTAATGGGGAGACGGTGGATCATTTGTTACTACATTGTGGTAAGGCTTATTGGTTGTGGAGTTTGGTGTTTAGATCTTTTGGGTTTTCTTGGGTCTTGCCAAGATCGGTTGCGGATACTCTATTTGGTTGGGTGGAATTGGCCTGGAAAGCATTTGTCTAGCATTTGGAATTTAGCTCCTTTATGCTTAATGTGGTGTCTTTGGAGGGAGCGAAACAGGAGGACGTTTGAGGACATGGAAAGTTCGGATGACCAGCTATTGGCTTCCTTCAGTGGCTCTCTGTTTGACTGGTCTAGGACTTGGGGACTCACCTCTAGTGATTCTCTCCCTATGTTTCTTAGCTCTCTCTTGTGTAATTAGTATCTTTTCCTTTCTTTTTTCTCTGTTCTCTTTCTTTTCCCTTTGTGTTTTTCTCTCTGCCTTATGTGTTTTTGCATAAGGTAGTATTCTTGAATATATATCTTTATTACGTATCCAAAAAAAAAAAAAGTTGTTGATGTAGGACAAATTGGGGAATTTGAAGAAAATTAGAGAGAAAATTTTAGGGTGTTCAGTGGCTGAATGAACAGTACTTGTGAGAAAGAAAGAAAAAGAAGAGAAGAAAGAAAGAGAAGAGAGAAGGAGAAAGGACCAACGAAGGCCCACATGCCTATTACTCAAACACTCAATAATTTTATTAATCAACACTCTACCTCCTTTGAATACATTGAGCACAATATATATAAAGACTCTTTGTTGAACTAGTAGTAATAAGACTCCTACTATTATAGTTTGACTAATAAACCAAAACCTAATTGAATTAAACCAAAACCTATACATAAAGACCCATAAAGTAAATAAGACTTATTAATAAAATAAAACCCATGGCTCTTAGCTATAGTTCATACACAAAAATTGTAAAATTACTAAATTACCCTTGACCCTAGAATAACCAAATAAAATTCGAAAACCTAATTAACTACCGTGGACACTTATTCTTGGGCTTTGCCTTAACCTTAGGCTTCGAAAAAGGATATTCTTTCTTGTACCATGCTATGACTGCACCATCAGTTGTTCTAATTTTGTACATATCTTTACTTGGATACTTAAATGATAGGATTAGGATTATTTCAGTTTACAATGTGAAAGCTTTTAATGCTTATTAATTAGGATTTAAGCTTCCTTTTCATTGCTTAAAACTTTGAGCATGATGTTTTAAAATCATTTTTCTCCCTTTATTTGGTGTAGGTGTATGTGAAGAGTTCTCTGTTTCCACACTCTCCATCTCCTTGTCTCAGGTGAAATAATTCATTTCAATCTTTTTTCTTTACTAGATAAGTGTCCTTTATGTCTTTCTCATTTGGATATTAATAATTTCCATTTGGTTTTGGTTGCTCCAATGAGGTTTAGCATTAATAACAGTTGTATAGCAGACAATGAATTTTTCATGAAAATGATCAAGGTCATATATGTATTTGTAAAATATGTGGAGCTTGGTTTGTTTTTGTATGAACATATATAACAGGAAAATGCATTGGTTGCATCTATAAATGTGGTCAGTGCTTTGCATATGCCTACTAACATTTTGCCAGTTAAAATTGCCCCACCTTTTTTCCCATTGCATATTCTAAATGTTTAGTATTTTCTTACAATTTGGTAAAAGGATATTTGTATCTCACAAACTTTTGCAGTCAATCATAGAACACAGCCCAGGAAAATTCACCCTGTTTTTCTGCTGGCATTTCCTATTTCTAAGTAGTTCTCTTACAAAATTTATATGTTGTACAAAGCTTTTCACATTTAAATTCTGTAGGCTGTGCAAAATTGAGGGCTTGGTTGTATGATAAGTCTTAATCTGAGCTGGATTATAAGAGAAATTCAAATTTATTATTTAAAGGCCACTCTTTACATTGTTATCCCTTTGAAAGAATACTAATCTGTTCAGACTTGAAATATTTTCAAAAAGATACTATACCTTCTAAATCAAGCCAACTATAGCCTTGGATTAACTATTCCCATGAAACTAAATTCCAATAAAGTTAAATCAGATTTAAATATTGCTTACAAAGTTAAGAACTTCTATCCCACCATCAAAATTTAACAAAAGCTCTATGTGTGTGTGTATATATTGCTAAGCTTAATAGAAAAAAACTGTACAAACTGAAGCTCAAGTTTTCTAAAACTGGTAGTGATATCAATTGGCAGTTGTGATTACTAGAAACTTTGTAGTTCACAAAAAAACATAGACTATTTCAGCCTGCAATGGAAGCAGAAATCTATAATTACAAAACTTAAGTTGATAGTTGCATGTATTACTCTGTTGTAGAAGACTGTTCTGCAACTTTGTGATTATCTTTCTTCCTCCTGGAAGTTCTGTTCTCTCTAATTTTTCTGTCTTCTGAAAATTGCATTGCCGCCTACAATGTTCAATATATCTTTCACTCTTTTATGCTCATGTTGGTCTTGATTCTAGCTACAATCTTCTCATTTTTGAGCAATTCATCTGCGATCCCATCCAATTTAATTATGCTCATATCATGAAGTCTGATCATTTTCTACTCATTATCATCTTATTCTAACCCACCCTTTTTCTGTTTGGTAGTGATTTTTTACTATTTTGATACCTTTTTATTTTTATTTTTATAGGCATTTTACTATTTTGGTACTTCTTTTAGATCAATTAGTCTTCACTTCAGAAGCTTTCTGAATCCTTCATAAATTTTACATATTGATGTACTATTGGTTTCTAGTGGTACTGTTCACTTTATGATTCTGTTCATGGTGTAGAAAACAACCTTCTCAGTTTTCTTTTTTGTTTCTTTTCTTTATTTCATTCTTTAGACTAGCTTGTAGGTTTCACATGAAATACTGGATTCCATTGTATTATTTCTGATGTGACAAGCTTTTGAAAAAGCAAACGTTCAAGGGATTTTCTATTATAGATAATGATGTAGAACAGTGTAGGAAAATAAGGATAACAAAAGGATAAACAAAACAAATTCTAAGCTTCACCACCTAGAATCTGCTTGCAAACCTTAGGCATCACCACCCAAAAAAGATGAGCACATTCGCAACTCATAAAATTCTTATTCCAAATCATACTCCCTTTCACAATTACAAGAGCACGACTTTAATATGTTTTACAGATTACACCAATATGGAAAATATCTAATTAAATCCCTTAAAACCCTCAACATTAAAAAGCTACATTCAAAATTCAAAAACAGAAATAATTTCAAATTCAAAATAAAATCTTAAATGATTTTGGTGCTTCTTGCATCAGATAAGCCTTCTACTTCTAAATGTTTTAGACCTTGTTAGTTTCTTGCTTTAAGAAGCAGATGTATTCCTGCCACAGTTTTGGGACTTGTATATTGATTTATGTGTGTGTGTACATATATATATATTTTCATTAACTTTCCCTTTTGACCTTGTATCCTACTTTCAAGTATAATTGTTTTTGTCATTAACTTTCCCTTTTCACCTTTGCAACGATTGGGAAGTCAGCTGGTGGCCATATCGCACGGAGAGTTACGGATTTTTTGAATGTTCAAATTATAAGTTTACATTTTTGCCTTTGTAGATTTTGAATTTGCAAGTGCGGGAGGTTTATTGACATTGGAGAAAATCAATAAGTTTATATATGTAAATTGTGCTCATTACAGGTGGAAAGCTCGTTCGCAGGCAATTTTATCTGTACTCAAGAACTTCGGGGCTGATTTTCTCTGCCTGCAGGTTTTGTTTCACTTGTTGTCCCCTTTTTTGTGGTCTGTTTGATGTACACTTCACACACTGAGAAAAATTTACAGTTTTCTTAATCCAACTAGTTAGTAAGTTGAGTTTCCTTAATATTTTTCTCATGCTTGGGCCCATGACATACATAAATATTGTGTGTGAAGTTAGTTATTGTGACTTATATGTTACAATTTTATCAGGAAGTTGATGAGTATGATAGCTTTTACAAGGGGAATATGGAGAGTCTTGGATATTCTAGTATTTATGTGCAGAGAAATGGGCAGAAGCGTGATGGATGTGGAATTTTCTATAAGCAGAAAAGGTATATTAAACTTCCTCTTTACTGATTCAAAATAGATGAGAGAAATGATTTTTTATTTTTGTGGACATCAAACTCATAGTTCAATGAATGATGATGTAAGATAATTGGGGAGCCTGTTTACATGTGCTTGTGGTAGGCTTAAGGTTTGGAGGATTTATACTAAGTGTTTAGAACTTTAGAAAAAAATATTAGGGTTTGATATGGGAATTGGGAAGTTTAGGGTTGCAATAGAGGTGAGAAGAAATTGAGATTGAATTTGTCCAAAAGCTATGAAGTGTTAATGTGATTATTGTTGTGAACAATACATGTGAGCAGTACATGCGGGCAGACACGTGAGCAGTACACATGAATAGTGACAGAATGCCAAAGGAAATAGAAAAAGAGACTTTTAAAGATGAAAAGAACACACTAAGGTTAACTTGCCTCAATACCAACACTTAAAAATACCCAGTCTCTTAAATTAATCAACCCTATTTTTTTTTTTTTGAGTACAGTGACACTTTTCCTAGTAGAGCTGGAACTCCTACTTTGACTAATAAAGAAACTCCTGTTGAATTTGAATAAAACCCACACATAAAAGCCCTTAAACTAATAATACTTACCTTATAATAAAATAAAACCCAAGGCCCACAATTATGACCCACAACTGACACATAATTACAAAATTACAAAATTACCATTGAATCTAAAAAAACCAAATAAAACATAGAATAAAATGGGCTAAATTATGATTAAGTCCTTGAACTCTACATGAATAGTCAATTTGGTTTCTAAGGTTTCAAATTAGTCAATTTGGTCCCTCACATTGGCAAACCTAGGCAATCCATTCTTCCTGTCAATTGCCTTTACATTTTTGTTGTTAACTGTATAAAATGCTGCTATTTGGGAGTTACTCTTTTTTTCCCTCACTTTCCTTCAAAATTTTCCCTAAATTTTCTTTTCTTTCTCCTTTCTCTTTTCTCTCCTTCACCTTCACCCCCTCTGCTGTCTTTGCTACCTCTCTCCTGTCTTCTTCCTTACTTACTGTTGACCAACTATTCTCTCTTTTAACCACCTACCTCCAGCCATATCTCTCCATCACCTCCTTTTACTATTCTGTTTCATTCTTTTTCTTCTCTTCCTTATTTTTTTGTCTTTTCTCTCTTTCTTTTCTTCTTTTCTTTCACTCCATCTCTTAATGTTTGGTGGCTGATCCACTAATGGAGAATTCACATGGGTATGGCTTGGCCATGTGAGGTTGAATGTCTGGAAATTGTTTTGGCGTGGGTCTTTGAATTTGTGATGGTTTTTGTTGGTATTGGTTTCGCATGGATTTTTGGTTTTGAAGGATGGGTTTTGGTGTTGTTTGGCAGTGTAGGCGGTTTTGAATGATGGATGTGGGGTTTGGTTTGAGGTTTCTTAGTCATGGTGGCTGCTTGTGCATAGTGGGTGTTGGTTTGCCTAGGGTTTTGGTAGCTAGATGGTAGCATTGGGCTATATGCTTTTGTTGTGAATGGTGAAGTTCCTGGCAAAGCCACATGCATGTATGGTTTTGCAATGGCTATGTGGAATGGGTTCTGATTTGGATTGTTGTGTAAGTTGGTGGAATTTTGTGCAGGCGTTGATGGGATTTTTGTTTCTTTTATGGATGGGCTAGGGCGTTTACATGTGTGAATTGTTGTAGTATTAGCAGGATGGCATGGTGGTTTTTCTAGTGGGGGTAGCAAGTGGAGTTTGAGTTTTGTGAGATTTGGGTTTGGGGATGTTGTCGAGGGGTTTTTTAAATCAAAGACGTGTCAGTTTGTGTTGGGGACCCAACCTGGGACTCATTACCAATTCGAGAAAATGGTCAGTGACTACCAGAGTGTGCCTTAGCCCACTAAGAGCCAACCTGAAGTTTGGAGGGGTGAGATTTTACACACTAGAGATGCACAACTACTGACTCCAATATGATCTAGCCAATTTGATGCTGGAGTCTAATGCATTACACGGATGATGATGACGTGACACGGTGACGTGGTACGGAGGAGTGACATGGCACAAGGCTAGCCAAGCCTAAGGGTTGAATTTCACAAGTGCTGTATTGTTATTGTAGCTAAATCTACATGTGCTAAGTTTGTTGTAGTATTTGAAAATTAGAGGGAAAATTAGTTAAAGGCACATGCACATGCTAGATTTTAGGAAGTTGTTAAATCTAGCCTGTGATTAATATGTTACAATTGTATTCTAGCATGTGATAAATTTTAGTTAATTAGGATGATGTTATCATCAATAACTAACTCCTAGGCTATAGATATCCATGTTCATGGATTGTAAAATAGCTTGTTAGTAGAATGTTATAATATCATATTTGAGTTTAGATTGAGGTGTGAATTCCCTCTCTTTCTCTAGAAATGCAAAAATCTTCTTACAATTTCCCTATAGCAATAAATTAACACGAATTGATTCTAACTGAATGTCAATATGCGTAAAACATCTAGCCATAAGTCGAAGTTAGGAAATCCATCGGTAAATGATTCAAAGCAACTTTGGCAGCCAATACATTACTTATTCTAGCATGTAGTCAATAAATGAAACAAACACTATGGTAACAAATACATCTTATCCATCCATGGTCAAGCAAAAATATTATATGATTTCTTCCATTAAAATCATATGAGAAGAGAGGTAAAACTTAGTATAGCTTGAAAGGAAGAGAAAGTGTGTCCACCCATGCACGGCAAGGCTTCAAACTAACTCCTATATGCAAAGCATGCTTAGATGATGATCCTCATGGTGAAGTATTAGTGTGTTTGGTGTTTAGGCTATGTGTGGGTACTTGAGCGAAGGTAAGGAAGGATCTGTTTATAATGAAGGCTTTGTTGTGGGAATGGGTGTATATCAACTAAAAGGTATTTTTGGTTAGAAGAACTTGTTGTCATATGAGGTAGTGTGTAATATGGATGAATGCTCTCTGTTTTTATAGAATTTTTGGGAGTGATATGGTGAAGAATAACAGAGATAGGAGAGCTGGTCCTTTGACCACTCTTCCTATTCCTTAGACAAGAATGGCAAGTCTTGTTTCTCCTCTATCCATCTGGCCCCCTTTCCTAATCAGTGCAAGTCATTCAAAAGGCTGGACAGTGAATGGCTTGCATTAATTAAGCATTAAATCAGGTTTTTATGTTTAGGGTAAGGAAGGTCCCATTATCTTAAGCAATGTCAATGGTGAATAATGCATGTTAGAGTTTGCTTGCTCTACAGTGTACACAATTTTTTCAAAGGCCAAAGTGGTAGGAGGGGACATGCCAAGCTCCATGCTTCTCGAAGCTATTTAATCACTAAATAAACATATCCTCATGACCTCCAAACCATGATTTTCTAAGTTTTCCCTCCCATGATTTATGTGCTTGGTTCATGAACTGAGTATTATCCCTTTTCGTGATGGAGAGAGGTGGTCAAGGGAGGAAGAAATGTAGTGGCTCTCTCCCCCCTCTTTTGGAGTTTCAGTCATGGCTTTCTCAAGTTATGACCGGAATTTAAACACGAGGAAGGAGCCTTCCTTTCCTTTTTTCCATTCCTACATTCTCTCTGTCAAGGTGTAAAATCGCGTTTTAGTTGATAGCATGCTGCAAAAAGCTTTTTAAATTGCTTCCCATGTGTACTGTTGTAACTTTATCTTGACATTTTGTATTTTAGAGTTTTAGTTTAAATTGTCCAGCTGTCCATCTGGTTCTGTCTGAACTAGGAGATGACCGGTCCAACAGTTGTCTAGTTTCCCAGTAGTTGGCTAGTTGCTATATTATTCCCTCGTCTTGGGATGCGTTGAGCCAATTTTGTTTATGGGCTATCACTTTGGAGTTGACCAAGCCTTACCTAGCAAATGAGGGTGGTCAGGTGCCCTCTTCTTGGTCCGTGTGAAGTGGGCTTCTTTGGGCCTTTTAGGCCCAGTTTGTTGTGGAACTTTGTTGGGCTTATTGGTCCATGCTGTGTAGTGAGGAGGATAAATCTTTGGGCCAATTGTGCTGCAATGGACCTTAAGCCCATGCCATGTAGTGATGATTTGAGATTTGTTAGGCAAACCTGTGTGGTGTGGTTTTATTGGGTCCATGTGCTTGTACATGCCTTGGTCCTTTTGTTGGGCTGATTGGGTAAGTCTCTTCCGATGGGATCTTGCCACATGATGTTTGTTAAAAAAGAAAAAGCCCTGAACAGATGTTGAATGTGTTTGTGTGCACAAAGAGTGAAGGTGTAGGGAAATGGATTTGCTTTGGTTGTGGTGATTTTGGGTGATAATAGTGTTGCTGTTATAGGGCTTGATTTGGGAATTTTGATATAGGCTTTTTGGGTTTTTGGTGGCTGAGAGAGAAGGGGTGGCATTGAAGGAGAGAAAAGAGAGAACAAAAGAACAGAAAAAGATGAAAAAGGAAAAGGAAAGGGAAACAGAGAAAGAAAAAATTTACTCCCAAATGACACAATTTTAGGTTGTCAATGGCACACAATGGTTGCGTAATCAAACAAAACCTTAATCCCTGCAAATTTTAGTGGCTAGATTTCTTCCCTTGGCACGTATAACAAGTATCTAGTCTCTTCTCAATGCCTTTATGTGTCTTTCTACTGCTTTCAACCTGAATCAATAATAGTAAATTAAAAAGGAAGCTACCTAACCATTACTGAATGTTTGAATGGCCTTGGCTTAATAATATTAGTGGCAAAGGGACTTAAAGGGCTTTTTAACTCTTCATCAGAACATGAGTGAAAGATAGGAGTTTCAAACACAAACATGTATGTTTGTCCACCCAAGAAGCATAGACACAGGACATGATGATATGAAAATTCTTGAAAAATTAGGAAATTAGCGGCGGAATACAACAATTAATTAATATACATATTTAGGTATATTTTATGTTTATTTTAAAATTTCAAAATAATCAATTAAAATCTTTAAAAACATAAGTAAAATAATATATAAATTTTCTCCCAACACACTAAGGATATGCATGCAAGAGTGTCCTGGTGTGTCTGTATCTGGCACATGCTAGGGATTTTGGAGCATCCATGCTTCATAGTCGTCCACTCTAAAAAGCATGTGAAAGTTGAAGAAGTTTCCCAAATTTTTTTTTTTAAATTTGTAAACTCATTTGAAATTTCATTTTTATATTGTCTTGGAAAATCCTGCCCTCCGAAAAAGGTGAACATTCAGATAATAAAATGAACTTTTTCTTGGCAAAATGACTTGGGACCTCAATCCAACAATGATATGGTAACTTTGCATAAAGTATTAATCACTGATCATTCTACAACTTCACAAGTCATATGCTCATAATAATAGTACCAATTTATCTTAGTTGTACATCTTCTTAAACTTCATTCCTGCTATTGATTCAGTGCAGAGTTGGTTTTAGAGGAGAAAATAGAATACAATGATCTGGTAAATTCAATTCAAGATGGACAGATTTTAGGTGATGACAAACATGATGTGCCAACTAGTGGAAATATAAGAGCTGAGCCAGAAAATGGTAATTTTTTTTGTCCTTTTATATATGTAGTTTCCTTTTGTTAATAATTTGAGCAAGCGTCTTTTCTGTTTTTTGACATTTTCCCTTATTGGAGCCATAGTTATTCACTGTTCACTTTTGTCTGGCTAACATAAGAAAAAAAAAAGTGTGGTACATTGCAATGTCTTCTTGTTAGCATCAAGAGTGGGTCACAAAAAGCTCTGAGAAAAGCAAACTCAAATGCCAAAGAAATCTTGAAATCATGTGTGGCTTGAGGAAGTTGCCTGAGTTGTTTTTTTTTCCTGATTTATTGTCAATAGTGGAGAATAAGAATGTTGGGTTTGGAAAAGCTGTGTGTGAGGTTTCTTAATTAACCCTAACACCTGTTTTATACTTTTATTGCTCTTAAGTAGCAATTAATATATAAATTACAGATATGCCCTGACAAATAGAGACATTTAGAATAAACTATGTATTCCAAAACTCTGCTATACTTCTATTGGATTTTGATTCACCTATAGTATACAACCTGTGTACTGTATGGTGCCTTTTCTCTTTTAAGTTGATAAAATTTTACTTATTTATTAAAAAAAAACATGAATTCCAACACTCTCCCTCAAGTTGATGCGAAAATATTGCTCATGCCCTGCTGGCTTAGAATAGTATGAAATGCTCTACTTGAAACTCCTTCGATTAAGACATTTACTAGTTAGTTCATAGTTTTCGCAAATGGAGTACAATTGATGCCATTGTCCAGCTTTTCCTTGATTAAGTGTCTGTCAAACTTAATATGTTTGATCCTATCATATTGCACAGGATTGTGAGCAGTATTTCTTGAGTATAAAACCCCAATCATTTCAATAATCTTCACCCAAAGAGGCTCATTAATACCACTTAAATAAATAAATAAATAAATAAAACTCATAAGTACCATGAACCAGTGCTGGAAATTCTGCCTCTGCACTGGATTTAGCTACAATTGCCTGTTTCTTACTCCAAGCAACCAAATTATCTCCAACAAAGTTACAGTACTATGAGGTAGATCTTCTGTCAATAATGGAGCCAGCTTAATCTGCATTTGTGTAGGATTCAACTGATAAGTAACCAAGACTAAAATAAGAGTAATCCTTTACCAAGAGATGATTTCAGGTACCGAAGAGTACGGTAAACATTTATATGGATTCTTGTGGTGCATGCATGAATTGACTAACTACACTGACAAAATAGGCAATATCTAGACAAGTGTGTGACAAATAAATAAGTCTTCCAACTAGGCATTGGTATCTCTCTGTCTAGTCTATTATTCAATCTTCCGGGGCATCACAAGCCTTGCAGCCAAGCATTTCTATATCTACTAGGAGATGACAAAAATACATTCTGCAAGATATAAATATACCTTGCTCGGACCTTGTTACTTCAATACCTAGAAAATACTTCAAATCTCTTAGGTCATTTATTTCAAATTCAGTAGCTAGATATTCTTTTAATATTTTTTACATAGGGTCATCACATGATACTATTTTTTTAAGAGCTGTAACCTAAAGTGAATGCTCTATAAGTAAGGGTGATCACTTTGATGTATTTCTATCCATAACCCCACATAAACTGAGTAAATCGCTCAAAGTCTAGGAGATTGCTTTAATCTCTGTACTATGCTTCCTTCATTCTGCTCAACTTTCCTTGAGTTGAGGGACTCCTAAAACCTGGAGGAATATTAATATGAACTTCCTCTCTTAAGTTACCACGGAAGATAGAATTTTTTTACCTCAAGATGATTCAGAGCTCAGTTCAAATTAGCTCTAAATGACAAAAGGACATATATGAAGTTCATCATGGTCAGTCCTGTAGGTTTGAGTGAATCCCTTTGATGTCAATCTAGTGTTGTACCTCTCTATAGACCATCTGCCTTGCTCTTAACTGTGAACAGCCAATAGTTTTTTCCCTTTAGGAAACTCGACTAATTCTGAAGTTGTATTTTCATGTTGTGCTGCCATTTCCTCAATCATGGCATCTCTCCAGTTGGTTTTTGGTCCCAATTAACCTACCCTTCCCTCCCTTCCTAACTACTTTGAATAGTAGAAGGCTAAGATGATTTCTAGTGTTCTTCTATTGCCAACCCAACCCACTTTACTTTCCCATTTGGCCCAATTTTCAATTTCAAGATTCAAACTAAGAGTGTCTCTATTCAGGTGACCCTTATTTCGCCTCATATTACTTCCCCCCATTAATCTTCCCCTTCTTCCCTGTAATGACTCCTGTGTAAATATTGCTACCGTCCCTTGATATGCCCACATGCTTTGTTGGTAGTAGCATGTGGCTGGTGGTTTCTCCCTTTGCCACCCTTTGTTGATGGTTCAATTTATTGTTTCGGAAAATGCTAAAAATAATATAATTTTTACTCCAAATAGCTTACAAACTGATATGTCAATCAATGTGGTTGGTGTTGCATCAACATAATAAATAAATTTCGTAATTGCCTTTTTTGGTTCCACACCTTGGTTTGGACTGTCTTAGTAACCTGGGCCGTCACTGGACATGAATTGAAGAAAGTTGGACTCTATGTGGGCTCCTCATTTGACTCTGCCTGGATCTTTTCTGCTGTTGATTCTTTTTTTAAAACAATAAGTCGAGAAGAAAAGAATACTGAAAAGTGAAAATAAAGGCCTAAACTACAAAAACTAGAAGTTGAATTTAGACATCAAAGGGCAGTTTTGAGAGATTTGCTAGGTTTGTTGGAGTGATCATGGGTCTCGTTGGTGACAACTTTCACCGGCATGAACAACATCACAGATCGGTACTTGTGGGTTGACTGGAATGGATCTTGGGTACACCTCCAAACCTCGTGTCACGGTGTTGAGAGATCGGCAATCCTTGTGTGGCAATGTCTTTGGTGGTGGTGGCGTCAAAGGCTGGCAACAGTGTCATGTGGCTGCACTGACTTCTTGCGGATTTTATTTGACAGTGTGGGTTGCGGTTTTTCTGGATCTAGGTTTTCTGATGGTGGCCGGGATTATGAGGTTGGGTTTTTTGTTGGTGGTGGTGGTGGGTTTTGTAGTGGTTGAGTGATGGTTTTTGGGATTTAGAGGCCATTTGGTACGTGTTTAAACACATGTTTTCAGTTTTTAAACAATATTACACGTATTTCCACACATTTTTTCACCCAAACATATTTCCAAAAAATACAAATAACGTTACTAGAACAACGTTATCAAATGGCTCCTTAGAGTTAGGCATGAATAGGTATGATGGGCTTGGAAGGGGTAGTAGCAGGTTTCTTTGTTTCTTTGGGAACTTTGGTGGCGGCATAAATGTCAGTTGGGTGTGTTCATGATTTTGTGGGGTAAAAACTTGAAATTAACGTTGGCTATACATAGTTGTATTGATTCAGATTCACAATTGTGCTTGGTTTTGCATCAGTCGGATGTTTGTGTTTAGGAGCAATGGAAATCGGAAATTTGCTTTGATACCAAGTTGATGCAAAACAGCCTAGGCTTCACCACCTAGAACAGTCCTCTGATCCTTCCTTGGGATTCATCACCTAAGGGTTGTTTGGAATCACTGCCAAACAGAAACACAATTTTCTACAGATGAAATTTTAGTAATAAATAATAGTCTGCACATAAGTAAACCCTCTGTAGTTTTCTGGGAATAAAGATAAAGATAACATTCATGAAAACTAATCATAGTTGAACTCAAAACTACTAATCCATGAAAATAGTCTAAATAATCCAAACTAATCCAAATTCATAAAGATAAAGAAAATCCCCTAAGATAAGCTTAACCTTGTCCTACCTAACTTTATCTTTATGTATTTGGATTAGTTTAGACTACTTTCTTGGATTAGTAGTTTGAATTTATCTTTATTTCCTGAAAGCCCCATATGGTTTATGTTTATTGTGAAAGTGTTTTCGGGTTTGATAAGTCAACTTTAACACATAAAATATTATTTATATATAAAGTACATGATATTACTATTTTGCCCCTATTACTCATAACACTCCCCCTCAAGCTGGAGAGTATATATCATACAATCCTAGCTTGTTACAAAATAAACCCAAACGAGTCTTACATAAGGTTTTAGTAAACATGTCAGCAATCTGGACTCTTGTAGAAACATATGGAGTAGCAATTACACAATCTTCTACTTTCTCCCGAGTAATATGAAAATCTACTTCAATATGCTTGATTCGCTCATGGAACACAGGATTGGAGGCAATGTAAATTACTGCTTGATTATCACAATGCATAGTCATAGGCAGCTTCACAACAAATCTTAATTCCTCAAGTAAATGCTTAATCCACATAAGCTCACATGATGTGTGTGCCATGGCTCTATACTCAGCCTCTACACTAGACCTGGCAACAATAGTTTGTTTCTTACTTCTCCAAGTAATCAGATTTCCTCCCAAAAAAGTGCAATACCCAGTAGTGGATTTTCCATCTGACGGTGATCCAGTCCAATCAGCATCAGTGTAGGCTTCTACCCGTAGGTGACCATTAGCTTTATACAAAAGACCACGGCCTGGATGTGCTTTAAGATACCTCACAATTCGAATAACCGTGCTTTAAGATACCTCACAATTCGAATAACCGCCTCCCAATGTGGAAGGCGAGGATATTTCATAAACTGGCTCAAAACACTAACTGCAAATGATATATCTGGGCGAGTAATTGTGAGATAATTTAGTATACCAACCAAATGATGATATCTCTCAAGATTAGATAACAGCTCCCCTGATCTTCATACAATTTGACATTAGGATCCATAGGAGTCTACACTGGTTTAGATCCTAACAAGCCAGTTTCTTCCAAAATATCCAACACATACTTCCTCTGTGATAAATTGATACCTTCTTTAGATCGTGCTACCTCAATACCCAAGAAATAACAAAGTTTACCCATATCCTTAGTTTGAAAGGAGTTTTGAAGGTATCTTTTCAAATCATCAATACCCTGCTTGTCATTTCCAGTTATTATAATATCATCAACATATTCTATCAAAAAAATCTTTCCTAATCATAGGTATGAGAAAACACAGAGTGATCAAAGTGGCAACGTTGCAATCCAAACTTTAACACTACTTCACTGAATTTACCAAACCAAGCTCTAGGAGATTGTTTAAGACCATAGATGGCCTTATGCAACCTACACACTTTTCCAGACTCCCCTTGAGCAACAAACTCAGGTGGTTGCTCCATATACACCTCTTCCTTCAAATCGCCATTCAAGAAGGCATTTTTAACATCTAACTGAAATAATGGCCAACCCAAATTAGCAGCCAAGGAGATCAAAATCCGGATAGAAGAAATTTTAGCAACAGGTGAGAATGTCTCGGTATAGTCAACACCGTATGTCTAGGGATACCCTTTGGCAACCAAGCGAGCCTTCAAACGCTCAATAGAACTATTAGGCAAATGCTTCACAGTATACACCCAACGACAACCAACAGTAGTTTTCTTTGGAGGACGAGTAACTAAAGACCAAGTAGCATTTTTAGACAGGGCAGACATTTCTGCCTCCATAGCAGATTTCCAACCAGAGATGGACATAGCCTCCTGGATAGACTTAGGAACAACAGTAGAATTCAAGGATGTGGTAAAGGCTTGAAGAGATGAAGACAAGTGACCATAAGAGACAAACTGAGAGATAGGGTGAGAGGTACAAGAATGCTTACCTTTGCGCAAAGCAATTAGAAGAGAGGCAAGATCAGGAGTCGGATCAATAGGTGGGGTAGAAGTCTTTGTTGGAGGTTTCTGCCGACGACAATATACCTAGAGTGGTTTATGAGGAGATTCAATAGGAGACACAGGTGGTAGGAGAGGAAGACAAGGAGGAGAACTGTCACTAGCAACCGAAGGAGAGAAATAGGACTGAGATTCATCAAATGTGACATCAGCACTAATGAAATGACGCTGAAGAGTAGGTGAGTAATATCGGTATCCTTTCTGAGTACGAGAATACCCAAGAAAAACACATTTAATGGATCTAGGATCAAGTTTGTCACTCCTTGGACCTAAAATATGAACATAGCACACAACCAAAGATCTTAGGAGGTAGATGAAATAAAGGTGCATCAGGAGAGAGCACAGTTTAAGGGATCTGACCACCTAGAACAGTGGAAGGCATACGATTAATTAGGTGACAGGCAGTGAGAACAGCATCACTCCAATATGATTTGGGAACACGCATATGAAACTTTAAGGTACGAGTGACCTCTAACAAATGACGCATTTTGTGTTCAGCAGCACCATTTTGTTGTGGAGTATGGGGGCATGAAGATTGGTGAATTATACCATGATCATCAAAAAATTGAGACAAAGATGTATGAAAATATTCACGAGCATTATCAGACCGAAAAATACGAAGTGAAGCATTAAATTGAGTCTTTATTTCCATATAAAATGATTTGAAAATTGAGTACAATTCAGACCGTTCTTTCATAAGATAAAGATTGATGACTCTAGAATAATCATCAACTTCCCAACAATGAGGGAGTGTTTGTTGGACCCCATATCAGAATGAACTAAATGAAAAGGATACTAACATGACTCTCACGTCTAGAGGCAAAAGGCACCCTATGGTGTTTACCCAATTGACATGCTTCACATTGTAAAGACTCAATTTGACGACACGACAGAACTAATGACTTCAAATTCTTGAGAGATGGATGACCAAGGCGACAATGATGTTGAAGAGGCGAGATAGACAAATGAGAAGCCACTAAACGGAAAGAACCATATCGATCCAAGTAATAAAGTCCACCAGCTTCATGCCCTCCACCAATAATCTTCCCCGTATTGAGATCCTAAAAGATGCAATGAGTGGATAAAAAAATGGCAGCACAATTCAAAATTTTAGTAAGCTTACTAATTGACAAAAGGTTAAAAGGAAAATCAAGAATATGTAAGACAAAAGAGAGAGAAAGATTAGGACTGAGATTAGTAGTGCCCAAACCAGAAATTGTAGTGGTTGAGCCATCTGCCAATGTAACATTGGGAAGACTACTAGATTGCTCAAGGTTAGAAAGTAAACCTGAGGTACCTGTCATATGATCAGTAGCACTTGAGTCAATGACCCAAGGCTCCTGAGTGGCAAGACAAGCAGCGGAAGTACCTTGTTAAGCCAAAGTAACAGTAGAATCAGACCCAACAAAGTTGGAATGTAGAGACAAGAGGCGATTGTACTCTTCTTTAGGAATAGAGACTACTTTGGATGTTGGTGGAAGTGACTGTGAAGGCACTTCTTGAACTTGAAAACTAGCTTGGTGAGCCGAGAGTTTACCACACAACTCTCAACAAAAGTCTACTGTATGATTCTCACCATGACAATAAGTGCACTTATGAAGACCACATCCTTTACCACAACCCCCTTGTTCACTACTATGGCCCCCTTGGTCACGACCTCCACGGCCTCGGCCCCCACGACCTCGACCTCCACGACCACCTCTAGTACTCTCCATATAAGTGGTAAAGGCAGATTTTTCAACAGAAGGTAATACATCAATATTGGAGGAAGATAAAGGGCCAGTACTCGAATCAGATAATGTGGCCTGTTGAAGTCTACCAAAAACTTCACTCAATGAAGGGAGGTCTGGACTAGCTAAAATTTGTGATTTTACTGGATTCAAACTTTTAGGCAATCCAGAGAGGAAGCGAGCAACATGCATAGAATCGTGTTGTTTCTTCATAATTTTAACATTAGAGGAGATAGGCTGATAAATATTGAGTTCTTCACATACACCCTTAACTTGTTATAATATTCTTCCAAAGACATATCACTCAAACTCAAGGAGAAATAATTTTGATGAAGATCATAAATCCGCTTCAAATTGTTAACACCAGAGTAAAGTTTCTTGGCTTGTTCCCAAACAAGTTTAGAAGTTGGTAAGAAAACCAAACTACAACTGATCTTAGGCTCCATGCTATTCCACAAACAACTCCTAATTTGTGCATCTTCAGCTCTCTAATCAGCAAATTTAGGGTCTGTAGGTACAGGAGGTTCCTTAATCACATAATCAAACTTCTTTCTACTAAGAAGAAAGACTTCAACTGCCTGTGCCCACTGAGCATAATTACTACCATTTAGACGAATGGAGGTAATTGATAGCATATTAGGAGATAAGAAATAATTAGGGGGCTGAGCATTGTCTTTGGACTCCATAATAGCAATTTGAAGAACAAACTAACACTAAAGAAATATGTTGAACTGAATTAAAACAAACTCCAACTAACAACCAATGTACTTCAACCAATCAACCATGCCAACAGCAACTTATCTATCAAAGAATCAACACCAAACTATTCCAAAAACAAGGCAGCAACAAATCCATACCAACACCAAAAAGAAATGCCCAATCCACTACTAAACATCACCCTAAGGCTGCCTAAACAGATAATCAGAGAACGTATTGAAGAAGAGAAGAAAAATCAGACCATGGTTGAAACCCTCAATTGAAAAAAACTCCGGCGGTGACGCTAGGGTGCAAGAGTGGCGGCGTGAGGACCGGCGAGTAAGCTAGGATGGGTCGCTGGAGGAGGGCGAGTAAGACCCTGCCTCTCTCGCGGTCAGGTGATGTCGATTTGGTGTTGCGAGATCGGAGAGAGGGTCATCGGTGCTGGACAACTCCTTCAGCCATTAAATTGAGATCGTCGGAGGTCTCTATTAGGGTTGTCAGAGCTAGCGAGTAAGGTTGTGGTTGCCAGCGACAACGGCAGCGGTGGTTGGTGGTCGGAGGGTTAACAGCAGCGGCAGGTTGGTGGCTTTGATACCATGTTGTTTACTGTGAAAGTGTTTTCAGATTTGATAAGTCAACCTTAACACATAAAATATTATTTATATATAAAGTACATGATATTACTGTTTTGCCCCTATTACTCATAACAGTTTATTTGTATGTAGACTATTATTTTTAATAAAATTTCATTCACGAACAATTGTGTTTCGGTTTGGTTGTGATTCCAAACAACCCTCTGTTGAAGCCTAAGGAAGGATTACAAGACTGTTTTAGGTGGCGAAGCCTAAGCTGTCATGCATCACCCTCACAAGATGGCTTCTAATTAAAATTAAGATAATGGTAAAATAAAAATATACTCTTTTGGTCTTTCCCTTCCCTTTCCTCTCATTAACAAAATAATGGATAATAGATTTCTTCAACTTTTTATCATGAACATCTAAACAACAAATTGAACTCTACTCGTTTCTTTCCTTTCCTTTCCCTAATCCCTGCAGATTTGTCTTATTCTTTACATTCCTTTCCTTAAAAAACTCATGATACAATCCCCAAGGGTTTTCATCTTTACTTTTCTTTGGATGACATTTTCACCCTAGAACTTCAGTAGGTTGCTGATTACATTCTTAGTACTTGACATGGTATGCTTGCATCTAATATGAATGATCTTCTAGGTTTAGAATTGAAAAAGGCCCCAGAGGATCGTGGAGATCCCAATGATCCTTGTGTAAGACTAAAACGTGATTGTGTTGGGATTATGGCTGCATTCAAACTCAAAGATCTTCCAGACCATGTTGTTATTGTGGCAAACACACACCTTTACTGGTAAAGTGGTTCAATCTTCCATAAGTATGTTATATTCTGTATTTTATCAGTTGAAGTAACTTTGATGCTTTGCTGCAGGGATCCAGAATGGGCTGATGTCAAGCTTGCTCAAGCTAAATATCTTTTATCACGCTTAGCTTTGTTTAGAACACTGGTATCCAACAGACTTGAATGTACGCCTTCAGTAGTAGTGGCTGGTGACTTCAATTCAACCCCAGGGGATCAGGTTTGTCAGAATTCCCAACCCCTTGATTTATCTAGTTTCCTATTATTTAGCTTATAGTTGGTTTTCTACATTTTTCCTTGATTTTATTTATTTATTTATTTTTTTTGAGTTTTACTTTTTTGGTATTGGTTTAGATTTTCCCTCTGAGTTTGATTTTGGTCCAAAGTCCAAACAGTTGGTTCTTATTACCAATGTTTTAAAAACAGAAATTAAAAAGGGGGGCGAGTGAATGAAGAGGTTCAAGGTGGAACTAGGGTTACACCAGATGTCAGAACGTGATGATGTCATAAATAGTTTAATGATTAACTAAAATACAAATAAATATAATAAATGAATAAAATATGGCAGTCTTGATAAAAAAATCTTTATTACTTATAAAAAAAAATGATACCAAAATTTAATTAATTTTTTCAAAAGTATTTTCAAAATTTATAAAAGAAAATAGAAAATAATAAAGACAAACAAAAAAGAATTAATATAAGTAATCCTTAAGTAATGAGCATAATTGCATAGACAGCAAATAATTTCAAAGTTTCACATTCAATAATTTCAAGTACATAAAGTCACAATGAATGTATATGATTTTATTCATAAATTTTTTCACCAAAAAATTATATATGTTCTTTTTAGAGGGATAATTACACGAAAAAAGAAAAAGAAAAAAGGAGAAGTCTTTAGTGATTGACTAAATATCTAACGTTTAAATTGAATTAATATATTTGTTTTTCATTTAAGTGCATCAAGAAGCAAAAGTTAAGCATGAAATAGAAGCTGAGCTTGGTTGGCTTCGCTGCTAGCCAGCCAAATTGTCCAATAAACTTGGTAGTTGGTAGTCAAAGAAACCCAAGTGGCTTACAAGTGGCTTTGTTTGGTTGCCAGATTCAGATAATGTTTTACCTTAGTTTGTAAGCTTTTATAGAAATGAGTTAATGTTTATAGCTCATAAGTTCTTGAAATGGCTATAACATTCTTCTTGTTTCAGGTTTACCAGTACCTCATTTCAGGAAACTCTCCACTGGCACCGGCTGTGGAGTGTTTAGAGGACATGCCTATTCCCTTGTGCAGTGTCTATGCTTTTACGAGAGGAGAACCACCATTTACAAACTGCACTCCGGACTTCACCAATACTCTTGATTATATATTATTTTCCCCTACTGATAACATAAAACCAGTCAGTTTCCTGGAGCTTCCAGAACTAGACTCATCTGATGTTGTTGGTGGATTACCTAATTACAGCCACCCAAGTGATCATCTACCAATTGGTGCTGATTTTGAAATTACCAGGGACTAACTTATCTTGCAGTGCAAGTGATATCTGTAATCTCTTGCTCTAATTCAATAGCAACAATGGGAAAGGGGATTTGAATATAGTTCTCCTAATATAGGAGAGCAGGCTATGCCTTTGCGCTATACAGCTCTTGGTGTAATGTCCTGTAGTTTTCATTTTCTTACATCACTCGCTTTCTCTCTCTTAACAAAAGTTAAGGTTCAACTGAGAGTATTGGAAATCTATTTTGCGGGTAGACAATTTTGGTAGATTATTATTTTATTTTATTTTATTTTTTTTAAGTAATAAGTTTTATTAGAAAAATAAAGAATATCATTTTGGTAGATTTAAAAAAAATTAAATTAAATTAAATAACTGATTACAATCCTTGACTTTATTGTACTTGGCCTTCCTGATTGTAATAAGCAAATGTTAGTGTGCTTTGACATGTAAATTCAAGAGGAAAGGTAAAAAGAAGAGTTCTGGAAGTACTTGTATGTATTGCTGAAAATTATTTTCTAGGGATTCTTTGTTTGAAACATGCCTTCTGGCTTTTCTTTTATTCTCACAGCTTCCATTGACACTGCTCACTATTTGTAAGGGTGATTAATAACCCGTCAAACATGTTCAACCGAACAGTATTAGATGATGGGTGCCACCCTCACCCAAACCTGCCAAACTTGTGATGATCCCTATCTATTTGATTTGCAATACTTGGGGATGGTTTATGATGCTCCTTTTGTCACCTTTATTTTTTAATAATTTGATAGTTGAGGATGTGGAGGTTTCAACCTTAGATATTTATGTTAAAAACACTAGTAGATGCCAATTGATCTACATGGGTTTTTGACCCTTTTGTGACCTTGATAGCTTTATTTGTTGTCTTCTTTTTTTCCCCCAAAGGGAAAAAAGAAAAAGGAAAGGGAGAAACTCTTTCACATGTCTTAATACGTGTATACACAACATACATTTGGTTAATATTCAAGTTATACTTAATGTACTTTTTTAGTTAATGTTACTATTTAATACTTTTTTGTTAATGAAGTATTTTGTCAAATTTATTGTTGAATTATATACTTTTCTCAAATCATAATGTTCATCATTTATTGAAGGGATCAAATAATATGAACAATTTCTAGTACATTTGTTTTGTTTTGTTTGTTTTTTTTTTTTTTTATAAATGATTTTAGAACATGTTAAATGTGTAGATATATGGATGATATATGGATTAAAAAAGTAACTGACACTTGATTAGTTTAAAATTCCACAAATTTGATAAGTGTGAAGATAAATGTGAAGATTGACAAAATATTTATCTTTTTTGAGTTATAATATATTTTTATTAGCCAAATAATTAAGCAGGCCCATTGTTAAATTTTGTGTGGTAATGCTGAGCATCAATGGAGACTGAAACTTAGAAGTCATATCATCATTGGAGGGGAAGGAGGGAACCTAACTCTCCATTTGATCACAACTATCAAAGGGAATAGATCTTCCTAAATTGGGCCATCTTGTTCGGTTGCTAATCAGCCTTCCTAGCTTGCCTATCCTATTGAACTTCAGAAATAAACCAAGTAACTTTCAGATGACTCTACAAAGATCAAAGATGAATAGGGAGAGAGAGAGACAAAGACTAACAAGATCACGAGGATGCAGGTAGAACTTGAACTAGGCAAGGATGAATGAGCAAAAATCTCTAAAGGAGCACAAAAGTTTGGAAAGTAAAAAAGGTAGAAATGCTGGAATACAAATTTTCTGTATCACTTTTGGTGTTTCATCAATTATATAATATGTCATGTATGTGATTTTTTTTTTTTTTTTTTTTTTAAACATTTTAAACTACCAAATTTAGAGGGCAAGCTACTAGTCTAAAGGTAGTTCACGTTGGGGCATGCTGAAAGGAAGTCTACTTAGAGGATGACCAAGCACCCCCACCCAAAAAATCAATGCCTATATAAAATCATTATCTTTGTCACATCTATATTTGCATTTAATGCAACAAGAGAAAATTCATCATTCTACAACATCAAATAAGTTACCCTAGCCTAGGTACATGTCCCATTTCTCAACCTATGGGGGGTGGTGTGTTGTTAGATTTCCCTCCTGGTTTTAGCGACAACCCCAGTCACAAACCCTATAAATACCCTCTTCAAATTGAAGAAAAGGTATGCACTCATAGACACTGTTACTCTAGTGTTTTGCTTAAAGGTATTCTTTATTCCATTTATTGATTTGATTAGAGTGCCTCTGGCTGGTCTTAGCTTTGTTAGGAGGTTGTTCTCTTGCATTTGGACCTATAAATATTGGTATATAATCGGTTTGTGGACTAATTGGAGATCTTTATATTTCTTTTTGCCATGTCTTTAATAGCAGGCTAGTTACACCTACAATTGAAATGGAAACCAAACGTTTTCGTGGTTGAAAAAGTGCCAAATCTCGTCTCAATTATCATTTGTTAAGACTATTTGAAGTAAGTTCCTTGGCTTAGAGGGGATATTTAGTCCATGTCACTATTCCTGGATCCAAGGGGAATAAGTTTGATAATAATTTCATAGAGCTATTACCACATCTTTTAAGGATTTAGCCATCTTTTACAGATCATTGGAATCTTTATACTTAAAAGCTCCATAGGTTCTCAATTAGTGAATTCTTAAACGTTCGACCACTTCGTTTGATTAGAATCCTTGTAGTGGTTCCTATTCCTGAAATTCTCCCACCCGCTCTGTGTTTCTATAAAAGGAAAAGTGATGAGGAATTACAAATTTGTTTCAAATTAAATGTTTAGCTTGCTAATCAATGATACATTCTGGTAGGAACTTTGTAGTCATTTGCAAGCAAGTACCATATATTTATTGAATTATTCCACCATGACTTAGTATTTCTTTACTTTGACTAGTATAGAGAATCCTATGTGTTGGTCTACATTACATGTAGGCTTATAGTGGTGGATGAAAGGGTCCAAGTGTTGATCTAATGATAATGACATTTTTTTGTAGTGCTTAATGTATGCGGTTCAAACCTCACATTTCTCTCCTCCACTATCTACCTATATACGTATTTAAAAAAAATTTTAAAAAAAAAAAAAAAATGAAGAGGATTGAACCCCTATGGTTTTGTTCCGGTATGTATGACTGAATTCCTATTGGGATTAATGAATGAAATGAACGAAAATATTCTTGGTAAGAGTGATTGTCTAAAGGAATATCTAGGAGATATATCCAAAGGAAATTATTAAGTTACAATGACTCTTGTCAAGAGTTTTGTAGTTTAGGGTTTGTTTGGAATTTGCTTATTTTGTTAAAACTGAAAACTTTTTGCTAAAAGTATTGTAGATAAAGATAAAAGTTAGCTGAAATAGTATAGTGGAACTCATGAATATTATTAAAAAGTGCAATGGGGTCCATGAATAGTAACAAAAATAAGCTGAATAGTAAAATAAGCTGGCAAATTTCATTCATGCTAGACGCACACTTAATTGGAAGTTTTAGGTGTATCTGATGTAAACGTTTAGAAGTCAAATATTTCCACTTTTATTGTTGTAACTATGGAATTATCCAACCAAAAAAAAAAAAAAATACAATGACTCTTAAGCTTTTCATTTACAATACAGTTGCCATGCAGTCACACCTAAAAAAAAAACTCAGTAATTGTTCTTATCTATAGCATGAATTATTTAAAATTTCTGCAATTTAAGTGACATAGAAAGGCATCCATTATCCATAGACAATCCTTTTTAGTATGAAAAAGAAATTATATCAGTGCTGCTTATATTAGGTGGCTAATTATATATTAACTGTTAGTTAAACTTCACTTTTTTTCCCCTGAAATCATTAAACTTCCACCTAGGGGAACATAATTTAAAAAATGTCTCAACTTTTAAGTTATTATTATGTAAATCGAATTAAGGTACAAGTTCTTGATTTTGTACTTTCCACATTCAGACTCCATTTTTCCATAATTAAGACAATAATTTTTTTTTTTTGGACAAATAGAATAGTACATGCGATACAAATAAGATAACTGATCAATACTTGGCATGCCAATATGTAGAATTAAGATAAGTAATTTACTGCTCCTGATTAAGATACTGCATTATATTTTGGGAGATGGGCCCTCATCATTGCTTTTGAGCAAAATAATACAATATTCTAAGCTATGATGGTATGAGGAATAACTGGAATTGAGAAATATGGATCAACCAACATTACTTGGTTTCCCATCCTTGAATCCTTGAAAGCATCAAAGCAACAGTCATTGTTGAATGCTTTGGCCTTCCTTAAGATGTAGCATATAGAAGATGCCATGTACCAGAGGCCTAACTGAAGAAATTCTTGTGGCAGAAGAACATGCTTTCTGCTTTGGAGATTATGCTTCTTCCCCTTTACATCTGCATTATATTGTTGTGTTAAATTCCAACTTAGTTTTCAGGTGATTTGGGTTGCAAATTGGCCCTCATAGTAAGTCCTGAGAGGCTTACAAATTGGGTGGTCATGGAACACAAAAGTCGTATTAGAAGAAGCAATTTCTGGAGGCGTGCAATTGTGAATTGCTTACATGGTTTATCTGGTAGTGAGTGTTATGGGCCCATTACATGAATGAAATATGGTCTCTTTAATTGCTGCATCATGGTTTGGAGTAAGATTGTTTCAAACACATTTGGAACCAAACTTTTTCCTCTTCTTCAAACCTACTATGTGGCAATTGAAGAGACTATTTATATGTATTTTTAATCACATTTTTTTCACGTAACTTATTTAAATAATACACATGGATAATTTTCTAATTTGTAACGTAATAGGTTGGAAAAAATATCTTCAAGCTGGTTTGGAGCTAAACTTTGTCATTTTATCAATTGTCACACAGTCGATTGGAGGAATTTTCCTACCAACTAGTTGGTAGTAATAATTCGTAAGGTGATGAATCGGAAAAAATAGTTTCAAACCGGTTAGCTTATATTAAGCAGTGTCATTGCTCCTTTTATTGTTGAGTTTCTTTTCCAACATTTTCTCCACTGTGTGGTATTTTTCATCCCATTACCACGTGTTTAATTGGGGTTGACAGATTCTTAAACATGGGTGAGGCAAGCCCAAAACTTTTCCTAGTCACTAATTAGTTATAGGAGAGTCAAGCTCAAAACTTTTTGCTGAATGAGCTTTCTTTCAAGGAAAGTCAAGCCCAAAACTGTGATGAATGAACTTCCTTTCTAGAGCAACTAATGTGCTTCTAGTCCATAAGGCTTCCTTTCATGATTTTTTTTTTGGACAATAATATTATTGTAATAATTATTATTTAAATTGACAATATTTGGAGAATATTTTGAGTTTATTTAGAGATTCAACTTTTCTTAAAATTGGGTCTTCAAAACATGATTTTAACTAGAAATCGTGTTTTTGAAAATACAATTTTATTTCAAATGCTACGATTTTAAGTAAAAATATGTTTTGGAAAAATGATTTTTTTTAAATGATAGAATTCCTGAATAATTTTAAAATAAAATAATATTATTTTACAAATTTTCTACTTCTTTTTCCAACTATTGTGCTTCCAACCCACACATTCAAAGCCCACCACTAGAGCATTAGTAGCAGGCTCTTTAGGACCACATTAATATCAATCAATACCTGTAATATATTATAAAAGTTGGATTCCCAAACTAGAGAATGTACACTATAGTGACCTGTGTCCTTTTCTGGAAGCATAATATAATAGCACATGTCATCTCCTCTTAAAAATAGAGATTCACAAAGAGAATGACTATTCATCTACTACTAAATCATTTCATTTTGGCTTTTGAGTAAAGTTGTAGTGTGTTTTTGTATTAGAACCTCTTTTCCTCTCCTTTATGTGTGTGTATGTGTTTGTTTCTCAAAAAAAAGAATAAGTAATTGTCCCACATAAGAGAGTGTGTTGTATGTAGTATAACTTGTCTCGCCCTCCCTTAAAAGTTACCATGGCTTTTGAGTGGAGTTGTGGTGTGCATTTGTGTTAGAACTCATTTCCCTCTCCTTTGTGTGTGTGTGTTTGTTTCTCAAAAAAAAAAAATCATTTCATTTAGGTAATGGCCTTTAAAGTGTTTAGTTTTTCTTTTTTTCTTTTTTTTGGAGAAAGAATTCATATTTGTTGTGATTGATTAATATTTTATAAAATCATAATTCTATTCATATTGTCACCATATATTGTTACCGTATCTAACATGTTTCCTTTTCATTGTCAGTCATGTGGATTTTTTTTTTTTTTTTTTTTTTGAAGCTCACATGAACTACTATCTATTCACCCAAAAAACGTTTTTAATTAAGGAAAAAAAATTATAAATAAATCTAAATTATGTTATAACCATTTTTTTAGAAAGAAGTAATAAATGTTCATTCAAAAGGATAATGATTTACTAGAAGACCGTTTTTGCTAAAAGCTAATATTAGTACAAATTAACATCTTTTTTTTTTTTTTTAGAATCCCCTTTACACCCTTACATTTTAATTTTATTAATAACAATTTTAAAAAAGACAATATCACTATTTTAAATGACTCATCAACAATTTTGGAAAAGAGAATATCATTATTTAAATGACTCATCCTTTACTACCTCTTTAAATCTTTTTAGTTATTATCTTTTAATTCCTTTAATGAGAAAAGTTAAGGAAAAGAGCAAACCATTATTCACTTACCATATTTAAAATTTCACTAATAACATATTATTTATTTGGTATAACCTTTTTTTAAGGGGATAATGGAAGGACACAAACATTTTCTATATAGATAACATTTGTTTTGCTGCTTTTGCACATAGTAGAGGGTTGCATGGCAAAACAATTTCAGACATTTCATGAAGCCATGGCAAGCTACCTATGGACATTTGTTGAGAGAAGCATGCTCACACAAACACATGCACTTCTCACACATGGAGCAAACTCTTAAGGCATTTGGTACGGGGTAATGTTTTAGGATTCCTAGGAATGTTTAAGGATTCTCATGTTTGGTTGCAAATCATGCTAGGGAATTAGATGCCAGGAAAATCTGGATTCCCCCTTTAAACCCCTCTCAATAGAAATGTAAATTTCTTTTAAAACAGGTGGGTATCTAGATTCTCAAGCTTAAAGGAAATTGTATTTTTTTATAAATTGACAATTTTAACCCTTTTTCCTTATCATTTAAGCAATTAAGATAAAATATAAAACAAATCATCAATATCTTTTCCCTTATCTTTATCTTTTCCCGCCAAAATAATATAAATAGGATAGACAACTCTATTGATATATTCTTTAGCAAAGTTCTATTTAAGTTTTACGTGTGGAAAAAAAAGAAAAAGAAAAAAATTTAAAAGGGACACTCCATTATTGCCAGGTATTCACTTTTGATGTTGTGTGTGTGTTGCTCAACAAATTATTAATAGTTTATATTTTGTTTTTCATTATTTATTTAGATGAAGATTTTTTTTAAAGGACTTGGTAGTTCACATTCAAATCTAAGGATAAAATGGGAAAAATAAGTAATTTATTTAAGATTTCTGAGAATAAACCAAACATTATCATCTCACATTCCTAAGAATCTTAAAAGATTTCCAATGAAACCAAATATAAGAATAACTACATTCTTAGGCATCCAGATTGTAAGGAATCACATTCCTAGGAATCTGGATGTCAGTAGTAATGTGGATTCTCCCGTACCAAATGCCACATTAAAGACTTTAAATTTGGAAAGGAGAATTGAGACACACTATGGTTTCTGTATTGTTTCTAAGACAGTTTGGATAAGGAAAGTCTTACCAATTCCAAGTGATACTTTGTAATTGTTTTTACCTAATTATGCAATAAAATTCTATCTTTGCTATTAAAACAAAAAGAAAAAAGTCGTTTTTTTTCTTTTTCTTTTTTTACCTTAACTTTTCTAATTTCATGAATGCATTCTATTTGAAATTGTCTATTTAATTTGTAGTATAGGTTTTTCATTTTAGTATAACTTTATAATATATTTGAAGGTATTTTTATTATTTTTAGGAAATTTCTATGCAATTGATTTTATTTCTTTTTGTTGTATGTGATTTTGGCTAGTATTTGTTTTACTGGTGTTCTATGTTAGTTTTTCTCAAAAAAAATAAAAAAAAGAAGATGTTCTATGTTAGTTATATTTTGTTCTATTTTCTCAATGAAACGTACATGTCAAATTTGTTTGTACTTTACTATTTTATATAGAGTATCACATTTGTGTTTGTAACTCCTGCAAGCAATGAAAAATGAACATCAAAATATGTATTGAGTATAAATCTAATTATAAATTTCACAATGAAGAAAAAAATTTCTTCCCCTTAAACATTTTAGGTAGTCCAAGTAAAAGGGGGGAAAAACTATCAATGAACATTGAAATATGTATTGAGCTTAAATCTAATTATAAATCTCATGACATAGACAATTTATTTCTTTTAATTCATAGAATGTGTTTTTTTTTTTTTTTTTTTTAATATAAATTTATGGGAATAATCGAATGTGTGTTTGTCCATCTATTTGGGGAATCTTTACAAGAATACTACGTCAATTACATTAAGAATTTTGGTATTACCCTCAATACTTTTGAAAAAAAATGGTTGCAATATTTATAAATTTTCAAATAGATGAAACCCATGCAAAGCATAGGTTTCTAACTAGTATATATAAAGGTAGAGACTTCATGTTGGAGAGTATGAGGTTATACCATGTAGTGCATTTCTTGAAATTCTCTTTATTTAGGTTTCTACTTTAACAAAGTTTGCATTTAGTTCATTGAACTAGTTAATAGAGTAAATTCTCCAAAAAAAAAATAGTTAATATAGTAAATGCATATATTAATTATCTATAGTTGTGTATTAATTATTTATATTAAATGAATTTATATGATTATTGTAGAGATAAGGGCCCAGAATCAGAGATTGGGCCTTGGCCTTGTCCGAGGACGTTGAATGGACCGAGGAAGAACAAATAGTTATTGGAGGTCCCAATTTAAAGTCTCATTAGTAAGGAACGGATGGAAGGTGGTTCGAGGAGGAACCCCTCCTCAGATATGGTGAATGCATCTCAAGTATTGATTCCAGTAACTAGAATGACCCTCTAAGAAACTCCATTGATGGGAACGTGCCTCATAAACATACGAGAATGAAGGAAACCCAAAAATATCTAAGTAAAAGCTGCTATCATCGCATTAAATGCACTGCAGCTACTTTTCTAGTCGCATTTATGTGGAGAAGATCTCTGAACAGTGCTGCCTTGGCTACCACAACTTACAGAAAGTCAGAAAATGTGTCTAATGGGACGGGTACTCAAGTGAGAGTTCAGATGATCAACAAGTATAGGATGAAGATAATCCAAAGGGAGTTATATAATGTGAGAGATCCTCCCTGAGAAAAGGAGATCGGAAAAGTAAAGAGAGAATACTGTAGCAATCTAAATTGTCTTTGTATCCAATTGTGATCAATAAATGCCAGTGGAACCTCCTCGGACTGAAAATCCATTGATATTAAAACTTCTTATTTGTGTTTAATTGTCATTAAATTCAATATTAGCTGTTATCCAACTCCTTAGGGACTAGTTCTTCGACCCACTCTCGACAAATTTATTGTACTGGGCTTATTAGGCCAAGATTCCATACATTCTAGGCTTGGGTACCAAAAGCGAGTCTCTACAATTATTTTTATAAACTTTATGATAGGATACCGAGAAATTAGTTCATCTCCAATTCATCCACAGGGATCGTCCATGACCATGGGAACGGACGAGATCAGGAATCATTACTAAGGAGAAGTTTCTTGAACAAGGATATAGCATACAATTGACGAGGTCTTCCTTGGACGATAATAAGGTCGTCCGTGGACGTTGTCTATAGACTACAATGAAGTCGTCCATGGACGTTGTCCATGGACGATGACCAGGTTGATGATTTAATCGTCCATACAATGGACGGACGAACGTGCAACACTAAGGAAAATCCGACATGTTGGAAACGGTTGATAAATCCGTGACTATCGCCCTAAATTCCTCGAGCAGTTTCTAGCCGTTGAGGAAGTTATCTCCGAACTCATTGGCTTCCGTGAACCTTGGGGAAGTTATTGAAGAAATAACCGCCCTAATGTCCCTATATAAAGGACCGGTCTGAACAAAACGATGGTAAGAAAACTCTTGAACACTGGACTCCTAAAATAAGTTAGAATTTCATCTTTGTGAGACTAACTTAACCATCGGAGGGTGTTTGGTCGGTTCACTCCGGCCCCCTTTCTGATTTTGTATTCATATTGTAGGCCTTCCGCAACCGCTTGTAGTCCACCGAAGCCAGAGCGTTCAACTTACTGATTCTGTGCAATATCAGTTTATATAAGAAATAATTTTTAGTTGGAATGATAATAATAGACTTACAATATGACATTCTTCCTCATGTTTAGTTGCTTTGGCAATAATTGATACAAAAATCATAAAAAAATTAAATATTTGTGAATTCACTAAAGTTAATCTTAACCCTTTAAATTACCTAACTTCTTTCAGTGACATGTAATGTATATATATGTGTGTGTGGGGGGGGGGGGGGGGGGCTAAAATTTTAGTATTTATTTTATGTAATTAGAAAGATAACTAATAGAATGAATATGTTTATTTTGTTATATTAATTATTTTAAGCATAATGAAATTTTAATATTAGTTTTCTAAGATTTATATGAGAAACAATTGATTTTTTTATTATTAATTTTTTTTTATGTGTGGAACAATTGATTTGAAATGTGGTATTCTTACTCAAATTTAGTTATTTTTGCAACAATTGAAACAGTGACCAACAAAAAGGAAAAAAAAAAAAAATTGAAGGATATTTGCATTTTTTTAGTAGGCATGAAACATGCCTATCTATATGAGCCACTATATTTGTATATCATACAATTTTTAATTTGTAAACACACATATATATAGTATGATCAAATCACTAAACTATTTTTAGTGTCTTTCTATTTTGTTTATAAAATAACTAAAGATTACCCTTTCTTAAAAAGAAAATTATTAAATTTTTTTTTTATACATTGATAGTTAAGGGTGGGGATTTGAATCTTGAATGTTTCTATTAGAAATTAAGGTGCCAACCAGTTAAGCTAAATCTTATTGAAATATTAGAGAAAACTAATAATAAATTGCACCGCACATCATGCGAGAACATAGTTAGTTTTACCTTGAGAAAAACCTTGAAAAAATCTTGAAGTTCTGCAATTTCAAAGATATCATCCAATTCGACAAATTAGGTTTTACAAATACAAAGAGCTTGGATCACTTCAGATCTGAATCTGCGATAGGAACCACAAAAAAAAAGCTTCATGAATTTGGAAATGGTAGTATGAAAGCGTGTGATTGTTGTTGTTTTTTGTGCGTTTTTTTGTTGTTGAATTGAACAGTAATTTGGTTCAAAATTTTAACAATTTCAAAACAAGATTGATGAAAATACTAAAACTCTGTGTGATCAACTCACTATATTTGCAACATGCCTATCTATATGAGCCACCATATAGAATCAATATATATATATATATATATATATATATATATGATACAATTTTCAATTTATAAACACACATATATAGTAGGATCAAATCACTATACTATTCTTAGTGTCTTTCTATTTTGTCTATAAAATAACTAAAGATTACCCTTTTTAACAAAGAAAATTATTAATTTTTTTTATTATATACATTGATAGTTGAGGCTGGGGATCTGAATCTTGAATTCTTCTATTGGAAATTGAGGTGCCAACCAATTAAGCTAAATCTTCTTAAAATATTAAAGAAAACTAATAATAAGTTACACCGTATATTGTACAGGAACTTAACTAGTTATTATAAAAGGGTCACAAGAGATGAATGTGACTAAATTATGCCAGTAAAATTAAATGGAAGTAGAGTCCATTTGATTAGGAGAATGGAAAAGTAAGAAGATAGAAAATAGGGAGGAGTGGATAAATGGGTACATAGAAAATATTTTAATTTCCCTTATTTGTATTTGGTTGGAAGGGGGAAAAGTAGAGAGATAGAAAATAGAGCTTTATAAATTTACTCTCATTTGATTGGGCCATAATTGCCATGCTGATCTTCCTTATTCATGGGGTTTAGAATTGATTTAGATTCAGTATCAAGAGAATAAGTGAAGTACTCCACTTCCTGCACATCCGTAACATTTTTAATAATGTATTCTTGATCTTTAGTGAGTCAATATATTCAAACAAGAACTCATGCTTCGAATTCAAGTAATAGCTGGGATACATACCACTACTCCAATAATGAAGTAATAGCTGGGATACATACCACTACTCCAATAATGCATCCCTCGCTGCTTCATAACCAATCAGCTTGTCTTAATTTGGTTCCCACTCAAGTGTGAAGGCTCCTGATGTTGGTTAAATATTTTACTGTAATTTTTTTTTTTTTTTTAAAGAGTTCCATAACATTCAATTTAAGGGGTAATTATTTATTTGTTTTTATTATTCTTTCGATATATTCCTTAATCAGTGCATTTGCGCACCACTTAACAAAGCTTTTTTTTTTTTTTATAATATTAAACGGTTTTTAATTTTGAGTAATTGATTTTTCGTGAATTTTACCATCACAATAAATTTTATTAATTTTTTTTTACAATTTATTAAAATGACAAAATATGATTTGCAATACATTATTTATTTTTACACTATCTCATTGACATTATTTTGATGGCATATCTATCACAAACCTTACTCATCAACTTTTGTGATATTGGTTATGAAATTAGTGATCAATTTTTATAAGAGTATTACTAGGATTACAAATTATTTCATAAATTTTCTGTCACAATTTTAATATGGTAGACTGGGAGTAGTTAACATCACTTTTACATAAATCTATAATTTTTTTTACCAATTATATTTTATCACATCACAATTATAACAAATAGTTATAAAAATTTTCATGGTTCTGGACTTTTCCCTTTTTTTATAATCAAGATTCAAGAATAATAAGATTGAGATGTGAGGAAAAGGGAAAAACCTCTCTAATTAATTATTGAGAGAGAGAGAGAGAGAGAGAGAGAGAGAGAGAGAGGTTTGGTTTGGTTTGGTTTGGTTTGGTGCATAGGAAATCTGATGGGGCATAATGAATGGGGTCCCACCAAAAAAGCATGAGTACATGGTGGATGGTGACAGTGGTGTACCTACAACTTACAATCTCACAAGAAATTATAAGACACACATGACGGATAACTGGATAAGTGATGTGGTCTATCATTCCACTTGTTTAAAATTGTTAGTTAGAAAATTTTTTAAAACAGAAATTAATTACTGACTCGGTAATTTTAAATAAGTAGAAGTTTTTTAGTGGAATGGTGGACAAATGACGTGGTCTACCAGAGGACTCTATAATTTCTCCAACTATAGCATGTGATTGTCGATAATTTAAAGGAAAATGTTAACGAATACCCTTAGAGCACTGGTTAAGAATTCGGTTAAAAAAAGATTTTATGGAAAAAAAAAACAATTAATATTTTGACAGTTTTTTTCATTTTCCGTAAAAATAATATCAAAACTTTTCTAAAATTGATTGTTAAGGCACTTGTTAGCATGACTAATTTAAAATAAGTGGGGCCCTCTAATTTGTAGAGTTGTAAAAAGTAAAGCAATATATGCTTTATTCTGATATCAAAAAATAGAATTCAGACTTTTTGCTTTTTTAAGTTTTTGTCAAAAAAGTCTAAATAAGCTGTCATCTCCGAACAGCCGAACTTGCCCAAACAAACCAAAAGTGAAGAAAATTCAATGAACTGTCCCTTTTTGTTTTTGATTTTGTTTTTATTTATTTATTGAAAGTTAGGATATATTGCCAATAACTCATTTTTGCTAAAAATTAATATATATGTATTCCTTTTTATATATATATATATATATATTCAAAATGAAAATGGATCCAAACATACTTTTCATTGTTAAATTTTACAGAAAACAAGAAATGAAAATAAAATACATTATCTTTCAGCTAAACCAAACAACCTCTAAAATAGCGTCTCATTTGCAAAGCAAAACTAAATTAAGCCAATAGCTGGGATTTAAAAAAAAAAAAAAAAAGCCAATAACCTAATTTTTGAATGGTTTAATACTTTAATTACAATTTTTTTTTCCTCAATCTTTACTCATATTTTAAAATGATCATTAAACGTTTAAATATTTTATTTTAATCCTTAAGGTTGTCCTGGAAATGAAAAAATAAAAACCAGCAAATAAAATTATTAAAATAATGAAGTGATCGATTTTAAGTTGGATGCCAGATGGCATTTATAAAATTAAAATGAAAAATAAAAAGGAAAAACATGGTAAATGCGTTTTTTTAATTTTAGGGAAAATACTAATATTATTTAATTGGGAAATGTTTATCAATGCCCGGACATCAGTTGAGGAATTATTTTTAGAAATATTTTATTAAGAGAATGATAAAACAATAAAAGCAAATGTTAACAAGCATGCTTGTTAAGGTTAAAATAATGTGGGTCTCACTTAATAAAAGAATTGAATACATAAGAGAAATTGTATAAAGCTGATCCTAAAACTTATAAAGTTGGCAAAATATTGACATAAAACTGAGTAGTTCACAAAATTTTTGACATAAAATGGTAAATTCTTATATAAGGTGATGTTGTTAATGGGCCGTTAACACAACCCAACAATAAATGTTATTGGCAATTTTTTTTTTATATTTTCCATGAAAGTGGTGATGCCCTAAAGTAGAGAATAAAATAAGAGAGCTTCCTAGCAGAGGGATCAAGGAAAACCCTTAATCTGCATGACTTTGTCCAACCATATTTATGCCAAACTTAGCCTAGGAATACTACAAGAAAAAAAAAAGTTTATTGCAATGAAAAAAATCATTACAATAACATTAGAGTCATTGCAATAGTTGATGCAAGATGTTTTAATAAAATTTGAGGTAATAGATTTGTGCAAACTCCAAATATTTTAATGACAACTTTGATGCTAAACAATTTACTATTTCTTATATCTTGTAGGTATAGGTTATTACTTCACGAAACTTAATGCAATAAATTGCAAATAATTGACCAAAATAAGTGGCTTAATTATTGCAATAATATCTTTATTGTAATAAATAATTTATTTATTTTATCATTGCGATAGATTATGAAATAATTGATACCAAGTTATTGCAACAATATATTCATTGCAGTTTCACGTTTGTCATCGCAATAGATTGTAAAAGAATTAAGGGTGTTGTTAACGGGTGCTGTACAACACCTGTTAATGAGATAAAATTCAAAATAAATTATTCCCATTTTTTTAGAGATGTGGAAAAAACTGAATATGTATTAAATGTGTGTCAGTTTAGATGGAGAAAGTCAAATCATTTTATGATAAAATACAGCTGAAAAGTAAAATTTTGCTAATTTCCTACGCAGGTGGGATTTGTGATAGGTCATAAATGAACCACAGTTGGTCCATTAACAGGTGCTGGCCGACACCTGCTAACAAAGTCCAAGAATTAATATCAACTTATTACAATGAAAACTTTGTTGCAATAAACTATTAGTTCGAAATTTTCGGTGCAATAGATTGCAAAAATAATTGGTATTAATTTATTGCAATGATTCCTTCATTTTAAGTTATTACAACAATTTTTCCTAATTTATTAAAACTTCTTTTGCAACTGAAAATTATAAGTTATTGCAACTTATTATTATTGATGCAATAATTTAACACTTTTGCATTACTATTGCAATAATTTAAACTTGTAAATGCGATATTTTATCTAATTCTATATACATGCAGAGTGAATTAGGATTGTATATTTTTCTCGGTTCAGTTTGACACTTTGAGGGAATTAGGATTGTATATTTTTCTCGGTTCAGTTTGACACTTTGACTTCAATTCAGACCATTCAACTTACTTTTTCTTTTTATTTATTTTGACTTCGAAAGTTGAATTCTAAAACAATTTTTATTTTGGGTTCTAGTTAACAACAATTTTTTGAATTTTTTTTATACAATTTTTTGTCTTTTTTATGTAGTTTTATGTCATATTTTTCAGTGTAAAGTCAACTTTGTAGAGAGAAAAAATATTAAAATAACTAAAAGGATTAATTTTATGTCCTTTTCATTTATTTATTTAATTTTTTATTAAATAAGATCTACTTTTATACAACCTATAGTGTGCTTCTTATCATTTGCCTTTTATTTTAACTCAACGATGGTTTTCAATTCAGCAACCAAAAAAAAAAAAAAAAAGAACTATGGTTTCCAACTCCAACTACTATAATTAATTTCAAAAGCTGATGGCAATAATGCAATATATATATATATATATATATATATATATATATATATATAGAATTGCCTTGGTCAACGAAGTTAGGGGTGTCAATGTTCGATCCAACCCGCGAACACGACACGAACCCGACATGAGTTTTTTCGGGTTAGAGTTGGGCCTTAATGAGTTTGGGTCATAAACTGGTTGACCCGAAAGCAACATGATAAGAAATGTGTCATAAGTGGGTCAACCCGCGTAACCCGCAATATACACGTTTGACACGCCAATTTATTTGTGTCAACCTAAAATGACCCACTTATCACAACCCGTTTAACTCGTACAACAAATAAATATTTATTTTATTTTAGATTTGTCAAATACCTTTTATATCCAACATATATTTTAAATTTAAAAAGAAAAGTGAGTAATTACAAAAATTTACAAGGGATATAATTGGAAATTGAAACTTTACAGACCCTAGAACTACTAATACTTTTTTTTGGCATAGAACTTGCACAAATGAAATTGGATGAACTTGTGGAAGATGTTATGAATTTGGACATCAACAAAGAATCTATGGATGATAATCGTGGTCATAGTCAGGATTAGTCTACTGTTTACTCAAATTCTTTCAATATTGATACTTAGCAATTGGCGAGTTCCAAGTATATTATATTTTCATTGAACTATGTTATTTTATTTTTGTTAAAATTTGTTATTTTGAATTTGGGTTGAAGTGTATGCACTTCTTTTGGAGTGTAAAGAAATTATTTTCTAGATGAATGTTATATTTTTATTGAACTATATTATTTTGAATGTGGGTTGAAGACTTGAAGTGTAAGCACTGCTTTTTGGGATGTAAAAAAAATTATTTCTAGATGGATGTTATATTTAATATTATACAGGTTGAAATGGGTTGTGTTACATTCGTGTCAACCCAACACGACTCGTTTATTAAGCATGTCAAATGGGTTGGGTCAGGTCGACTCGCTTAATTAACAGGTCGGGTTAGGGTTGAAGGATCATGACACAATTATTAAATGGATCGGGTTAGGGTTAAGCCATTTAGTCGAATATCCCTACCTCGACATGACACGAACCCGACACGCTAACCTGAATTGACACCCCTAAATGAAGTAGATTTTTTTTCAGTTTTCTAGTGCCCAGCTAGCTATGCCCATAATAATTGGTCTGAAACAAGCACCTATGGTGTGCTTGTTAACGTTTGCTTTTTATTTTAGCTCAACTATAGTTTTCAATTCAGCAAAAAAGAAAGAAAAAAAAAATGGTCTCCAACTCCAACTTCTATAATTAATTTCAAATGGCAATGCTGCAAAATAATATATATATAGAATTGCCATGGTCTACGAAGTAGATTCTTTTCAGTTTTCACTTTTTCATTAGTAGTGTCCAGCTAGCTATGCCCATAATAATTGGTCTAAAACAAGTACCTATGGTGTGCTTGTTAACATTTACTATGGTTTTCAATTCTCTCTCTCCCCCCCCCCCCCCCAAAAAAAAAAAACTATGGTTTCCAACTCTAATAAGTGCCCGTTTGTTTCCATGTTTTGAGCTCAAAAAGGGCTTTTTGAAAAAAGCCAAGCCTAAAATTGCGTTTGGTTAAGCCCAAAACGCAACTTTTTGATAAAAGTTGCATTTTGGGTATAGGCCAAAAACGCGGACTAAACGCGGAAAATTTATGGACCTCTGAGGGTCCATAAATGAAAACGTGCACTGCGCGTTTGATGAGTTATTATTGCTGATGATGGAATTACGGAAATATCATGAAATTAATCAGTTCTCTCAACGCCTAACCTCACGCCTCCCATCTCTTCTCTCTGCTCTACCCTCTCCATGAGAAATCAACCCAAAGAACAGAGAAATCATAACAAACCCATACCCATGAGAAAACAACCCAAAGAACACACAGAAAAATTATTACTCAAAACACAAACTACAATCCAAAACTACAGAAATCAAATAGCACAAACCCACGGCCAAACAACCATAAACACGCAGAAAGACAGAAAGAAAGAAGAAGAAGAGGAAGACGAAGAAAGACGAAACCCACAGTGTTGGGTTCAGATTCGATTCCGTATCCAATGACTTCAAGGTCGTGAGGCTTCTCAATGTTCAGTTCAGGTCCGCGAGCAATTTGCTTCATATAAGTCAAGAAGCGGAAGTGTATAGTGTCAGCAGTGGTTTGTGGAGAGCTTCTGGAATCAAGTGGAAAAAAAAAAAAAAAAAAAAAGAAGAAATTAAGAGAGTCGGAGAGCTTCTGGAATCATCAAGTTCCGTAAAGGAAAAATAAAAAAGGAAAGAATGAAAGAATGAGAATCTTCTGGAAAGTGAAGCTGTGGAAGTAAAGAAAAAGAAAAAGGAGAGGATGTGGACAAAATAATGTATACGTGTGTGGTGGACAAAATACAAGAGAAAAAAAAAAAAAGGAAAAGGAATCGTATGGAGGAAAAAAAAAAGGCAAAAAATTAGAAATCACAATTTAAAAATATTACCACAATATTTTCACAATAAATTTTAAGTAATTAGCTAATATTGATGAGTAAAAATATAATTTCAGTAATGAGTTTAAATTAGAACTAATAACAACTTTTCATATAAGATTTTGTTATGATTCTTGTGAAAGTATTGCAAAAAATATTGTGGATGTAACACTTTTTGTTGAAAAATATAATTGTTGAGAATGAATAGAAAAAGAAAAAATAAATATTAAAAATGAATAAATTTGATTACAAAATAAAAATTAAAAAAGTGGATAGGCAAAAGATAAATGTCACTGTTGATTGTCCAAACAGCACAAAAATTTGTCTAATCTGTTGGAGATGCTCTTATATATACATTGTCCTTTTTGGTAATTTATCCCTCAAACCGTCACTTTTATAAGTATTAGCCAAACACTCAACTTTTTCAAAAAGCACTTTTTAACAGCTTTTACCAAACACTCAGTTTTTTGAAAATGCACTTTTTCAATTATGCACTTTTTGAAAACTCTACTTTTTCGTTATGCACTTTTACAAAAAGCTGAACCAAACTCACCTTAAGTATAATTAGGCCCGTTTGATATATGTGTTTAAATACATTACATGTGTTTAAATACATTACATGTGTTTGAACACATATTTTCAGTTTTTAAATAATACTACATATATTTTCATATACTTTTTCACCCACATGTATTTTTAAAAAATACAAACAACGTTACCAAATGACCCCTTAATTTTAAAAACTGATGATAATGCTACAAATATATATATAATACAAACAACATTACTGGAATAACATTATCAAATGGCCATTTAATTTTTTACCAAACACTCAGCTTTTTGAAAATGCACTTTTTCAATTATGCACTTTTTGAAAACTCTACTTTTTCGTTATGCACTTTTACAAAAAGCTGAACCAAACTCACCCTAAGTATAATTAGGCCCGTTTGATATATGTGTTTAAATACATTACATGTGTTTAAACACATATTTTCAGTTTTTAAATAATACTACATATATTTTCATATACTTTTTCACCCACATGTATTTTTAAAAAATACAAACAACGTTACCATATGACCCCTTAATTTTAAAAACTGATGATAATGCTGCAAATATATATATATATATATATATATATAATACAAACAACATTACTAGAATAACATTATCAAACGGCTCTTTAATTTTAAAAGCTTACGGTAATGCTGCAAAAAAAAAAAATATATATATATATATATATATATATATATATATATATATATATATATATATATATATATGGAATTGCCATGGTCAACGAAGTAGATTCTTTTCGGTTTTCACTTTCTCATTAGTAGTGTCCAACTAGCTATGCCCATAATAATTGGTTGGAAGCCCGTTTGGTATGTATTTAAACATATGTTTTCAGTTTTTAAACTTATACATATTTTTACACATTTTTTCACCCACACATATTTCCAAAAAATACAAACAACATTACTAGAATAATGTTACCAAACGGCCCAAAAATGTATAGAGCATTAAGCAATCTGAGTTCACATTTATTTATGGCTTTTGTATTCTTTTGGAATTGGCATTGACGTCGGTGGGAATTTCAGGTTTGTTTGTATTGTAAATTTGTGATGGCTAATGACATCTTTCCATCATGTGTTGTGCACTTGCATATGCCCTCTTTGAATATGCATTTTGTTAGGTTTGCTTTGGTGAATTATATTTTATTTGTATTCATGCTTTAACATCAACATGTAGACCTTTCAAATGAATTTCTTATCCATGAATTTTTTAGCCAAAAACTCTTCTAAATTAGGTTGCCATCTCTGTTCATATTAAGCTTACCCAATATATATATATATATATATATATAAGTTTTGACCTTAGATGAGGGGAGTGAGAGCTTCCCCTTAATGTTAGGCATTATGAAAATATGGCATGTGTTTGTGTTTTAGCCTTTTAGGTACTAGTCACAAACCTGCGTGTTACGTTTGACTATTTTTTTAGGATAGTGTTGTTATTGTTATTATTTTATTTATTTATTTTTACAATATAGACTAATTTTATGAAGAGAAATGCATTTCATAATCATATTGCAACATGATTTTTTTATTATTGTTAAATTGTATTATTTAATTTGTGTACATCTCCTAGTCAATTACACGTAACTCCACATTTCCACAACAAGGACATTCACGATCCTAATGAGCTACTCTAATATTTTTGCATGCTTGGCATTTTGAGATGCAAAATGTGATTTTAAAAAATTGTCAACTTTATTTCTTCTTAATTTCTATTATTACTGGAGAATGTCTCACTTTTAGTTATGATAGGAAATATGGTTTTTCTGGCTAGAGTTTGATTAGTTTTAAGTTTAAATTTTAATTTGATTTTATTTAGTTGTTGATTATTGATTTAATTAAGTGAGTGTAATGATTAATTTTATTGCATTGTAAATTTTATAATGTCCTTTTTATGACCTTCTCTATTTTATTTTTTACTCCTCTTGATGGCATTTTGTTTTCTAATTAACAGTTACTAATTGACGTTTGATTTCTTTTGTTTTTCCTTTCTTTCTCTCTTCATCCGCTCTTTATTACTTTATATTGCTTTTTTTTTGTCTTTACCATAAATTTCTCTCTCTCTCTCTCTCTCTCTCTCTTCATTGGTAGCCTATTGTTTTCCCAAATTTGATGATGATTCTAATGCTTTAAATATGCATTGTAACGTTTATTTATTATTATATTTTTCATTCAATTTTGTTGCCCATAAGTTAGTATATCCATAACTATTAGTTTGTTTATGTTATATTTGGTTTGATATCCTTGTTAATTCATTTGAATTTAAGTAAAATACTATATTTTTAATTTTTTAAAATAAAAAAGAGAGAAAATTATTCATTTAATGATATAGAGGATGTGGCTGAATTTAAATTTTGAATAAAATAAGATGGGAAGAAAAATGGTAAAAATAAAAGATATACTAATAAACACCAAATTATCCAAATCATGTTATGTAATGAAATAATGTTATATACTTATAGTTCCTAAATACACACACACACACACACACACACACACTATCTTTATAATGCAATAAGATAAAATTTAACAATCAAAGAAAAAAAAAAAAGATAACAACTTAAATTACAAAACTAAATCGTAGAAAACTTAAAAATTAATCAACCTAAAGTAGAGATGTAAGAAAAATAAAAAATAAAAAATCACTGAAAAATGAAAAGAATTGAGGAGAGAGAGAGAGAGACCCATTTTTTGTGTGAATAAATTATACATAGAATGAGAGAGAAAATGACAAATTTACAATAAAATAATGAGAATAAAAAGAGCCAAAATAAAGGAAGATAAAGGCATAGAGAAAGAGTGATATTATGGTAGAGACTAGAGAGTAGTGGGGAGATGAAAAGATAAAAAGGAGAGAGAAAGGTTGAAGAAAGTGTAACAATAAGTTGGGAAATTAACAATAAAAAGAGGGGTTAAAAAATAAAAGAGGTGATATTCTGAATTTTAAATAATGGAGCTTTTAAGTTAGTAAATGTAAAAGATAAAATAAAATTAAAGAAAAAATTAACAAAAAAATTGAAAAGAAAAAGTATAATAACATAACCATAGATGTGACTCAACTGGAACATAACAATAATTAATGATATTTTTCATGCTTTAGATATATGTCTGATAAATATGAGAAGGGCTAATGAGAACATTCTCATGGTAGCCTCACTCTTGATTTTGAAAGTATAAAATATACTAGCTTCATCAAATACGCTTTGCGTGTGCAATGAGACTTTTTTTTTTTTTAAAGGTTTTTTTATTTTTATTATTATTTTTTTTAGGAACTTGGGATAGGTTTTTTTTTTTAATTTTTTTTTTTAATTTTTTTTAAGAACATGTGGTAGTTTTTTTTATATAAGAAAATGGGGGTAGTTTTGGTTGTATACATGGGGTAGTGGGAAGTTTTATAGAACATGGGTAGGTTTATTTATTTATCATTTTCTTATTTTTAACCTTATTTTTATGTTTTAGGAATAAAGATAAGTTAATTAAATTAGGAGTATTTTTGAAATAAAAAAAAGACAATAACTAACTTTCTGAATCCTCTTAATATACAGAGATTACTATAAGAGATTAAATTCTATAAGAATGTGGTGTAAAACCAATGTTTTACTCTTCCAATCCTAACATGTCACATCATTTTATCACATATTTAAGAATAAACACAACCACATCTAATCAATTCTAATACTCATATATCAATCCAACAAAATTGAGAATTTATTGAGATGTTATTAGGTGTGATAGGATGTATTAAATTTTAAATAAAATACTGATGTGACAATATTTAATTGGATTGTCTAAACTATAGGTTTTACACCCCATCCTTACCAAATTCATACTCTTTTATTATAAAAATTTCCAATTCAAACAAAAATTTTCTATTCTTCTTTTAGTTAAACATGTTGTAGGGGAACTACCAATAGTAAATTAATTTTTACGTTTAACTTTAAAACTAGCAGCTCCTCAAAAAAAAAAAAAAAAAAAAAAAAAACTTTAAAACTAGCAATAATGCTTGGTACTAACAATAAAGTTGAAAATCCAAAATAATGTATCCAGGCGGTGACATGCTAATAATGATAATAATAATGACTAAGACAATATGAAAATATGATGGTATTACACCAATTCATATCATTTAAAAAATTTTAATAGTGACTATGACTCTTTGAGCTGTGAAAGTGGACCTTGTATATGCAAGTCTTATGCTTTTTTAATACTAAGGGTTCATTTGGTAAAAAATTTCTAGTAACGTTGTTTAAATTTTGTAAAAATACGTGTGAGTAAAAAAGTGTGTGAAAATACGTGTTGTGGTGTTTAAACACTCATACCAAGGAGGGCCTAAAACTTCAAATATTATGGATGAGAACACTCGCGAATTCGAATAATTTATTTTGAAGACTCTAACTTTAGGGACAGATCATGCATTTATTGATTCAAGCCATCAATAGCGATCGAACTTGCTTATCTTTCTCAGCTGCTAACAAAGGTAGACAACCATTACAACTGTGATCATTAAGCAAAATGTTAAAGGTTCAAGAGCTTGAAGGAAAACCTACCATCCTCAATCTGACCAGCCAAGTAGTGAGTTGATCACACAGAGTCTTAGTTGAAGAGAATTTAGAGTTTCTCATCTTCTTTTTGCTTCACCTTGAGCTTAGCATTTTCATTGAAAGCATTCTACAATTTTTACTCTAATGCACAGATATGATCCACTGATTTCTTTAGCTGCTTGTTCTGATCAAATTGTTCAAATTTTGAATCAAATTACCATTCAATTCAAATTAATCACAAAATATATAGTAATAGACAACCCTTACTTAGTGAACAATGATTTAGAAATCAAAGCACATACACAGACAAAAGCATGCGCACACACAGCAACAAACATGCTCGCTCAGAGAGAGATCATACTGCCATTTCTAGATCAGTCTTCACGGAAGCTTCGCCCTTTCACCAACTTCTCTGCAAACAAACAAATCAATCACAAAGGTCCCAAAATGTTCTCATGTTAAGGTATGGGCTTAGGAAGGTATTAGACACCTAAGCTCATTCAACCTATGGGTTAGCCTCCATGCTCATGTTCCATAGCCTGATTCTATTGAGGAACCCACTAATGGGCTTATCATTCATTCATCGTCTCATGCACCATGCTATCACACACATCATCGTATCATCACATCTTCATGCTATCACCATATCATCAACATATTTGTCATCACATCATAGTAGGCTAATCATCATTGTTCATCATTCAAATCCCAATAATGTTATTAATCAATTAAATCAACCTAATCATGTTTCTAAGGAATCAAAGAAGTCCTACACATGTTGCTATTACACAATCAAAGGTAGAAAATTAAACAGACAACAAACTTAATTGAAAAATGATGGGGTATTACGTAAATGTCTCATGAGAGTCATACTGTTGCCAAACCTTTGAGAGTCCTTCTTATCTTTCCTACTAGTTATCTTATCTTTATTTGAGTAGTCTTAGTTATTTAGTATCTTATCTCTATTTGGATATTTAAATAATTATCTAGTAATTATATCTAGTTATCTCAGGAGATTGTTACTCTTTTAATAAACATGTATGGCATTAGGCCAATTGTAGATGAATTTGCTATTGAATTGTGGTTTGTCTTCCACACAAAGGAAGTCATTTATCAATTCCATCTCTGTTGCTATCAAAAAACTGGGTTCTAAATGAGTTTGTGTATGCATGACTAAGGTTGTGTGCGCATGCTTCTTAAGTTGAGTGCACGTAGGATCGAGTAGCATGCGCACCCCAAGGCAAAAAACCCCATATTTTAAGCTACTTCTATCTTGGAGTATATCTCTAAACTAATCATAATATATATATATATATATATATATATATATATATATATATATATATATATATATATATATATATATATATATATTTACAGGGCCGGCTGAATTATGGAGCAAAAAATGCAATCGCTTAAGGCCCCAAGTAAAAAAAAGGCCCCCAAATTTTAACCAATAGGATTATTTATAATCAATAAATTAATTAATTTTGTTTTACTAGATGAAAAAATAAATAAATAAATAAAGAAAAATGCAACATTCACAATATTTTTCACAATACTTTTACAACTAATGCTATGTACCAGGTTGTTACAACCTATTGTTGATGGCAAAAAAAATAATTATAGTGATATTTTCAAATAGAAAACAAAAAGTAACTTAAAATTTAGGATTTGTTGTAAAAAATATTGTGAATGTTGCACTTCTAAAAAGAATAAGAATAATAATAAGAGTTTAGTTAGCAAACTTTTACTAGTTTTCATCTAAGCCTACCACTAATATCATTATTTTACTTACTACTATCAATTTACTACATCAAGAAGTATGAAAAATTTTGTCAAATTTTTCTATCTATAAAATTTTTTAAAAAAAGAAAAAATTCTACGTAGTTCATATTAATTAGTAGTAATTTTGCATCTCAAACAAGATGATCAATTTTCGCCTTAGGCCCCCAAATTTATCAAGCCGCCCCTGTATATTTAAAGCAAAAATGAGAGAAAATCCAATTATATTATAAATTGAATTTCAATTGTTTACTAATTTTATGTCATGTGTTCTATCTAAGTTTTTTAAAATTTTGCTATAAGTGAGTTAATGTTGTGCAAAAGATGAAGAGTCTAATATAAATAAACCATCAAAAACCCAATAAAAAAAAAGAGTAAAATCATTTGTGTATCTGAAAAAAAAAAAAAAACTATAAAAAAAGAGAGAGTAAATCTCATGTACATATCTATGGCTTAAAAAATGTATAACTTTTACAACAGGTATAATTTGAACCCATATATGTATATAATTGTAATTATTTTTAATTGTACTATACACATAGGGTTGTACACTAGTTGAAGTAATTAAACTAAACTAAGCTAAGAAATTAAATAAAAGTACTAAGAAGCAATTAAATTAAAATAAATTTCACATTTTAAAAAGCCTAAAATTTGTCTAAGTACAATTACAATTTTTCCAACTTTCAACAAAAATTTTTTTTTAGCAAAAAGTTAATCCAAAAGTGTGAGCGAGTTTGGGAACAACTTTTTTTCCGAAAGCTTATTTACATAGTGTTTATTAAAAGATAATTTTTGGTAACTTTCATTTGAGTATTTGACATTATCTTATTTAGCTTTTTATTGAAAATGTGCCAAACTACACTTATATTTTGAAAAAAGTGAAAAAAAATGAGGTTTAAAAAATTATACATAAAAGCTAACTTAATAAGCTGGATACAAATAATGGACATGCGTGACAAAAGGTTGTTATTATATGAGACGGTCTCATGAAACCTATGTCTCAATAACATGTGAGTTCCACACTCGTGGAACCCACATGAGTGTGGAACTCACATCTCATTGAGACATAGGTCTCATGAGACTGTCTTATACAAGAATTTTTTGTTTGAGTTGAATCCAAACAGATTGACTTGATTCATTTATTATTTATAGTTTGACAAACCCAATAATTTTTTTTCCTCCCAAAATTAAATGCGGTAGTATTTTTTTTTAATAAAATAAAAATTAAAGGTTTGGAAAGGTAAAGTCTAATTAAACATGATTAAATATAAAATATAATCTTATCAAAAAAGAAAAAAAAAAAAAAAGGAGAGGAGGAGGATGAAGAAAACATATGTATGTAATTATTATATGTATATTTGCTCAAAAAAAAAAAAAAAAAAAAAAAAAATATATATATATATATATATATATATATATATATATATATATGTATATTGAGAGCAGCGTAAAAAAGACAAGAGTTGTTGATAGTATCAAATTTTTGGTATCAATCAAACGCTTAAGGCTCGCCCTGCGCTTCCCTGCCGCCTGCCCACTTTTCCCTCCTTCAAAAGGTACACCCTACACTCCACACTTTCTTCTTCATCAATATCCTATTTTGCTCTCTCTTATTTCAAAATTGATTTCCTGAAGTGGGTTGGATTTGGATTTGGATTTTTTGGATTCAGTTTTTAGTTTTATAGTGATTCATTGTGAAAAAACAGTCATTTCTGCCTTCACATTTTCAATGATTGCAACAAAATGAAGATTACATACATGGTACGAAAGAACTAACTTCACTGATGGGTTCTGAATCCAGAGTTTCAGCCTCCATTCATTTTTGTGGGAGGAGGAATTACCTTTTGAGTTGGAGCTCATTGAACTTTACTTTTTGCAGAGGAAAAGAATAGAAAATAGTTCTGATAAGTAAGTAGTTCACATAAAAAAAAAAGTTGCCAATTAATGCGAAGCAAGTTAAAGGGACTAGGATATCTTTCTGTTGTTTTATTGTTCATATTTTTTTTTTGGGAGTGGGGGGGTTCTTTTAAAATGTTTTACCGAATGGGTTTTGTGATGTAGGAGAAATCAAGTCCAAAGAAAAGAAAAGATGCAATGGCTTTGGTGAAGTTAGATAATTAAGATTTAACTCTTATATAGGGCTAGGAATCGAGGGTTACTATATGTTATTATGAATAAATTTTTTCTTTGGGACGTTATAGGTGAACTTTTCAGCTTTTCTAATATAATATATGGAATTTCAGATTTGGAGTCAATTTGGGAACAACTTATTTAGTTGAAATTGAAAATTTTTTGCTGAAAGTACTGTAGATAAAGCTAAAAAGTAGCTGAAATGATAATGTGAGATTCATAAATAGTACTAAAAAGTGCAATGAGACTTATGAATATTAACAAAAATAAGCTAAATAGTAAAACAAAGCCGGCTTTTTAAGCTAATGTCAAACGCAACATTGATTAGTTCTTGAGCTCTTTAAGCCTAGGGTTTTGACTTCAGTCCTATTTTCGTCTCCTAGCTGTAATCTTGTTTTCTTGCTCAAAATTTCTTTTTTATTTTTAAAAAAAAATTAAGAATAATTTTATTGAAAACGGACTACTTGTGTTACCCTTTAAACCCTATTTCTAAACCTTATGTAAGTTCTTCTCACCGCATCATTTTGTTTGGATTCATTGAGTGGCAAAGCAAATGGGATGGCAAATATCATTTGATATGTTATGTATGAACTATTTTCTATTCTCATTGTTATGTAATTCTTGAATTTGTGAGATATGTGTTTCTCAGTTTTGCTTTAAAATACATGAAGTATAGCTTTGGTATTTTCCTGAAATTTTTAAAAACCTAAATGTTAATTTGCCATTTGCTCCTAACAATGGATATGTATCATGCTTTTTAATTGGCATAAGTGTAGAAGATACTCAGAATTGTACGACCGGTTGTATTTTTTAAAGTTCTTTTTACTGGATGTTGCAGAAATATTGTTTGAAAAGCTAGTCGTTTAAAACGAGGTTGTTTATCTTTAAAAAAAAAATAGCTCGCCAATTGTAGTGCATGATGCCAATTATCACTGTTAAACTTCCAAAGATCTGAGAATCATGGGTATCCTTTAATTGGGATTTATGTCTAATTTATTGCAGAATAGTATCGAACAAAATGAGCACGACACCATCACCAATATATCGGGAGTTCATTTCTGTGGAAGGAGGTGATAGTAATTCAAGAAGTAGACCTGATGGTACAACTATGTTTTTCAGCCTGTTCTATTTTAACATTTGCTTTAAAATTGTAGACTACTTTTAGGAGCATTTTCAAGTTTGTTATTCTTATTTTTGGTCACTAAATGTGATTGTTTTACCATCTTTGGGCTGTTTTAGGGTTTGGATCTTTAGTTTACTTTTTCTAATACTAGGTTACCAGAGGAGTTTGAGAAATTTTAATAAAGCACTCTTTTGGAAAATGGCTTTGGAGATTTTTTTTTTTTTTATAAATAATAAAGAAATATATTGAAGAACACTACCTTATGTAGAAAGACATAAGGCAGAGAGAAAAATACAAAGGGAAAAGGAAGAGAAAAAAGAAAAAAGAAAGGAAAAGGTACTAAATACACAGGAGAGAGCTAAGGAACATAGGGAGAGAATCACTAGAGGTGAGTCCTCAACCCCTAGACTAGTCAAATAGAGAGCCACTGAAAGAAGCCCAAGAGCTGGTCATCTGAACTTTCCATGTCCTCAAAAGTCCTCCTGTTTCGCTCCCTCCAAAGACACCACATCAAGCATAAAGGAGCTAAATTCCAAATGCTAGACAAATGCTTTCTAGGCCAATTCCACCAACCAAATAGAGTATCCGCAACCGATCTTGGCAAGCCAAGAAAACCCAAAAGATCTAAACACCAAACTCCACAACTGATAAGCCTTACCACAATGTAGTAACAAATGATCCATTGTCTCCACATTACAACGGCACATGATACACCGGTCGACAAAATCCATCCCTCTACCCCTCAAATTATCACCTGTAAGGATCCTATCCCATATAGCAATCCACACAAAGAAGGAAACACGCCGTGAAGCCTTAACCTTCCAAACACCTTTCCAAGGAAAAATGATGGGCAAGGGGTTTCTCAACTTATTGTAAAATGATCGGACATCAAAATCCCCATTCTTTGTCAACTTCCATCACATATGATCTCTGTTCTCAGTGGGAGGTAGATTTGAGCCCAAGGTACGGAGAAAATCATGCACACCACCCATTTCCCAATCATTCGGTCTCCGAGTAAAATGAACATCCCAGCCTGTTCCTCTATCCCTAACCATTCAAGAGAAGAGGCCACCGATGCCTCTTTATTGGATGCAATCCCATACAAACTCGGAAAAGTCAATTTAAGTGGAGAATCCCCACATCATTGATCTGTCCAAAGCTTCACTCTATCTCCCACCCCTACCTCAAAGCGAATATTCTTGCTGGTTGTGGAGGAGAGTGATAGAGATTAAGTATGGGTGTGAAGGGGAAGGTTGGTGCTCCTGTCCTGTCACTGGTACTTATGGAGTGAGTTTGTGGAAATCTATTAGTTGTGGCTGGCTTTCTTTCTCTTGTCACATCCAATTTGAGGTTGGGGTTGGGTCTATTGTTAAATTCTGACAAGATGTTTGGTGTGGGGACACCTCTTTGGGAAACTGCTATCCAAAACTATTCACTATAAGTTGAAATAAGGAGGCTTATGTGGCTGATTTGATGAAATCCCCAAATGGTGTTCTCTTTCGGGATTTGAATTTTGTAAGAGCCATTCAAGACTGGGAATTGGAGTCTTTATCCACTTTTATGGATAGTAATTTATGGAGCCTCTTTGAGGGGAGTTGGAAAAGATAAGATTTGCTAGATGCTTGTTAAGAGAGGAGGTTTTGAGGTTCGTTCGCTTTACTAGATTTTGACTAAAAGAACAGACTAGTCCTTCCCTCGGAAGACTATTTGGAAGCCTAAGATCCCTTCTAGAGTTGTTTTTTTTTTTTTTTTTTTTTTTTTTTTTTTTTTTTGTTTGGATTGTAGCTTTGGTGAATATTTGGACTATTGATAATCTTCAGAAGTGGAAAATTTGGAATTTAGATTGGTGTTGTATGTGTAAAAGAAATTGGGAATCCATAGACCACCTCCTTATTCATCGTCCCATTCCTTCGGACTTGTGGTGTATGGTATTCACTTTGTTTGGCATTCATTGGACCGTGCCAAAGACAGTGGTTGAGCTTTTGGCTTGTTGGCAAGGGAAGTTTGGGCGGCATTGAAATGATGCTATTTGGATGGTGGTCCCTCATTGTTTGATGTGGTACTTTTAGTGGGAGAGAAATAACTGGCACTTTGAGTATTCAGAAAAAAACAGTTCTAGATCTCAAACTTTTCCTTTCTAAGACTCTCATGGACTGGGTAGCAATGTTAGGCTTTTGTTCTGTTTTTTCAGTCGATGGTTTAATGGACTCTTGTACTGTATGCACGTGATTGTGCTTTGTCCCTTGTGTATACTACCTGTATACTCAGGTGACATTTCTTTTTAATTTTTTAAATATATTTTTCATTACATATCAAAAAAAAAATTTGTGATTTGTCCAAGGTCGAAGGGTGTCTCAGCCTTGCATTTTTTATGAGAATGACTGACTTTGACTCTGAGATTTGGTACTGGGAGGAACCTCTCACAGGATTTAATAGGTGCACTATGGCTCATAGTAGTGGGGAAGGATGTAGTAGGTGGCAACCTAATGCCTTTTGGTCCCATCTATTGTGAACTACTTAGTTGAATTGAGTTGCCGATTCTAAGGAGAGGGTAGGAGCTGGAGGAGCTGGCATAGCATAGGGGAGGTTTCAAATTGGTTTTGAGGATGGTTAGGTTTCATCAAAAGTTTGTGTTTCTATAAGATTTTGAAAACCAGCCGATGAGCCTTTTTTCAACCATTCATCAATAAAAAGGAAGGGCGTGGTCAAAAGGGGAGTTGAAGAGGCAATCAGATTTTACTTAAAGGGAGGGTGACAGTTTAGAAACCTAACCATTTCTATTAATTATATGGTGTTTGAAGAGGGGTGGGGGTTGGGGGGAAGGGGAGAATGTAGTTAAAAGGGGAGGCGAAAAAGGAATTCGTTCTAATAAAGGGGGGGTGTGACAGTTAAGAAACCTAACCACTTCTATTAGTTATATGATGTACGGAGATAGGGGGAGGGCAACGTGATGCAGTGAGGACTTCAGTTTAGTGTAAAAGAAGAGTTTAAGAAGAAATTCGAGCAACAAACAAGATTAAAGTAGAGAAAAAGATAAATGACTGAAATTGAAACAATCAAATATCGATTTCTAAGCTCAAAAAGGGCTCAAGAAACTTTCAAATATGAAACTTCAATAAAGTAGATAAGAAAATCTCATTGAGATCATTTTGTTAACTATCTGCTCTCCCTCTATAGCGTCCAGCTCATTGAGATCATGTAACAAATTATTCTTTTTGAGAATCATAGTTTTAAACTCTTCCAATCTTCCTTGTTCCATCTCTTCAAATCCAACTTTAAATCTTCAGTTTGTTAGTCAATTTATAGCCCATGACCCTCGAAACTGGTGTGACTCCCACCAAGTATGAGATGACCATTTAAAATAAAATTTAATGATGTATGATGTTTCATGATTTTGATTCGCAATTTGAACTTGAAATAATGTGCATGTTATATTGCAGGCATCAGATTCTGTCTTCTCTCGTATAATATTTTGGCTCAGGTATGAATATCAATTATCCAATGTACTTTCTTGTACTATCTTTCTTCTTTCATTGCATTCATAAGGAGTAACTGGTTATGTTATCATTAAGTAAGTAGAAGCCAGCAATTTGCAGCGTATATGCATGGCACGAGACTTTTGATCACATGCATGGCACGACTGATCTTTTAAAGCTTAGGGTTGAAAATATAACTTTTGGAAATAGTTCAGGGACAAAAAAGATATTTTTTAAGTTGAAGGGAAAAAAGTGAAATTTTCAATAGTTTAAGGTAAAAAAAGAGCTTTTTAAAGATTGATGGCGAAAAATGAACTTCATGCAAATTTGGTATGAAAGCAATATTTTTAGCCCTTATTTTTTCTTCTCGTATCAAATATGAAAAAAATCAATTTCATTTTTACCTTATTATTGTTTATGAAAATACAGTGGCTTTAATTTGAAAAAAAAAATCACAATACATTATTCAATAAACTACAGGAAACCTATATGAATTTGGATCCTATTTTTGTAAATTCTACTTGATGCAATATGATTTTTTGCAATTCATATTGTTATAAAAAAAAATTCATGTAATATTAAAAATAGTGAAAAAGAAGTGATTTTTGTTTAATATGGGTGTAATAGTAAATTCGTACAGTTGATTATCTCTTTCTTCCAATTTTTCCTCTCAATCAAATAAAGGAAATTGATATCAATTTTCTATCCTCACTTTCTCTTCCTACCAAACACCATATGATGTAAATTTGGTATCTTTTCTATATTCCACTTTGTCATCCTTCCTACATTTTTCATCATTCAGCTTTTATTTCCTTACTTCCAAATAGAGCCTCAGTAATCTGATTTCTCGGCAAAAAAATTTCAAATTTTAGGGCTAATTGATACAGCCTCTACTGTATCACCATTAGTACTAAAGAAGCACTGAATTTATGTTAGGCACCATTCTATTGCTGATCCCTTACCAAGTCTGTCCATTAAATTCTTATGGTATACATATCCTGCATCATTATCTAATAGTGCCTTTTTGATATTGAAAAAAATTGACTTATATTGTGTTCAATAATGCAATACAATTGGTGTCTTAACACTTTCTCGGCCCTGTGTGCTCATTCAAAAGTTATTTTGGAAAACTAGTAGTATTCTTTTATGTCAGTCTTTACGATGCCAACTAATTTGGCCAATAAGTTTTAGAAACTTTGAAGGGATTTCCTATGGAGAGGCATTGGTGTAGATAATAAATTCCATTTGGTGGACTGCAGAGTGGTTTGCTCCATTGTTAAAGAGGAAGGTTTGGGTATCAGAAAACTCAATTCTTATAACCAAGCCCTCTTAGGAAAGTGGTTTTGGAGATTTGGAGTGGAAATGGACCATTTGTAGTGGAGAGTAATTTATGCCAAATATGGAGAAGGGTGGGGGAGGTTTGAACAGTGGAGCAAATTCGGGGTTCACATGGGATTAACTTGTGAAGGGGCGTACGCTTAGGATGGGATTCTTATTCCAATCTCTTACGGTTTGAAGTTCAAGATGGGTCGAAGGTGAGGTTTTGGAAAAATATTTGGTGTGGTGACTGCTTCCTTAAGGATTTATGTCTCAACTTGTCTGACTTAGCGGTGGACAAGGATGCCTTAGTGTCTTCATATCTAGCTAGGCATTGGAATCCTCACTTCATTTGGCTTTCCCAGGATTGGGAGTTAGAAGCTTTTCATATGTTTCTTGGGGCACTATATGATAATTTGCCTACCTCATTCAGTCAAGACCAAGCATTGTGGTTTGGCATCAAAGAAAGGAGTGTATGAGGTGGGATCATGTTATAATGTTCTTAGGGTTCCTACAAGAGTCTCTTTCCAATGGAAGAGCATCTGGACGGCTGAGGTTCCAAGAAAGGTTGCATTTTTTGTGTGGATTGTGGCCTTTTGAAGAATTCTAACAATGCATAACATTCAGAAGCATCACATTTGTTAGGACATATGTGATTCACTTATTAGGAACATATGTCACTATTTTATGTAATTGACTAATTCTTTGACAAAACGCACTTTACTTGTATTTGGGTAGATCTAGGATGTGTTTAATACTTCAAGAAACCTTGTTTCAAGATCAAGTGTTAAAGTCATTTAAGTTTGTCCAAGATTCAAGCTGAGAAAGTGCCTGTCATTAAAGCTCGATAGCTAGCATCTATCGAGCTTGAAGAGCTATTGAAGCCTGTAGCTCGACAGCAGCTCGACAAATAGGGCATCTGTTGAGGTTTATGAAAAACAGAGTTTCAGTTCTGTTTTGACTCCAATCCGTGATTATATGTTTGGGTTTTCTTTTCTCATAGCCCTAGACATATAAAAATGATTATTTTAAGGGCCGTCAAAGGTGACACAAGTTGTACAAGTGTTGAGTAAAGTTTGTTCAAGCAAATTGTGACCAGAGATAGAATTTGCTCTAGTTCATTTTTCTTGTGAAGAAGTTGCTGTGTTTATACACCGTAGGGTTTTGTGACCAAGCATGTTCTCGATCTTCATTGTGTGATGAACTGAAGAATTTTGCAGCCAACAACCTTCTCTAGTTGGTGATTGAAGTCGCGTATTGGGATCCGTGCAATTAGTTAGTCACGTATTGGGAGTTGTGCATTACAAGGAGAGATTGTCACTACAGAACAAGTCCCATTGTGTATTGAGATAAGGGTTCAACTGTAGGTTGATATAAGGTACTGAGATTCCTTTACTTGTAACTGCTTGTTGTGATAATAGTGGATTCTCAGGAGTGGTGACTTTAAAATCACCCGGTCGGGTTTTTGCCGTGTTAGTTTTCCCCATTCGTAAACAAATCACCATGTCAATTTAATTTCCGTTGCACTTTAGTTAATTGGTGATTTGTTTATACTACCGCACGTTTTGCATGTTAATTAACTTAATTAATTGACTTAGCTAAATTAATTGGTTAATTTATCACAATGGGTCAATACATTTTTGGCCTATTAACATTTTAATTGTTGATTGGTGTTGTATGTGTAAATGTAGCAGGGAATCTATAGATCATTTGCTCCTCCATTGCTCTATGGCATCCAATATATGGTCCTATCTTTACTTTGGTTGGGTTGGCTTGGATGATGCCTAAATATGTGATTTAACTGAATGTTGGCAAGGTCGGTTTCAGTGCCATGGAGGAGCCAAGGTGTGGCAAGCCTTGTCCTTGTGCATCATGTGGAATCTGTGATCGAAATAAACAGATGAGTCTTTGATGGCGTCGAATGTCTTGCCTATATCATCAAAGAGCCTATTTTGCAGACATTGTTTGATTGGATGCATGCTCTGGGTGGCACCCCTTTATGCTTTTGTTGATTTCATTGACATCTTTTCATTTTGAGTTGTATTCTTTGAATTGGGCTAGTACACATCCTTGTTCCTTTCCTTTTCCTTTTCAATAACATTCTTACTTGTTAAAAAAAAAATCAAAAAGAATTTTGACTAGTAAGTTACACTTGAGTCTTGAACCCACGATCACCCTTCACATTGCTCTTACAGAAAAAAGGTGTCATTTGAGTTAGAGATCAATGGCAAAAACTAGTGATATTATCCATGTGAAAGAAATGAAATTTATTTTGGAACAATAATAGTTTACTATGTAATGTGATATACTTTGATTTCCTAATAGTAGTTGTTGATGTAGGACAAATTGGGGAATTTGAAGAAAATTAGAGAGAAAATTTTAGGGTGTTCAGTAGCTGAATGAACAGTACTTGTGAGAAAGAAAGAAAAAGAAGAGAAGAAAGAAAGAGAAGAGAGAAGGAGAAAGGACCAACGAAGGCCAACATGCCTATTACTCAATCACTCAATAATTTTATTAATCAACACTCTACCTCCTTTGAATACATTGAGCACAATATATATAAAGACTCTTTGTTGTACTAGTAGTAATAAGACTTCTACTATTATAGTTTGACTAATAAACCAAAACCTAATTGAATTAAACCAAAACCCATACATAAAGACCCATAAAGTAAATAAGACTTATTAATAAAATAAAACCCATGGCTCTTAGCTATAGCTCATACACAACAATTGTAAAATTACAGAATTCCCTTGATTCTAGAATAACCAAATAAAATATGAAAACCTAATTAACTACCGTGGACACTTATTCCTGGGCTTTGCCTTAGCCTTAGGCTTCCAAAAAGGATATTCTTTCTTGTACCATGCTATGATTGCACCATCAGTTGTTCTAATTTTGTACATATCTTTACTTGGATACTTAAATGATAGGATTAGGATTATTTCAGTTTACAATGTGAAAGCTTTTAATGCTTATTAATTAGGATTTAAGCTTCCTTTTCACTGCTTAAAACTTTGGGCATGACATTTTAAAATCATTTTTCTCCCTGTATTTGGTGTAGGTGTATGTGAACAGATCTCTGTATCCACACTCTTCTCTGTTTCCACACTCTCCATCTCCTTGTCTCAGGTGAAATAATTCATTTCAATCTTTTTTCTTTACTAGATAAGTGTCCTTTATGTCTTTCTCATATTGATATTAATAATTTCCATTTGTTTTTGGTTGCTCCAATGAGGTTTAGTATTAATAACAGTTGATATTGCCCTTGAGATTGTTGTTTTGTATAGCAGGCAATGAATTTTTCATGAAAATGATCAAGGTCATATATGTATTTGTAAAATATGTGGAGCTTGGTTTGTTTTCGTATGAACATGTATAACAGGAAAATGCATTGGTTGCATCTATAAATGTGGTCAGTTCTTTGCATATGCCTACTAACATGTTATTTTGCCAGTTAAAATTGCCCCACCTTTTTTCCCATTGCATAATCTAAATGTTTAGTATTTTCTTACAATTTGGTAAAAGGATATTTGTATCTCACAAACTTTTGCAGTCAATCATTGAACACAGCCCAGGAAAATTCACCCTGTTTTTCTGCTGGCATTTCCTATTTCTAAGTAGTTCTCTTACAAAATTTATATGTTGTACAAAGCTTTTCACATTTAAATTCTGTAGGCTGTGCAAAATTGAGGGCTTGGTTGTATGATAAGTCTTAATCTGAGCTGGATTATAAGAGAAATTCAAATTTATTATTTGAAGGTCACTCTTTACATTGTTATCCCTTTGAAAGAATACTAATTTGTTCAGACTTGAAATATTTTCAAAAAGATACTATACCTTCTAAATCAAGACAACTATAGCCTTGGATTAACTATTCCCATGAAACTAAATTCCAATAAAGTTAAATCAGATTTAGATATTGCTTACTAAGTTAAGAACTTCTATCCCACCATCAAAATTTAACAAAAGCTCTATGTGTGTGTGTGTGTATATATATTGCTAAGCTTAATAGAAAAAAACTGTACAAACTAAAGCTCAAGTTTTCTAAAACTGGTAGTGATATCAATTGGCAGTTGTGATTACTAGAAACTTTGTAGTTCACAAAAAAACATAGACTATTTCAGCCTGCAATGGAAGCAGAAATCTATAATTACAAAACTTAAGTTGATAGTTGCATGTATTACTCTGTTGTAGAAGACTGTTCTGCAACTTTGTGATTATCTTTCTTCCTCCTGGAAGTTCTGTTCTCTCTAATTTTTCTGTCTTCTGAAAATTGCATTGCCGCCTACAATGGTCAATTTATCTTTCACTCTTTTATGCTCATGTTGGTCTTGATTCTAGCTACATTCTTCTCATTTTTGAGCAATTCATTTGCGATCCCATCCAATTTAATTATGCTCATATCATGAAGTCTGATCATTTTCTACTCATTATCATCTTATTCTAACCCACCCTTTTTCTGTTTGGTAGTGGTTTTTTACTATTTTGATACCTTTTTATTTTTATTTTTATAGGTATTTTACTATTTTGGTACTTCTTTTAGATCAATTAGTCTTCACTTCAGAAGCTTTCTGAATCCTTTATAAATTTTACATATTGATGTACTTTTGGTTTCTAGTGGTAGTTTTCGCTTTATGATTCTGTTCATGGTGTAGAAAACAACCTTCTCAGTTTTCTTTTTTGTTTCTTTTCTTTATTTCATTCTTTAGACTAGCCTGTAGGTTTCACATGAAATACAGGATTCCATTGTGTTATTTCTGATGTGACAAGCTTTTGAAAAAGCAAACGTTCAAGGGATTTTATATTATAGATAATGATGTAGAACAGTGTAGGAAAATAAGGATAACAAAAGGACAAACAAAACAAATTCTAAGCTTCACCACCTAGAATCTGCCTGCAAACCTTGGGCATCACCACCCAAGCAAGAGGAGCACATTCGCAACTCATAAAATTCTTATTCCAAATCATACTCCCTTTCACAATTACAAGAGCACGACTTTAATATGTTTTACAGATTACACTAATATGGAAAATACCTAATTAAATCCCATAAAACCCTCAACATTAAAAAGCTACATTCAAAATTCAAAAACAGAAATAAATTCAAATTCAAAATAAAATCTTAAATGATTTGGTGCTTTTTGCATCAGATAAGACTTCTATTTCTAAATGTTTTAGACCTTGTTAGTTTCTTGCTTTAAGAAGCAGATGTATTCCTGCCACAGTTCTGGGACTTGTATATTGATTTGTGTGTGTGTATATATAGTTTTTTTCATTAACTTTCCTTTTTGACGTTGTATCCTACTTTCAAGTATAATTGTTTTTGTCATTAACTTTCCCCTTTCACCTTTGCAACGATTGGGAAGTCAGCTGGTGGCCATATTACATGGAGAGTTACGGATTTTTTGAATGTTCAAATTATAAGTTTACATTTTTGCCTTTGTAGATTTTGAATTTGCAAGTGCAGGAGGTTTATTGACATTGAAGAAAATCAATAAGTTTATATATGTAAATTGTGCTCATTACAGGTGGGAAGCTCGTTCGCAGGCAATTTTATCTGTTCTCAAGAACTTCGGGGCTGATTTTCTCTGCCTGCAGGTTTTGTTTCACTTGTTGTCCCCTTTTTTGTGGTCTGTTTGATGCACACTTCACACACTGAGAAAAATTTACAGTTTTCTTAATCCAACTAGTTAGTAAGTTGAAGTTCCTTAATATTTTTTTCATGCTTGGGCCCATGACATACATAAATATTGTGTGTGAAGTTAGTTATTGTGACTTATATGTTACAATTTTATCAGGAAGTTGATGAGTATGATAGCTTTTACAAGGGGAATATGGAGAGTCTTGGATATTCTAGTATTTATGTGCAGAGAAATGGGCAGAAGCATGATGGATGTGGAATTTTCTATAAGCAGAAAAGGTATATTAACCTTCCTCTTTACTGATTCAAAATTGATGAGAGCAATGATTTTTTATTTTTGTGGACATCAAACTCATAGTTCAATGAATGATGATGTAAGATAAATTGGGGAGCCTGTTTACATGTGCTTGTGGTAGGCTTAAGGTTTGGAGGATTTATACTTAGTGTTTAGAACTTTAGAAAGAAATATTAGAGTTTGATATGGGAACTGGGAAGTTTAGGGTTGCAATAGAGGTGAGAAGAAATTGAGAATGAACTTGTCCAAAAGCTATGAAGTGTTAATGTGATTATTGTAGCGAACAATACATGTGAGCAGTACATGTGGGCAGACATGTGAGCAGTACACATGAATAGTGACAGAATGCCAAAGGAAATAGAAAAAGAGACTTTTAAAGATGAAAAGAACACGCTAAGGTTAACGTGCCTCAATACTAACAATTAAATCTAGCCTGTGATTAATATGTTACAATTGTATTCTAGCATGTGATAAATTTTAGTTAATTAGGATGATGTTATCATCAATAACTAACTCCTAGGCTATAGATATCCATGTACATGGATTGTAAAATAGCTTTTTAGTAGAATGTTATAATTTCATATTTGAGTTTAGATTGAGGTGTGAATTCCCTCTCTTTCTCTAGAAATGCAAAAATCTTCTTACAATTTCCCTGTAGCAATAAATTAACACAAATTGATTCTAACTGAATGTCAATATGCATAAAACATCTAGCCATAAGTTGAAGTTAGGAAATCCATTGGTAAACGATTCAAAGCAACTTTGCAGCCAATACATTACTTATTCTAGCATGTAGTCAATAAATGAAACAAACACTATGGTAATAAATACATCTTATCCATCCATGGTCAAGCAAATATATTATATGATTTCTTCCATTAAAATCATATGAAAAGAGAGGTAAAACTTAGTATAGCTTGAAAGGAAGAGAAAGTGTGTCCACCCATGCACAGCAAGGCTTCAAACTAACTCTTATACACAAACCACGCTTAGATGATGATCCTCATGGTGAAGTATTAGTGTGTTTGGTGTTTAGGCTATGTGTGGGTACTTGAGCGAAGGTAAGGAAGGATCTGTTTATAATGAAGGCTTTGTTGTGGGAATGGGTGTATATCAACTAAAGGGTATTTTTGGTTAGAATAACTTGTTGTCATATGAGGTAGTGTGTAATATTGATGAATGCTCTATGTTTTTATAGAATTTTTGGGAGTGATATGGTGAAGAATAACAGAGATAGCAGAGCTGGTCCTTTGACCACTCTTCCTATTCCTTAGACAAGAATGTCAAGTCTTGTTTCTCCTCTATCCATTTGGGACCCTTTCCTAGTCAGTGCAAGTCATTCAAAAGGCTGGACAGTGAATGGCTTGCATTAATTAAGCATTAAATCAGGTTTTTATGTTTAGGGTAAGGAAGGTCCCATTATCTTAAGCAATGTCAATGGTGAATAATGCATGTTAGAGTTTGCTTGCTCTACAGTGTACACAGGTTTTTTTTTTTTGATAAGTAATAAGACTTTATTGATAAGAAACAAGAGACACCCAAGCACACAGGGAGTATACAAGGGAGAGCAAATCAAGAACGAAAATTACAAAAGTCAAGTAAATCCAAAAGAGAAAAAGAATGGTTTCTCCAAACAGAGAACCATTCAAGTAAGGTTCGGAAAAAGAGAAGCTTGATGTCGGGGATAGCACGCTCAGAGTCTTCAAAGCATCTATTATTCCTCTCCTTCCAGATGCACCACATCAAGCAAGGAGAAACAATCTTCCAAATAACTCCGTTGCGAAGACGACCAAAGTGACCTTGCCAGCAAGCAAGGAGACCAACCACCGACGAAGGCATGACCCAACTAACTCCAAATAAACCAAACACCATATCCCAAACCTCCGCAGCAACCGGGCAATGAAGGAAAAGATGGCTAACACTCTCACTGCTACACTTGCACATATAACACCAATCCAAAATGCAAACCTTTCTTTTCCTAAGATTGTCAATAGTCAAACATTTCCCTAAGGCTGCGGTCCAGACAAAAAAAGCCACTCTAGAGGGAATCTTCTGTTTCCAAATGCTTTTCCAAGGGAAAGAATGCTCCTTATGGCCAATAAGAAGATGGTAGTAAGCACTAACCGAGAACCCCTTTCTCCTATAAGGCAACCAATGCCTCTTATCCTCCTCGGTTCCCCTAACCGGGGTGCTATATATGGAATGGATAAAGCTCCTGAGAGCTTCCATTTCCCGATTGTGCACCTCCCTACAAAACTAAATCTCCCAATGGAGGACTCCATTGGTAAACCTCATAAGATCCGCCACACTTGCCTCTTTGCTGCAACTTAACCTATATAATTCAGGATAGCGGGCAGCGAGAGAAGATGACCCACACCAACAATCAAGCCAAAACAACACTTTTGAACCATCTCCAATGTCATACATAATGAACCGAGATAAGGAGTGCCACCCCTTCCTAATATGTTTCCATAAGCTGACTCCATGCGGACCAGAGGACGAGCTAGAACACCAGCTACCCCACTCACTACCATACTTGACCTCTATCACTTGATGCCAAAGAGCATCCCTATCTTGCCCAAATCTCCAAAGCCATTTCCCTAAAAGAGCAAAATTGAAAGTTCTCAAATTCCTAATCCCTAAACCACCTGAGGAAAGCGGAGAGCACACCAGCGACCAATCAACCAGATGAAATTTGGGCTCATCTCCTAGGCCACCCCAGAGAAAGTCCCGCTGAAGCCTAGCAATACGATTGGCCACTGAGGCAGGAATTGGAAATAGAGAAAGAAAATAAGTAGGAAGGTTAGAGAGAGTGCTTTTAATCAAAGTAACTCTTCCTCCCTTGGATAAGTATAATTTTTTCCAGCCTGCTAATTTTCTTTCCAACTTCTCCAGAATTGGATTCCAGATGGACTTATCTTTAAATTTTGCTCCCAAGGGGAGCCCCAGATATTTCATTGGGAGAGACCCTTGATTGCAGCCTAATACAGCCACCAAAATCTCCATGTTGCGAACAGCCCCCACAGCCACAAGCTCAGACTTACCCAAGTTGATTTTCAAGCAAGACACCGCCTCAAACCAAATGAGAACCATACGGAGAGTCAGCATGTGATCAATATTAGCATCACAAAAAACAAGAGCATCATCAGCGAAAAGAAGATGAGAGACCAACAAAGATCTAGCATTCGAAGATCCAGCATTGAAGCCTGACAAGCGACCTTGAAGGGCGGCCTTATCCAACATTCTACTGAATGCCTCCATAACTAGAATAAATAAAAAGGGAGGCAAAGGATCACCTTGCCGCAATCCCCTATGGCTTCCAAAGAACCCATGAGAAGTACCATTAATAAGGATAGAAAAACGGACAGTAGACAGACAAAAAGAGATCCAGCGCCGCCACTTCTCAGGGAAGCCACACCGATCCAGCAAGAGAGTAAGAAAATCCCAGTTCACATGATCAAAGGCTTTCTCAATGTCTAGCTTGGATAACAGCCCATGATTACCAGACTTCAATCTACTATCAAGGCATTCATTGGCAATGAGAACAGAATCTAGAATTTGCCTATTAAGAATAAAGGCATTCTGAGGAGCAGAAATGATCTCGCCTAAAACCAAGCGAAGACGAGAAGCCAAAACTTTAGCAAGAACTTTATAAACTCCCCCAACAAGGCTAATGGGCCGAAAGTCTTTTATTTCCACTGCTGCAGCTTTTTTTGGAATGAGAGCTATGAATGTTGCATTTAAGCTTTTCTCAAACTGACAAGAGACATGGAAATGGTGGAACACAGCCATGATATCAGATTTGAGAATCCCCCAACAAGCTTGAAAGAAGGCCATCGTGAACCCATCGGGGCCAGGAGACTTATCCCCATTAAACTCCATGATGACACTAAGAACCTCTGCTTCCTCGAAGGGTTTCTCTAACCAAGCCGCATTGTCCCCAGAAATACAAGGGAAGTCCAAACTCTCCGGAAAGGGGTGCTGTACTGGCTGCTCAGAGAAGAGGGTCTTAAAAAATTGTTCAACATGATCAACGATCCTATCCTGGTTGGTGGACAAAGCCCCATCAATCATTAGGGAATCAATACCATTGTTTCTTCTATTAGAATTGGCCATTCTATGGAAAAATCTCGTATTCGAGTCACCCTCCTTTAGAAACAATATTTTGGACTTTTGCCTCCAACTAATCTCCTCAAGTAAGGCTGCCTTCTCCAAATCGGCTCTAAGAGTGGATTGCTCCCTTTTTTCCTCTTCGGATAAGGATTGAGAGTCTTCTTTTACATCTAAAACATTCAGCTTGCACCACAGCTGCTGCTTCTTTACTGAAATATTGCCGAAATCTGACTCATTCCACTTCTTGAGGTCGGATTTTAGAGCAGCCAGCTTCTTGGCAAGAATAAAACTGGGGGACCCTTGGAAAAGGTAATTTTCCCACCAAGATTTGACCTTATCTAAGAAACCGTCCGCCTTCAACCACATATTTTCAAAACGAAAAGGAGTACTACCTCTTTTATGCCTCCCACTCTCCAAAAGAATAGGGAAGTGATCAGATAAGACTCTAGGAAGCCTTTTTTGGGAGAAGTGAGTGAAATGATCTACTAAAGCTGGAGAAAAAAGGAACCGATCAATTCTAGATGCAGAGGAGGAGTTAGACCAAGTGAAAAGACCTCCCTCTAACGGGGAATCCATAAGCCCATGCAGAGAAACAAAATCCGAAAAATCAAACATGCAGCGAGAGAATCTTCCCTCCCCTAATCTCTCTGAAGGAAAGCGAATAACATTAAAATCTCCTCCCAAACACCAGGGCAAATCCCACCAACTATTCAAGCCAGCCAGCTCTTCCCACATAAATTGACGTTTTCGGATCAGATTTGGACCATATATACCAGTGAAGGCCCACTCAAAATGATCGCTGACATTTTTGAATTTACAATAGATCGAGAAATTCCCCACTGCCTCTTCTAACTTTTCCACCACCCTTCTATCCCACATGAGGAGAATACCACCGGAAGCACTCTCAGAGCCCAAATATAACCAATCTAAGAAAGGGCAGCTCCAAATGCTTCTAACTATACCTCTAGTTACCCATTCCAGCTTAGTCTCTTGAAAACAGATTATATCAGCCTTCCAAGAACGTAAAAAATTGCGAATCAAGAGACGTTTTTTCTTATCATTCAAACCTCTAACATTCCAAGATAAAATTTTCAAATTCATTGGAAAGCAATAAGAGCCCTATCCTTCTCATAACTAGAGCGTCTAGAGGGTGTAGAACCATAATTAACAGAGCTGAATAAGCCCCTTAATTCCCTAATTCCTTTCCTGCCTGAGCTCTTCTCGGAATTGTTTTTTTTCTCCTTAAAAGTCCTCTGCTGAATCTCATTTTCCACTGCCAACAGAAAATCCGCTGCTGGCTCTTCTAAACCTTTAAGGGAAGTCCCAAGAAAATCATGAAAGCCACTGAATTTGTCCTTGAACCATTCCGAGTGTCTGCCCTTACCCAGAAACGTATCATCTACCATGGGAACTGGCTGGTCAGAAATAACCGTGGCATCCGTCGGTAAAGAAAAAGCCAGAGGATCAATATTGAGAGGAGTTGAGGAATCCATGTGTTGGGAGGCTTTCTCGGGACTGAAATCAGAAGACCAATCCTCCACAAAAACATTCATCTCATTAACTAACTCGGCATTAACTTCCTTAGATTCCGTAGGACTCCCCGGAACTATCGCTAATGGGTTAGAGTCAACCACTCCTACGATGTCCTCTCCCGGTGGCAAGGAGATTTGAATCGGGATAGCCACTCTTTTCCCATTTCGAAGTTCGAGAACCCATTGCTCCGAATTTCCCCATTTTTTGATTACCTCGTCTGTGTGTTGATGTATGATTTGTTGGATGCTACGTTGTAACTCCCCGTCATCATCAGAGCTCATAGAAATCTCCGAGGAATAATCGGAAGAAGCGTCGGAGACTGAAGTCACGCTGGCGGAGGCTTTGGAGGTGGCGGGGACAGAGGATAGTTGGTCGGAGCTCATCGGCAACTTGAGAGTCGAAGAGAGCTCCATGTCGGAGTTCTCATCGCGCAGAACAGAGGAGAAAGAAGAGGAAGGGAGCGAGGGAGAGACTTGCGACTCTGGAAGCTGGGTCAGGGAATTGTATTTGTTGGGTCGAAGAGGCTTGGGCTTCCAGATAAGATTTTTGGGCTTTGGGTTAGGGGCACTGTTGGGTTTAGCATTAGGAGAGTTTCCGGTATTTGGGAAAGTTTCAAGTTTGGATGTGTGTTTAGGCTTAGATGTGGGTTTCGGCTTAGTGTTAGAGTTGGGTATGGGTTTCAGATTTGTGGTGGGTTTGGGCTTTGGGCTTTGGGTTTCAAATATGGGTTGAGAGAAATTGGTCCGAGAGTCAATAATGGGCTTGGCTGTAAATAGATGGCTGGTTGAGGGGGGTTTGGGCTTAAGGGTGTTTGTTGGGCTTGAGGGAATATTGGGCTTAAGGGGTTGGTTGCTAGAGGAGCCCACCTCAGAAACCTTGGACCAGCTGACCTCCCACTTGCCACTAGGTCCACGCAACAGCCTTAGTTGGAGGTCTACAACTAACACTCCTTCAGTCCCATCCGAGGCAGCTATAGGAAGTTGCAGACCAATCACATCCTTCTCCTTCCCAAGGCATCTGTTGCGTGAAACCTTGTCCTGAGGATCCGGTTTTGCAGAACTATGATTACCAAAATTCAAAAATGGGAAGTGTGGGTTAGCTAGAACGCCAGAGCCCTGGGCCACCTCCGCTGCCAACCTGCGATCGTTAGGCTCACTCCGATGGTCAAGAGCCACCGCTGCAGCATAGGAGATATCAGCTCTCACTTCTGCCCCCGGTAAGAATAACGGAGACCGGTTTGAAGCCGGAATCCCCGAATCTAAGACTTTCTTCAGATGCCACATAAAACCTCTCCAACCATGTCCCATTCTTCCTTCCGGGATAGCCAAGAACCCTTTCCGACGGCCATGAAGCAACTCAGAAATCATCAGGTAATACCCATGCGCATTGGACCCTGATTGTATAATGAACACTGTCTCACCTTCTCTAACCGTACGTGCAAAGTGATCATGAAGCTCAGAGAGAATGAATTTCTCCATAATGGACAACATTCTCTTAGCACATTCTTTTCAAAGGCCAAAGTGGTAGGAGGGGACATGCCACGCTCCATGCTTCTCGAAGCTGTTTAATCACTAAATAAACATATCCTCATGACCTCCAAACCATGATTTTTTAAGTTTTCCCTCACGTGATTCATGTGCTTGGTTCATGAACTGAGTATTATCCATTTTCGTGATGGAGAGAGGTGGTCAAGGGAGAAAGAAATTTAGTGTCTCTCTCCCACCTCTTTTGGAGTTTCTGTCATGGCTTTCTCAAGTTATGACCGGAATTTCAAACATGAGGAAGGGAGCCTTCCTTTCCTTTTTTTCATTCCTACATTCTCTCTGTCAAGGTGTCAAATCGCGTGTTAGTTGATAGCATGCTGCAAAAAGCTTTTTAAATTGCTTCCCATGTGTACTGTTGTTACTTTATCTTGACATTTTGTCTTATAGAGTTTTAGTTTAAATTGTCCAGCTGTCCATCTGGTTCTGTCTGAACTAGGAGATGACCGGTCCAACAGTTGTCTAGTTTCCCAGTAGTTGGCTAGTTGCTATATTATTTCCTTGTCTTGGGATGCGTTGAGCCAATTTTGTTTATGGGCTATCACTTTGGAGTGGACCAAGCCTTACCTAGCAAATGGGTGGCCAGGTGCCCTCTTCTTTGTCCGTGTGGAGTGGGCCTCTTTGGGCCCCAGTTTGTCGAGGAACTTTGTTGGGCTTATTGGTCCATGCTGTGTAGTGAGGAGGATAAATCTTTTGGCCGATTGTGCTGCAATGGACCTTAAGCCCATGCCATGTAGTGATGATTTGAGATTTGTTAGGCAAACCCGTGTAGTGTGGTTTTATTGGGTCCATGTGCTTGTACATGCCTTGGTCCTTTTGTTGGGCTGACTGGGTAAGTCTCCTCCGATGGGAACTTGCCACATGATGTTTGTTAAAAAAGAAAAAGCCCTGAACAGATGTTGAATGTGTTTTGTGTGCACAAAAAGTGAAGGTGTAGGGAAATGAATTTGCTTTGGTTGTGGTGATTTTGGGTGATAATAGTGTTGCTGTTATAGGGCTTGATTTGGGAATTTTGATATTGGCTTTTTGGGTTCTTGGTGGCTGAGAGAGAAGGGGTGGCATTGAAGGAGAGAAAAGAGAGAACAAAAGAACAGAAAAAGATGAAAAAGGAAAAGGAAAGGGAAACAGAGAAAAAAAAATATTTACTCCAAAATGGCACAATTTTAGGTTGTCAATGGCACACAATGGTTGCGTAATCAAACAAAGCCTTAATCCCTGTAAATTTTAGTGGCTAGATTTCTTCCCTTGGCATGTATAACAAGTATCTAGTCTCTTCTCAATGCCTTTATGTGTCCCTCTACTGCTTTCAACCTGAATCAATAATAGCAAATTGAAAAGGAGCTACCTAAGCATTACTGAATGTGTGAATGGCCTTGGCTTAATAATATTAGTGGCAAAGGGCCTTAAAGGCCTTTTTAACTCTTCGTCAAAACATGAGTGAAAGATAGGAGTTTCAAACACAAACATGTATGTTTGTCCACCCAAGAGGCATAGACACAAGACATGATGACATGAAAATTCCTGAAAAATTAGGAAATGAGCGGCGGAATACAACAATTAATTAATATACATCTTTAGGTATATTTTATGTTTATTTTAAAATTTCAAAATAATCAATTAAAATCTTTAAAAACATAAGTAAAATAATATATAAATTTTCTCCCAACACACTAAGGATACGCATGCAAGAGTGTCCTGGTGTTTCCGTATCTGGCACATGCCAGGGATTTCGGAGCGTCCATGCTTCATAGTTGTCCACTCTAAAAAGCATGTGAAAGTTGAAGAAGTTTCTCAAATTTTTTTTTTTAAATTTGTAAACTCATTTGAAATTTCATTTTCATATTGTCTTGGAAAATCCTGTCATTCGAAAAAGGTGAACATTCAGATAATAAAATGAACTTTTTCTTGGCAAAATGACTTGGGACCTCAATCCAACAATGAGATGGTAACTTTGCATAAAGTATTAATCACTGATCATTCTACAACTTCACAAAGTCATATGCTCATAATAATAGTACCAATTTATCTTAGTTGTACATTTTCTTAAACTTCATTCCTGCTATTTGATTCAGTGTAGAGTTGGTTTTAGAGGAGAAAATAGAATACAATGATCTGGTAAATTCAATTCAAGATGGACAGATTTTAGGTGATGACAAACATGATGTGCCAACAAGTGGAAATATAAGAGCTGAACCAGAAAATGGTAATTTTTTTGTCCTTTTATATGTAAAGTTTCCTTTTGTTAATAATTTGAGCAAGCGTCTTTTCTGTTTTTTGACATTTTCCCTTATTGGAGCCATAGTTATTCACTGTTCACTTTTGTCTGGCTAACATAAGAAAAAAAAAGTGTGGTACATTGCAATGTCTTGTTAGTATCGAGAGCGGGTCACAAAAAGCTCCGAGAAAAGCAAACTCAAATGCCAAAGAAATCTTGAAATCATGTGTGGCTTGTGGAAGTTGCCTGAGTTGATTTTTTTTCCTGATTTATTGTCAATAGTGGAGAATAAGAATGTTGGGTTTGGAAAAGCTGTGTGTGAGGTTTCTTAATTAACCCTAACACCTGTTTTATACTTTTATTGCTCTTAAGTAGCAATTAATATATAAATTATAGATATGCGCTGACAAGTAGAGACATTTAGAATAAACTATGTATTCCAAAACTCTGCTATACTTCTATTGGATTTTGATTCACCTATAGTATACAACCTGTGTACTGTATGGTAGCTTTTCTCTTTTAAGTTGATAAAATTTTACTTATTTATTAAAAAATACATGAATTCCAACACTCTCCCTCAAGTTGATGCAAAAATATTGCTCATAGTTTACTAGTTAGTTCATAGTTTTCGCAAATGGAGTACAATTGATGCCATTGTCCACTTTTCCTTGATTAAGTGTCTGTCAAACTTAATATGTTTGATCCTATCATATTGCACAGGATTTTGAGCAGTGTTTCTCTAGTATAAAAGCCCAATCATTTCAATAATCTTCACCCAAAGAGGCTCATTAATACCACTCAAATAAATAAATAAAACTCATAAAACCATGAACCTGTGCTGGAAATTCTGCCTCTGCACTGGATTTAGCTACAATTGGCTGTTTCTTACTCCCAAGCAACCAAATTATCTCCAACAAAGTTACAGTACCATGAGGTAGATCTTCTGTCAATAATGGAGCCACCCTAATCTGCATTTGTATAGGATTCAACTGATAAGTAACCAAGACTAAAATAAGAGTAATCCTTTACCAAGAGATGATTTCAGATATGGAAGAGTACGGTAAACATTTATATGGATTCCTGTGGTGCATGCATGAATTGACTAACTACACTGACAAAATAGGCAATATCTAGACAAGTGTGTGACAAATAAATAAGTCTTCCAACTGGGCATTGGTATCTCTCTGTATCAGCTAGTACATCCCTTGAATCTTCACCCAGTCTATGATTCAATCTTCTGGGGCGTCACAAGCCTTGCAGCCAAGCATTTCTATATCTACTAGGAGATGACAAAAACACATTCTGCAAGATATAAATATACCTTGCTTGGACCTTGTTACTTCAATACCTAGAAAATACTTCAAATCTCTCTGGTCATTTATTTCAAATTCAGTAGCTAGATATTCTTTTAATATTTTTTACTTAGGGTCATCACATGATACTATTTTTTTAAGAGCTGTAACCTAAAGTGAATGCTCTATAAATAAGGGAGATCACTTTGATGTATTTCTATCCATAACCCCACATAAACTGAGTAAATCGCTCAAAGTCTAGGAGATTGCTTTGATCTGTACTATGCTTCCTTCATTCCGCACAACTTTCCTTGAGTTGAGGTACTCCTAAAACCTGGAGGAATATTAATATAAACTTCCTCTCTTAAGTCACCACGGAAGATAAATTTTTTTACCTCAAGATGATTCAGAGCTCAGTTCAAATTAGCTCTAAATGAGAAAAGGACATATAAGTTCATCATGGTCAGTCCTGTAGGTTTGAGTGAACCCCTTTGCAGTCAATCTAGCGTTGTACCTCTCTATAGACCATCTGCCTTGCTCTTAACTGTGAACAGCCAATAGTTTTTTCCTTTTAGGAAACTCAACTAATTCTGAAGTTGTATTTTCATGTTGTGCTGCCATTTCCTCAATCATGGCATCTCTCCAGTTGGTTTTTGGTCCCAATTAACCTACCCTTCCCGCCCTTCCCAACTACTTTGAATAGTAGAAGGCTAAGATGATTTCTAGTGTTCTTCTATTGCCAACCCAACCCACTTTACTTTCCCATTTAGCCCAATTTTCAATTTCAAGATTCAAACGGAGAGTGTCTCTATTCAGGTGATCCTTATTTCGCCTCATATTACTTCCCCCCATTAATCTTCCCCTTCTTCTCCGTAATGACTCGTGTAAATATTGCTACCATCCCTTGATACGCCCACGTGCTTTGTTGGTAGTAGCATGTGGCTGGCGGTTTCTCCCTTTGCCACCCTTTGTTGGTGGTTCAATTTATTGTCTCGGAAAATGCTAAAAATAATATAATTTTTACTACAAATAGCTTACAAACTGATATGTCAATCAATGTGGTTGGTGTTGCATCAACATAATAAATAAATTTCGTAATTGCCTTTTTTGGTTCCACACCTTGGTTTGGACTGTCTTAGTAACCTGGGCCATCACTGGACATGAATCGCCTGGCTTAAGAAAGAAAGTTGGACTTTATGTGGGCTCCTCATTTGACTCTGCCTGGATCTTTTCCGCTGTTGATTCTTTTTTTAAAACAATAAGTCGAGAAGAAAAGAATACTGAAAAGTGAAAACAAAGGCCTAAACTACAAAAACTAGAAGTTGAATTTAGACATCAGAGGGCAGTTTTGAGAGATTTGCTAGGTTTGTTGGAGTGATCATGGGTCTTGTTGGTGACAACTCTTGCTGGCGTGAACAACATTGCAGATCGGTACTTGTGGGTTGACTGGAATGGATCTCGGGTACACCTCCAAACCTTGTGTCACAGTGTTGAGAGATCGCCAATCCTTGTGTGGCAATGTCTTTGGCGGTGGTGGCGTCAAAGGCTGCAACAGTGTCACGTGGCGGCACTGACTTCTTGCGGATTTTATTTGACAGTGTGGGTTGTGGTTTTTCTGGATCTAGGTTTTCTGATGGTGGCTGGGATTGGGTTTTTTTATTGGCGGTGGTGGTGGGTTTTGTGGTGGTTGAGTGATGGTTTTTGGGGTTTAGAGTCGGGCATGAATAGGGATGATGGGCTTGGAAGTGGTAGTAGCAGGTTTCTCTGTTTCTTTGGGAATTTTGGTGGCAGCATAAATCTCAGTTGGGTGTGTTCATGATTTTGTTGTGTAAGAACTTGAAATTAATGTGGGCCATACATAGGTGTATTGATTCAGATTCACAATTGTGGTTGGTTTCGCATCAGTCGGATGTTTGTGTTTAGGAGCAGTGGAAATAAAAAATTTTCTCTGATACCAAGTTGATGCAAAACAGCCTAGGCTTCACCACCTAGAACAGTCCTGTGATCCTTCCTTGGGATTCATCACCTAAGGGTTGTTTGGAATCACTGCCAAACAGAAACACAATTTTCTACAAATGAAATTGTAGTAATAAATAATCGTCTGCACATAAGTAAACCCTCTATAGTTTTCAGGGAATAAAGATAAAGATAAACATTCATGAAAACTAATCATAGCTGAACTCAAAACTACTAATCCATAAAAGTAGTCTAAATAATCCAAACTAATCCAAATACATAAAGATAAAGAAAATCCCCTAAGATAAGCTTAACCTTGTCCTACCTAACTTTATATTTATGTATTTGGATTAGTTTAGACTACTTTCTTGGATTAGTAGTTTGAATTTATCTTTATTTCCTGAAAGCTCTAGATGGTTTATTTGTATGTATACTATTATTATTAATAAAATTTCATTTGCGAACAATTGTGTTCTGGTTTGGTCGTGATTCCAAACAACCCTCTGTTGAAGCCTAAGGAAGGATTACAAGACTGTTTGAGGTGGCGAAGCCTAAGCTGTCATGCATCACCCTCACAACATGGCTTCTAATTAAAATTAAGATGATGGTAAAATGAAAATATATTCTTTTGGTCTTTCCCTTCCCTTTCCTCTCATTAACAAAATAATGGATAATAGATTTCTTCAACTTTTTATCATGAACATCTAACAACAAATTGAACTCTACTCGTTTCTTTCCTTTCCTTTCCCTCATCCCTCCAGATTTGTCTTATTCTTTACATTCCTTTCCTTAAAAAACTCATGATACAATCCCCAAGGGTTTTCATCTTTACTTTTCTTTGGATGACATTTTTCACCCTAGAACTTCAGTAGGTTGCTGATTACATTCTTAGTACTTGAAATGGTATGCTTGCATCTAATATAAATGATCTTCTTCTTGGTTTAGAATTGAAAAAGGCCCCAAAGGATCGTAGAGATCCTCGTGTAAGACTAAAATGTGATTGTGTTGGGATTATGGCTGCATTCAAACTCAAAGATCTTCCAGACCATGTTGTTATTGTGGCAAACACACACCTTTACTGGTAAAGTGGTTCGATCTTCCATAAGTATGTTATATTCTGTATTTTATCAGTTGAAGTAACTTTGATGCTTTGCTGCAGGGATCCAAAATGGGCTGATGTCAAGCTTGCTCAAGCTAAATATCTTTTATCACGCTTAGCTTTGTTTAGAACACTGGTATCCAACAGACTTGAATGTACAGCTTCAGTAGTAGTGGCTGGTGACTTCAATTCAACCCCAGGGGATCAGGTTTGTCAGAATTCCCAACCCTTTGATTTATCTGGTTTCCTATTATTTAGCTTATGGTTGGTTTTCTACATTTTTCCTTGATTTTTTTTTTTTTTTTTGAGTTTTACCTTTTTGGTATTGGTTTAGATTTTCCCTCTGAGTTTGATTTTGGTCCAAAGTCCAAACAGTTGGTTCTTATTACCAATGTTTTAAAAACAGAAATTAAAAAGGGGGCCGAGTGAATGAAGAGGTTCAAGGTGGAACTAGGGTTACACCGGATGTTAGAACGTGATGATGTCATAAATAGTTTAATGATTAACTAAAATACAAATAAATATAATAAATGAATAAAATATGGCAGTCTTGATAAAAAAATCTTTATTACTTATCAAAAAAAAAAAAAAAAATGATACCAAAATGTAATTAATTTTTTCAAAAGTATTTTCAAAATTTATAAAAGAAAATAATAAGGACAGACAAAAAAGAATTAATATAATTAATCCTTAAGTAATGAGCAATATTGCATAGACAGCAAATAATTTCAAAGTTTCACATTCAATAATTTCAAGTACATAAAGTCACAATGAATGTATATGATTTTATTTTAAATTTTTTCACCAAAAAATTATATATTTTCTTTTTAGAGGGATAATTACACAAAAAAAGAAAAAGAAAAAGAAAAAAAGAGAAGTCTTTAGGGATTGGATAAATATCTAACGTTTAAATTGAATTAATATATTTGTTTTTCATTTAAGTGCATCAAGAAGCAAAAGTTAAGCATGAAATAGAAGCTGAGCTTGGTTGGTTTCGCTGCTAGCCAGCCAAATTGTCCAATAAACTTGGTAGTTGGTAGTCAAAGAAACCCAAGTGGTATACAAGTGGCTTTGTTTGGTTGCCAGATTCAGATAATGTTTTACCTTAGTTTGTAAGCTTTTATAGAGATGAGTTAATGTTTATAGCTCATAAGTTCTTGAAATGGCTATAACATTCTTCTTGTTTCAGGTTTACCAATACCTCATTTCAGGAAACTCTCCACTGGCACCGGCTGTGGAGTGTTTAGAGGACATGCCTATTCCCTTGTGCAGTGTCTATGCTTTTACGAGAGGAGAACCAAAATTTACATGCTGCACTCCGGACTTCACCAATACTCTTGATTATATATTATTTTCCCCTACTGATAACATAAAACCAGTCAGTTTCCTGGAGCTTCCAGAACGAGACTCATCTGATGTTGTTGGTGGATTACCAAATTACAGCCACCCAAGTGATCATCTACCAATTGGTGCTGAATTTGAAATTACCAGGGACTAACTTATCTTGCAGTGCAAGTGATATCTGTAATCTCTTGCTCTAATTCGATAGCAAAAATGGGAAGGGGGATTTGAATCTAGTTCTCCTAATAAAGGAGAGCAGGCTATGCCTTTGAGCTATACAGCTCTTGTTGTAATGTCCTATAGTTTTCTTTTTCTCACATCACTCGCTTTCTTTCTCTCAAGTCTCAGCAAAAGTTAAGGTTTAACTGAGATTATTGGAAATTTATTTTGCGGGCAGACAATTTTGGTAGATTTTTTTTAAATTTTTTTTTTAAAATTTAAATAACTGATTACAATCCTTGACTTTATTGTACTTGGCCTTCCAGATTGTAATAAGCAAATGTTAGTATGCTTTGACATGTAAATTCAAGAAGAAAGGTAAAAAGAAAGAGTTCTGGAAGTACTTGTATGTATTGCTGAAAATTATTTTCTAGGGATTCTTTGTTTGAAACATGCCTTCTGGCTTTTCTTTTATTCTCACAGCTTCCATTGACACTGCTCACTATTTGTAAGGGTGATTAATAACCCGTCAAACATGTTCAACCGAACAGTATTAGATGATGGGTTCCACCTTCACCCAAACCTGCCAAACTTGTGATGATCCCTATCTATTTGATTTGCAATACTTGGGGATGGTTTATGATGCTACCTTTATTTTTTAATAATTTGATAGTTGAGGATGTGGAGATTTCAACATTAGATATTTATGTTAAAAATACTAGTAGATGCCAATTGATCTACATGGGTTTTAGACCCTTTTGTGACCTTGATAGCTTTATTTGTTGTCTTCTTCTTTTTTTCCGAAAGGAAAAAAGAAAAAGGAAAATGAGAAACTCTTTCACACATCCTAGCACGTGTATACACAACATAAATTTGGTTAATATTCAAGTAACACTTAGTGTATTTTTTTAGTTAACGTTACTATTTAATACTTTTTTGTTGATATAGTATTTTGTCAAATTTATTGTTGAATTATATACTTTTCTCAAATCATTATGTTCATCATTTATTAAAGGGATTGAATAATACAAACAATTTCTAGTACAGTTGTTTTGTTTTGTTTGTTTGTTTTTTTACAAAAATGTTTTTAGAACATGTTAAATGTATATTTCTATTTGATAAGTAACTGACACTTGATTATTTTTAATTCCACAAATTTGATAAGTGTGATGATAAATGTGAAGATTGACAAAATATTTATCCAATAATGATATAAAAATTTTGAGTTACACCAACTAATATATTTTTATTAGCCATATAATTAAGCAGACCCATTGTTAAATTTTGTGTGGTTATGCTGAGCATCAATGGAGACTGAAACTTAGAAGTCATATTATCATTGGCGGGGGAGAAGAGGGAACCGAACTCTCCATTTGATCACAACTATCAAAGGGAATAGATCTTCCTAAATTGGGCCATCTTGTTCGGTTGCTAATCAGCCTTCCTAGCTTGTCCATCCTATTGAACCTTGGAAATAAACCAAGTAACTATCAGATGACTCTACAAAGGTCAAAGATGAATAGGGAGAGAAAGAGACAAAGACTAACAAGATCACGAGGATGCAGAAAGAACTTGAATGAGGCAAGGATGAGTGAGCAAAAATCTCTAAGAGGAGCACAGAAGTTTGGAAAGTAAAAGAGGTAGAAATGCTGGAATACAAATTTTCTGTACCATTTCATCAATTATATAATATGTCATGTATGTGATTCAATTATTTATTTTTATTTCTTTTACATTTTAAACTACCAAGTTTAGAGGGCAAGCTACTAGTCTAAAGGCAGTTCACGTTGGGGCATGTTGAAAGGAAGTCCACTTAGAGGATGACCAAGCACCCCCCACCCAAAAAAATCAATGCCTATATAAAACTATTATCTTTGTCACATCTATATTTGCATTTAATGCAACAAGAGAAAATTCATCATTCTACAACACCAAATAAGTCACCCTAGCCTAGGTACATGTCCCATTTCTCAACCTATGGGGGATGGTGTGTTGTTAGATTTCCCTCCTGATTTTAGGGACAACCCTAGTCACAAACCCTATAAATACCCTCTTCAAATTGAAGAAAAGGTATGCACTCATAGACACTGTTACTCTAGTGTTTTGCTTAAAGATATTCTTTATTCCATTTATTGATTTGATTAGAGTGCCCCGGGCTGGTCTTAGTTTTGTTAGGAGGTTGTTCTCTTGCATTTGGACCTATAAATATTGGTATATAATCGGTTTGCGGACTAATTGGAGATCTTTATATTTCTTTTTGCCATGTCTTTAATAGCAGGCTAGTTACACCTACAATTGAAATGGAAACCAAACGTTTTTGTGGTTGAAAAAGTGCCAAATCTCGTCTCAATTATCATTTGTTAAGACTATTTGAAGTAAGTTCCTTGGCTTAGAGGGGACATTTAGTCCATGTCACTATTCCTTGATTCAAGGGGAATAAGTTTGATAATAATTTCATAGAGGTATTACCACATCTTTTAAGGATTTAGCTATCTTTTACAGATCATTGGAATCTTTATACTTAAAAACTCCATAGGTTCTCAATTAGTGAACTCTTAAACGTTCAACCACTTCATTTAGTTAGAATCCTTGTGGTGGTTCCTATTCCTGAAATTCTCCCACCCACTCTGTGTTTTTATAAAAGGAAAAGTGATGAGGAATTACAAACTTGTTTCAAATCAAATGTTTATCTTGCTAATCAATGATACATACTGGTAGGAACTTTGCAGTCATTTGCAGGCAAGTACCATATATTTATTGAATTATTCCACAATGACTTAGTATTTCTTTACTTTGTCTAGTATAGAGAATCCTATGTGTTGGTCTACATTACATGTAGGCTTATAGTGGTGGATGAAAGGGTCCAAGTGATGATCTAATGATAATGACATTTTTTTTGTAGTGCTTAATGTAAGTGATTCAAACCTTACATTCCTCTCCTCCATTATCTACCTATATACTTATTTAAAAAAAAAAAAAAATGAAGAGGATCGAACCCCTATGGTTTTGTTATGGTATGTATGACTGAATTCAATAGGGATTAATGAATGAAATGAACGAAAATATTCTTGGGAAGAGTGATTGTCTAAAAGAATATCTAAGAGATACATCCAAAGGAAATTATTAAGTTACAATGACTCTTGTCAAGAGTTTTATAGTTTAGGATTTGTTTGGAATCTGCTTATTTTGCTGAAATTGAAATTTATTTGTTAAAAGTACTGTAAATAAAGGTAAAAGTTAGCTGAAATAATATAGTAGGACCCATAAATATTATCAAAAAGTACAATGGGACCCATGAATAGTAACAAAAATAAATTAAATAGTAAAATAATCTGACAAATTTCATTCATGCCAAATGCACACTTAATTGAAAGTTTTAGGTGTTTCTATGTAAATGTTTAGAAGTCAATAATTTCCACTTTTATTGTTGTAACTATTGAATTATCCAACAAAAAAAAAATTACAATGACTCTTAAGCTTTTCATTTACAATACAATTGCCATGCAGTCACACCTAAAAAAAAACTTAGTAATTGTTCTTATCTATAACATGAATTATTTAAAATTTCTTCAATTTAAGTGACATAGAAAGGCATCCATTATCCATAGACAATCATTTTTAGTATGAAAAAGAATTATATCAGTGCTGCTTATATTAGGTGGCTAATTATATATTAACTGTTAGTTAAACTTCATTTTTCCCCCCTGAAATCATTAAACTTCCACCTAGGGGAACATAATTTAAAAAAATGTCTCAACTTTTAAGTTATTATTATGTAAATCGAATTAAGGTACAAGTTCTTGATTTTGTACTTTCCACTTTCAGACTCCATTTTTCCATTAATAAGACAATAAATTTTTTTTTTTTGGACAAACAGAATAGTACATGCGATACAAATAAGATAACTGATCAATACTTGGCATGCCAATATGTAGAATTAAGATAAGTAATTTACTGCTCCTGATTAAGATACTGCATTATATTTTGGGAGATGGGCCCTCATCATTGCTTTTGAGCAAAATAATACAATATTCTAAGCTATGATGGTATGAGGAATAACTGGAATTGAGAAATATGGATCAACCAACATTGCCTGGTTTCCCATCCTTGAATCCTTGAAAGCATCACAGCAACACTGATTGTTGAATACTTTGGCCTTCCTTAAGATGTAGCTTATAGAAGATGCCATGTACCAGAGGCCTAACTGAAGAAATTCTTGTGGCAGAAGACCATGCTTTCTGCTTTGGAGATTATGCTTCTTCCCCTTTACATCTGCATTATATTGTTGTGTTAAATTCCAACTTAGTTTTCAGGTGATTTGGGTTGCAAATTGGCCCTCATAGTAAGTCCTGAGAGGCTTACAAATTGGGTGGTTATGGAACACAAAAGTCATACTAGAAGAAGCAATTTCTGGAGGCGTGCAATTGTGAATTGCTTACATGGTTTATCTAGTAGTGAGTGTTATGGGCATATTACATGAATGAATTATGGTCTCTTTAATTGCCACATCATAGTTTGGAGCAAGATTGTTTAAAACACATTTGGAGTCAAACTTTTTCCTCTTCTTCAAACTTACTATGTGGCAATTGAAGAGACTATTTATATGTATTTTTAATCACATTTTTTTCACATAACTTATTTAAATAATACACATGGATAGTCTTCTAATTCGTAACGTAATATGTTGAAAAAAATAGCTTCAAGTTAGTTTGGAGCTAAACTTTATCCTTTTATCAATCGTTACACGGTAGATTGGAGGAATTTTCCTACTAACTAGTTTGTAGTAATAATTCGTAAGGTAATGAATTGGGAAAAATAGTTTCAAACCGGTTAGCTTATATTAAGCAGTGTCATTGCTCCTTTAATTGTCGAGTTTCTTTTCCAACATTTTCTCCATTGTGGGGTATTTTTCATCTCATTACCACGTGTTTAGTTAGGCTTGACAGATTCTTAAACATGGGTGAGGCAAGCCCAAAACTTTTCCTAGTCACTAATAAGTTCTTAATAGGAGAGTCAAGCTCAAAACTTTTTGCTGAATGAGCTTTCTTTCAAGGAAAGTCAAGCCCAAAACTGTGATGAATGGGCTTCCTTTCAAGAGCAACTAATGTGCTTCTAGTCCATAAGGCTTCCTTTCATGATTTTTTTTTTTGGACAATAATATTATTGTAATTTAATAATTACTTAAATTGAGAATATTTGGAGAATATTTTGAGTTTATTTAGAGATTCAACTTTTCTTAAAATTGTGTCTTCAAAACATGATTTTAACTAGAAATTGTGTTTTTGAAAATACAATTTTATTTCAAATGCTACGATTTTAAGTAAAAATATGTTTTGGAAAAATGATTTTTTTTTTAAAGGATAGAATTCCTGAATAATTTTAAAATAAAACAATATTATTTTACAAAATTTCCAATTCTTTTTCCAACTATTGTGTAATGCTTCCAACCCACACATTCAAAGCCCACCACTAGAACATTAGTAGCAGGCTCTTTAGGACCACGTCAATATTAATCAATATTTATAATATATTACTAGCCTCATTACACGCGCGTGCGATGAAACTTTTTTTTTTTGTGGTCCTATTTTGTAAAAAAAAAATACTATGTTTTTTTTAAATTATATATATTTAATTTTTATTTTGAAAATCTAATTTATAAGTAAATAAATCAATTTGAAAATTAATAGGAGAGTTGTCCTATTTTTTAAGCAATGTTTTAGTGGGAGTTAGAGTTGCATTTTTATCGAATTGTCCTTTAGTTTTGTCTCTACTTAAATATAGGGGTGTAAGGACATTTTTAAACTAAAAAAATGAGGAATCCAAACAGGAGGAAACTCCTTAAATAATAGTATAGATAAAAGTTGGATTCCCAAACAGAGAATGCACACAACAGTCACAAGTGTCCCTTTATCAAAACATAATATGATAGCACATGTCATCTCTTCTTAAAATAGAGATTCACAAAGAGAATGACTATTCATCTACTATTAAATCATTTCATTTTCTCTAAATTAATTTATTTAGGTAATGGCCTTTAAAGCCACTTTAGTTCATATTTGTTGTGATTGATTAATATTTTACAAATTCATAATTCTATTCATATTGTCACCTTATATTGTCACCGTATATAAAATGTTTCCTTTTCATTGTCAGTCATATGGATATTTTTGTTTGTTTGAAGCTCACATGAATTACCATCTATTCACCCAAACGTTTTCAATCTAAATGAGTAATGCTCCGTACACAGACTATTTTACAATATTTTTACAAACTACAAATGTGGCAAATTCTTACTAGTTCTAATATAGGTCCATCACTAACATCTTTTACTTACAATAACTATTTGGAAAATACTAAAGCCAAATTAGCAGTTTGTAAAAATGTTGTAAAATAGTTTGTGTTTGTAGCATTACTCAATCTAAATGAGTAATGCTATGTACACAAACTATTTTACAACATTTTTACAAACTACAGATGTAGCAAATTCTTACTAGTTCTAATATGGGTCCATCACTAACATCTTTTACTTACAATAACTATTTGGAAAATACTAAAGCAAAATCAGCAGTTTGTAAAAATGTTGTAAAATAGTTTGTGTTTGTAGCATTACTCTATCTAAATTATGTTATAACATTTTTTTAGAAAAAAGTAATAAATGTTCATTTAAAAGGATAATGATTTACTAGAAGACCTTTTTTGCAAAAAGCTAATATCAGTACAAATTAATTAAACTGATTTTTCATTTTCCATGGGAAATTATTGTGTACTCCCAGAGTACCATAAATGCGTACTCCCTCTTTTCACATGAATGGTGGGTCTACCATTCATGTGAGAGGGGGGAGTACGCATTTATGGTACTTCGAGAGTACCTAATAATTTTCCCTCTTTCATCCCTTAACATCTGTTTTTTTTTTTTTTAAATACATTTTTTTTTTTGAGAATCCAGACAAAGACGTTTTATTAATATAGGCTAGATAAATCCGCCTGAAGAACTGATACAAGGTCTGGTGGTACGTTATCCATCTAGACGATCATAAAAGGTAAAACTTTTGCCTTATGAGCTAGAGAGTGGGCCAACTTATTACACTGACGGGGTACCCATGATACATTAAAAGTTGAAAAGAACGAACTGAGGAATAAAATATCTTTTATGAGGTGACCGTGCTGTGCCAAACTCCTATCTTTGCTCTTCAAAGCTTTGAACAGGGACTCATTGTCGCCTTCTAGCACAATATTATCCAAACTAAGTTCCAATGCAAGTTCCATCGCTCTCCGTGCTGCAAGTGCTTCGATCTCTATCACTGTGGCTGGCAAAGGGATTTGTTGTGTCAGTGAGACCAGAGTGTGACCTTCACTATTCCGTATTACAACTCCCAGTCCATCTTTATTGTCTTCAACGAAGGTTGCCGCATCGTAATTTATCTTACATCGTTGGGCTTCCGGCGGAGACCAGGCCATCTGGTGTTGACCTTGGTGCAGAGAGTGGTTCGCTGAAGGTGCGAGAGCTTCAAGCTGCCTTTCTCGAGCATGCTCTGTTATTTTGTCTAAAGGCAGAGCTGCTTTGCCGAGGCGGAGATTGTTACGGCGATTCCATAGGTTCCATATGAAAATAAAGAATAGCTCCGATTCCTTATTACCTGCAAAAACAAAACCCATAATGTCAGTGAAATTTCTGCTGCCCTTGAGTGCTTCATGATTCCATATTGGAGTTTAACTCCATAAGGAACTCAGCATGGGGCAGCAAAACAGAGCATGGACCGTGTCTTCCTGGTGTACTCTGCAGATATCACACAAACTATCAGAGGTGATTTTGTGGCGAGCTAGGTTCACTTTAGTGGGTAAGGAATTTGTGCATGCGCGCCAGATCAGGTTTTTAACCTTATTTGGCACCTCCAAACACCATATTTTACTCTAGAGAGGTTTCATGGATTCAGCATTTGAGGGACCCGGCTGTTGGAGTGTGTTTGCTTCTTGTAAGAACCTGTAACCCGATTTAACAGAGTACTCTCCATCTAGATTAAATGGCCAAAGCAGGACATCTTCTTGAAAGGAGTGACACAAAGGAATATTCTTGATAGTAGCTGCTTCAAAGTCATAGAAGATCCGGTCAAGCATATCCTCTTTCCACGTTCTGTTCATTGGGTTAATCAAGTCACTCATCCAGACCGTACCATCCCCATCCGGTTTTGGTGATAAAACTCTGGGTTTGTTCTTCACAGGGAGCCAGTTGTTTCCCCACACTCGTATTGAAGTCCCCATACCTATTCTCTACACCGCTCCGCGCTTTATTACATCCCTTCCTTTTAATATGCTTTTCCAAGCATATGAAGCATTACTTGGGGCTCTTGCTTCCATCACAGAGGTATTTGGAAAAAATTTGGCTTTGAAAACCTTGTAGAACAAAGATTGGGTGTCATGTAGAAGTCTCCACGTTTGTTTTGCCAAGAGTGCATCATTAAACATGGCTAGATCTTTGAAACCCATACCTCCTTGAGATTTAGGTTTACACAAATCCGACCATTTCACCCAATGAATCTTTCGATTGTCACCTCTTTGACCCCAAAAAAATTTGCGGATTAAGGCCTCAATCTCATTGCACAAGGTGAGTGGTAATTTAAAACAAGACATGGTGTAAGTGGGAAGAGCTTGTGCAACAGCTTTAATAAGAATTTCTCTACCTGCTTGAGATAAGAGCTTTAACTCCCAACCTTGTAGTTTCTTCCAAATTTGTTGCTTTATATGGGTGAAGCTCTCAGTCTTGTTTCTACCCACTAGGGAGGGGAGACCCAAATACTTCTCATATTGTTAAACCACCATTACACCAAGCATATCCTTGATCCTATCTTGAATATCAGCATTGGTGGACTTGCTAAAAAAGAGTGTGGTTTTGGCTCGGTTTATTTGTTGACCAGAGGCACGCTCGTATTTAGCAAGAATGTTCAACAAAGTTTGGCATTCATTCTCCGTAGCCCTACAAAAAATTAGGCTATCATCTGCAAAAAGTAAATGGGTAAGTTTAGGACCATTGCGGCAAATTGACACACCGTGGATATCACCATTTGTTGTTGCTTTATTTATCAGTCCATGCAATCCCTCTGTGCACATGAGGAAAAGGTATGGGGATAAGGGGTCTCCTTGTCGAAGTCCCCTTGATGGTGTGATGTGGCCGTGGGGTTCCCCATTTATCAACACCTAAATTTTATTATAAGAATCCCCTTTACACCCATACATTTTAATTTTATTAATAAGAAAATTTTTAAAAAAGACAATATCACTATTTTAAATGACTCATCAACAATTTTGGAAAAGAGAATATCATTATTTAAATGACTCATCCTCTACTACCTCTTTAAATCTTTTTAGTTATTATCTTTTAATTCCCTTATGAGAACAGTAATGGAAAAGAGCAAACCATTATTCACTTACCATATTTAAAATTTCACTAATAACATATTATTTATTTGGTATAATGTTTTTTAAGGGGATAATGGAAGGACACAAAAATTTTCTATATAACATTTGTTTTGCTGCTTTTGCACATAGTAGACGGTTGCATGACAAAACCTTGTGTAAAGATAGTTTTTCGTATTTTCCATTGTTTGGTAGCATAAAAAAAGAAGAGTCAAAGGAAAACTATCGTTTGTCAACATAGAAAGAAGAGATTGTTTTCCATTAAAATTTTTTTGGAAAACAACTCTATTTCACAGCAAGCTAAATAAGGGCAATTAAGAGATTATTTTTCAATTCATTTAAAGTTGCTACCAAACGTTGAAAAATGAGATAGTTTTATAGAAAATGATTCTTAGAAAATTATTCATTTTCTAGAAAACATCATTACTGAAACAAATAGAGCGTTAGTTATATTTTGTTCTATTTTCTCAATAAATGACCATGTATATGTCAAATTTCTTTTTACTTTACTATTTTTATATAGAGTATTTCGTTTGTGTTTGTATTATACCTATTACTTCTTAAAATGTCTTTAATCACATATTTTTATAATTTACAAAGATATGTAACTCATGCAAGCAATGAAAATTGAACATCAAAATATGTATTGAGTATAAATCTAATTATAAATTTCACAATGAAGAAAAAAATTTCTTCCCCTTAAACATTTTAGGTAGTCCAAGTAAAAGGAAAAAAAAAAAAAAAAAAACTATCAATGAACATTGAAATATGTACCTTGCTTTAATCTAATTATAAATCTCATGTCGTAGACAATTTATTTCTTTTAATTTAAATTACTAATTGGTTATTAATTCATAGTTGTATAACAATAATAGAATGTGTTTTTTATTTTATTTTTATGGGAATAATCGAATGTGTGTTTCTTCATCTATTTGAGGAATCTTTACAAGTATACTATGTCTATTACATTAAGAATTTTGGTATTACTCTCAATACTTTTGAAAAAAATGGTTGCAATATTTATAAATTTTCAAATAGATGAAACCCGTGCAAAGCATGGGTCTATAATTAGTATATATAAAAGTAGAGACTTTATGTTGGAAAGCATGAGGTTATGCTATGTGGCATATTCTTTGAAATTCTCTTTATTTAGGCTTCTACTTCAACAAAGTTTGCATTTATATCATTTTTTTTTTTTTGATTTATGCATTTATATCAAATTATTAATTCATTGAACTAGCTAATAGAGTAAATGCATATATTAATTATCTATAGTTGTGTATTAATTATTTATATTAAATGAACTTATATGATCATTTTTTTAAACTTTATATAAGAAATAATTTTTAGTTGGAATAATAATAATAGATTTACAATATGACATTTTTCATCATGCTTAGTTGCATTGGTAACAATTGACAAAAAACCATAAAAAAATTAAATATTTGTGAATTCACTAAAATTAATCTTAACCCTTTAAATTTGCTAACTTCATGTAATATATATATATATATATATATATATATATATATGTGTGTGTGTGTGTGTGTGTGTGTGTGTGTGTGTTTTCGTGTGTGTGGAACTAAAATTGTACTATTTATTTTGTGCAATAGAAAGATAACTAATAGAATGAATATGTTTATTTTGTTATATTAATTATTTTATGCATAATGAAATTTTAATATCATTTTTCTAAGATTTATATGAGAAACAATTGACTTATTTTATTTTATGTGTGGAACAATTGATTTGAAATATGGTATTCTTACTCAAATTTAGTTGTTTTTGCAACAATTGAAACAATGTCCAACAAAAAGGTAAAAAATAAATAACTTTAGCAACATAAAATCAAGAATGTAAAAAAATAATTGAAGAATATTTGCATTTTTTTAGTAGGCATGAAACATGCCTATCTATATGAGCCACTATATATATATCTATATGTCATACAATTTTCAATTTGTAAATACATATATATAGTATGATCAAATCACCACACTATTTTTAGTGTCTTCCTATTTTGTGTATAAAATAATTAAAGATTACTCTTTTTCACAAGGAAAATTATTATTATTTTTTTTATACATTGATAGTTGAGGGTGGGGATCTAAATCTTGAATGTCTCTATTAGAAATTAAGTTGCCATTAAGCTAAATCTTATTGAAATATTAGAGAAAACTAATAATAAGTTGCATCGCATATTGTGCGGGAACTTAGCTAGTTATACCTTAAGAAAAACCTTGAGAAAAATCTTGAAGTTCCGCAACTTCAAAGATTTCATCCAATTTGAAATACATTCCACTTTTTTTTTACTATTCAACCAAAATTTTTTTGAAAAATCAAAGCAGGATGATTTCTCTGCTTAGTGAAATAGAAAATGAGGGGAAAAAATTAGGTTTAAGATTTTTTTTTTTTTGTTTTTTGTTTTTTCCCTTTAACAATTTAGAGATATTTTTTCTATAATTTCATCTAGTATTTTGAAAATGAAATTGAAAAAAACACTAGGTTTCAAATCTGAATTTGCAACAAGAACCACTAGAAAAAGCTTCATGGATTTGGAAATGGTAGTATGAAAGCATGTGATTGTTGTTGTTTTTTGCGCGTTTTTTGTTGTTATTGAATTAAACTGTAATTTGGTTCAAAATTATAACAATTTTAGAACAAGATCAATGAAAATACTAAAAGTTTGTGTGATCAACTCACTATATTTGCAACATGTTTATCTATATTAACCACCCTGTAGCATAAAAAATATATATATAAGCCACTATATCATACAATTTTCAATTTGTAAAAAAAAATATATATATATATATATATATATATATATGTATGTATGTATGTATATATATATGATCAAATCATTACACTATTCTTAATGTCTTTCTATTTTATCTATAAAATAACTAAATATTACCCTTTTTAACAAGGAAAATTATTATTATTTTTAAATTTATATGTTGATAATTGAGGGTGGGGATTTGAATCTTGAATGGCTCCATTGGAAATTGAGGTGCCAACTAGTGAAGCTAATAAAACTAATAATAAGTTGCATCGTACCCATCGTGCGGGAACTTCGTTAGTTATTATAAAAGGGTCAAGAGATGCATGCGACTAACTTCTGCCACTAAAATTAAATGGAAGTAAAATCTATTTCCCTCATTTGTATTTGGTTGAAGGGGGAAAAGTGGAAGGATAGAAAATAGAGTTCGTATAAATTTACTCTAATTTGGTTGAGCCGCAATATTGTAACTGCCATGCCGATCTTCCTTGTTCATGCAGGTCTAGAATTGATTCAAATTTGATATCAAGAGAATAAGTGAAGTCTCCACTTCTGACTTCCCGCACATCCGTAACATTTTTTATAATGTAATCTTGATTTTTAGTGGGGTCAATATATTCAAACAAGAACTCATGCTTCGAGTTCAAGTAAGAGCTCGGATACAGACTACTACTCCAATAAGGCATCCCTCGCGGCTTCATAACCAATCAGCTTGTCTTAATTTGGTTCCCACTCAAGCGTGAAGGCTCCTGATGCTGGATCAAAGTAAGAGACCAATTACGCTTAGCCTAATTTCATCCTAGGCAGAAAGTGCGAGTGGGATGATCAAAGCTTTCCCACAACCTCCTTCCATTAGAGTTGGAGTTCTCTTCTCTTACTACTAAGTTGCCATTATCTAGTAGAGTAACAACACTTGTGTTCTGATCAGTTTCACCTCCACCAGAATATATTTCAATGGCGCTAAGATCACTTCCATCCTACTAGATCATCAACTTTCCCAGCTAGGTGGTCAAGGGTACTTATGAACATATTAAAATCACATGTAGTCTTAGATAATCGCAATGTCAAACACAAGCCCTTATTTAGTCTCATTACAAAGTAAAATGCACCAATCTCTAACGTTAGCAACTGCCAAAAGTTCAAATGAAAGACTCCTATAAAACACAAGGTTGCATCAGCTAAAACCACAGTAAGCCCACAAAGATTTAGTATTAGTTTTCCAGATCAATCTCACAGATTTATTAAGAATCATTTTGCTAAGCCATAGCCTTAAAATTGAATTTACCAATTATTGTAAACAACCAGCTACAAAAATCCTGCTCTACAACCTGTTTGATTGAGGGACTGAAATGCATGCAATAGGATGAGAGCATGTAAAAGTAGAAGGTTGGAAACAAGTTTTTCCCTTTTTAATTCCAGGAATTGGCAGCACCTAATGTGGAATCCCAATGTTTTAACCACAAAAATAGAGCCTCTTTGTCACTTTTGGCAGCACCTAGTACCTACTACTATTTAAAATAATTGCATTTAAATTTTTTTTTTTTCCTAATTCGATAGTTACAATAGGAGAGAGGTAATTTGAATCCTGAATGCTTTTTTATATTTTCTTTTATAGATAAATCTTAAATATCTCTATTAGAAATATCAAAAAGTTCAACCAGTTGAGATACAAAGCTCTCAACACTTTAACAATATTATGACCATATTAAGATCAAATGCGGCCATTGATAGTTGCAGCATCAAACACAAGGCCTTATTTAGTCCCATGATAGAGTAAAATGCACTAATATATCGTTAGCAACTGCCAAAAGTTCAAATGAAAGAATCCCATTAAAATGCACTAGTTTAGCTAAAAACTTTGGCTAAACTCACCCCAAAGCCTCATGCATCGAGCTCAATAAATTGTCAACTTTTTTAACAATGAACAATGTCCTCAATACCCTTATTGAAACACTGTACATTGCTACATAAAAATAAAATTAACAATTGTTTTTTTTCTTGTTTTTCATTTTCTCTCTCATTCTCTTTGCTTGACTCTGCGTACGTACTTCCTCTCTATCTCATGCATATGTCTCTCTCTTATGGTCCAATCAACATAGATCAACAGAGGTTTTGGAGGGTTACGACAATGGTTGTGTTGTTAGATCGCAATTTATGTCATTGATGGGTTGGGATTTAGGTTTTTGGCTAGGCGATGGTTGGATCGACACTCTTGATTGGAACTAACAAAATGATCCTCAATTTGGGTGATTGGGTGGGTTGCGATCTAAAATTGCGTTGAAGACGACAACGATGATAATTAGGAGAAGGACAGTTTGTCATGATTTTGGTGACTTTTCTCTCTCCGAAATCATTGAAAATTCGATAACCAAACTCAAATATGTTGGTTCTAATGATGAATTGGTGACACCACAATTGTTGGTTGTATTTTATTTATTTATTTATCTTAGGTGGTGGCGATTCCAAAGATAAAATGTGAAATTTATCTGATGTAGTTGAGTGTTTTGATCTTTGGTAGGTGTTTGGGAAGGGTAGGGTACATGTGTAAAAAAATGATATTTACGAAGAGAGAAAATAATATTATAATGGAATAGTGATAGAGTGTTGAGATTGGTGTAATTGTTTGTAAATAATATATTAGCTAAACTAACAAAAGTGAAAATTTTATACTAAATTTGGCTAAAAATTCATTGGGCCTGATGTGAATACTCTTAATAAGTCTTAGCCATTGCATCCCAGCTAACATATGTTCATTATTAAGGAAGAAAAATGTTGAATAATGCTTGTTAGTGTTAGAAGTTAATTCGTCAAGAATCAAGATGTTCTAGGAGGATACTAGGGAATGCCTTTCTCTCTTTAGAGTTATCACCGGTGGTATCTTTTTGAGTTGTGTGTTTCCCCCCTTTTCCCCTTTATTCCTTTTGTTTTCTATGTGCTATCTTTAACCTGGTAGGTGAAGCCATCTTGTACTTTTTAATTTTTGCCCCTTTCTATAGCTTCCCATCATTCCTCTAGTTCCTTTTCTTCTGCATATTAGTCGTGTGGCATTACATCCTTTCAAATCAACTTTTGACCCTTGGATCCTATTGTGATCTGCTTTATTTGATTTCCTTTTCTATTTTTGGTGTTACTCTTCCTTAGCCTTTTGCCTTACATTTGCCCCCCCCCCCCCCTTTTTTTTTTTTTTTTCTCTCTATTATTCACTCCAATCACTTGTTTACTTTTCCGTGTTTTCCTCCTTTTCTTTTCCTTTCTTTGTTGTTTACTCTCAGTGTTCTCTCCTTTTTCTGGTTCCTGGGTTGGTCCATTGGCACCTTGCTTCCTATGCATGCAAGGTGTCACTATTGGTCCTGGACTTATGGATAACAATATTGAAGCAATAGAGTATGGTTGGACAGATAATAGTGATACAAAGTATAGTAGGGACATGTCAATAGAGGAGATGGAATTTGATTTGCTATCAAGCGATGACGAGATACCTATTGCAAGGCACAGACCCAATATAAGACCTGATTAAGATGATGTTGCTGCTCAAAGGGAGTTCTGGAACAGGTGCGCTATTGGCTTCCTTTTGGATTATCGAAAATTCTCGGTGAGTTTCTTTCAAAATATTATTAATGCTGCTTAGAAACTCAGAGGACCAGTAAATGTGGTGGGTCGTGAATCATACTTCTATATTTTGCATTTTGAATATAATGAAGATCTTCAGCATATCTATAATGAAGATCTTTAGCATATTTGTAATGAAGGACCGTGGGCTTTGGAACGGGATTCGCTAGTATTGGAGAAATGGAGACCTAACCTAGTACTGAACCATCTTTACTTAAATTACATTTCAGTTTGGATACAATTTCATGGCCTTCCTCTTGATGGGTATTATGGAACAGGTTGATTGGGAGGAAAGAACAATTAGGAACATTAGGTTTATGTGGGTTAAGGTAAGGGGTGGACCCATGGTTGCCAGTTATTACAGGTTTTAACTTAAGAATAGAGGAAGGATCTCACTTCTGGATTCAGTGTCAATATGAGAGAGTACACAAATTATGTAATTGGTGTGGACTAATAGGACATACTCAAAGGCTATGTACTCAGTGCATGGATGATATTGAAAGAAGCTTGTATAGACAAAGAATGAGAAATCAAGATCTTCATCAAGTTCAGTTTCAGTTTGATACTTTGCAACTACAGTTTTCAAATGATCTGCGAGCATTTCATAGCAAAAGATGGACAACACAAATACGTTTTGGACATCTAACCCAAACTTTAGGACATGCAGCACCTTTTGACCCTTTTCTTGAGTTCCCTGATCCTAGTACACCAAGTCCACCACATTTACTCTAACATCCCATACCCAACACTACACAACCACCAGGAAGTCACATGCAAACACCCAACCTAGATCCCTAAGCCAACAATGCTCATCAGCCAAATAATAATGAGTCCATACTTAATGCTGCGATTAATCTCTTAAACCTGAACAATAGGGCAGTACCTCCTACACCAACAAACTCACTAGCCTTAACTAACTCAATTCCTACCAACTTAAAGAGAGTTGATCAAGAGATTGGATAGGTTGCTATAAACAAGTTCTCCACAAGACCTCCTTGGGCACCACTAGAAAATTCAAATTTGACTTGGGCATGGATTGAAGGGAATGGCCCATTCATTACCAATGAACAAAGTCGGCACCAAGATTTTGAAGCATCGGAGACAGAGAGTGATATGACAACAGTGTTGTTTAACTTGGACAGCCTGAATGAGGAAAGGCCTGAAACTGTACAACCTTGACCTTGAATGAATGGCTTCATACCAAAGTCTCCAGACTCTTTTATTGAATATTTAGTGTAGAGAGTTAACCGTGGGAGATTCAGATTTGAATTGGGAGGATCAAGCATTGGGACGAGCCTCCTACCTAATCAGGCCGAGAAAACCCAATCACAAAATGTTGACTCAAATTGCATAAATGACTAGGAGATAGCCCATGGTGCCATTGCTGATGACCCAAGCCCACATGCAAGCCACTCTGGTGCTAGTCCAACCTATCACATGGAAGGAAGGGTAAGTGACCTTAGCCCATTTGAATTGCTCACCTTAGGCCCAGGCACACCTCTTCCTAATACTCCTAAACCAACAACCTTTGCCAATATCACTCTGGACCAAATGGTACACCCCATATCCATGCATAAGGAGGATATTTTGTCTGAGAATTCAAGGAAACGACTTAGGAAAGAGATAGAGAGGTTTGGTAGGAATATTAGACAAATGATTTGCTATGGATTCTTTGATAAAGATAGCCAATCAATTGTCAGTACTCCACAAGATCTACAACAAACAACTAACGCAACCACTGCCATTGTTGAATCAAAAAATGGGTTCTAGGAAGCTGGACCTCAACAGCTTCCCCAACAGCTATGAGGGTCTTGAGTTGGAACTGTAGAGGGCTAGGCAACCCTTTTGCAGTTCTCCAATGTCAAAAAAAGGCCAAGGAATATAGTCCTAATATTTTGTTTTTGATGGAAACTAAACTGGACATAGGTAAAGGACTGGATGTTTTGAGAAAGTGCGATTTTTTGAATGGATGGGAAGTCCCAAGGGAGGGACTCAGTAGAGGTCTTTTGCTAGGATGGTCACCGGAGCAGAAGCTTACAATCCAATACAGCTCGAGGCATATGATCCACTCAGTAATTCTAGATCATAAAGGTACTCCTCTTTCTATAACTTTCATTTATGGGCAACCTGACCATACTAAAAGGGAGGAAGTTTGGATAGAGCTTAAACACCTCAGGCACATAGCTAGGACAAACTGGCTTTGCATTGGGGACTTTAATCAAATCCTATCCCATGATGGTAAATTTGCTTTTGACTCAAAGAAGATTATTGGATCTGATTTGTTTCAACAAATCTTGAGTGAATTAGAGTTGTGTGAACTTGAGGCTAAAGGTAAAAAATACACATGGATGAATCGGAGGGAGAATGAAAGTTTTGTCATGGAAAAATTAGATAGGGCTTTTGCCATTGTGGATTGGATCAATTCTTGTCCATAATATACTCTCCATAACCACCCTATCATTAGATCTGATCATGGTGCTATTCTCTTAAACTTAGAAAATAAACACCCTTTTAGGAGAAGTCCTTTTAAGTTTGAGAAGATGTGGGTTAATCATAATAAGTGTCAGCATGTAGTCCAAAATGCCTAGGGAGTGACTATTAATGGATTAAGAGCATTCCAACTTCAGAATAAATTGGCGAATGTTAGGAAACAGTTCATTAAATGGAACAAAGAGGTGTTTGGAAGGGTTGAAAAGAAAATCAGGACCAAACAACAACTTCTTCAGAACTTGCAGGATTCCATTCACATCCTAGAAGGTGTTAGGAGAGAAGAACTCAGAGAAGATTTAGAAGACTTGCTAATTAAAGAAGAGATTAAATGGGCCCAAAAGGCTAGGTGTGATTGGGTTGTCCAAGGGGATAGGAATACAAAGTACTTCCAAACTGTTGCTAAACAAAGAAAGGCCAAAATCAAGATTGTAAGCCTAAGGAAAGATTATGGCACCTTGGCTAAGAATTTTGAGGAAATAGAAAGTATTATGGTATCACATTTTAAGAATAGATTCACTGAAACAAATCCCAAATTAGTTCAATGGATTCTTGGTGAGTTAGAGCAGCTTCCTATTCCTAAGTTGACCCACCAACAGTTAATTCAACTTGAACAACCTCTTACGGATCTTGAGATTGAACTAGCAATCTTTCAATTGGGCCCACACAAGTCCCCTGGTCTGGATGGCATCCCAGCATTTTTCTACCAGGAGTACTGGAGTATAGTAAAACAGGATATTCTAAATTATGTTCATGCTTTCTTCCATTCAGGCTCAATGCTGAAAGCTCTAAACAAAACTTTCATTACCCTTATCCCTAAAGTGATGATGCTAGAGGAAGTCTCTCAATTTAGGTCAATAAGCCTTTGCAATGTAACCTATAATGTTAGGATATATATGGTTTACATGTTAAGAACATATGTTAAGTTTTTTATTGTAACTGGCTAATCCTTTGACAAAATGCACTTTACTTATAATTGGGTAGTTTTAGGTGTTTTTAATACTTCAAGAAACAAGGTTTCAAGATCAAGTGTTGAAGTCATCAAGTCTGTCCAAGAAACAAGCTGAAGAAGATCAAGGTTTCAAAGCTCGACAGCTAGCATGTGTCGAGGTTTAGAAGCTGTCTCATGCCCGTATGCTCGACACCTTCTATCTGTCGAGGTTTATGAATTTCAGAATTTTGATATGATTTTCTTGGGATCCGTGATTATGTATTTGGGTTTTCTTTTCTTCTAACCCTAAACATATAAAATGATTTTTTTAAGGGCCGCCAAAGAGTTCACAAGTTGCACAAGCATTGAGCAAACTCTGTTCAAGCAAATTGTGATCAGAGACGAAGTTCTTGCCCTAGTTCATCTCTTTCTCTTGAAGAAGTTGCTGTATATTTGTACCGTAGGGTTTTGTGACCAAGCATTTTCTTGATCTTCATCATGTGGATGAACTGAAGAACTTTGCAGCCAACAACCTTCTTAGTTGGTGTTTGAAGTTGCGTACTGGGATCCGCGCAACTGGTTAATCACGTACTTGGGAGCCGTGCATCGAAAAGGGGAACTGTCACTATAGAACAAGTCTAATTGGATATTGGGGTAAGGGTTCAACTGTAGGTTGGTAAGATATTTGGAATTCCTTTACTTGTAACTGCTTGTTGTGATAATAGTAAAGTTTTGGGAGTGGTGACCTGAAAATCACTCGATGGCGTTTTCGCTGTTAGGTTTTTCCTATTTGTAAACAAATCATCGTGTTATTTATTTTCCGCTGCATAATTAGTTTATTGGTGATTTGTTTGTGCTATCACGCGTTTGCATGATAAATTGATTAATTAATAACTTGGCTAATTAATTAATTAATTTCTATCACAAGGGGTCATTCAGTTTGTGGCCTATCATATAAGATCATATCCAAGATAATGGTGAATAGGAACCTTATGGATAAGCTCATATCACCATACTAAAATGCTTTTATACAAGGCAGAAACATCTCAAATAATATTCTCCTTCCACATGAAATCATTGACACTTTTAAGAAAAAGAAGGGTAGGAAAAAAGGACATGGGGCTCTTAAAGTTGACATGTGCACAGCTTATGATAGGGTAAGTTGGAGTTTCCTTAAGACAGTGTTGATCTCAATGAATTTTGGTAGTAATTGGGTCCACATGATCATGGAATGTGTTTTCTCAGGCAGCCCTACACAAGAGTTCCTTCCAACCAGAGGAGTTAGAGAAGGGGATCAAATTTTCCCCTATTTGTTCTTGTTTTGTGCCAATATTTTGTCCATTGCTCTTATATAGGCTGAAGGCCAAAAGAAAATTAAAGGAATCAAACTAGGTAGAAGTGGACGCTCCTTTACTCATCTATTCTATGTTGATGATTCTTTATTTTTCTTTCAAAATGATAGGAACTCTCTGAACAATTTGAAGGGCATAATCCTTTGGTATTGCTCCCTCTCGGGTCAGAGCATTAATTTCATGAAATCTGATTTGTATTGCTTTCCTAATATGCACCCCTCTATTCAGGAATCCTTAACTGAATTATTGCAGGTTAATTTAGTTCATAATCCTAGTAAATATCTGGGTCTAAATTTCAAGTTAAGAGATAGAAGAGTTGTAGATTTTGAGGATTTGGTAGAGAGACTTCAAACAAAACTTTAGGGTTAGAGTGCTAAATTGTTGTCTCAAGCTAGTAGAGCAACTCTAATCTCAGTAGTATTGTAGTCTATGCCATTATACACATTCTCCTGCTTTAAAGTACCAGAGACAATCTGCAACAAATTGGATGCTACCATTAGAGATTTCTGGTGGGGGCATAAAAATGGTACTAGGAAAATGCATTTAATTGGATGGGATAAGCTTTGTACTCCTAAGAGTAAGGGTGGGCTTGGTTTCAAAAGATTCACTGATTTCAATCAGGCAATGTTGGCTAAACGGTATTGGAAAATTGAAAGTAATCCTAACTCCCTCCTAGCTAGAACTTACAAAACCAAATACTTCCCTAGGACCTCTTTGAAAGATTATACTCCTAAACCTTTCTACTCTTGGACTTGGAGAGCTATTGCTAACCCTCAATGTATTGTACTGCATGAAGGAAGATGGATAGGGGTGCAGGGCACCAAATACCTCTTAATTATCTAGATTGGTTTCAGGCCCCAAGTCATAAGTTAAGGGAGGTCAATTTGACCAATGGCACAGTGGCTAACCTTTTAGTTATAAATTCTAAGGCCTGGAATTGTAATCTTTTAAGGAAATTATACCTATACCCCACTTGCATAGAGATTATGAAAACTCCTATCCCTAAAACAGATTATAACCCTGACAAGCTAGTTTGGAAGCATTCCTCTTCGGGAATTATCAGGGGGCCCAAGCTTACTTGCTTTTACAACAACATCAACCCACATCCACGGGAACTGGAGCTATAAGTGCTCAATTGTCTCACTCTAATTGGAAGCTCTTTTGGAAGGTCAAATTACCTGCTAGAATTCTTACTTGTGTTTGGAAAATTATGCAGGACAGCTTTCCTATGTTTGAAACTCTTCAAAGGAGGGGGGTTATGAACTCTGCTAACTGCCTGATGTGTGATTCAGAGGTGGAGTCTACCTCTCATCTCTTCCTACAGTGTAATTTTACAAGAGTTGTCTGGCATGGATCAGCTCTTGCAATCAGAACAACAGAACCCAACACCTTCTCAGTGAAACAATGGATTTGGAACTATATCAAGACTAATAGTATCACAGGCAGCATGAAAATGGAGCTTCCGCAGGCTATGTTCACTCTCCTTTGGTCAATTTGGAACCATAGAAATATGGTTCTTCACAAAGGGAAGGTCCCTAATCCTATGGAAGTTGTGCTAATGTCCTAATCTCTTATTTGCAGGTACAGAGAGGCGTTTCAATCCCAACAGAGTCAGAGACAAAGATACAAACCAAAGCCAAGTATCTCAATACTTACTCAAAGTTGGCAAGTCCTTATCAAGGTGGCTGTAGCCAGGAATAGTAGAACAAAAAGATGTTGTTTCGCATTTGAAGCTAGGGGGATGGATGGTGCTCTTCTGTTTAGAGGTGGTGCTAGCTGTGGAAAAATACCTAAGGGTGTGATTATTGGATTATGATCTGAGATATTTTCTAATAAATAATAATAATAATAATCCCTTAAATTAAAATTTGATAGGTTTTTTGAAAGAAAAATTAGAAAGGGATAATGATAAGTTAATGAATAATGATCATAACCTAAAAAAAAAAAAAAAAAAAAAGGCAAAAAAATTAATGAATTTTGTAGGAAAAAAGTAATGAATAATTTCATTCCAAATTATATAGATTTGATAAATTTCATATTAAAATGTTACCAAAAATGATAACCTTGGGAGATTTAAAAAATATAGTGGTTGAGAATTTGAAAAATATAGTTGCTAGGAATGAATAAATGAAAAAAAATTTACAAAAGAAAAAAAAAATTATCCAGTACTTAATTTTTTGAAAGTAACATACCATACAAAAAGAAAAAGAAAAAAAGAAAAGAAAAAGATACTCCATAGTCCACACTCTAAATACTAATTACTATCTTAAATATCTATAATCCACTTAATAATATAAAATTTACAAAAGAAAAAAAAATGTGAAAAAAATACCCAATACTTGATTTTTTGAAAGTAAAGCACCATAAAAAAAGAAAAAAAAAAAGATAAAGATAAATCACTTTACAATCTACAATCTAAATACTAATTATTATCTTAAATATTTATAATTCACTTAATAATATAAAATTTACAAAAGAAAAAAAAAAGTGAAAAAAAAAAATTTACCCAGTAGTCCGTACTTGATTTCTTGAAAGTAAAGTAACATACAAAAACCAAAGAGTTTAGAATTAATAAACATAATTTTTCTTTAAAATGGACAATTTACTTTTCTACCTAATAATATTCTTACAAGACTTTTTAAAGAGTTAAAAAAATATATATAATAATGACTATCAATAATATTTAAATTATATAGTTAAGAATTATATTATGCATTTTAATGTATATATTTTAAGTATATTCATACATATGCATAGGGTTACAAGTTAGTTAACGTTAATAAGATAACTTTTTTTTTTTTTTTTTTTTTTTTTTGGTGGATAATGATAAGGGAATAGAGCTCATCTTGTACTTTTTTTTTTAATGAAAAGTTTCAAATTTAAAGTGTGAGAATTCTTGTGATAAAGATAAGTTCCTTAATTTAAGAGATAAAAGAGTTTGGATAAATATATGGAGTCTATTGTTTTTAATTTATTTACAACTATGTCATTAAAAACATTTTCTGTATTCTGAAAACACCTCTTAGCCGTTTTCAAAATCTTGTTCTAAATTAGGAAAATGGGATGAAGTTTCAAGTGTGAGACCCACTATTTTATAGATTGCAAAACAAAAAACTATATTTAAATACTCTTATCAAATAGGTCCTTAGGTTCCCGAATTAAATTTAATCATGTGTTTGTATTTATTAATAAATTGCATTGTTGAATTTAATTATCATTAAAAGACATAACACTATATTTATTATTTATCATATTAGTCCATATAACTCAATGGTTGAATTCAATTAAATAACCTAAGATAAAGCACTTAAAGGATTTGTACTACAGTTTTGTCAATTTCAAAATTATCGGTTTATTTTTTCCCTAACTTGGGTGTTCGGAGCTTTTCAAGCAACTAATTATTTATTTTTTCTAAAGTATAAATGGGCAATTTTTTTTTTTTTTCCTGAAGATATAAATGAGCAATGTTACATATATATGAAAAACTACTAAAAATTTCACACGCACTCACATAAAAGTAGAACCTTCCACTCAACTCACTTTATCAAACTCTTACTCATATATATATATATATATATATTTTTTTTTTTTTTTCTAAAAAAAATAATTTAAAATATTGTTTTAGGTATAAAAAACACAGTGAATATTTTTTTCTCACTAAACTACAAATTAAACTTTCTAATTTTTTCCAAATAATTCATGGCTGTAAAACTGATTTATTCATGTTAGTCTATACTTTTATTCATTTGTTCACTTCGTTAACTAGCAAAACAATATTATTTTTAAACATTTATGGGGCACATTTTAATTGAACAGGACAAAAGGACTACATTGAACATCTTAAATGAATTAATGAGAAGTCATAGAATTTTATTTTATTTTTTTATTTAGAAGAAAGAAGTTGTAGAAATTAATTCAATTTTGATCAATTTTTTTTAAAATTTCTTGGAAAAATGGTAAGTGAAATTTTGAGTAAAATTAATGGGTATAATTTTTAATTTAACATTTTAATAAAAAAAATTAAAAAAGTCATTTAGGTTCAATAAAAATGGAAAATCAAAAGACAAATAGTTTGTAATTTTAGTATTTTCCTATACTAATTCAAATTTCAAAATATCATAAAACGCGATAAGAAAAAAAAGTCATATGGTTGAATTTCAAAACATACAGTATTATCCAAAAATTAATTTCTAAAAAAGAAAAGAAAAAACCGAAGAAGACAAAAGCCAGCAAAAGCAAGTCTCAGTGGCCGGAATTCCGATCCCCACGTCACCTTCTGTCGCCGGAATATCGTCGATCTCCGACCGGTTTGTAATTTCGCCTGTATTTTCAAGAGATTGCATTGTTAGGGTTAGGGTTAGGGTTAGGGTTTTTTAGGCCCCATTTTTATAATCCAAATTGTTGATTGTTAATCACGTAATTGAACTTTAGTTGTGATTATCTTCTGATTTTTATTTGTAGAATTGAAATTAAGAATTGGGGATTTTCGGAGTTACCAAAATTCCAATTTCCTTGTATGATGAAATTATTTCTGTAACTGTAATATGTATGACTTAGCTTTAGCTTATGAGAATAATTTGTACTATAAATCATAAAAAAGGGTTATTATTTGTACAATTTGTTCATACTCTAGGTTCTGAGACTTGTGATAATGGAACTACTATTACTTCTAATTGCTGCATTTTGGGTTTTTTTTTTTTTTTTTTTTCCTGTATTGTTGAAATTCAATGGTTAGGAGGATTTGAATCTGTGTTTTTCTTATAAAAGGCTATTGGCATGGTGTTCACATTTTTATACCATGATTTGCTTCGTTCCCTTGTTCGTTCATGTTGTGTCATGTCATGCCCCCTTGAGATATATGGCAGAATGGCAGGGACATTGCTTGTTTTTATTCTTGGCACTTGTTGTGTATTGCAGTTCCTAAAACCAGAATGGCAGCCTCTAAGGCTAAGGAGAAATCCTTCGTTCCAGTTTCAGACAAGCTGTCTATTCCCGAAAATTTAGACTGCATTATTGATGTGAAGTTGCAGAGGTCATCGAAGAGATTGCACTTTGGTCGTTGCAAGTTTGAGCCCACTTCTTCTCGTGCTTCAAAGAAACCTCGAACAACCTTGGGTGATGATGGTAAAGATGGTCCACTAGTAGATGAGGATTACAGCAATTTCTTGTTTGCCTTAAGTAAGTACAGTGAAGAACAATCCCGGTCTTTTGAAGGAAAAGAAGATGATGATGGTGATAATGATTTTGATCCACAATACAAGATGTTCACTTATAATTTGAGGGAAGATGGGAAGTCTTTTGAAGAAAAACAAGATGATGATGTCGATAATGATTTAGATCCACAATACAAGATGTTTTTGGATAATTTGAGGGGAGATGGGAATTCTTATATACTGGAAATCTCTGGAGAGGGTGTGATGCCTGTTTATATAAAGTACGAAGGGGAGGACAACGCACTGTCTAATGGGAATGGGATCGATTGGACCACTCTAAAAGAAAATAATAAGAGTAACTTGACAACTCCAAGAGGAGCAGTAGATAGGAGGAACTTAGCAATTCCAAGAGAAGAAGATATGATATTCTCAACGATTCCAAGTAAAGAAGATAGGAGGAATTCAGTGACTTCAAGAAAAGAAGACTGGAGGAATTCTGTGAAGAGAGGAGATCCGAAAAGTCCAGAAGTTCCACATACTAAACCAAAGATTTTGAAGGGAATAAAGATGGAGAAATTAGAACCTGCAAACCAGTTTTCTAATGGGATGGGTGAGGGTTCCAGTTTAAATTCTGAAAGTTATCAGTTGTTCTTGAATCGTCAGAAATTAGATGACATTGCTGCGGATATTTTGGCCAAAAGGGGGAAACGATTGAAAGCTCAAAACGTTGGTGGTGAAACTTCACTTAATACCACAAAGTTTGAAGCAAACTCAGCTGTACGTACCTAGTTTGGCTAGAATTTCTCATAATCTTCGTTGTTTGCATATGATTTTAGCATTATAATGCTTAAAAAAAAAAAGAAGAAGAAAGATTTTTGTATATGTATTTCCAATAGATTTTATGTATGAACTTAACTTGTATTGGTTTGCATATCACTAGGTGAAACTTGATGATGATGCTTACGAAATTTTAGCTGATACAGAAGAGCTTGCTGTTACAAATAAGTTGGTAATGAACTCAGCTGTATGTATCTAACTTCACAACAACTTTGCTTTCTTCTTGTATATGAATTTTGTACCCTATTGGTTCATTACCTATCGATTTTATGTTTTTTGTAATTTTCTTGTATTGCTCTTTGTATCATTGAGAAGGATGTACACCACCAGTGGCATGCAAAGAGAACTATTGGAAGAGGTAATTCTCAGTTTAAGGAGAAACTGATGGAAATTCTTAGAATGCCTTACAACCAGAAGGAGTATGAGGTACTCTTCCATGAATTTTCTTATCGCAAACCAATGCAACGCCATAGAGACTTGCGTGGCGGGATAAAAGTATATGATGTAGGTCGTCTCGGAAAATCATATCGAGATCACTATTCTGGTAAGTTGGATATGGATTTACTAGCTGCTTTTATTTTTGACTTTTTGATTTATCTTTCTTTGAATGATTGTGGCTGTGATGATAAACATACACATTCTCTAACACATTGTTTGTTGCATTTTAATCAAACAAAATAGGCATAATAATCTTGGTAAATTGCCCAAGATGGAGGCGTAGGATAATTCAAAACACTTTGCCCTCCTAAAAGCGTTTTGGAAGATTACAATGTTTATTTTGTTTCATTAATGTGTGTCATTTTGCAAATTCATTTATTGCTTCACAGAGGGAGTGCATTTTTTACTACATTTTTTGCATGTTATATCACATGATTCCAATTACGATTGCAAATAGGATTGAAGTAGCTGACCCTCCCCCTTTTTGGACACAATTTTCCTCCAAACAGGTTTAGAGGAAATTTCCTCTAACTTATTATGTGGCAACTCAAATCAGCACCCATGAGTATTTTTAATCTCGTGGCCTATTTCATAGTATGTGATTAGAATAATCTTATCAGAATTTAACTTTGTCTGAATTTTTTTCTTTTAATTGCTTGAACATAAACCTAGCCCATCATTTAGTTCTGGGATTAGTGGCCTACCATGTTCCATTTCTCACTTTGTTTACCACATTGATCCCTGATGTAGATAATTCTTTTGTAAAGCTGCTGGTGAGAGTGAGAGTGTGAGACAGCTATCTTTGACTTAATTGCTCTTTTGTCAAGATCCATTAATTTTCCATTATGGTTGTTTAGCTATAGCCTTTATGTAGGTGAGATCTTTTAATGCCTAATGTTGGTTTGGCCATTTTCTAATTCCATTTATTTCATTTCATTGCAGCATTCTTGAAAATTTATGAGAATTATGTCAGATATTGTTTTCATTTTTTCCTTTCTCTGTTTATGATCTTGATCATTGATCCTTGTTATTTTGAATCATTTGATGCAATTCTATCTTTTGTAATTTTAGTGAGGACTGCAATTCCAAGTATGACCAAAGGTCAGAATCTGTATTGCTGAGTGAATCTCATTTTATTCTATTTGCTTTTCTATGATTGCTGAGTGAATCTCAAATTATTCTATTTGCTTTTCTATGTGTTTGTTTCCTTAATTTTTTAATTGTGCCTAATGTTTACAAACTTACATAATGCTTATTTGTGTGGATCTTGATTCAAAGAAATATTTGTACAGTTTGAAATGAAATATACTGTTGAATGTTTTATGAATTGGTTTATGACGTTGCAGATCTTGCTGAAATGATAAATTTAGTACATCATGATCTTCCTAAAGTTTTGAATCTTCTACGTGGATTTTTCTATTGGTTAACGGTGAGAATGTTTAGTTTTTGCAAATTTCTCGTATTTGTTGAATCCTTCTAGATCTTAAGCTGCTAGTTTGATTTGTTTCAGAATAGTTTAAACAACCAAACAGAGATTATCATTTCACATCAATTATTTAGGAATAAATAACATGAACTTGAACTTCATGCCTTGTTAATCTTATTCTTCCATAAAAGTTTGTTTACCCCACCTCAATCCCTCTCATTTCCCCTTTATATTTAGAGGTAGGAGACTGGAGACCAGAAGATTTGATATTAGGATTATGAGCTAATCATGGTATAAAAAGGTTCAAGTAAACTTCTTAACGTTTGATCTTATGGTTTAATGCAAGAATGCATGAAATTGGCTGAAATTTTCAGCATATATACGAATGGAGTAATTAAAATAAGGTAGACTGCTCTATGAAGATAAAATGATAGGTGTGATTATTTTGTATTTGGCTCTAAACTGAAACTCTTCTTTTTTGTCCCAAACGATACCAAAAAGTAAATTGTAGTAGTAATAATAGACTGCTATAAGATTAGCTATGGTCTATGGTGTTGAATGTTGAACTATTGAGAAGAAGCACCATATTCACAAAATTAGTGTAGTTGAAATAAGAATTTCAAAATGGATAAATGGAAAGACAAAGAAACTTAGGATTTGAAATGAGCTTGAGATGGTTTGGTCATGTGCAAAAGAGAGCAAATAATGCACCAATGAGGAAGAGTTGGTTGATTCAAGTAGAGGGAATGAGAAAGATTGAGGAAGACCTAAAATAACATCAATAGTAAAAATGAACATGTCAATTAAGAAGGTGACAATGGGTATTATTTTGGATAGGATAGAATAGCGGAATAGAATACATGTGGCATACCCTACCTAATTTGTCAAGGATTCATAGCCGATCCCAAAGTTTTGGGATGAAAGTTTGGTTGATTTTTCTGCTGCTGTTGTTGTTTGTACTACACATAAAATAGTTTATACTAGTGCAATTCGATTATCTCTTGTACACACTTAGGGTTCGATGATATCAGACAAATTGTGGATTCAATGTAAAGGCTTTGCCCAAAATTGCATTTACATGAAGAAAATTGATATTCATGATTTTGAAGTTTGTAGATAGTAGTACTTTGCTATTGCATTACTCAGATCTTGCAAACCATATTTATAAGTTAATGGTTGGACTCTCTTGGCTCTCCTCATATTGGACCGTGCCCATAAATTGATGATATTCTTCATTTTCTTTTTCTGTTACCTGCTCTTTTATGTTGTACAGTATGCTTTCCATTGTCACCCAAACTTGATCAATTCCAGTGAATACCCTTTTATTTTATTTTTTTTTTGATAAATAACGTAAGAATATTATTATTAATAAAAAGATTGCCAAGCCGAGTACATTGGGGATGTACTATGGGGCACAAATCAAGAAACAAAAGAACAACAGTCAAGAAAAATAGAAAAGGAAGATACCCTTTTATTTTGAGAGCGTTACTTCTATTGAGGATGACAATATTAAATTATGTCCCTCATTAATGATATTGAATTATGCCAATTAGCTGTAACTTAAATGACACCTCATTCCCTTGTAAGATTAAGGTGAAGGATGAGGTTATGGGTTCAAGATTCACTGGATGTGTATACAACTTTCCATTAAAAAAAAAAATGATTGATAATCCAACTCATCAAATCCCTCTAATTAAATTGTGTTTTCACACTTTCTTTCCTCCTTTTGAACCTTTTCTTTTCTCCTTTCTTGGTTGGTTCCTTCCTTTTTTTTTTTTTTGATAAGTAATGAAAAATTGTATTAGGAAAAAAAAAAAAAAAACTAGTACACCAAGAGAGAAGTACAATCAATTCTATAAAAAAAATGGTCAGTTCCTTCTTTAGATCATCTAGATGGCATTTATTCTAGAATCTCTTTCTGTTGGCAACAAAAGATTTTTCCTGATAGAGAACCATGTTTATCACCTAAAGTGGCTAATACACAGGCATCATTTTGATAGAAATTATCACTTCTGATAACAACTAAGCATAATGTGCCTCTCGGTGCCCTAAGTTTGGGGCAGCGATTGGTCCTGTAATAACTGGTTGGGTGGGGATCAAAAGGTAGTTATTTTTTGATTATGCACTAAAGATTCAGCTCCTTATTCAATCCGTTTTATACTTAGTATATGTCGTTTTGTTTCAACTTTTTCATGTTGGTAAGTTCACCTAAAAATATAAATAAGCTAAGAAAAAGTCAATGCGCTGATTGAAACAGCTCCAAACACATTGAAGGCTTGGTGTTCTTTGCTTTAAGCATGCTTCACCTAGAACGTAGCCTGCACCTCACAATTGTTTGTATTACCATTGCACTATTTCCTTCAACCAAATTCAGCCCATTGGAATGATAGTTTTTGAAACAGTCTGATTCATTGAACTTTGTTATTTGTTTTACTTGTTTATCAAAGTGTTAAGGCAAAAGCTATTTCAACTATGTAATTGAAATTCTAAGCAACTTTCAATGTTTCTAGACTCTGTTCTAATTAGTGCGTATCTTTTTATGTCACCTACTGCTGACTAATGCTTATTGATGATATATGTTGTCCCAGAATTTGTCACATCAAGGAGCATTCGAGCCTTGGTTGGATTCTTCATATTTGGATATAGTACCACAAGGCACTGCCTCCGGTTAGATGAGTTCTTCTATAGTGAGTCACAACAAAATTTTACAACATTTCACAACAAGTTGAGTTGTCAGCCCTCCATAAGTCAAAATAAAAGAAAATAATACTACATCTGGACCCACCTCAACTCAAAACAAGGTTGTAAAAATGTTGTGATATTTTGTTGTACCCATAGACTTCTCTCCCAAATAGATAGTGTAACTAATGGACAAGCAAAGATTACTGCAGTTATATCATGTGTGATACATGATTAAGGATTTTGTATTCTCAAAATGTGGCAGATACTTGAGAGACAGAATTGGTTTGGATAGTTGTGAATAATGCATTTAGTTGATCTCTCGTGGGAACATATCAGGTTTGTTTGTTTGTTTTGTTTTGGTTTTGTATATAAATCTTCATATTATATGTCAGAACTTGAAGTATAACTTCTTCTTTTGAATTTTTAGAATTTTAGTCATCTTTGTCATTCGTGTCAGGTTAATTCCCAACCATATTAGCTTATTAGCTTTTCCTGTAACACTAATCCTTATTCTTAGGAGGAAAACGGGATCTCACTTTTCCTAAATTGAGGAAAGAAAATTTGACACAATCTTGAGATGCAGTATAGGCACATATCCAAGTGCTGTTTACTTGCAATTAGTTGAAGTAGATTCATTCATTTAAGAGGTGTTATGTGTTTTCATCTTATGTAAATTTATTATTTAAACAATCCACCAATGTATGAACTGGTGAGTCATCTCTTAAGCTTTGTGTTAAAGATGCTTCTTGGACTAAACACTGTATTTGGTACTACCACACACAAAAAGAAAAAAAAGAAAGTAAAATCTGTATTATTATTATTATTATCAAAGGCTTTTTTTCTTGAGTTAAAAATCTATTTTATTTAATTATCAAATTTTTGTTAACTTTCTCAAAGGTTATTTATTTGTATTTTTTACTTGGACAAGTGCTATCCTTTTGATAGATTTAAGTTAGCTCTACTGATAAAGTTTCTTGCTATTAAATAAGAGATTTGAGGTTTGATCCTTATCTACACTAAAAACCAACAAGTGTCTTGATTTGATAATGAAGTGCAATCATTATAGAGCGGATGCCATATGTTTGAAAAATTATCTTATGTATATATATAAAAAAGAAAGGTTTTATCCTTTTGTATCAAAAAAGTACTTTTTTGACAAATCAAAAATTTTTCCAAACTTATAATAATATGATAATGGAATATAGTTATTATTATTATTATTATTATTATTAATTAATTAATTAATTAATTAATTAATTAAACCAAGTTTTCCATGCATTTGCACAAAAATGCTTTAGTTTACCCTTAACTCTAGAGTTTTTTTCTTAAACAAAATTTTTTTTTTTTCACAATTAATGAAATGACAAGTTGTAAATAGTAGACAATAAAGTGGTGTTAGTGGTGACTGGTGAGCTCAAATAAGAATAAATAACAACTTGGCAACCTAACAATTATGAAATTTATTGCAAAAAATTATTGTGTATGTAGAATTGCTTTTTGTGAAATTAGTTTACATGGAAAACTAATGGAATTTGGCAGCCAATAATGCTTTTCAAGTTTTTTGGTTTGCAAGTTTTTTGGTTTGAAAAGTGAAATTGGGAACTCAATAGGTGAAAAGTGAAAATGGGAAACTCAATTGATTGCACTCATTTTATCATTTTTTTTTTTTTTTTTTTTGGAGATAAATTTGATAGTTATAAGTTATAACAAAGAATTTGAACTCTGAACTTCTCCATAAAAAACACCAAACAAGACTAGTTAAATTACAAAACTCTTGACCATTTCATTTCATTTCATCTATTTTATGAACTCTAGTATTTCAAAGTCGTCTACTAATATAACCATATTAGGTTGGATACAATGCTTTCCCATGAAAAAGCCAAATTGAAACGACCATAGAATGATTAAAAAAAGAAAAAATCATATAGGTTCTCATAGGATTGACTAATTTATACCATATCATTCAAATCAACTCTAAATTAATAGATTAATAGATAAGTATTCGTAGTAAATTATGAGGACAATTGTATACACTTTTAAAATATCCAACTTAAATTTTTTTGGGTACAATTTTTCACGTCACATGTCTCAATCCTATTTGATCTTATTTATCTACACACCAAAAAAAAAATCCAAATATCCTCCACAAATTATTTTGGGCCTGTACAAATATTTCCTATCTTATTACCAAATTGGGCCACAAAAATAAATCATTACCATAAAGCCCAAAAATCACAAATTTTATCCTATTTTACCATTGCTTGGAAAATCCCAAAATGATACTATAACCCCAATACATACATCCCATTTTATCCAAACCCATGCCTAAAGAACCATAACAATATTTATCAAATTTCAAGCTAACTACTTGGCAATATCTATCAAAACTTAAGACGATTACTGTTTGGCAACATTAAAAGCCCAATACAATTACAGCTTGACAACATCAAAGCTTAAGGCTGTTACTACTTGGCAATATCAAAATCCCAAGACGATTATTGCTTGGCAAACCAACATTTTAAAGCCCAAGACTATTACTGCTTGACACAATTATTTCAAATCCCAATATTATATAGCAAATATTATCATATTATTTTAAAAGCTCAAGACTAGTAATGCTTGGTAAATCATAATTATTTCAAAAGCCCAAGACTAACAATACTTGGCAAAATACTATGATTATCAAATATAAATGTTTTACTCAAAGCCCAATACTAATAAACTTTGGCAAATAGAATTATCTAGCAATTATATGATAAGCCTATAGAAATTATAAACCCCTAACACTTATTTACTTCATACCATATTATAAACCCATGAAATTTATCTCAAAAAAACTCATGGTAACTATTTATCTTATGTCACAATATTTATCTCTCTAATATTCAAAAGCCCATGACAACCATATATAAAACGTCCATGGAAAGTTATAATTATTTATCTTAAGCCCATGGAAATTATATTCAATACTCATGACAATTATTTATCTTCAAAACCCATGACAATCATTTATAAAAAGCCCATGGAAAATTATATTATCTCATCATTTATAATATAAAAAAAGAAGAAGAAAGACCCCTCAAATAAACAAAAACTATACGATTTGTGAATGTAAACTAACCATCTAGTAAGCTAAAAGCCATACAATTTCACCAAGAGTCTTGTAGCACAATTCGATATCACATTATAATGTTTCTAATATAGGTATCAGGAATTCAAATCTTCTCACCTTCAATCATTAAATTATTAAAATTAAAAAAGAAAAAACCATATCAATCATTTTCATTGAAAGTTGGAAACTTTTAAGTTTGACAAGATGGTAATGGGCATAGTCTTTGCAGGCGTCAATGCAATTGCAGATGCTTTACAGTGGCAAGCACCATCATCGGTGGTAAACTAATTCATTTAATTTTTACTCATTACTCATATCACAATTCACAACTCACAAGTCACAACTTGTGACTTGGAAACGTTTCGGGTGCTTGCAAGACAAGACCCTCAAGACTCAACTCATGGAGACATGGTGTCCACTGTCTACACATTACAACATAGCCATGATACAAACTTTTGACCATTTTGTAAATCTGAATGGGGCATACATCTCTTATCTATTATCATCACGTTTCTTTCCTTAAACAGAAGGGAATCACTCTCTCTCTTTCCCCAACTTGGTAACACAAATCAGGGAATTTAGCTTCATTTTCTTGCTGAAACTGAAAGCCTTGTGACTATGGACCATGGTTTACAACCATGGCTTCATTATTTTTTGGGAGGTGTAAGTGTATGTAGTGGCAAGCCAAGCACGTTTTGCATGTCCAGCCTTTTTTAGTGGGTCCCGTGCACTATTCACGGGCCCGCAAGTACCTTTTTTTTTTTTTAGAAAAACATTTTTAAAACTATGTCCTATAGTACTATTCACACATTTAAAAATCATTTGTTATGGTGTTTTTAGTAATAAGCGGTATCTAAACAAACCCTAAGTAGACCTTGCAAACCGGTATGCATGAACTGGTAAAAGTAAATCGAATGATAATCCAATGGAAATGGTACCCTTTGTAATGTTCCATGTTTGTTGTTGTTTGAATCTCGCCTTCCCCTTTCCATTATATAAGTATTAAAAAAAAGATAAAATTTGGCTACCAACAATAGGAAGATGATATATCTTCTTATTACGTGCAATGCACAAGACTTATATTAAACCACATTTAAGTTATTGTATATAAACAATTTAAGTGAATCATGTGTAATGCAAATGACAGGAACACATGTCTCATTCCTATTGTTGGTTGTAGTCTTAAGTTACAACAAAGTTTGTAATCAAACTTTGTCATTATAAAAAAAAAAAAAAAAAGGTAAATTAATATAGCTTGTTAAACCTATGACTTTTATTATGTCTATGACAGGTCAGTTAAACTGGTGTAATTCGTATTTTTAGTTTTTTACACATATAAATAAAAGTAAATAAAACAAACAATAAATTTGCATATCCTTTTTTATTCATTTCAATACAAATAAGATAATGAAGAAAGAAAGGAATTTATTTATTTATTTAAATAATACCTCAATTTTAAAGTATCATAGTTCACTTGTCTAATAATTTTGCCAAAAATAAATAAATAAAAGAAAATTCAGATCCCATTTACCAAATTTCAACCTTAGGTGCACTTGATAATTCATTAAGATAGTGAATTTTGTTTCATGAATCCGATCTTGATATTAGTGGTAGCAGTACTAGTAGTACAACAAGTTTTGGGTCCCACCCAAAAAAATCTGAGCTTAGTAGAAAGGGTTGTGGTTCAAGGAAGTTAATTGGTACTTCATAGTTCAAACACAATACTCAAGTTCAAGGAAGTTGAAAACACATCATTTTTGGGACATTTTCAAAATTAATTATGGAGTGATTCCAAGAGAATAAGCCGGCAAGTCATAGCATTGGAAAGCTTCATGTCTTAAATTTCAAACTAAGCGATCACGAAGAGCCCTAATTGCAACTCAACTAATTCTTTTAGGGGAATAATACAAATGTGGCTAGTGCTTATTGAAGTCGAGATAAATGGTATCAAAACTAGGTTGGAAATTTATAAACTCAAGGATAATATAACCAACTTGGGCCTTGATGAGGACGTTGAGAGCTTAAATAGAGAAGATTGTTATACTCCAAATTATATGGAGTGGATTGGATGAATGTGTGTTGTGTGATTGTGTGTTTAGTCCCAAATCAGATGCTTATTGTGTCAATCTTAACATTAGAAACAATTAGGAAAAGATGTAATTATAAATTGACTAGTTATTTTAAAGTATAACACATATATAACTAGCCCTTTCTAACCTATCATAAAATAGATCACAAGTAATTTTTACTATACTCTAAACATGGTCCCAATTCTAATTCCTCCTTTTTCCCCACCTAGGCCCCATCCTGAGCTCTATATACTAGTGCCAGTTAATCCGAGAAAAGTAACAAATTGACTTCAGTGGTCTGTAACGTGTTTGGGATAATACCTACATATTTATCAGGCTTGTTTCTTCCTAGATTTCAAGCATATTATACTACCCAATTGTCAGCAAGGAGCCTAGTATGGTTGGAAAATTAACTGATCAAACTACCACCATTGTTTCGTGTTTCTTTGGGCTCTTATCATTATGATGCTTTCAAAACCACTAATAAATCGCATTCAGCTGAGCAAGTTTCACCCCACAATCATGGTGCCTGCCAAACTTGACCAACCATTAATTATTACTAAAGAAATTGGATCTTTTGCGCTGACTGAAAACAAGAATGGGATCCATAATGGAGCCGTATACACAATCAGGTGAAGTGGGACAACAAGGCTAAGATCTTATTAGTGACTTAACTAAACCAAAGTTGCTATTGTTCTTGAAATCAACTGTATTAGAACTCAATATTTATAGGTCCAATTCATGCCCTCTAAAGCACTGCCACTAGATTCCAACACAAACCACTCTTTCATAGATAGACTTACAAACTTTCTAATGGAAGTAGAGGCTCCAGGGCATGAAATATTTGAAGTGAATTTCACTGAAAAAAGTATTATCAAAGCTGTGAACCCCTTGCCAGGGCCTCATATCCTCAAACTCTCAAACCTTGATCTTCTTTCAGGCCGCTTTCCTGTAACATACTTTTACTTCTACCACAAACCTCTTGTCAGTAACCTTACACCGATTGTTGACATTCTCAAGAACTCCCTTGCTGAAACTCTCAATTACTACTACCCCTTTGCTGGCCGCATCGTTCAGAACCTGAATACTTGTGAGCCTGAAATCATATGTGACAATAATGGCGCGCTACTTGTAGAAGCTCAAGCCAATATCCGTTTGAAGGAATTAAATTTTTACAACCTTAATCAACTTTTGCAGGGGAAGTTGGTTAAACTCAGCCCTGACTTCCCCCTGCAAGTCCAAGTAACACATTACACTTGTGGAGGCATTTCAATAACATTCACCTTTGACCATGCACTAGGTGATGCGAGTGCCTTTGGAAATTTTCTTGTCTCTTGGTCCGAAATCACTCAAAAGAAGCAAATGTCATGCATACCAGATCACCGGAGAAATCTTCGTGCACGTTTTCCTCCTAGTTATCATCCTTCCTTGGACCAAACTTTTGTCAAGTGCACCATAGAAGAGATAATAAATATGCCAACAACCAAAATCCGGCTTAAGCGCCTTTATCATATTGATGCAGCAAGCATTGAGAAGCTACAAAAACTTGCATCTGCTAATGGTAATAAGAGAACAAAGATTGAGGCTTTCTCAGCTTATGTTTGGAAGGTTATGATTAATGCAATTGATCAATCCCATTCAAAGTGCAAGATGGGTTGGTTAGTTGATGGACGTGCTAGAATGTGTGGAGATGAGAATTCCATGTCAAACTACATAGGCAATGTCTTGTCTGTGACTTTTGCAGAGGCAAGTCTCATAGAACTAAAGCAAGATTCTATCTCGGATATTGCCAATAATGTTCATGAGGCAATTTCAAAGGCTACTACTCAGGATCATTTCCTGGATTTGATAGATTGGATAGAGTGCCACAGGCCTGGTTTAATGCTATCAAGAATTGTGTTAGGCCAAGGCGGACCAGCCTTGGTTTTGTCATCAGGAAGAAGGTTTCCAGTTGCTGAAGTTGATTTTGGATTTGGTAGTCCAGTGCTAGGAACAGTCTGCTCCACTATAGAAAGGATTGGAGTTGCTTACCTGAACCAAAGGCAAAGTGCTAGGGGTGATGGCTCATGGACTATATCAGCTATCTTATGGCCGGAATTGGCAGCTGCTTTGGAGTCTGATTCGATTTTTCAGCCCATGTCTGCAAATCATCTTCAACTTTAGTGTTATGGCATGTCTTTCTTCACTGTTATAACTTTTTATATGTTTTATATGTACGAATTGGACTTCCATTATTGCACAATTTCGCTCGAGATTCGTTTAAGTGAGATTCTTAGATTAAATATTGTTGTGTCAACTTCAAATGACCATGTCTCACTCATCTCCGATCTAAGTTGAATCAAATTTATGTCCGTTTTAAAGCCCTATATGTCAGATTTACAGTGAAACATGTTTCACTTAGAAATTAATTATAGCACAAAAGATATGGGAAAAGGTTCATCAACTCCTTATTTTTGAACAAATCAAAACCTTTTGGGGAAAAAAAAAACATTCTTCCCCTATAAAAATACATAATGATTTCAAAATAACCGAAGGAGGAAAAACTTCGGGAGAAAAAACCCATAGAAACATAATGCCATTTAAGGACAATGATAGAATACTTTTATTTATTTATTTATGTAGGCAATGATAGAATACTAATATTCTCTATAACGTTATATGCAATTTTGACACTATATGATCAATTGTACACATTTATGTAAACAGTAGACACTTCAAGAAATAATTATTTGAGACCATGCATTATAGCTTTTATTAATGCTATATATAACAATTGAAGCCTTGCATTTAATTTTACAGAACTCCTATTACACCATGTCATCAGCCGCTTGAGTATTATAATTTGTATGTATGAACTTTACACCAGATGAATGAATGTTCTAATTTTTTTTTTTTTTTTTTTTTTTTTTTTTTTTTTTTTTTTTGTGATTTGTGACTCATCATTGTAATTTATATGCAAAAGAATTGTAACATATTTAGCATTATTTTTTTAATATATAAATTTTACTTTATAAGGTACGTGAACGTTTGGATCCCACGTCCAGCATCCACGTTTTGCGTTTTACCTTTTTTTTTTTTACCAGTGCCTCTTGCACTGTTCATGGGACATGAACAATGCATTAAGGCAAATGAATAGTAACCAGAATTTTTTTTTTTTTTGTTTTCAATTTTTTTTTTTAGTAAAATAAGTTATATCCAAACGCACAATATGACAATGAAAAGTTTGAGTTTTTTTGTTTAATCAGAGAAGTTTGAGGTTGAATTCAATTGAAACCACGTGAGTACATGGCTAAACTAATTTTAATTCAAATATAAATATATCTAAGGTGGTGCTTGGTTTCGGCTTAAAAAGCCAGCTTTTTTTGTTACTATTCATGGGTCCTCTAGTACTATTTCAACTACCATTTAACTTTATTTACAATACTTTCAGTAAAAATATTTCAGTTTCAACTAAATAAACTGTTTCCAAACGAACTCTAATTGTCATTTATTATCATCTATACTACTATTTAAGAGGCTTTCCTTATTTGGATTTCTTAATTTTATGCCTAAAATACCCTCCTCCTCATCATCATTATTATTACTAGCCTCATCACACGCGCTTCGCGCATGCGATGAGGCTTTTTTTAATTTTATTTTAATGGTCCTATTTAGTATTTTGTTGCAAAATAAAAATTTGTGTTTTTATTTTATATATATAATTTTTATTTTAAGGATCTAATTTATAAGTGAATAAAGCAATTTGAGTATTAATAGGAGAATTTTCAAAAAAAAAAAAAAATTAACAGGAGAATGACCCTATTTTTTAGGCAATGTTTTAGTGGGAGTTAGAATTATATTTTTACAAGATTTTCCTTTAGTTTTTTCTTTACTTAAACATAGGAGTGTATGGGGCATTTATAAACACAAAAAAAAAGAATCCAAACACAGGAATTATCTTAAATAATAGTATAGATATAGATTATTATTTTAGGGTGTGTTTTATTTTCCCAAAAATAAAAAAATAGTATTAATACTAAAATAAATTTTTTTGAAAATGGGTGTAATTTTGAAAATGGATACCGGTACTACAGTGAACTTGCATCTAACATTATTACTATGTTAATTTCTTAAATAGTTTGGAAGCGGTGCTCATTAATGAATTTGTTAGCAAAATGGTGATATTTTGCAAAAACAAATCCAAGGTATAAGTGTATAACCCCTGAACAGAACCGAAGGCCTGAAGTCGAGATTCCGCTTGGCTTTTAGCTCGCTGTTGGCCGCCACCTCCCTACAAGTAATCTGCCGTCTCCTACAACTTCCAACAACAAGTAAGATTTCTCTCTCTCTCTCTCTCTCTCTCCTGATTCTGAGTTTTATTGGTGGGTTCATGTTCATGTTGCTCTATTCTAGTCTAGTCTATACATCAATCTTCTTTGCTGTTTACTTTTTTTTTCTTTAAGTTTTCTATGATGGGTCTGATTTGTACTTAGTCATATGTTTTGTTTAACACCCAATATTATTTATTTTCCAAATATTTACATTTTTATTGGTTTTTGATGTTGGTAGTGTTAATGATGTTACTCAATAACTTGTACATTTAAGGTTTTGCAAATAGGAATTGTTATTATAATCTTTGTTTTCTGGTCTTGGAATTTTAGTCAATTTCTATTGATGCTTGGCATATGAGATATGTATAATTGACCCTAATATTGCTTGCCCTTTTGTTTTTCATAAAAAAAATCTAATTAAAAAAAAAAAAGAGGTAGATAAACTATACCTTGTTAATAGTAAATGTTTGAATGAACATATTTAAGCCATTATGGCATTATGCATGTATTAAGTTGGAAAGGATTAAAGTGTAAGTGTGTGTGTGTGTGTGTGTGTTTCCCCACTTGAAATAATTCAAAGGGGAATAAATTGTGGAGCCATTAGCCACAGAAAACCCAGATGAGACAAAGAAATCGACGGTGGAGGAAGTTGGGGGCAAGGCCAAAGGCGAGTTGTTGCAATGGGTTCCCAGGAAAATCAAAGCCTTTAAGATATCTGTGGGTGCTTCTCTGGAGGGTCTTGAGGAGCAGGTTACTGGCCTGTTCTTATTAGCCATTGAGGCAAGGAAAAAACAAAAGATGTTAGAAGAGAGTGCTCATAAGAAATTGTCAAAGAGTGAAGGGGAATCCGGAATTGAAGAATTTTCTGAGTTCTTGGAATTGTGAGAATGGCTCAGTCAAGACAAGCAGTAGTGTTAGTAGAGAAAGGGCCTTAGTCGTGCATCAGTGAATATTTGAATAATTTTTTGAAATGTTTGGGGGTTGAATGATAACGACAAATGGCTTCGGTCAGGAATATGATCACGTCATGGAGGGCAGATATTGTTTTCTTGCAATAAACAAAAATGATTTGAATCAACAATTTAATAGAAGTGTGATTCGGAGTTTACGGGGCTGCTAGCATTTGGACTGGTTATTTTTAGGGTCTCTTGGTTCTTCTGGTGGTGTCTTAGTGATGTTGGATAGAATGGTAGTAGACAAAATGGAGGAGGTTATAGGTCGTCTTTCTGTCTCCTATAAGTTCAAGAATGTGGGTGACAAGTTTGAGTGGGCAGTTACTGGGGAATATGGGACTAATTCATGAGGGAAATTTGCATAGTAGAAAAATATTTGAATTGTTGTACTAATTCAATAATTTGTGCTGGATTGTGGTTCAATATTTATTTCTTTTTATTTTATTTATATTTTCTATCATGGGTCTGATTTGTACTTGGTCATAAGTTTTTTAAAATCCCAATATTTTTTTTGCAGTTTCCTTTTTGTTGAAACTTTTAATTCTAATTGTTAAGACTTATAATATCATAATCATGTTGCCAATGAGGTTGTGGGTTCAGGTCTCATTGAATGTGTGTGTGTGTTAATATAAGTGTTATTGTCAAGCTACTCATACAGTAATGTAGATAGTATAGATGCTTAGTTTTTATTATTGAGGGTTTTGGTATTCACAATTCAATTCTATTTTTCAGTTTTTGGTAACAAGATCACATTCCTAGAGACAAGGTCATAAGATGGCTCGCAATGAGGAGAAAGCACAGTCTATGCTGAACAGGTATGTTGCCCACGAAGCTGAACAGAAAAAGAAGCCAAAAGAGCGTCGGCCCTTCCTTGCCTCTGAATGTCGTGACCTTGCTGAGGCTGACAAGTGGCGCCAGCAGATCATGCGTGAGATTGGTCGCAAAGTTGCTGAAATTCAAAATGAAGGGCTTGGAGAGCATCGCCTCCGTGACCTCAATGACGAGATCAATAAACTCATCCGGGAAAAATCCCATTGGGAACGGCGCATTGTTGAGCTCGGTGGGCCCAATTATGCCAAACATGCCCCTAAAATGACTGATTTAGAAGGAAACATAGTGGATGTTCCTAATCCTAGTGGGCGTGGGCCAGGATACCGGTACTTTGGTGCTGCAAAGAAGTTGCCGGGAGTGAGAGAGCTGTTTGAGAAGCCTCCAGAATTACGAAAAAGGAGGACTCGATATGATATATATAAGAGGATTGATGCGAGTTATTATGGGTATAGGGATGAAGAGGATGGGGTTTTGGAGAGGGTGGAGGGGCCTGCGGAGGAGAAGATGAGGGCAGAGGTGTTGGAGGAGTGGAATAGAGTGGAGGAGGTGAGGAGGGAGGCAAAGAAGGCAGTTAAGAGTGGGGAGGTGGTGAGCATGGTAAAGGAGGTGTTGTTTGAGGGGATGGAGGAGGAAGTGGAGGAGGAGGAGAGGAAGGAAAGGGAGAAGCTAGAGAAGGAGGAGATGGAAAGGGAGGGGAGGAGGGAGTTTGTGGTTCATGTGCCATTGCCGGATGACAAGGAAATAGAGAGGATGGTTTTGGAGAAAAAGAAGAGGGAGCTGTTGAGTAAGTATGTGAGTGAGGGTTTGTTGGAGGAACAGACTGAGGCTAAGGCTATGCTTAATATTCAGCGGTAGATGTGTATGACTTGGAAACTTTTTGCTTCTAGAATTAGAGTGGAGGAAAACTGTTCAGGTAATAGATTGAATTAAGTGCTGTATTATCTAATTAATTAAAGATGATATCAAGTCATCATGCTTCAACATTTACGTTGTTATTCATTTTTGATGTTGGTAATTTTAACAATGGTATGCGATAACTTGTACATTTATGGGTTTGCAAATAGGAATTGATATTTTTATCTTTATTTTTCGCTCTAGGGTTTTAGTCAATTTCTAATGATGCTTGGGTTGTGAGATCCTATTGACCCTAATATGGATATGATAATGGAAGTGATCCCTTCTTAACTCTAATGTAGCTTTAATTATATTGCTTACTCTTCGATGAATAAACTATACCATTTTAATAGGAAATATTTTTTTTTTTTTTTTGATAAGTAAGAAAATTATATTAAAAGAACCTCATGAAAACATAAGGCCAACCAAAGAACAGAGAGGGACACAAACAAAGAGAAAGCAAAAGAAAAAACAAAAACACCAACGGAGCAAACAAAAACTAATTACAAAGAAGAGAACTAAGGAACATAGGGATAGAATCACTAGAGGTGAGTCCCCAAGCCCTAGACCAATCAAAGAGAGAGCCACTAAAATAAGCGAGCAATTGGTCATCGGATTTGTCCCTATCCTCAAAAGTACGCCAGTTTCGCTCCCTCCAAATACACCACATTAGGCACAGCGGAGCAAGGTTCCAAACTCTAGAGGAGTGCTTTCCAAACCAGTTCCACCAACCGAAGAGCGTATCTGCTATCGTTCTTGGTAGAACCCAAGAGATCCCAAAAGATCTAAAAACCAGGCTTCATAACTGAGAGGTTTTTCCACAGTGAAGCAACAAATGGTTCACCGTCTCCCCATTGCAGCGGCACATAATGCACCAATCAACAAAATTGAAGCCTCTACACCGTAGATTATCCCCTGTGAGAATCTTTTCCCAAGTTGCAGACCAAACAAAAAAAGAGACATGCGTGGGAGCCTTAACCTTCCAAATACCTTTCCAAGGAAAGATAATAGGAAGGGGGCCTCGAAGCTTATCATAGAAAGAGCGGACGTTAAAATCCCCCTTCTTTGACAACTTCCAAATCATACGGTCGCCATGCTCAGAATGAGGTAAATTAGAACCCAAAGTGTGAAGGAACTCAACCACAACACCCGCCTCCCAATCATTTGGATTTCTAAGTAATGGAACCTTCCAACTTCTCCGAGACTCAGTCCCCAGCCGTTCGAGAGACGAGGCTACCGATGCCTCTCTGCTAATGGCTAACCCGTACACAACCGGAAAGGAAAGGTGGAGAGGTAATTCCCCACACCACTGGTCCGTCCAAAACCTCACCCTATTTCCCACCCCAACCTTAAACCGGATGTGCTAGCTGAAAACCTCCCAACCTTTACGGATACTTCTCCATAGGCCACACCCATGAACACCCCTACCAAGCTTGGAAGACCAACCCCCCCATTCTTCCCCAAACTTCAGAGCCACCACCCTCCGCCAAAGACGAGTCTCCTCTACCCCAAACCGCCACAACCATTTCCCTAGCAAAGCTTTATTAAAAGTAGTTAGCTTCCTTATGCCCAAACCACCGTTAACCTTAGGGGTACACACCTTATCCCACCCCACCAAATGAACCTTCGACTCCCCCCACAAGAAGTCCCTTTGAATCTTCTCAATCTTGTTAGCAACATGCGAAGGAATGGTAAAGAGGGATAAAAAGTAGGTAGGAAGGCTAGAAAGAGTGCTCTTAAGCAGCGTCAATCTGCCGCCCTTAGACAAGAACAACTTCTTCCATCCGGCTAATCTCCTTTGAATGTTCTCCAAAATAGGATTCCAAATAGAAGGCGATTTATGAGAAGCCCCCAACGGCATCCCGAGATAGGTCATAGGCAAAGACCCAATCCGATAGCCCAGGATCTCAGCCAAGACATGAGCATTATCGACCTCCCCTATAGTAACCAACTCGCTCTTCGAGACATTAACCTTCAAACCTGTCACAGCCTGGAAGCAAAGGAGAAGCATCCGCACGTGAAGGATCTGATCTACATCCGCATCACAAAATAGAATTGTGTCATCCGCAAACAGAAGATGCGAGACACTTTCCCCTACACCTCGACTACCAACAGCTTGAAAACCCCTGATTAAGCCAGCTTCTTCAACCCTTTTCAACATCCTACTGAAAACCTCCATCATAACCAAAAACAACAATGGAGAAAGCGGATCCCCTTGTCTTAGACCCCTCGAGCTCCCAAAAAAATCAGCAGGTGTCCCGTTAATCAAAATGGAGAACTGGACGGTTGAAATACAAGTGCGGATCCATCTGCACCACTTCTCCCCAAATCCCATTCTCTTCAAAAGATCTAGAAGAGCCTCCCAATTCACGTGATCATAGGAAATATTTGAATGAACGTATTTATAGTCTTATGAAATTGTTGTCCTTGTATTCCTGTTTTCTAATGACAGTTACATTTATACCAGTTTGAGTCCATCTGACTTATACAGAAGGGCATAATTAAAATTATGCCATGTGTTCTATTAAAAATTGATGTTCTGGATTAAAAAATGCATGCATTGGCAAGATGATACTCTCTGTTGTCACAAATTACCTGGCTTCATATCTGGTTCTTGTGGTGTGTGGAGGCTGAAGCAGTGGTGTGACATGAGTTCTAGCGGAGGTGATTGGTTCCATAAAGAAGTATTAGCTGCTGATTGTGATTTTGAGCTAAGAATTTGGTTTTGATGTTTGTAGCAGTGTTTGTGATGGAATAGGGTAAAAGTTCTATTTTATTTTTCCCACTTGAAATAATTCAAGGTGAGTAAAGTTAAAGAAAAGCAAAAATACTTACCAAGTGGAACAGTTATCTAGAATTTTTATTGGAAAATAAGATTAAGAGTTAATCTCTGTTGCTTGGTATCATGTTGTTTTGTATTGTGCGTGAATATGAAAAATGTAAATTAACAATATTAGTATTAAATAACAGTCCAACTTGGCAACTTTAATGTTTTTTTTTTTGTGGAATTGACTGAAAGATGTCATTGTCATTATAGCTTTTCTGCTATTAATAAGAGTTATTCTAGCTTTGATCTTCTGTTGTCCTAGATATCATACGGTGGCATGGTATGTGGTTCTTAAAATTGCAATCTGAATAGTAGGATTGTCTGGTCCTATTACCCTTGAATATTGGACCCAGGGTTGCAATTACAAGTGTTATATGGTTGTTTTTGTTTGTTGCTTTATGATTGAAAGGACCATTTTTTGTCAGTTCTTTATGAGCCAGATAATTGTAGTGAGTAGTTTTAGATATGGATACAGAAGCTTGCACTTTTCAACTATAATGCCTTCTTTCTGTTTCTTATGAGCTTTTTTTAATCTTATACTTTTGTCACTAACACTACTTCGTTTTAATGTACACACTTAACACTTTCAGATTTGCTTATATGACCTTAGACATTGCTTATATAAGATAGGGAGGGGAGATTGCATTAGATTGCCAACCAATTATACCTTTTATCCTTCATGCTTACAACAGTTGGAGGTGACAGAAGCTGTAGTGTAGGTGAGGACCACCTTGGATGTGGTAGAAATGATCTTTATGTTGTGACGTAAGTATTTAACATATTAAGAGGTGATTTTGGGTTCGAGTCCCATGAGGCGTGCATTCTTTAACAATTCAATTAGGAAAGTAAGAAATTTGTGCTTTTACTCAGTTCAAAGGGCGGTGAGCTCTAACTCAATGGCGCCTTCTTTGTTATTATTATCTGCTATGATGTTAACTTGCTTTCTGCATGAGTAAGATCAATATAATTAACAGTGCAATGTGTGTTACTACTAGTATAGGATTGGGTAAAGTTAGGTGCAGTACATTAAGGTTGCCCAATTGAATTCAAATGCTTGGTTGTTTTGAATTTAGTTGTCCTGGGGCAAGATAACACTAGTTGTGTTTTATTGGTCAATCAATGCGACCAAGTGTTTGAATTTAATTGGGAACCTAATGTATTGAACCTAAAGTACTATACCTAACTTTAACCTCTAGGATTGGCTTAGATTCAAGTTGGTATATGGCATTGAATGCAAAAAGAGTCATTTTTGCTGTTGCTTTGAAAGTTCAAATAGAAGATATATATCAGCTATTAGTTTTAGAAGTGTTCAACTTTATTCATGCTTTGAAAGCCTGCCATTTTTTACTGGATGCCCTTTGTTTCAGCAATCTATAAACTCAGGATTTGACTTACCTTTAGTACTTTTTCAAGTAGAGGTTTCTTTTTGTTTTAAATACACAATGACAAGTGACAGTAGGTTTTATTCTCTACATTTTATTTAGTTAATGGATGATATGACTGTTTCTCATCAAAACAAAAGCAAATTCCAGTTAAAAAAGTACTTGAGATAAGCCAAACTCATAAACCCATTATATATATATATGTATAGAATTGAGTTCAAGTTACACTTGGTGTAACTTTAAGTAATGTTACATCACTCAATATTTTTAATTAAATGTGAATATTGACAAATCCATTGTTAGATTACATTATCTTCATATATTCTCCATACTTGCAAAATTTCAAGGTGATTAAAAATTAATAGTCATGTCATCAATCAATTGTTAAAATTTAAGTTTTTGTAATTTAAAATAATGCATAAAAAATGAGTTTATGGATCAAATGGTAAATAACATCTGACTGATATGAAAATTAGCATGCATGTTAAGAACATATAGAATATGTAATTTAACGATTAGATTTTCAAAATATTAATTCAATAATACGTTATTGGGTGGTATAAGATTGCTTCAAGTTACACCAAGTGTAACTTGAACTTAACTCATATACACACACAAGCAAAAGGATTTATGCTGTGCTGATATTACCTCAAAGAAAGATGATGTAGCATGAAACTTAGCAGTCAGTGTCTTAACATTTTTCTTTTACTCTTATGAGTTTTGAACATGACTTTTACTTGGTCTTATTAAGCAAGAAGTAATTAATTTATGTTCAAACTTATATGAGATTGTGCACAATCCTCAATTACCCCCAAAGTTTTTTTACCCCCACTTTCCTTTCCTCTGTCAACTTTTTTATTTTATTTTATCTTCTCATGAATTTCGACTTCATTATAGCAATAAAAATTTTCCAATCCTTATTGTCTACCCCTACATGAACTCTGAAGATCTTTCTAAAGACCTACCCCTACATGATGGCCTGGTGGCACCACAGCCTCAGCACAAGCTTGATCCTGATCGTGGTTTCACCTATTTACCTATATTGCCACAAATGCTATCTTGCATATCAAAAGAAAATTTGCATAGTTGATGGTAAAATACCGCACTCTACAGATTTGTTGGAGAGTTTGGCTTACCTCCACTACTTTTTTTAACTAGACATATCCTTTGGTTTTAAATATATAATAGCAAGTGGTAGTGAATTTTATTCTCCACTTTTTATTTAGTTAGTGGGTGATATGACAGTCTCTCATTAAAACAAAAGGAGATTTATTTTAAAAAAATATTGTAGGTAAGTTAAACCCTTTGTTGGAATCTCTCAATAAAGCATTACCTTCTGAACAATCAACCATATATATATATATGTGTGTGTGTGTGTGTGTGTAATGTTTGTATATATTTATGTATGAACATATTTATTTATTTATATGTTTATGAACATATAATTTAAAAACCATATATTTTATAAGCCCAAGTATTTGCTTAAGTACATTAACCAAATCGATTAATTTAAATAACATGTTTTTTCTTATAAAATTTTTTTTTTATAACATTATTTTAACATTTTTAATTAATTTTACTGTATTGATTGAAACATCAATATAAGCCAAACCACTTTTTTTTTTTTTTTGGTTACAAGTTGATATTTTATCCAATTTATTCCAGAGAAGTACTGATAACAATTTAATGGTCGGTACAATACATACCATAAATACAGGCGATTCCAATATAATATTGACTGCCTTGCCATAGATTCCTAATATGTTGATGTGATTTTTTTTTTCTTGCTTAAGTATAATTGGTTTGTTTTCTCTTATCAAAACAAACTTACAGAGGTGTTTGAATCCTTGGAGAAAGTTTACCCTACTTGTGAGGTTTGGAATGTTATCAAAAGCTTGATGTTAATTACACCAAAAGCAAATGAAGCTATAAAGCATTAAAGATGAGTTTAAAAAGTCTATTCTAAGTGGGATAAGTGTTCAGATCATTTCACATATATCTAGTATCATTTTAATATTTTACGACAAATCACTTATGGTGCTGTTGGCCGAGAGTTGGTTGAATCTGCTGGCTCGTTTACCCTCTACTTTATAGAAGAGGTTATTAAACTTTTCCTTAAAGATTGCATGGAGAGCTGTGTTAACAGGGTTAGGGTTTTATTTTATCTTTTTATTTATTTTTCATTATAATTGATATGGCAATATTTTTTAAAAGTCATAACCCTATCTATAGTCTTAATTATAGGATTATATCTCATTGCGTATATGTTTATTCGCAATGAGATGCGTTAGCCTTTATGTCTCTATGTAATGTAGGTTCAATAGGTTCTTGAGTGGATGTTTTTCAGTAGTCACGAAGGCAGTAAATGATTGGCAGACATGCTTTTATATTCTAGAATATACATAAAAATATTTATACAGAAATTGATGTTTCTATCACAAGTATTCTTTTCTCAACCTGGATGGGAGAAAGTAAAATAGTCAATACCATACTAAAAGTTGTTTTGATTTTGGCTGAGGAATGAAATATTTTGGTACAAGTTAATATTGGGTTATGTCATGTATGTATATATGATGTATGTATGTATATGTTTATACATACATACATATATATATATATATATATATATGTGTGTGTGTGTGTGTGTTTAGGTGTAAACATAAAATTTAAATCCACATATTTTATGAGCCCAAATATTAGCTTAAGTACATTAACTCAATGTATTAGCTCAAATAACATGTTTTATAACTCTTTTTTATTTTTAACTTTTTAATTATGTTTTTTTTTATCAAATAAAACATTAATACCATCTAAAAAAACTTAAAAAAAATTCAAATACAACAAATATAGATTGGTCTTTTATTTGATATATTTTAGGGGTACTCGCTGCCATTGTATCGTATTGACTACTCTTAGAGAAAGGTTGGTGTTGGAATAAAAATAAGAAATATTATATAAATATTCTTATTATTTACATAAAACAAATTTACCAATGAGAGGTAGCGAAGTTGATACACGAACTAGGTCACTTTCTTGAGGTGATAGACGTTGTGTAAGAAATAATCTACTGTAATAAATAAATATTTTTGTATTATATCTCAAAGATACAACAAGCCCGACCACCTAACTATATACCCTTACTAGTCTATACTACTTGTATAAGTTGTATGGTAAAAAACTTTCAAATACACACACACATGAAAGGATTAAAAATATGATTATCTTTTGGACTTGTAGGCATGTATATATAGGCTAAGGAACCCATAACATTTAAAAATGTTTTTAATGAGTTTGAATCCTCAAAACATTGACATCATCCATTAGGTGTGAGAGAGTGGTGGTGTTAGGTTGTGGGCAATGGTGCTGAGTTTGTTTAGGTGTTTATTTAGGTGTGGGTCTTTCTATTGGTGGTGGTTGTTGGCTTTTCTGGGTTGTGGGTGGTGGTGGTTGGATTTGTTTAGGTTTGATTAGTTTGGGTTTGGCATTGGATTTGGTTTGGCTGATTTGGGTTGGTGCAGAGATGGAGCAATTAGGAGAAGAAAAATGGTTTGATTTGGGTTTTGAGAAGAAGAAAAGTTGAATTGGGGAAAGAAGAGAGAGAGGCTTTTAGAGAGAGAGAGAGAGAGTGTGTGTGTGTGTGAAATGAACGAATGAAAAATGGTTGTTTATATTATATTATTTTAATGGGTTTGTTATTTCTATTTATTAAGAGAATTCTGAGAGTTAGTTATTACATTTTTTACTTCCAAAAATATTCCTAATATAATTAACTTATATTTATTCCTAAAACATAAGAAATGAGATTTAAACCGTAAATTGACAAAAATTAAAAACAAGAAACCTACAAAGTAAAAACTCCCCACTAGATAGTAGATACTAGATTTTTTTTTGAGAATACTAAATATTTTTAATACACACAAACAGGGAGAGGGGGCGAATGTCTTAAAGAAACTTATAGTGGTGTATATCCAAAAGGGCCTAACTAAATACAAAATTCCTACCCAATGTTTATCACCAAAAGAAAAATTAAAAAAAAAAAAAAAAAAAAACCATGTTCCTATTAAAACAATATACTATCTAGCATCACATAAAAAGAATAAAAATAAAAATACTCATGCAAAAACCAATTACCTTCTTGTAAAAACTTCCTCCTTTCATTTGTTCTTCTCTTCAGAGGCAACTCTAGAAATTTTTCTCAGGATGTTCCTTAAGAAACATTAATTATACATTCTAATAAAAAAAGGAATTCATATATTGACAACAACAACAATAAACACGCAAATACATAAATTTTACAATTGTCTTTTACAAGTTTTCATATTTTGAAATCGTTACATGATAGTCTCATTATCAATGCTACAAGCTACATCTCTTTCATTGTACACAACCAAGCAATCATTCATCTACTGAATGTAGAACAAATTATGGAGCAAAATTTAATTTTATTAGCATAAAAAAATTGAGGGTGTCCCCAAATTTTTTTTGAAGGGTAGACAAATAAAAAATTTTAAATTATTATTATTATTATTATTATTATTATTATTTATATATATATATATATATATTTTTTTTAAAGGTTAGGGTGGTCCTAGGACCACCTTGGCCTTAAGGTGGCGTCGCCCCTGCTTCTCTTCCCCTTCCTAACATTGTGGAATTGTGGAATGAATAAGGAAAAATTCTAATAACATTAAATCTCTCAAATTGCAAACCCAAAATACTCCTTCAGTTTTTTCTTCATTCTATAATCCTATTGCTAACCGGCACTATCTTCTTCTACACTCCTGTTTCATATATTGAATTCTTCTTAATAATTAGGTGTTTTCCTGTCAAAATTGGTAAGTTTATGAACAAAATTTATATACTACTTTCTCAATTGAATTATATTATGTATCATACTTTATCAACTACATATATTGTGAATTGGTAACTTTATGACCTTTTGTGATGCTTGAACTATATAAAAGGTGTTATAGAAAATCTAGTTATGAATGAAAAATTATGACACTAAACCCAAAAAAAAAAAAAAAAGCCTCATTGAATGCACAAAGCGCGTATGATGAGACTATTATTATTTTAATGTACTAAATGTTAATAAAATAGAAGATATGATGTATGATGTATTGTAAAATTGTGTGTTAAAAATATATAAAGTAGATTTTAGAGTGTTAAAATGACATTTAACTTTCCACAGCTAATGCTAGTGCTCTTACCAGTAATTTTGGTTTTCTATTGTTTTGACTATTTTATCTAGTAATGTGATTGTTAAAAGAATGGAGATGGGAGATTCCAACCCTATCAAATAAAATAATAGGTAGGCTATAAATATTAGTGAAATACAGAATTAAAGCTGGTGTGCTGTAGCCTATAAACGCTTCTATTTAAACTATCAACATATATATAGAAGAAGTGTAAGTGTATATGGGGGAGGGAGCCTGGTCCATGCATGTGTTAGGACCTGGTTGCGCTGGATAGGTTGTAGGAATGGTAGAGGGTTTGGTTCCGCGAATGAGTTGCTCGAGTCCATTGATGCTAAGTTAGGGTGCTTTTCTATCATATTTCTAACCTCAAACTTTTAGAGAGAATTCTTTTTCCTTTTTTTTTAAAAATTATTTATTTATAAAGGAGTTTTAGAAAATTATGATCATTATTATTATTATTTATAAATAGGAGTGTTTTGATTTGAGCAAAGCTTTACGCAATGCAAACATGTGACTAATTTTGAATGTATGTCTGAATTGTGTTGGATTCGATGATGTACAACATTGTGATACCCAGACCCATTTGGGCCTTGGATTCTGACTCAACAGTGTGGCCCATGACACCAACCCCTTTCTACCTAAGGCCCAAGCCCAAGCCCAAGCCTAAAATAGCTACAAGCCCAGGTCTCACACTGCCTCAAAGCTCAATGAGTAAATAACCTTAATTAGCACACACCTAGCATCGCCACTTAGGCCTTGCTCGGTGAACCACCTCCCGAGCAAGAAGACAATTGCTCGGGGGGTGTTGTCTTTCGGATGCCCAATAATGCCTTGGGAATTATCGCTGCCGAGCATCTATACCAAAGTGGGAACCAGTTCCAATGCCACTCCTACCACACCACACTCCCAACTAAACAACCACTTTGAGTTAACGACATTGGACCTCCTTTCCACTAACCACAAGAGTAATCATAATTCCCCACTAACTCTAGACTATAAATATGATAAGCAGAGGAAGAAAGAGGGGTGGGACAAATGAGAGAAGAAATTGGGAAGAGGGTGAACTAGAAAATACAAGAGAGAGCAGAAGTGATAAAGAGGGTGACAGTGAGAAGCAAGTCTGTTGGGTCTTAGTCCCAAGAACAACCCAAAGTAGGAAAAAGTAGATTGTGAGCCCAAGTGAGGCCCAACCCCCATAGCCTCATTTCTAGTGTGCACAGATGCACTGGAACATTGAATGCAAATCAAATCCTACCAAACTTACTCTTTAATTAGTTGAGCTAACCCGCTCTTGGAGATGTGTAGCTTGTCTGTCATTAGTTGTTTTTTCTCTTGTTTCTATTTTTTAATAACTCACCCAATCTTAAATAACATAGGCATTCTTTTAGAAAATTTAAATTACTTCTCAAAATTATGTTTTGTTAGCATACGACCTATAGGCTTAATTTTTATAGATACAATAGTATTTTAAACTTATAACTTCTGCTTTATAATGATTGAATACGACTTATAGCTTTAAGGGGTTAAAAAAATTTTGGTTTCCATCTTATGCTATATGACATAAATAAATAATACTAAAATAATGTTAAATAAATAATACTAAAATAGTAGAGGTGCTACATGGAGGATCCTGCATCATTGATGAAGAAGAGACAACTTATCTTTGTCCACATAGCCATATCTTGTCTTCGCCTAGGTTTGATGGAAAGGCCCAAAAATATGGTCCATGCATTGCCCCGTCCCCGTTTGTATTACTAGAGAAGAGCTTCCTAGAAATTGGGACTGATGTGAAATGGAATATAAGGAATATTTTCCTATCGCTTTTCCCTGAGCTTAGGAATTGGGAGTTTATTACATAAATTTAAGAATGATACATCAAAATGGTTTGTCGATTGGAATCTTTGGATTCCTCTCCCAGCCAGTTGAAATCTTTAGTCTATTTGTCCAAATATGCTTCCAAATGTTTCTATTCTATCATTTAGTTAATTAATATAAACATATCGAAAGTGTGCATTATGACATTTCTTGAAACTAAAAATGGTAGAAATGATCACCTTTGACATCTATGTTTGAAATGGATGCATTCAGAGTTTCAGACAGTTATACTTAGCAAGCTTCCACCAATTTTTAGGTGTTTGACAGTAGAGATGGTTGAGTTCAACCAAAGCAATCTTGGGCCATGTAGTGGAATTAGAATGGGAGGCCATAACAAGGATTTTGGAGATGCAATACACTAGGACTTGGTTTGGGTCCAATACATCTAGGGGTGTTTGGTTTGCCGTGATATTACATTACATCGTAATATTATATTATTGTAATTTTACGTTAATATAATTTAAATACAAGAATGTAATATTATATAGTTTAGGAAGGTAATGAGATTAAAATGATATGATATATTTTGTAATTTTAGATTATGATAAAAAAAATAATAATAAAAAAAAAAACCAAAAACCTTAATTTCACACCATTGTAATGTGCATCATATCAATGACACATCACAATGAACCAAACGTCCTCCCAATGCATTGAACAAGTTAAAATGATGACACAAGGTCAAAAGTGCACCAAAGATTAGGCTGTGTTTCTTGATTTTTTAAGGATTAAAGATTAGAATTGGGTGGTCAAAGAGACTCTGGTAGTATTATGTCACTCAAGAAGATGTAAATCTATTTGCACAAGATAAAGCTCACGCAGTTGTTAGTCACCTCTCGATGCATTGAGCACGTTAAAATGATGACACGCGGTCAAAAGTACGCCAAAGATTGGACTTTGTTTATTTATTTTTTAAGGATTAAAGATTAGAATTGGGTGGTCAGAGAGACTCTAGTAGTATTGTCACTCAAGAAGACATAAATCTATTTGCGCAAGATAAAGCTCATGCAGTTGTTATTCACCTCTCATTTCCGACTACAACGACACCTAGAAAATTTTCAAGTTTGGACCAACATTATTAACTCAAGACAAAGAAAGGAGATGCTTCGTTGAAGTTCGTTTCTTTTTCAAAAGATTATCTTCTTCTTAATATATATATATATTTTAAATTTACATCCCTAATACGATTTCTATAATTCATAATGGTCACAAATTCTTGTTACAATCCCCCCAACCCCACCCCACCCAAAATTTCTTTGCATATTAGACAATGTAGGGTCATTTTGGATTGGGGGGAATTAGAGTAGAATTGACCCAAAAAGTGCTAAAGTATCGAATACAATGTTAACTGTTCTGGATTTTTATTTATTTATTTAAAAGATAGGTAAATAGTGGTATAGACACTCAATTTTGTAACCTACATTTAATCTCAAATGCCAGCAAAAATTATTCACATAAAAGAAAGCTTGAAGACTTAGCGATCAAAACAATATGTCATGAGCTTCAATCAAAATTGCTAGATTGAAAGTTATAGCCAAATCAAATTTCAATTGATAAGATACTCCACATGATTAAGCCTAATCAATTATAATTATGAACAATTAATTATGATTAGTTCCATGAGGACTTAATTTCAATTAATGACGTGTCATAATTGTATTCGAATTAAATTCAAAATTATCATGAGTGTGCACACATTGGATTAAGTTAGAATGTGATAATGTTGAGGATATTTAATATGTTTTAGATAATTGTTAAAATTGTCCTTAAAAAATATTAAATTTGAATTCGTATTACAACTCATAATTGAAAAAAAAATTACGTCTGAGTTCAAAATTTCAAAATGAAGAGGGACTCAACATCCAAGTGTTGATCGAAACTTGGATGAACACTCCAACTACTGATTGGTAGTGGCAATTTTCAAGTGCTGATCAGCACTTGTATAATATAACTTCAAAATTTTGATTTTTGACACTCATTTTTCCCTCCAATTTTAGTTCCACTTGAAATTTAAAATCAAATCCTAGCCAATCCATTTAAGGAGGGCTCCATGCTTATCACAAGGCTTCAAAATTCAAGGCACCCCAGTCCCCTAGAGCTCTAGAGGGAAACAACTGAGAATGATTATTGTGCAACTTGTGATCCTTCATTTGGTTTTGCGATCAAGTCTTTCAATACTTCCCCTCTAAAATTCTTGTGAAATTTTCCCCCCTTTTATTTAATTTTATGTAGCTATTATTTTTAGTTTCATTGTTTGCATGATTATCTTATTGTGTTTGATTGAATGAGCATATTTTGTTATGAATTATAATGTTGTATGATAGGATTTAAGCATGCTGTTTTTGTCTTCTTCTTCTTTTTCTTTTTTTAATGAAATGATCATATGATTTTTCACATGTTCTTGAAGTAATCTATTTCTTCATGTGGAATTCTTGAAATAATCACATGCTAGATCTTAAATTCTCGTTGATAACATGCCATCACATGTTTTTTAAATTCTTTGACATGTTAACATGCTAGATCCTTAATTCTTATCAATGCATGTATATTTTTAATTCTCATCAATCACATGCAATTATATGTTTCTCTCTCAAATGCAAGGATGTTCACATGTTAGTTAGCTCTATATATATGTGTAATATATAATCACATTTTTTCAGTTTGGTCAGATAATAGGCTCTCTCATATGTTCAAATGCTTTAATCATTCAATTCATACATCTTTATGAATGATATGCTGTTAATCTTTATGACAAGATGATTGCTTATGTGCATGACATGAAATTGGCCACCATAGTCTACAATGGTTTACCGGATAAAATGAGTGTCTAACACCATTCCACAGTGCAAACACGTCCATAAGCTATAGTGTCGACTAACACTCCAAACAAGATTCAAAGTGCCAATCAACTCTAACTTGGAATTGAAGTGATGATCAAGAAACAGGAGCTCATAATTGGCACTTTAGCATCATAAGCCCAAATTTGACTATTTTTCTTAGTTTTTGGATTTGCACTTTTAGCTTATCATCTTAAAAGGATAAATATATGAAGTTATGAACTTCATAACTCTAAAATAACGGAGTCCCAATAGGTTTCGAAGTTCCATAAATAGTAGCAAAAATAAGTTGAATAGTAAAATAAGTTGGCAAAAATAATTTTTGCCAAGCGGACACTAAATAAAACTAGACTCAACATAAAAGGGGAACCAAGAGTAGTATGAGCTGAAAACTCAAAAGAGAAAACCTAGAAATTAAGCAACACCATTTTTCTAAACATATCCACCAAATGAAGGATTAGAAACCTATCTATCCTTCATCTAAAAAGTACATGATCTATATGTTATTAACATGCACATCAAATTTCATACTAATCTATTAGGAACCCATGAGTAGAACTCACCCTCACTTTATCGATACTGATTGAATGGTAGCCTTTTCTCTTTTGGCGGCTTTACTCACCTATCAGTTATTTTAATCTAGTCTTAAGGTCGTCCCTCCGGGATCTGACTCAATACCAAATGTTAGGAACCCATGGGTAAAACTCACCCTTGAAAACTAGCTTGCAAGGGAAGGGTGCCCAAGAGCTTATATACACATGTTTATGCTTACACTTAAGCAATGTGGGACACTTGGATCATAACATAATCAAATGTTATTTACCATTTGATCCATAACTCATCTTTTATGCACAATTTTAAATACAAAAGCTTGATAACATAGTTATTGATCTCAAATTATCTTGAAAATTTGCAAGCATGTAGAGTATAAAAAGAAAATCCAATCTAACGATGGATTTGTTAAAATTCGCATCAAATAATATATATATATACACACATATATATAGACACACACATACACAACCTATTGTAACTTTTTATAACTGTTATTACACGACCTAATAAATTTTTTTTTTGTTTTTTTTTTCCACCTAATAAGTTTTTAATAGATTAATATCTTGAAAGTCCCACATTTAGATTATATGTTTTATATGGTTTAATACACATGCCAAATTTTTGTGTCAATTAGATGTTATTTACTATTTTATCTATAAAATATTAAAATTTTATTTACTATTTGATCTATAAAATCATCTTTTATACATAATTTTTTAAGATAAAAAATTTATAAAATTTTATAGATGAAGTACCTATTAATTTTTTATTATCTTGAAATTTGCAAGTATGAAAGATATACTGAGAATATAATGCAACAATAAAATTTTCAAGATATACAACCATGGATGCATAGTTGTCCAAATGTGAATCGTTTCATGAATTGAATTTTTTTATTTTTTTGTATCATGTAACGAAAGATACACAAACCCTTTAAAAAAATTATATATTTACATATACATAATGATATACTCATTATAAATAGGGAATATATTCAACTATAATGACTAATTTCATCATCACTTGTGTAATAATATTTAACAAACTAACCAAATAAATCAAATTAACATGTGTTTATAATATACATATTCAAATTAATTATACTTAAAAGTGATAATACATTATAGATGACCAAAAATAATAATTCCTTTTCATCATGTTGATTATCTTGCCTAATCAACACTATCTAAGTCAATGTTATTATCATGTTCATTATTTGGAATTATAGGGGAATTGATGAGAATTGTAAAGAAATTGACTTAATTCGAGGTAGTCACATTCCATAAAGAAATATTAAGAGAGAAAGAGAGAGAAAAAAATGCACTAATCAATGTGTTAAATGAGCTACATGTGCTCAAATCCTAACTAATTAGTTTTAATCTCAACCAACTAGCTAACTACCTAACTAAAGGGATTGCAACAATTATTTCATATTCCTAACAATTAGCTATTACTTACTCAACTACTTAGATAGTGAAAGGTAACTGAGTTACGTATAAACTTAGCTATGTCATCGACAAAGAAAACTTTCCTATGGTTTCCAATCTCTTAGTTTTGGACAGAAAATCCTTAACAGATGTCACTTTTTTCTTCCCAAGATAGTTCAATAGTCTCCATAAAAAAATAAAAATAAAAAGGGAGAAAATGGGCAAATGTCCATTTCAAAAAAACAATCCAGCATTTTGCCCCACTTCCCAAACTAATTAGGGAAATGCCCCTCTTTTAAAACTCGATTTTCTCAAAATCGAGTTATTAAAAAAAAAAAATTATGGAGCTCTATAGTGGCGTTTTAAGGAGCCTATAGTGACGTTTTAAAGACCTATAGTGGGGTTTTTTTAACTCAATTTCCCTAAAGTCGAGTTACATGTAATTTTTTTTTTTTTTTTTTTTTTTTGCCTATAACTCGACTTTATGGAGATCGAGTTAAAAAATGCTACTATAAGTCCTTAAAACGTCACTATAAGTCCTTAAGACGTCACTATAGGCTCTTTAAAAACGCCACTATAGGGCTTAACTCGATTTTGAGAAAATCAAGTTTCAAAAGAGGGGCATTTCCCTAATTAGTTTGGGAAGTGAGGCAAAATGCTGGATTGTTTTTTTGAAAGGGGCAAAAGCCAATTTTTTTCCCAAAAAAAAAGATAGTTCGGTAGTTCCTACTATGTAATAAAAATCAACCATTTTGTTTATCTCCTCTCTTCCCCCCTCCCATGCTATTTAATGTGTCTGATCCTTTTTTTTTTTTTTTTTTTTATATCTCATCTCTTTCTCTATCTCAACTCTAAACAAAGTTTCTTACCCATTTCTAGACCAACATCAAGATGCTAGCACCAATTTTTTTTTCTTCACATTTTTTGAAGAATTAATCGTAGCCATCACCCAACCATATGGGCAGATGTGCTATGTTCACCACAAATTATAAATACTTACAATCAACACTGTATTTCTAGATTAATATTAGCTTCTAAATTTGACATATTAGTACATCCCACTGTCCAATTACTCCATTAATAATTTAGTTTTGATACTATTTTGAAAAGTAGGACCAACAGGCTTCTATCAAGTCAATATATAATCGCTCCTTAATTTTCTTTAAAAAAAAAAAAGTACCCTCCTTAATTTCAAATTACTAAACAAAATAGGAAAAAAAAAAGTTTTGATAAGATTGCATGGAAAATAAGAAATCTTCATAGATGTCCAATCAAACTTGACTATGAAGGATTCGAGGAAAAATGGGCATTTGCCCCTAATTTACAAATTATACAACAAATGCCATTGTTTTAAAATTATTTAGCAAAATGTCCCTGTTTTTGAAACTCGACATTAATAATGTCGAGTTCTATGTATATTTTGTCACTTAAATTTTTTTGAAAATTTAAGTGGAGCTTAACATTGCTAATGTCGAGTTCTACTTAAAAATATACATAGAACTCAATTTTAAGGATATTGAGTTTTACACAGAACTCAATTTTGTGAAAATCGAGTTTCAATAATAGGGGCATTTTGCTAAATAGTTTCAAAACAGTGGCATTTTGCTGCATAGTTTGTAAATTTTGGACAAATGCCCATTTTCCCCAAAGGATTTGCCATATATAATATGAGATAGTAATCCTACTCTAACCTAATTTAAGTATATATGTGTGTAAAGTTTTCTTTTTTGGAGGCTTGAATCTAGGCCCTTTCCCCTCTCACCGTACAAGCACTTGGGAGAAAATGGCTAAATACTCTTTATTTTTGAAGTATATAGCAAAACAACCTTCATTTCAAAGTGTATATATATATATATATATATATATATTAAAATACCCTTGTTTGGGAACTTGATATTGTTAATGTCGAATTCTGCTTGAAACTCGATCAACATTTGTAATTTCGAGTTCTATGCAAACTTTTCAATATATATATATATATATATATATATATTTGAGTGACAAAATTTGTATAGAAATCAATGTTGCTAATGTTGAATTCCACTTGGAACTCAACATCAGTAATATTGAGTACCAAATACAAATGTAATTTGTTAGATACTTTGAAAAATTAGCTATTTGGCTATATAGTTTAAAAATAAAAGGTAAATAGTCATTTTTCTTCAAGAACTTCTACTTGTAAAGTAACCATTATATTAAGGGTGCGCGGTGGTATCTTTTATTGAGATTGCATAGAAAATGAGAAATCTTTATAGATGTCCAATTGAACTTGACTCTGGAGAATTTACATAAATAATCTTTTGTTAAGATTGCATAGAAAAAGAGATTCCTAATTACTAAACTAATAAGAAATTTAGATTTCAAATTTTAAGAAGTTTAATGCCTAAAAGAGAATAATCTCGAGAATATAAAGAATTGTGTTGCAAATAATTATATAATATCTAACTTATGTTAATAATAGTTATAGAAAGGACGGTTAAGAGGTTATAGGAAGCTTAAAACAAAAAACAAAAACAAAAAAACTATTACTAATTTACTATAAAAGAATTTGCATATTAACTAAATTAACCGGCATGTCTTTCATCCATGGGAACCTCACACCATTAGCAATAATATTTTTTTATTGAGCCTTTTTTCAAGATCATTTGTGTGGATTTTATGGGTGCCGTCTCTACTCCAACTGTGAAAGGGACTTGTTTCTCCTCTATTTGCGAAAGGGCTTTAAGTACACATACCCCATTGTAGCTCTAATTGCGTAATGAACCTTGATAACCTTGTTACTTTTTTGCCTCACACCACCATGGACACTCGTTAAGTAGTTAATATAACATATAGAAATACATTTAACTCAAAATGTCTAAACTCAATGGTTATGTATAAATTATATTATATTAACCACTCATTATTCTCATCATTATTCAGTGTGAGATTTTACTCATACATATATACCCAACAATAATAAATATCATATGTGCTAAAGATAATTTTTATTATTATTAATTTTTTATTTAAAAGTTGACGCATTAATTATAAAGTTTATACAGTAATATTTGTTGCATTTATAGCATTACTTTGAAAGGAAGAATTTTTTTAGTAGAAGATGTAAGAGAGGAAATGGTTATGGAATGAATTTTAAGAACTTTACTTTATATTGATAGAATATATATAAGTGTGCTATCTATGAGCTTTAAGAGCATTCACATCAAGGATTATATAAATGCTAAAATATTATTTTGACAAATAAAGCACTAAAATGTGGCTCACAAAAAAGGTGTTATAGCTATAAAAAATAAATAACAACTTAACTACGGTAAGCTGTTATCTTTGATAGCTTATTATAAGTTATAACACAAAGTTAAAAATAAAAACTAACTTTTTTATTTAACATCTCTCCTCATTTGATTAAAAAACTATTTTCTTCCCCAACGGTTATCTTTCCCAACTCTCTCTCTTCCTCCCCAACGTGGCAACGTCTCTCAGACCTCTCACTTTCTCCTTTTCCTCTCTTTTGTTCTCTCTCTCTCTGATTTTCTCTCCTCTCTCACTCTCTTGGTTGTGTTGTGGGTGGTGGTTCCGTTTGTGGGTCTCACTGTTGATGGGTTTGGGTGTAGTTTTCTGGGTTCACGATGTGGGTTTGAAAGGTGGGTGGTGGATGGTGGGTGGTAGGTGGTGGCTTGGATTTCGGTGGTTACAGTTTTGCTGTAGGTTTCGATTTCGGTGGTATCAGTTTTGCTATGGGTTGGGTTTCAGTGGTTACTGATTTGCTATGGGTTTCGATGTCGGTGGTTTGGGTTTTCCAGTGGGTTGGGGTTCGATGGTTACGATTTTGCTTTGGGTTTCGATTTTAGTGGTTTTGGTTTTGTTGTGGGTTTCCATTTCGGTGGTTTCGGTTTTCCAGTGGGTTGGGTTTTGGTGGTTTCGGTTTTGCAGTAGGTGGTGGCTTGGGTTTTGGTTTTTCAGTGGATAAGAAGGTGGAGGGTGGCGGTGGCGTGAGTGGTGGGAGGAGAAAGATACACAGATAATGAGAGGGGAAAAGATGCAGATGGTGAATAAAAAAGAATTAAAAAATAATGAAGAAATGATATTTTAATGAATTGTTAAAAAATATAAAATCTTTGACCTTAAATGTATTATAAGGTGGAGTATTAAAATAAATAGAGTAATGTTTTGAATTGTAAAATATTTTTTGCGTAAATGTATTTTTAATCCTTATATTTTGACTTTTTCCTATTTTAGTCTCTATATTTTGTTTTTATTACTTTTAGTTTCTAAACTAATTAATGCGAGACATTTAAGTACTTGAATCACAATTCTGTCACCAAACTAACAGGAAAGGGAAACTGACGGATCAATAAAATAATAATAAAATTTGTAACCTTCTTATTTTTTTAAAAAGAAAAGAAAAGAATTAAATTAATATTGTTTCTCTTTTTTGGGGGAAAACATGAATGATGTGTTTGGTAGCTCTATTCAAACTCACATTTTCACATTTTAAACAATATTACACATATTTCCACACACATTTTCACCCACATGTATTTCAAAAAACTACAAATAACATTACTCAAACTACTCCATCAAACACCTTCGAAAAATCTAGAACATGTGTTCTTCTCTATTAATCATGTTCTTCATTTTCTTCCCAGCAAACCTTGCCTAGAAATTTAAAAAATCAATATTTTTTTTTTCTCTTTTCTTGTATTTCCTTAGCAACGAAACCCATAAAATTAGTCAGATTTACAAACACAAAGACATGCCCACAGATTTACAAAATACAAAGGCGTTCAACAATTACCGTGTCATTCCCTTTCAAAAAAAAATTACTTTGTCATTCTTTCATAGTCCCATTACAAACACAAAGACCTAATTCAAAATACCTTCAACAATCCCAAAGTCCTTACACGCCTTAATCCAAATTTACAGACCTAAGCAAACCCAAATGACAAAAACCCAATCTAATTGTCTAGATCGAAGATAGAGAAATGGGATAGATCTGAGTATGTTTAGATCAAGGAGAGAGAACTAGGATGACTATGGTTGGCCATGAAGGCTCGGGTTGGAGGAGAGATGGTGAGAGAGAGAGAAAGAAGATTCTAGAGAAGATGAGGAAAAACAGCTGCGTATAACAACAACAACAGCTGGTCGGTAGGTTTGCTGGGTTGAGAAGAAAGAGATTGTAGATCTGGGTTTGCTTACCCAAACGAAAATCTCTAAAGATCTCTTTCTCAGACCAAAATCTTCCTCTCTCTTTCATCTTTCTAAAGCTCTAAAGCTCTAAAGTCTTTCTCTCAGATCGTGGATTTGGAAAAATCTCTAAAGCTCTCTCTCGGATCAATGGTTGTGAAATGGTGGTTGGTCTGGTGGTCGGTGGGGGTGGATCATTGGATGGGTTTGACATTGATGTGGATTGCAGTGGTTTGATGGACTGATCGGTGACAGTGGTGGTGACTGGTGGTCTGATCTGTTCATGTGGGTTTCAGATTGCAGGAGTAGTTGGTTGGTTGGTGGTTGGGTTTGTTGTTGGTTTGGGCTTCAGATTGCAAGGTATTTTCTAGGAGTGGTTTCGTTGACTTGGTAGTGGATGATTTGATTCGATGGTGGTGCTTTGTTGGTTGCTAGGTTTTTATTCTTTTGCTTGGGTTTGATCTTCATGTTCTTTGATTCGATGGTGGTGATTTGGGTTTTTTTTTTTTTTTTTTGCCAAGAAAATTTATGGGCTTGAAGGCTAAGGTTTGCTTTACTGGGGATATGGGTTTGGGGTTTGGTTAGGATTTGGGTTTAGAATTTGTTTTTTGCTGGAGATTGATTCTAGGGAAGAACACTAGGGAAGAACACAAAGAACATGAACATGTTCTTCTAAAAAAAATAATGAAAAGAAAAAAAAAAGACAAGAAAGACATTTAATTAATTAAATTTGTTTTGATGTGTTTGGTTATAAAGAAAGTACAAGAAATGAAAAGAAAATGATAAGAAAATAAGGATTAATTTGGTAAGAATATGAATCATATACAGGGAAGAACATAAAGAACATGAATATGTTCTTCTGGAAAAAAAAAAAAAAAAAAAAAAAAGATTGGAATAAAAAAAATTCATTTTAATTAAAAGAAAGTAAAATTTTTGTTTGAAAGAAAATAATTTTTTTTGTTTGTTTTTTTATTTTTTTAATTAAAATTGAGTAATTAATTTTTTTTTTAATTTTGGCATTTAAAAAATGTAAAATAAATTTTTTAATAATATTTTAATGCCAACGTCAGCCACGTCAGATTTTCCTGTTAGTTGGTTGACGGAATGGTGCTTCAAGGATTTAAATGTCCTGCGTTAATTGGTTTAAGAACTAAAGTGGTAAAAATAAAATGTATGGACTAAAAAAGAAAAAAGTGAAAATGTAAGGACTAAAAGTGCATTTACGCCTATATTTTTTAGAATTTTTGATGAAATATATATATATATATATATAATTTTCACTAATTAATGAATAGAATCACCAATTAATATATTATTATTGTGGGGGGCCAAGACTTGAGCTTTTGTGTTGGGCTTAAAGCCCTATTCACTAACAATAACGGGTCCGAGGAGGAGAAAGCATTGGGAAAAGCCCCATAATAGGTGGTAGTGCAGAAAAATGTTGAAAGGCACTGGTCCGAGAGGGTCGGATTCCTTGGACCTGACAAATGTCTGACAGGTCAACTTCATCTTGACTTATGTAATCTTCCAGGAGATTCCAGTAATGAAGATAGACTTCCGATATACAAAGAAGGGATAAGAATACGGAAATATCTAAGGGAAAAGCTGCTACCACTGCATTAAATGCATTACAGCAGCTTTTCTGGCCGCATTAATGTGAAGAAAACCTCTGAACAGTACTTTCAACTACTACCGCCCACAGAAAACCAGAAAAACTGCTCAGTAAGAGATATACTTTAGTACAAGGTTGGATGATAGACAAGTGGACGATGGACATGGATCGGAGGGGACTATATAATGAAGAAAAACCTCCATAAAGGGGAGATTGAAAGAGATTAAAGAGAGAGATTGAATAAGATTTATTGTAGCACTGGGAAGAACAAACCATCTGAAATAGCCAATCCATCTAAAAACTTACTCCTCGGACTTGAATTCAGCCTCTGGTTATGTGTCTATTCCTCCTCGGACAGATTTAAAACCCCGATTAACTGTTAGAAAACTCATTACCAGCCCAGTTCTTTCACCCACTCTCTTACAAATTTTATTGCATTGGGCTTATTGAGCCCATATCCTATTCCTTTTGGGTTTGGGTTACAATTTGTGACCTTACAATTGGCACTGTCTGTGGGAAGAATTAGTGCTTGTAAGGATTATAACGGTTATGGCGGGTTCAGGACCACACCAGACTAGCCCACCCCATGCAGAATCAGCTAACATTCATCAGCAAGGCGAGCTCCATAACCTTGAGCATGGAAATCATATGGATAACCAGCAGGAGGGCAGCTCGCAGACGCACCATGCCGGTGGAAGTGGTTATCGACGAAGGAGTCATTTGGTGCATGAGCAAGCTGATGAAAAGGATTTGCAACAAGAAATTGATGATCTAAAAAAGAAACTTCGTCGTGCACAACAAAAACAAACCCCTTCTAGCTCTGATGTTTCTTCCAATGACGATGGAGATGCCAGTTACAGAAAACGCTCAGAAACTCCACCTAGTGAATCCTATTCCTATGAGGTAGAACATTCTCGCAAGAGGAGGCGAAGAAGTCCATCTGGGAGGGGGGTAGGAACTAATGTCATGAAGAAAACTCTGAGTCAAATTTCTAAGTCCCCCTTTACTCGGGGAATAGAAAAGGCAAAACTCCCCAGGCATTTTCATCAACCCACGTTCACCATGTATAACAGACGTACAAATCCTGTGGAGCACGTAAGCCAATTCAAACAAAAGATGGCGGTCCATTCTCAGGACGAGGCCTTGCTGTGCAGAGTGTTTCCCTCCAGCTTAGGACCGATGCCGATGAGATGGTTTGATGGGTTAAGAACGAATTCCATCAATTCTTTCAAGAAGCTTACCCAATCATTCTGCTCCCAGTTTATTACGTGCAGTAGGGTTCCTCAGCCCTTAGACTTTCTGCTGTCTATGACAATGAGGGAAGGGGAATCTGTGAAGGCATATGCTGAAAGGTATTGGGAGATGTTCTATGAGATTGATGGCGATTTTGATGAGGTCGCTATTAGAACTTTCAAGGTCGGCCTCCCATCTGAACATGGTTTGAGAAAATCCCTGACAGGTAAACCTGTCACCAGTTTGCGACAGCTAATGGATAGAGTGGACAAATATAAAAGGATAGAAGACGATCAACAACAGGGAAAAGGGAAAGCTAAGGTTGTCCCTCAAGAAAGAAGAGATTTTAGGTCGGACAGATACAACAATAACCGGCCGAGAAGGGATTATTCAGAGCAACTAGGGTCAAATAACAATCAAGTGGTAGGGGCTATATTCCGAGAACCAGTGCATCAAGTATTAGAAAAAATCAAGAATGAGTCATTCTTCAAATGGCCCAATAAGATGATGGGAAATCCCGAAAAACGAAACCGAAACCTCTACTGTCAATACCATCGGGATCATGGCCATACAACAGAGGATTGCAGGAGTTTATGGGATCACTTGAATCAACTTGCCCGAGAAGGAAAACTGAAGCAGCTGTTGCACCATTCTAGTGGGCTCGGTGGACAGACCACTTCTCGGTCTGAAAGAGAAACTCCTTTAGGACCTCCTCTGGGAACCATCAATGTTATTTTTTCAGCGCCTGGCAAAACAGGATCATGCCCGTCTAGAGTAATGTCTGTGGCTCGCCTGCCTTCTGAGGACACTAGTCGCGAGCCGAAGAGAGCTAGACTAGAACGGCCCCTGGTCATGGGGTTCTCGAACGAGGACAAGATTGGAACTATTCAGCCTCATGATGATGCCTTAGTGATCACCCTCCGAATTGGAGGCTATGATGTGAAGAGAGTGATGGTAGATCAAGGTAGTGCGGCCGAGATAATGTATCCTGACCTTTACAAGGGGCTGAGTTTAAGAGCTGAAGATCTAACGCCTTACAGATCTGTCTGCTCTGCATAATCCCTTCTCGGCCTGTTATTGTTGTATTTGTCCGACCTAAAATCTTTTCTTTCTTGAGGAACAACCTTAGCATTCCTTTTTCCCTGTTGTTGATCGTCTTCTATCCTTTTATACTTGTCCACTCTATCCATTAGCTGTCGCAAACTGGTGACAGATTTACCTGTCAAGGATTTTCTCAAACCATATTCGGATGGGAGGCCGACCTTGAAAATTCTAATAGCTACTTCATCAAAGTCACCATCAATCTCATTGAACATCTCCCAATACCTCTCAGCATATGCCTTCACTGATTCTCCTTCCCTCATTGTCATAGACAGCAGAGAGTCTAAGGGCTGAAGGACCCTGCTACATATAATAAATTAGGAACATAATGATTGGGTAAGCTTCTTGAAAGAACTGATGGAATTCGTCCTTAACCCATCAAACCACCTCATCGGCATCGGTCTTAAGCTGGAGGGAAACACTCTGCACAGCAAGGCTTCGTCCTGAGAATGAACTGTCATCTTCTGTTTGAACTGGTTTACGTGCTCCACAGGATCGATTCGTCCGTTATACATAGTGAACGTGGGTTGATGGAAACGTCTGGGGAGTTTTGCCTTTTCTATTCCCCGAGTAAAAGGAGACATAGAAATTTGGCTCAGAGCCTTCTTCATGACATTAGTTCCTACCCCCCTCCCAGATGGACTCCTTCGCCTCCTCTTGCGAGAACATTCTTCCTCATAGGAATAGGATTCACTAGGTGGGGTTTCTGAGCGTTCTTTGTAACTGGCATCTCCATCATCATTGGAAGAAACATCAGAGCTAGAAGGGGTTTGTTTTTATTGTGCACAGCGAAGTTTCTTATTTAGATCATCAATTTCTCATTGCAAATCCTTTTCGTCAGCTTGCTTATGTACCAAATGACTCTTTCGTCGATAACCACTTCCACCGGCATGAAGCGTCTGTGAGCTGCCCTCCTGCTGGTTATCCATATGATTTTCGTGCTCAAGGTTATGGAGCTCGCCTTGCTGATGAACGTTAGTTGATTTTGCATGGGGTGGACTGATCTGGTGTGGTCTTGAACCTGCCATAACCGTTATAAACCTTACTAGCACTAATTCTTCCCACAGACAGCGCCAATTGTAAGGTCACAAATTGTAGCCCAAACCCAAAAGGAATATGAAATGGGCCCAATAAGCCCAATATAATAAATTTGTAAGAGAGTGGGTGAAAGAACTGGGCTGATAATGAGTTTTCTAACAGTTAATTAGGGTTCTAAACCTGTTCGAGGAGGAATACGCACATAATCTGAGGTTGAATTTAAGTCTGAGGAGTAAGTTTTTGAATGGATAGGTTATTTCAGATGGTATGTTCTTTCTAGTGCTACAGTAAATCTTCTCCGATCTCTCTCTTTAATGTTTTTCGATCCACCTCTTATGGAGGTCTTTCCCCATTATATAGTCCCCTATGATCCATTTCCATCATCCACTTGTCCATCATCCAGCCTTGTACTCCAGTATATATCCTGTTGAGCATACTTTTCTAGTTTTCTGTGGGCGGTAGTAGTTGAAAGTACTGTTCAGAGGTCTTCTCCACATTAATGCAGCCAGGAAAGCTGTTGTAGTGCATTTAATGCGGTGGTAGCAACTTTTCCCTTAGATATTTCCGTGTTCTTATCCCTTCCCTGCACATCTGAAGTTTATCTTCACTGCTGGAGCTTATTGGAAGGTTACCCAAGTTAAGACGAAATTCACTTTACTGACATTCGTCAGGTCCGAGGGGATGACCCTCTCGGACTAATGCCTTTGAAAATCTATCTGCTCTATCACCTACTATGGGGCCTTTCCTAATGCTTTCTCCTCATCGGACGCGTTATTGTTAGTGAATGGGGCTTTAAGCCCAACGCAAAAGCTCAAGTTTTGGCCCCCACAATAGCCCCTCAAAATTTTAATTTTTCCCTTTCATCTGAGGAGAAAAAATATAATTTTGACGTGTATACACAATTACATTTAAGACCATAAAGATATTCAAACCCAGGCACGTGGAAGGGTCATTTCTGTCACCTCACAAGGGTTTCTGACGCTTTGGAACTCGTAAAGCGTTATTAAATACTTTGGGCTGCATTACGCTCCAGACATCCTACGGTGGAGTTTTAATCCAATGGTCCAGATTTTTCCTTCAATATTTAGGCGGGATAACGTCCCCTTCATTTTCGGTTTCTACTATAAAGGCTTCTGAACGCCATTTCTCTCTCTTTTCATCATAGTTTGCAATTTCAGAGCGCTCACACCTCTACACTCCTTACTCATCAGACTACTCATCATATCTTCATAAAAGAGACTTCAAAGATCCTTAAGAGATACGAAGATCAGTTCGCATCCTAATCTACGTAAGTTCTGTTCTCCAAACTTCCTTTATCTCTTTGGCTAACCTCCTTGGCTCTCCGCTCTCTCATTCGCAAGCTCAGAATGGGTAGATTTGAGCGTTTAGTAAATACTCCAGCCTTGATAGAGTCGTTCAAAGAAAAGTACCACATTCCCCAAGAAGTATCGGTACGACACTGCTCCATAGAGGGGGTGGAATTTGACCGAAAAGTAGAAGAGGTCGTAATCCCCATGATTGCCTTCATAGAAGGAGGCATGACCGTCCCTATGGGTAGGATTACAAGGGATTACTTACGTGCCCATAGACTCTGCCCCCACCAATGTGCTCCAAACTTTTTTAGAATCCTAGGATCGATTGACGCTTTGGACCGACATCTAGGGCTGGGATTGACTTGGTATGATGTCGCTCACCTATATGAAGGCCATATAGAAACTCGGGCAGGATTTTACCTTAAGTCCCAATCCAGTGTGGTCAAGTTAATCTCCTGCCTTCGCAAATCTAACAAAGGGATGAAAGATGACTACCTCATCCTGTCAGGCCCTTGGAGTGACGGCCTTCCTTGCCCAACCAAGCTAGGAGAGCCAGGTGGAGCAACTTAGATCTAGGATTTCTAACATTAGATTTAAGGAGTTTGTTCTCGGCTCTACTTTACTGCACTTGAGTATCATTTTAATTTATTATTATTATTATTATTATTATTATTTGTTTGCTGAAGTTCTTAACTGTTTGATTCTTTTGTCTGACAGATAAATCGTATACCAATCCCAAGCTCAGCCTAATCAACGTACCAGCACTTAACTACCTGCTCAGGTCTCAAATTTTCGTGAACGACGACAAGCAACTTCGTGCTATTCACTTGATTTTGGACTTTGAGCCAATTTCTAGGTCATTTCTAGACGTCAGCAACTCTATCCGAGCAGACGACTACCGTTTGGCTCGTATAGACGTCTCTCGGCCAAGTTTCTTTGCTCCGCACGATCTTCCTCCTATCGATCATCCTATTCCACAAGGAATACCTTTCGCCGTCCAACCATTACAACAAGTACCCCTCGGGGAAGCTATTATCGGGGAAGGAGCCGCTTCCTCTTCTTCTCTTGAACACGAAATTGACAGATTCAAGTTTGAAGAAGAAGCCATCCTTATATCGGAGGCTGAAGAAGGGGTAGACGAACATTCGTGCGTTCATACTTCTGCCCAAGTAGTAACTTATATTGGAGATACTTCAGACGAGGAGGAAGCAATAGCTCCCAAGACAGGTCCAAGTCTGAAGGAACTTATGAGGAAAAGGAATAAAGCGTCATCCCCTAAGGACAAGAATAAGTCCAAGCCTCCAACAAATCCTCCTCCTCCTCCTCCTCAGATTCCTTCTGATCTTGGGCTGAAACCCAACCCAGATCTAAGGAAGAAAAGGCAAATGGGAACTGCTGAAGAAGGAGAGTTGGGCCCTTCCAAAGGGAGTAAGCAGCCCAGGCAGTCACAGGACCACAGGAGCAGAAGGTCCAACTCCGTGGATAATCGAGAAGAACCTCCGGTGGCCCAAGTACGTCGGCCCACACGAACTTGGTCACCCATGTTGGAGGTAGACGGTATGCCAATTGTGTATGATGCCACCCTTAGGCATTATCGCGGGGGTCATGCTGGTCTGGTGGCTGAGGCTTTGGAACAACCTCTCCTCCTCCCCCAGGACATGGAGGCCTATAGGACCTTCAACCATCCGGAACTCTTCTTATCCCTTAAAAGGGACTTGGCTATGGTAAGCGATTTTGTTCATTTTTCTTCATTTATATTTATTTCCTTGCATTTTATAGCAAAAGTGATATTTTATCATTATTATTATTATTATTATTTTACTTTCTAGGTCACGCAACAAGTTTTTGTGGCCGAGGAGTGGGTAAAGAACTCCCGTAGCGAGACAAGGGTTGTCCTGGATGCCCGAGGTGAAGTAGAGGCGCAGCTAGGCGCGTTAAAAGAAAAACAAGCAAAAATGGCCGAGCATGTGAAAGATGCTCTTAGGCAAAGAGATAGTGCTGAGGCAGGCCTGAAGACAACAGAAAAACAAGTTGAGGACATTCGCAAGGAGCTACACTATTGTGAAATTAATCTAGCAACAGAGAAACAGATGGTGACAGAGCTCCGCGAAGAACTCGCCAAGGCCAAGGAAGCTGCCCAACTGCTAAAGGAGGCAACTGAGGCCGAGAAGCAGACTGCATATGATTTGGGAGTGCAGGAGACTCAAAGCCGTCTCACAGAGGAGTTCTCTACCGTGGTGAGGGATTACTGCGATATCACATGGGGTAAGGCCCTTGATGTCGGTAGAGTTCCTGCTGATTCCGTCCTGAGGCGGCCTGAGAGCATATTTTATGACTCGGACATCCGTGAGCTCCCAGGTTTTGAGTCTCCTCCCCTAGAACATCCTGCCAAAGTGTCTGAGGTGCCCATAACACATCAAGTCCCTCTTGCCCCTAGGGAAGTTCCAACGGATCCTCACCCAGATGCTGGCCAAGGAAAAGAAATTGAAGCTCCCCAGGGCAAGGAAAAGAGTAAGGACAAGGGCAAGGGCAAGACCTCAGACACCACTATCTCTTAGCCCGAACAAGCTGCTGATCCAGGGGCTCCAAAGGCAAAAGTTTAGGGCAATAGTTTTTGTAATATATTTATTTTCCTTGTTTACCGTTTCTGTACTTTTTTTTTTTTTAAGGAACTGTACTACACTTTTACTATTAATGAAAATATGTTCCTTTTGCTTCATAAAGTGTGATAAATAATGGAAAACTGTTCTGATGCCATCTTCCTTTAATTTGAATAGTATATATGATTAGATTGGGCAAATAGAGCATATTATAAGATAAGTCCAACTAAAAAGGTTCAAAATTTGGGTCAACACACAAATTGAATAAGTATCATCAGTAGTAACAGGATAACAATAAATGCAACAAACTCTAATGGGAATTTCAAGTGATATGTTTAAGTTTAAATTTAAATACTTAAAGAAACCTAGAATGAATGCTAACTTATCCAAATCATCTGATCCGAGGACACCATGCATGATTGGATTTAAGTTTAAACACTTAGTGTAACTGAGAATGAGTGTTAACTAACCCAAATCAACTGGTCCGAAGACACCAGGCATGATTGGATTTAAGTTTAAACACTTAATGGAACTAGAAATGAGTGTTAACTAACCCAAATCATCTGGTCCGAGGACACCAGGCATGATTGGATTTAAGTTTAAACACTTAATAGAACTAGAAATGAGTGTTAATTAACCCAAATCATCTGGTCCGAGGACACCAGGCATGATTGGATTTAAGTTTAAACACTTAATAGAACTGGGTGTGAGTGTTAACTAACCCAAATCATCTGGTCCGAGGACACCAGGCATGATTGGATTTAAGTTTAAACACTTAATCGAATTGGGAATGAGTGTTAACTAACCCAAATCATCTGGTCCGAGGACACTAGGCATGATTGGATTTAAGTTTAAACACTTAACGCCCTAAACTTGTGCCTTGGGAGCCCTTGGATCAGCAGCTTGTTCGGGCTGAGAGATAGTGGTGTCTGAGGTCTTGCCCTTGCCTTTATCTTTGCTCTTATCCTTGCCCTGGGGAGCTTCAACTTCTTTCCCTTGGCTAGCATCTTGGCTGGAATCTGTTGGAATTTCCACAAGGGTAGGAGGGGCTTAATCTGTTATGGGCACCTCAGACACTTGGGCAGGATGTTCTGGGGGAGAAGAGCCAGGACCTGGGAGCTCACGGATGTCCAAATCATAATATATGCTCTCAGGCAGCCTCAGGTTGGAGTCAACAGGGACTCCAGCGACATCCAGGGCTTTACCCCAAGTGATATCGCAGTAGTCCCTCGCCACAGTAGAGAACTCCTCTATGAGAGGGCTTTGAGTCTCCTGTACTCCCAAATCATATGCAGCCTGCTTCTCGGCCTCAATTGCCTCCTTGAGTAATTGGGCAGCCTCCCTGGCCTTGCGAAGTTCTTCGCGAAGCTCTGTCACCATCTGTTTCTCTGTTGCCAGATTTATTTCAGAGTAGTGCAGCTTCTTGCGAATTTCCTCAACTTGCTTTTCCGTTGTTTTCAGGCCTGCCTCGGCACTATCTCTCGCCCTAAGATCCTCTTTCACTTGCTCGGCCATTTTAGCTTGTTTTTCTTTTAACGCGCCTAGCTGCGCCTCTGCTTCGCTTTGAGCATCCAGGGCAAGCCTTGTCTCGCTACGGGAGTTCTTTACCCACTTCTCGGCCACAAAAACTTGCTGTGTGACCTAGAAAGTAAAAAAAAATAATAATAATAAAATATCACTTTTGCTATAAAATGTAAGGAAATAAGTATAAATGAAGAAAAATGAACAGAATCACTTACCATAGCCAGGTCCCTTTTAAGGGATAGGAAGAGTTCAGGATGGTTAAAGGTCCTATAGGCCTCCATGTCCTGTGGGAGGAGGAGAGGCTGTTTCAGAGCCTCAGCCACCAGACCAGCATGCCCCCCGCGATAATGCCCAAGGGTGGCATCATACGCGATTGGCATACCATCTACCTCCAACACGGGTGACCAAGTACGTGTGGGCTTGCGTACTTGGGCCACTGGAGGTTCCTCTTGGTTATCCACAGAACTGGACCTTCTGTTCCTGTGGTCCTGTGACTGCCTGGGCTGCTTACTTCCTTTGGAAGGGCCCAACTCTCCTTCTTCAGCAGTTTCAATTTGCCTTTTCTTCCTTAGATCTGGGTTGGGTTTCAGCCCAAGATCAGCAGGAATCTGAGGGGGAGGAGGAGGAGGAGGATTTGTTGGGGGCTTGGACTTATTCTTGTCCTTAGGGGATGACGCTTTATTCCTGTTCCTCGTAAGTTCCTTCAGACATGGACCTATCTTGGGAGCCATTGCTTCCTCCTCGTCTGAAGAGTCACCAATGTAAGTTATTATCTGAGCAGGAGTCTGAACACACGAGTACTCGTCTGCTCATTCTTCAGCCTCCGATATAACAATGGCTTCCTCTTCAAACTGGAATCTGTCAATTTCTTCTTCAAGAGAAGAAGAGGAAGCAGCTCCTTCCTCGATAATGGCTTGTCCGAGGGGTACTTGTTGTAGTGGCTGGGCGGTAAATGGTATTCCTTGAGGAATAGGATGGTTAACGGGTGGAAGATCATGCGGAGTGAGGAAACCTGGCTGAGAGACGTCTATGCGAGCCAAACGGTAGTCGTCTGCTCGGATAGAGTTGCCGATGTCCAAAAAAGATCTGGAAATTGGCTCAAAGTCTAAAATCAGGTGAACGGCATGAAGTTGCCCGTCGTCGTTCACGAAAATTTGAGACCTGAGCAGGTAGTTAAGTGCCGGTACGTTAATTAAGCTGAGCTTGTGATTGGTATATGATTTATCTGTCAAACAAAAGAATCAAACAGTTAAAAACTTTGATAAAAAAAACAAGTGAATAAAAATAATGCTCAGGTACAATAAAGAAGAGCCGAGAACAAACTCCTTAAATCTAATGTTAGAAATCCTAAATCTAAGTTACTCCACCTAGCTCTCCTAGCTTGGTTGGGCAAGGAAGGTCGTCACTCCAAGGGCCTGACAGGATGAGGAAGTCATCTTTCATCCCTTTGTTAGATTTGGGGAGACAGGAGATTAACTTAACGACACTGGATTGGGACTTAAGGTAAAATCCTGCCCGAGCTTCTATATGACCTTCATATAGATGAGCGACATCATACCAAGTCAATCCCAACCCTAGATGTCGATCCAGAGCGTCAATTGATCCTAAGACTCTAAAAAAGTTTGGAGCACATTATTGGGGGCAGAGTCTATGGGCACGTAGGTAGTCCCTTGTAATCCTATCCATAGGGACGGTCATGCCTCCTTCTATGAAGGCAATCATGGGGATTATGACATCTCCTACTTCTCGGTCAAATGCCACTCCCTCTATGGAATAGTATCGTACCGATACTTCCTAGGGTATGTGGTACTTTTCTTTGAACAACTCTATCAAGGCCGGAGTCTTTACTAAACGCTCAAATCTACCCATTCTGAGCTTACGAATGAGAGAACGGAGAGCCGAGGAGGTTATCCGAGGAGATAAAGGAAGTTTGGAGAACAAAACTTACGTAGATTAGGATGCAAACTGATCTTCGTATCTCTTGAGGATCTTTGAAGTCTTTTTTGTGAAGATATGATGAACAGTGATGAGTAAAGAAAGTAGAGGTGTGAGTGCTCTGAAATTACGAAGTGTGATGAAAAAAGAAAGAAATGGCGTTTAGAAGTCTTTATAGTAGGAACTGAAAACGAGGGGGACGTTATCCAGCCCAAATATTGGAGAAAAAATCTAGACCATTGGATTAGAACTCCACCGTTGGATGTCTGGAGCGTAACGCAGCCCACAATATTTAATGACGCTTCGCGAGTTCCGAAGCGTCAGAAACACTTGTGAGGTGACGGAAATAACCCTTCCACGTGCTTAGGGTTTGAATATTTTTATGGTTTTAAATGTAATTATGTATACGCAAGTCAAAATTATACTTTTTCTCCTCGGGTAAGAGGGAAAAATTAAAATTTTGAGGGGCTATTGTGGGGGGCCAAGACTTGAGCTTTTGTGTTAAGCTTAAAGCCCTATTCACTAACAATAACGCGTCCAAGGAGGAGAAAGCATTGGGAAAAGCCCCATAATAGGTGGTAGTGCAGAAAAATGTTGAAAGGCATTGGTCTGAGAGGGTCGGATTCCTTGGACCTGACAAATTTCTGACAAGTCAACTTCATCTTGACTTATGTAACATTCCAGGAGATTCCAGCGATGAAGATAGACTTCCGATATACAAAAAAGGGATAAGAACACAGAAATATCTAAGGGAAAAGCTGCTACCACCGCATTAAATGCATTACAGCAGCTTTCCTGACCGCATTAATGTGGAGAAGACCTCTGAACAGTACTTTCAACTACTATCGCCAACAGAAAATCAGAAAAGCTGCTCAGTAAGAGATATACTTGAGTACAAGGTTGGATGATAGACAAGTGGACGATGGACATGGATCAGAGGAGACTATATAATGAAGAAAAACCTCCATAAAGGGGATATCAGAAAAGATTAAAGAGAGAGATTGAACAAGATTTACTGTAGCATTGGGAAGAACAAACCATCTGAAATAGCCAATCCATCCAAAAACTTACTCCTCAGACTTGAATTCGGCCTCTGGTTATGTGTCTATTCCTCCTCGGACAGATTTAAAACCCCGATTAACTGTTAGAAAACCCATTACCAGTTCAGTTCTTTCACCCACTCTCTTACAAATTTTATTGCATCGGGCTTATTGGGCCCGTATCCTATTCCTTTTAGGTTTGGGCTACAATTTGTGACCTTACAATTATTATCATTATTTGTTTACGATATTATATTTATGTGTACAAAATATTTTTTTGTTAAAATTTTTAATGATGTAATACCTTATACTTTTTTTTAAAAATAAAATAAAATAACTCTAAAATTAACCGCTCTCCATTTCACTTGAAAGTAACACCATCTTATTTTCCATAACTGGATTCTTCATATTTCACTTAAAATTAAGAAAGTGCATTTTACTATTAAGATTTTAATTTTTAACTGTTTTTTATCACACAATGTATAGATTGTCATATCAATCTTTATATCTTGAAATTTATAAGTACTTGTGGAGTGTGAGGGTAAGGGTCAGAGTTTAAGTTTTCAGGAGGGAGCTTCACACACATATACACTTAGATTAAATCAGAGTAGAATTCTATCTTGTATTAAAAAAGAAAAAAAAAGAAAAAAGAAATTTATAAAATTAAATTTGAGTTATGAAATAGCAAGATTCATTTAACACAGACACAGAAATATCCTCCTTGGGCTCATGCAAACTCAGTTATGACCTGTGAATCCTATCATGGAGAGCACCAGGGATTTACGAGTACCATGAGCTAGCTAGCCGTCGGTTACTAGTACTGTTTGACGAGGCTGTACCTAACAATGTCTTAAAAAAACTGTCTTAAAAATGTCTGTGTTAAAAAAATGTCTTAAAATAATTTACAATGATATATATGACCTAACTCTAACATAAAATATTTTTACTTACTTCTACAGTTACAACTACAAGTATTTAGCATGAATTGTTATTATTAAGTGACCAGTTGCTACTTGTCTCTTTCTATTACCGACAGCTGCTCTGCTAATGCCATCACATGCCTCCACGTGAAAACTCACAGGCCTTCCATTCATGAATCCATTTCTATTTTCCCTCTTCTAAAAATTAGGACAAACTTTTAGGTAAAATCATTGGAAGAAGATTAAATTCAACACTTATCATGACTAGTAAAATTTTTACTATATATAGACAAGTTGACGTGTCATTATATTAGGAATTTGGTGGTTCTTAACGCAGATGAATAAGAATTATAAGAGAATTAATGGAATCGTAGAGAAATTGACTTAATTCGAGATAATCACCTTCCATAGAGAAATATTAAGAGAGAGAGAGAGAGAAAATGCACTAAGCAATGAGTTGGTTTATTCTTCATTGATATCTAATATTGAATTATAATCATGTATTTATAGGAGACTAGCTCTAATGTCATTAGCACACATGGCTCAAAATAATTGGCTAATTAATTCAATATGTGCTCTATGAATTAAGTCATGTGTTAAATGAGTTACATGTACTCAAATCCTAACCTAACTAAAGGGATTAACACATGTAGCTCATTTAACACATGACTTAATTCATAGAGCACATATTGAATTAACTAGCCAATTATCTTGAGTCATGTGACCCAATGACATTAGAGTCAATCTCCTATAAGTATATGATTGTAATTCAAAGGAAGTGGTGTCCTAGTCTTTAATCAGATTATTTGACTCTTTACCGATGAGACACTTTGAAAATCTCATAGACCAATAATGCGATAGATTTAACTTGAGATCTCTAAAGGCACGTTTGGTAGATTGTAATGATAATTACATAGGAATATAAATAGGTATTACAAGGAATACAAGATGTTGTAATGTAATACTTATTGCTATTAATTTGTTTGATGACAACACAATAATAGAACCCTGAAAACAATGGAATGAAAGCATTTTAATTTAAACTTAAGATATATTTTAATAAATATTTTACTCATATAATTATATTTCCTAAAAAAATAATATTTTTAAAATTTGAAAGAGAGATTAGTTTTTTTTTTTTTTCTTCCATAATTGTTATGTGCATATGGAAAGTTTGTTTATTTGGAAATATATATTTTTTAAATTAATACACCTACTAGGGAATAATTATTACAATCTTTTTAAAGATGAATAATTATTCCTCATTTTAAAGAATAGTGATTCATAAAGAATGATTATTCCCTATAATAAAAACATTACCAAACTACTGAATAGCTATATCATAGGAATAATTATTATATTACAGTGCCTATTACAGTCTACCAAATGTACCTTAAGTTTATGTCACACTCTAGACCAACGAGCACACCACCTGAGTATCCCCTTGAAGGAACATATTCATTATGATATCATTTTGTAAGTTTTATATAATAAATTTTATAGTAGTTTTAGCATATTTCTGAATTGGGTAAATTACAAATTGCACCTATAAAGTTTATAGGTGTTTGGATTTTATACCATAAAATTTCAGAATTTGAATTTTATTTCCTGAAGTTTAGGGTGTTTGGATTTTATACCTTAACGTTTCAAAATTTGGATTTTACCCTCTGAAGATTAGAAGTGCTTGGATTTTACACCCAAAAATTATGAAACTTTAAGTTGTAAAATCCAAATCCTCCAAATTTAAGAGAGTAAAATCCAAACACCTCTAAAATATAAGGGTAAAATCTAATTTCTGAAACTTCAAAGTTTAAAATCCAATTATTTCCAAAATTTAGTAGGTGTAATTTGCATTTTGCCCTTCTAAGTTCAAATATTGATAAATAAAAATAAAATAATATTTTGTTTTTAAGAATAATTAAATTCAGTACATAATTTACTATACGATAAACTTGCCTTTTGTCCTAGGCCATAAAACAAGGAACATATGATAGTAAAAGACAACAAAAATTGAAATTTAAAATGAGAACCAACCGGAATATATTGGTATTGTTTATTAAATGAGGCCACGAAGAGATGCTATAAAACCAAAAACATCAAGGCAGAGAGGCAAGCCATTTGCTCTTTGTGGTAAGCAGAGGCCTATATTGGCTATACAACTATTGCTGTTGAGCTTAGCATAAACTAGTAATTAAGATTCATATATCATGGCGGGGCAGTCACGTAAATGGATGATATTGGTGGCAACAATATGGATTCAGGCATTTACAGGCACAAACTTTGATTTCTCTGCCTATTCTTCGTATTTGAAATCGGTTCTTGGGATTTCCCAGGGGCAGTTGAATTACTTGGCTGTGGCCTCTGATCTTGGAAAAGTGTTTGGTTGGTCTTCTGGGCTGACCTTGATGTATTTTCCACTTTGGGTGGTGCTGTTCATGGCTGCTTTCATGGGGTTACTTGGCTATGGCATTCAGTGGCTCCTCATCAGAGACGTCCTCACCTTGCCTTATTTCCTGGTACCCTTTCTCTCTCTCTCTAGAAAACTTCAACTCTAATAATTTCTGTTCGAAATATCAGGAGATATTTTTTAATTATACAATAAAGTTAAATGGGTTTAGAAAACTAAGCACACTTCTTTGAAGATTTCTAATATGTCATGAAAACAAATTGGATTTGCAATTGGATGACAATATTGTTGGAGGCCTTGGATTAGAAAGGTACTCTGGTATTAATTAATTCATTTTTCAAATCCAAAACTTTTAATTCAGCAGAAAACTCCTTTTCACCTAATTTTCATATTTTTAATTAGAAAAGAAAATTAAAAGGTTGCAAAAGGTCCAAGTGGGACCACCACTGATGTAGAGAGTTCTCAACAGTTCTGATATTCTGATTTTTTTTTTTTTTTTTTGGGGGGCTACAGTGAAGATTAAGATTGAGATTTCAGTGACTCTGGTTGGTTTGGTTTTATCCCTATTTATGGCATATATTGTTGCTTTTTTTTCTATAACTCTTTCTGTGGCTAAGAAAAGAAAAGCCATAACTTCACTAGGAAATGAAATTTGTTGGTTTTTGAATGATACTTTGGGGAGTTGGAGTAAAAATAGTGATGGCTGCACTGCACACTAGTAGTTTGTTTATCAAACTAAAGGCTATATTTTACCTATACTTAATATTATAGTTTTTTAAGCAGACTTTGTGATGTATTTTTATTTATGTTCCTCTTGTGTTTAAAATAGAATTATTTATTTATTTTTATATTTGTTGTATGCAAAAATCGTCTCATTTTAGAAAATATTTTGTTTTTCTAAAATTGTAAATTCTATTTTGAGAAGTAAAAATAAATTCATCCAAACAAAGTAATAACTATTATAGGTATAATTATTATCCCTTTACAAAAATGTTTTTATTTGATGGGACCCCTTATATAGATTTGATTTATCTAATAGAATTAAGGTTTGAATCTCTTTCCACTTAAAATGTAAATGAGTATATAAATTTCTTTTCTTTTCTTTTCTTTTTTTGTTGAGGAAAGAGGATATATAAATTTGAATACTCTGGTAACATAAGATACTTTCCTATAAATTTCTCAAAAAAAAAAAAAATTATAAGTATAACCTATTATAATATTAAAAAATTATTAATAACTTCATGCAACCAAAACTAGTAATTTTTATTTCTTAGCATACCTTAGCCTTTCATGCCCTTACGGCCGCCCCCGCTTGAAAAGCAAATAAATTTATTTCGGTGTAAAATTTTTTAATAGAGTTATATGGTCATATCGGTGTCTAATCACATTTTACAAAGTACTCACACACAGTTGTTAGGATGGTACCCCCATACATAAAGTGATTGGAGTTGGAGGTTAAAGGGGATGTAATTTATGATACAAGGTCAACAATACCGCCGCCCACGTTGGGTGGAATGGTATTTTTTCAAGTCTTAAAAGTTTGTTCGGTTTGAAGAACCAAGTTTGAGTGGTTCTCTGGGTGGAAAGGGGTGGGGAAGTATATTAGGTTCATTATATTAGGATTGTTATTTGAGCTCAAAACAACAACAAAAATATATATATATATATATTAATCTCTATATATTTCTAATATTTAAAAAAAAAATTACATTTTACAAGTTTTTATAGATCACAGGCTGCTGGAGGACTAATATATTTGTAGGGCTATTACTAAAATTTTTCGATTTTATAAGCTAATGGTAATGGGGCCATTTTAAATTTTAATATTTAAATTATTTGCGTAGATAAATTGTTCGTTGTTTTCAAATCCTATCCATTATTTGCTTTTCTTTTCATTATATTAGTCAAATACATAAGCCTCTCACCCAAAAAAAAAAAAAAAAATCAATCAATTATATGAGCTGAACTAATTATCTACATATTTTGAAAAAATAAACTTTGGATTTCATGTTTTTTATGTCATTATTAAAACACATGTAAAGTTTCGTGTCAATTGAATTTTATATACTATTTGATCTATAAATTTATTTTTAATGCATAATTTTAGACTACTCATGTAAAATATAAAAAATATTTATATTTAGTGTTCTTTTGGCTCTAAATTAAAAAGCTATCTTATTTTATTATTCAGCTTATTTTTGCTACTTTTTATGGATCTCACTGTACTTTTTGGCACTATTCACGAGTCTCACTATACTATTTCAGTTAACTTTTACCTTTATTTACAATATTTTCAATAAAAAATTTTCAGTTTCAGCAAAATAAGCGAATCTCAAACAGACGGTTAATAATTTTTATTTGCTTCACCAAACTTTGTCCTTTATGTTATTTTCAAGTCCTAGAAAAATAATTTTTATTAAAAACGAATCATAAATTTTATTTTATTTTATAGAAAAACTTAAGGTGATTTATTTTGACTACATTCGGATACAAATACATGTCTAAAATTGGATATGTGTATGCATCCTAATATGTTCGGTGCACTTATTACCATCCCAACCTAATTATTAAATACTAGATTAAGGGGAGTCAATGTATGCACGAATAACCAAAGTCACTGACGCACCGTCTACAAGTACTCTTTAAGGAAAATTGCCTAAAATAATTGAGAGAAATAAGAAGAGATTTTTTCACAAGATGTCTCAACTTTTCTTAATAATTTTGGTATTAGTGTACAATTATTTAGAGAAAGATTTGTGATCTCAAATCATGGTTTTTTTTTTATTATAAAAATGTCTGTCATGCATTTCAACTTAAGTCAGATGGGGATGGAGCACGCACTGATTGCTACACGACTGTTTTTCTCTTTTTCGAAGATTTAGCAAGAAAGCTCCAAATCAAGAAAACATTATAATACTTCCTCTTTCTTGTACGTGTGTTTGTTTCTAAAAAAAGAAAACATTATAATATTTTGATATTTACAAAAATGTTGAAAATTCAAAGAATAATGCAAGCCATGCATACACTAAATTACCCAGCTAACCATGACGTGGCCACGTGGGTACATACACATTGTAGATTTGGTAATTTTGGTGTAAGCATGTGAGGAATCTAGAAGGGTAGATCAGATGTTAAGAGATTTGTCCCATCTTGAACCTACGGTTTAGCTTGGCTTGGAAATTCAATAATTTAAGTTGAGTTTGGATTGCATTGAAGTTATTTCTCTTCTTGTGTTTGGCATTTTTTTGTGGGTCCCATACATTATTTACAAGACCCGCAAATACAGATTTCAGTAAATCTAACTTTAAAATTGGATTACACATTACTATTCACACATTTAAAAATTATTTCGTTACAGTATTTTTAGTTTTCAATTTTCAGTAATAAACGGTATCCAAACAAACCCTTAGTTTTTTTTTTTTTTTTTTTTCACTTCTTTAATATCTTTTTCAGCCTATAATAATACTTCCAAATATAGTGAAGCAAATAAAAGAGATCAGAATGAATGAATTTGATAAAAATTAAATTGATATTATATAATTCAAATTGAAAACACAACAAATTAAGGAATATTCGACTGTAACATGACTTGATCATGTGCAACAAACACTAACTGCACTTTGATAGAAACAATAATACGGAGTTGCGTGAGTCAGGTTAGATAATATCATTTGTGGTGCTCTATATGAGTAGTTTGAACCTCACCTCCTCTCCCTCCATTATCTACTAATCTCAATTGGACTTTTCCTTTAAATTCCATTATTATTTACCTCTTTCTGTCATTAGCATGTCAAGTTTGGATTAGGATTAGGACTCTATTGTTAGGATCTTACGCACTAAACAGTTGGACATATTTTTAGTAACCTCAAATAGTCCTTGACAACTTTTTGTTATTGGTAATTGATATACATATATACTGGGTCTTGAAACCAATACCTTATTCTCGGTCCAATCATTATAGTAGAAGGAAGTGTCAATTGAGCTATAGCTCAATTGGCCCTTGAACACTTGACATTTAGAGCATTTTATTCTCAAGAAAACTATTTTAGTAACTACCAAACGTAGTTTGGAGTGTTCATTTTGGATTAAATAGGTGATTTATATTGTTCTTGGCCTAGCCTGACGAGTTTGATTCATGTCATTCAAGTTCATATCATCCCTTTCCACTATGGTGCTAAGTTTCAGGACTCTTTAATTTTGTGCCAAGTGCCAACACTGGTAGTGGCAATGTTAGCTGTGGCAATAATGTGACTAGTAGGGGAAAGTTAGGCACATGAATGTTTCCCGTGAAGAAATTGTTAATTCTTTTCTAATCCCTAGCACATTCTGTGTTTAATATCCTTATGGAAAGCATATTTGTGCATTTAATGTGAACTAGAAAGATGAGGAGGACAGAATACAAATCCTCCTTGAATAGAAATCTTCTGTTCTGACTTCTGAGTTTTTTTTTTTTTTTTTGGGACTGTATTTATGCTACTACTTAGCACGTTGCCAATGTATGCTGTAAATCGACAAACTTGAAGTTTTCTTATACCTTATAGTTTTGGATTTTCTGTTAATTTGTTTTGATTATTGTTATTTTATTTTTCGCGGGGGTGTTTGGGTGGAGGGATTGATTGTTGCCTCTTAAGGTAGCCAAGCTCAGCCCAAAAGGGTTCCAATAAACTATTTTATAGTATGATGCTCAAATTGTAGAGTTGGTCCCTTGTTCAATGTTATATGCCGGCGGCTTTGAACAACAGTTGCCCGAAAGTTCAAAAAGTGGAATGGTGGCTAGTACTGGTACAACTCCAGGTTTTTTTAGGTAAATAAAAAATTATGACATGTTTTTCTGTAAAACGTTAGTAATTTAAAATTCTTCAGAATGATTCCTCTTACATGGTTTTTTTGGCATGCAATAAACTTTTAAAGGAGAACCTTTGAAGACCTGATATTGTTTCACTTTTGAAACAACAATAAAACAGTAATCCTAAACTTTTAGGATCATTATGAATTTTCAAAAGACTGATTAGGCTAAACCACGTGTATTCTTGTCTGTTATTCTATTATATTTTCAGACTTTCTGTTACCTTGTTATTTGACATATCATTTTTTTACTACTATTAATGCTGTTTTAAGTAGTCTCAAATAAAAAATTGTTGCATACCTGCATGATATCAGATCTAATATTCATTTATATTAATTGAATCTTTCTGCTATTGCCAATGTAAAGGGAATATCCAACTGTTGGTACAGGATTGTGTCTAACCTCTGGCTGATCTTAGAAACGTTGCATGTGATGGATGCTTTTTTTTTTTTACCTGGCAAGTCATGAAATAAAAATATGGATCCATGTCTAAGTGAATTAATAATCTGAAGGTACAGAGATTGCATGTGATTGTCAGCCAGGTGTTTCTTTTCGTTTTTTGAGTCCTTCCAAGTTCCAACTCCCTTTTTGTTTCTGATTACTTTGACTTCTGTATAATTCATCAAACATGGACTAACTTTCAAACCGCACAATTTGGTATAAAAAAAGAAAGATAAAGAACAGTTTTTTCTCAGACTTTTAAACTATTTCCATTCTTCAATTTCTCTCTGATGTACAAAAACCATTCTTGGCATTTTGTTTGCAAGTTCACAATGAAAAGATATCATAGATAGGGATAAGAAAATTAACTTTGTCGCTGGATGGAGGGGGAGGAGATGGGGGTGTTTAATTAACCCTGTTTGGATTTTTTTTTTTTTTTTTAGAGGCAGGAGGGGAAAGGAGTTTGAGGGGATTTTGAAGGGTAAGATACCCCTTACAAACTCCTCATTTTTTATTCCCTTAATTGGAAGAATTAATAGAGGAAGGTTTCACATATATTAAAAAATTTTAATTATCAATTGTGTCTCTATAATGTCAATTTAGATCAATTTCTTTAAATCCAACAAAAAAGTAGTATAGATGTCAATTTATATGGTTTCTTACTTTCTTATCATTTCATCGTACTTCCCTTTTTTTTCTTTAAAAAATAAAAAAAAAAGTTACAAACAAAGGGGAGATATATATTCATCATCTTTTTACTTAATTTTTAGAATATCCAAATAAGGAGAAGGTATAATTATTTTTTGTTCCTCTCCTCTCCTTTCCCATCATAACCTTTACTCCCCTCACCTTCCAAACTTCTAAACAAACTACTAAATCTGGAATTTTTTTTTTTCATGGAATCGGGCTAGACACATGACATACTATAGTCAATGAAGTGTGAAGTATTTTTGTTTGTACGATTACTGCAATCTTATTAATTTGCATATCTTCACCATTAACAACTGTTCTAGTGTGATTATCAGTCGTTTAGATGACATCCAATAAGTGATCATAATCCATTTATAATGAGCACCATTGACTGATGTTTTTCATGGAAGCACATAAATATAATTATTAATGTTTGAATTGCATATTCCTGCTAGAGCAAGATTTTAACCCATCTAATAATTAGTGAGACAAAATTTTGCAATCATACTGTATTCCAATTATGTTGTTGCTAACTCAAATTTGATTCACAAATACACTAGCACCATAAATCTGTTGTTTGTGGCCTCTGAAAATGATAAATCTTTTCCATTGTGGAACTTGTTTGTTTCAGGTCTTTCTTCTCTGTTTGTTGGCTGGGTGTAGCATCTGCTGGTTCAACACTGTGTGTTTTGTTCTTTGCAATCAAAACTTTCCAGCTCATCGACCCCTTGCCATCTCTCTGACAGTAAGCTACAATGGTGTAAGTGCAGCCTTATACGCTCTTGCTGCCAATGCAATTGATCCTTCATCTGATGCACTATATCTTCTTTTGAATGCCCTCATTCCTCTGCTCACTTCTGTTGTATCACTAATACCAATTCTTCGCCAACCATCTCTAGACCCTCTTCCACCTGATGCAGTTCGCCGCGACTCCCTTATATTTCTCCTTTTGAACTTCTTAGCAGTTGTTACCGGTATTTACCTCCTTGTCTTTGGTTCTACCACAACTGATGGAACAACAGCTCGTATCCTCCTTAGTGGAGCCATTTTCTTACTAATCTTCCCTCTATGTATCCCTGGCGTTGTCTATGCTAAAAATTGGTTCCGTACCGTTCATTCTAGCTTTCACTTTGACGGCTCTGGCCTCATTCTTGTTGATGCAGATGATCTTGAGCTTCATAAAGAGCTCCTTTCACGTCATGCTAGTAGTATTGGCCCTATTGGAAATGGATCACTCACTCATCTCTTAAGTGATAATGGATCTGTGATTGCAATCACCAGACAGAAAACTGGAGAGATTGAAGGATGTTGTCAGAGAATGCTTGTTAGGGATCAGTTGGCAATGCTTGGGCAAGAGCACCCAGCTGGAGTGCTTGTACGTAGGATCGATTTTTGGCTATACTATTTAGCTTATTTCTGTGGAGGCACAATTGGCCTTGTGTATAGTAACAATCTAGGACAGATAGCACAGTCATTGGGACAAAGTTCAAACACTACGACCCTCCTTACTCTCTATTCATCATTCTCCTTCTTTGGCCGATTGCTTTCTGCAGTACCAGACTACATACGTGCGTAAGTAATCAAAACTATTACTTTTGCAGTGCTTTTGGAAATAGATTGATGATGAATGACTACTAATGCACGGTGACTAGAATCAATGTCCTTATTTCAATGGATATTTTTGAAAAATATGAAGAGAAAAGAACATTAGGAAGAGAGAAAACATGGAGTCTGCATAATGCTTATGCTTGCATTTTAAAGTTTTGACCATAATCTAAGAGAACAGATTCCTCTCTACTTCACGGTTAAAATTTTATTTCTTAGATTTGATGGTGTACAGAGTCTCTTAATTTGAACAATGAAATGGATCCATTTCAAATGGAGAGGATCCTAACACAATGAGATACTAATGTAAGGATTAATGCATGTGTTGTTGTCAAACTTGATTGAAGTTTCTAAAATGTTGTAAAAAATTTAAGATGTAGCATAATAACCAATATTTTACAACACTAACAAATTAATACTTGTGCAGAAAGTTCTATTTTGCTAGGACTGGATGGCTGACCATTGCACTTTTGCCAACCCCAATTGCGTTCTTCTTGCTAGCAAGTTCAGACAGTGCGGTCGTACTGCATGTTGGCACTGCGCTGGTTGGGTTGAGCTCTGGGTTCATATTTGCTGCTGCTGTATCAATTACGTCTGAGCTGTTTGGACCTAACAGCGTAGGCGTCAACCACAACATTCTCATCACCAATATCCCAGTTGGGTCACTTGTATATGGATGTCTTGCTGCATTAGTCTATGATGCCAACATAAGCCCTGGCTTAGGAAACATACTAATGTCTGATTCGGCAGTGTGCATGGGGAGGCAGTGCTATTTCTTAACATTTTTCTTATGGGGTTGCATATCAGTTCTGGGACTAGTTTGTAGTATGCTGTTATTTTTTAGAACCAGACATGCTTATGACCTTTTTGAACAGAACCGTATATCAACACAACTGTATTAGTGGGCTGTGGTTAGGTTCAAATAGAGAGTTGGAGAGGCACTAACTTGTACAGATATGTCAATTGTGTACTATTGTTTAGGCCCTTCCACAAATGAAGAAGGTTTTCCTTGTTTTTACTAGATTTTGGAGAGAGAGAGAGAGAGAGATGTTCTGAGCAAAGATTTTGACAATGACATAGTGGTTTCTGTGGTGACAATGTTAGGATGGCTCTTGTAAACATGGAAGATATATCACTAGTGAAATTATTCAATATTTGAATGTAATACTTTCTTCTCTTGATAGGGCCTCATTTGAGACCCTTAATACATGATAGTGAAGAGAAGAGATAAATTATGTAGTTGGACAATGTTATATTGAATTTGATCAGTCGTAGAATAGCAAAAAATAGTTTACTACTTCGTAAAGTGAACATCAAGCAAATCAGTGGGAACTGGAAATTATCTTTTTAGACGAAGCCTATGCCTTTTCCCACATACCTCCTCTAGTTTGAGTTTGTTTAGTTTGCAATTTTGATCTGTGTACCTGTCTCAGCTATTGGGTGTTTTATTATCTTCCTTCTCTTCCTTGTGAGGGGTCTTGAGCTGGGGGTTTATTTGCTATTTATTTGATTTTCACAAATAATTTCATTAAGTAACCTCAAATGAAACTATTTTGTTATGTAGCCTCATTTGGAACTCGAGACTCTGAGAGTTGAGTTTTAAGAGGTAACTCAAGTTTCAGAAGCTCAAGTTCCATGGAAAAAAAACCTAAATTTAAGTGTTTTTTTTTATTTTTTTTTTTTATGTTCTCACTAGAACTTGAGTTTCAGAAACTCACCTTCCAAATGAGACTACTTAGCAAAACAATTTCTTTTCAAACTACTTAACGAATTGTTTGTGAAAATAAAAAGAATAGCAAAAACAGGCGCTTGACCCTGTATCTTGTACTTCACCTAGTCCAATTATGGGCCTATTTTTGGGCTTTGCAGATGTGTCTTTGAATTGTACTACAAGAAGTCTGAACGAGATAAAGATTCTACTACAAAAATGTAAATAGGATATTTATTGTTATTGGGCCTTCAAATTTTAGGCCCAAATAAATAAATAAACCCGGTACTATTTGTGTTCGGCTCCGAGAAAAATCAAAGAAATAATTGCGATTTTTTCTTTTTTTAGTTTTGGCGTATCTTGAGCAATGATCAAGTCGAAATACCTCTCCCGTGGAGGACTTTTATTTTATTTTTTTAAGAAATAGGTTTTTTTTTTTTTTTGGTTGTTGTTGTTGTTGTTGTTATTGTTGAGAATATAAAGTAAAGTAAATCCATAAATTCTATCTGCCACCTGGTCATATTTGTAGCTTTTTTGTTTTTTTTTTCTCCTCATCTCATATGAGTTCAATGATAAACATTGAATTTTTTTTTTTTTTTGTAATTACATTATTTTTCCTTAAGATTTGAAGAAAATAACATTGCCTTCATTTGTGTTAATATTAGGAATGGAGTATTCCAAAATTTTAATGATTTTTTTAAAAACCAAATTTTAACCATGGTTAGTAAAAAGAGTATATTATAAACTCAATCATTTTTTTTTTAGAAACACCAAGTTGAATTAAACTGAAGATTTTTTATAAACAATCAAACTGAAGATTGAGTTACATATTCAACTGATATTATTCAATTTTGAATGCCAAACATAGGTGCTTATTATCTTAGAGCATTAATATTAGCTGTGCTAAAAAAAATGGTATTTTGACACATCAAAAAATTACTTCAATTATTTTAACATACCACTTTACAATACATCCTAAATCATATTTTCTATTCTTTTACTATATTTAAATATTTTTTTTATTTATTATTTATTTATCAATAGAAGAGAGAGAAAATAATAAAATAATACCTAAAATTTTAGCACATTAGTCTTTCTCTACTAAAAGTAGAACATCACTAAATTATGTGCCAAATTTTTTTTGGCATTTGACATATCTCATGGGATATGGTTTTTGGTGTTTAACTTGTCAAATTCTCCTTTTGCCAATTCTCTAAGGTTTGGTTGCTTATTATTCAGTAAAACACTGTTCCTTTCATAAACAGGTGATGAGTCTTGATTTTTTAATCACACCTCACGAAGGGTAAGTTAGTTTTATACATTTTAATTTTAAAAATTTATCCTTAACCAAGTGGTAGAAGAGTATTTGTATCAGTTCGTGTAAAATTCCTTTTTGTCTATTTTAGAATAAGAATCTATTTTTCCTATTTTATATACTCATTTTTCAAAATACCCCATATCAAATTATCTATTTAAGCCTACATTTCATTATAATATCAAATTTTCTTTATTTTTATTAATTATTTTTCTTTTCACACACACACACACACACAACAACAACAACAACAACATGGCAACCGGATCCGGATCCTCTCCATTCCCCTTTGAAATGGAGAGGGTCCATTTCATGGCCAAGATTACTTTGAAAATAAATCAACGAGTTGTCCACGCCGAGAGAGAGAGAGAGAGAGAGAGAGAGAGAGATCAAAAGGAGGCGTCAGCAGCGACAGAGGGTCGATGTGGTTTCGAACACAATTTTGATTTAGGCCACGCCGAGAGAGAGAGAGAGATTGGAAGGAGGCGTCGGTAACGACAAGGTTGAGATGTGGTTTCAAACGCAGTTCTGATTTAGGCCGCGTCGAGAGAGATAGAGATTGGAAGGAGGCATCGGCAGCGACAGAGGGTTAAAGTGGTTTCAAACTCTTAGGATGCTTCTTTTTTATATACGAAGCAGAGGAATCCTAGGTGTTTTTTTTTTTTTTAATTGATTCTTTTGTTCATATTATTGTGAATTGATTCAATTTCTTTTGTTGCTTGCAATCTTGTATTTTGGAGGAATTGTGAGCCAACTTCTATTTTTATTTTGTATGTTTTTTTGTTAAGGGAAAATGCCATGGGGCTTCGCTACTGCTTGACTTGCCATTGAGAATCTCTCTTTCTATCTGTGAATGAACTGAACTCCTTATTTGTGGAGTTTAGTTTAGATGCTAGGAGTACTTAGGCATTTTGAGTTTATAGAAAGAGAGAGAGAATTGGACGCAATTCTCTCTCCGAAAGCCACTGAAATCCAAAATTCAAATTAGTCATCCTCACGTCTAATGTATAATAAAAAACAAAAATAAAAACTGTTTAAAGATCAAAATAAAGAGGTGGCAATATCCACAATTGCTACTTTGGTTTCTATCACGAGCATTGTTAGAGCCCCTCTATATCTAATCACGAGGACTCAACAAAATTGGCTAATAATGCTGAGCTGGGAACCAAAACCCACTTCTATCCATATTTACATATAGAGTGGAAAAGTGCTTATTTTATTTAGGCAATTTTATTCTAAATTGTTATCATCCCATTCTCATGTTGTTTAATAAATATAAACAAAGTTATGTAACCAAAGGGCAAAGGGAAGTGGTTCACACTCAGTCATTCACCCCTATCCATTATAGATTGAGCCACCAAAATTACTTCTTCTTCTTTTTTTTTAATTCTTTTTTATGTATACATAGAACCTTCTTTTTTTTTTCTTTTTTTTTTTAAATTTTTTATAGGATGTATACATAGAACCACTTATTACAACTTTAACCTTTTTGACAGTTTTCTTTTAAAAGAAGAAAAAAAAGGGTACTTTTGCCTTTCTATACAAACGAATCACAACTGTGCTCGTGCTAATCCGAGGGTTTGCTCCCTAGGCTCGTGCTAATCCGATCACTAAGGTAAAAAAAAATCCATTAAATTTTCAATTTCAAGTTTGAATTTTTTTTCCCATCTTTTGAATTAGAAGAAGATTGTACATGAATTTGATTGATTAATTGATTTTAATACTGGGTTTACTAGTTTCACCTATTGATTGATTAATTGATTTTAATGAATTTGTCTCTTTTTTTTTTTTCTTTTTTTTCCATATTGCAACAAATTATTTTGTTGCAATAGGGTATTGCAATTTTTTTTTTTTGTTGCAATAACCTATTACAACAAAAACATTTGTTGTAACAAATATGGTGGGTAAGCCTATTGCAACAATTGTTGTTGTTGCTATAGGTTATTGCAACAAATTGTTTCGTTGCAATAGGTTACCATAACAAAATTTTTTGTTGCAATAGGTTACTACCACCTTTGGAAACATATTGCAACAAACTATTTTGTTGCGATAGGGTATTGCAACAAATGTTTTTGTTGTGATAGGTTATTGCAACAAATTTTTTGTTGCAATAAGTTACTACCACAATGGTTATTAAATTGAGATCAAGACCTTGAGCACGCTAAACACACTTACAAAATGTTAGGTTACAAAAAGTAGGTAGTGGTATTTAATAAGTATTAGCTATAATAACTAAGAGTATTTTTTGGGTAGGCCAGGGGGGCAACTGCTCCTTGTACCCCTTTAGCTCCACCCCTGAGCTGAATCAATTTTCAATTAACGAAATTAATTCATTACAAACAGAACAATCAAATTGAGGGGAAAAAAAAAGAATTCTCCGTTAATGTCAACCACTCTACCTCCTTATTGCCACCTCTAGGGCTGTACACGGTTCGGTGCAATTGGTTTTGAAGGGGTATTTTACACTGCACCTATAAGGTGCGGTTTCAATATTGTTTGGTGATTAATGAATGTCTCAATATATCTACTTTTTTTTTCAAAAATTTTGGGATTCATCCCTAGCTACACTTACTTTGAACTGCAAAGTCTTGACAACGTCAGTGGCGTAGGGATTTTGAGAATTTGATTTCTGAAGATTGTATTCGAAAAAGAGGGTTGATTGTGTGTGGTAGTGGTAATCTATTATTTGTAAAAGTCTGACATGGCAAACTGGTTTAAAAGAGGTTCTCATTCCCAGAGAGCTACAAAGAGAGAAAGAAAGTATTGAGAGAAAGACAGAGACAATGGCTAGCAATGCAATGGCTAATAGCATGAATTCCCCTTGGAAGCAAGTGCCTTGCTTAGGCCCCGATGAGATTATTAGGATAGGAGTAGCACTAGCCGTTGCTCTCATCCTTGCCTTGATTTTGTCCTTTCTTTGGTGGAAGATGAAGAACCAACCAGAATTGGAAGAGCACAATTCGAGCTTCGTTATGATCATCAGCCTCCTATGCCAGAACTACCACAAAGAGATTTCTGTGCTGGTGAAGCTGCCATGGACTGCCATGTCTGCCTTGAGGAGTTTATGGAGGGTGAGAGCCTTGTTGAGCTTCCTAAATGTCTCCATGCATTCCATCCTACATGTATTGAGACATGGTTGACTTGGAACCATGCTTCTTGTCCTGTTTGTAGACTCCACATAAAGTTATGTTTCTCAAAAAACTTTTTTTTTTTTCTTTTCTGAGTCAAAATACTTTTTTTTTTATTTTTGGGATAGCTTTAAACTTCTAAGCTGATTATAGTTAAGAAAAAAAAAATCTATCCTATTTCCTTATTGCCATTGTTCACGTTTACTTACTTACTTACATACTTACTTTTTTTTTTTTTTTTTACATTGCGTTCATGTCATTGATGTCAACATTTTTTTTTTCATTCAATCTATATGACATCTTTTTTTGGATAAACATACATCATAAGTTAATTCTTCTTCTCTTATAATTCCTATGAAATAGAGGAGCATAGAGGAGCTCATTCAAACTATGAAATTGAGTTGTCCATTACTTGCGCCAATTCCCATACCTAACTTGCTTGTCAAGCCGGGCTTTAGGAATTCACATCTTCTCAACATCTAGTGGAAAATTTTCATGGTTATAAAAACTGATACGGTCAAAGATTTGCTTTTGTTCCCAATCTTTGGTTTTTATCTGTTTTTGACTAGTTTTAGGACTTTTATCGGATTGGATTATTGCCTGATTCTAGTTTGAACTAGTTTAACTGGCTGGTCCAATCCAGGTTTTTAAATATGCAAATTTGTTGAGAAGCATGAGAGGAACATTAAAGAAAATTATGTGGTCTTCATGACTTAGTACACACAATATTTTTACCCATTAGAGCTTGTGTATTCAGGATATATCATATATGTACAAAACTCATGATTTTATTAGCCCAAATAATTTTATTACCTTATGATTTTGTATTTTTCATCCAAGACCCATTTGTGTAAATATGGAAATTTATAGGGAATCTCATTATGTGATATATAAGAAATGATACAGGTCATGCGTCTTGATCCAAGAAGAAAATATGGACAATGAACCCATTACATGACGCAAGAGAAATACGGGATGTGAGCTTGTTTTGTGATTAAAATAAAATATAAGCCATGAGCCCAAGTGGAAAAGAAAAAAAAAATGTAGATTGTGAGCCCATTCCATGAAGTAAGAAAACATGGACCATAATTCCAACCTGTTAGGCGTAAGGAATTTTGGGAAAAGCCCAAGATTGTCCATATCCGCAATAAGATCACTCCACGAATCCAGCAACCCAACTGTCATGCCAAACCAGCGTAGTTGTGGTCCCGTTAAGTGCCTCTAGAAAAGATAATCCAACCTTTCTTGGAGCCATTCCAAATTCTTGAACCCAATTTCAACCATGAGCCATCTATTCCTATGTGGGCTCGATTACAGTACTTGTTTGCCAAATGTGAAGCCCATAAATTAATTCGTGCCCACTATTGTGTTTGTGGGCTCTCAACAAAAGTTTTGTAAATAAAGTCAGGGTTTTTAGGCCTAGTTACATTCAATCCTAATCAACCTTTTATTTTAACTAGACGATGTCTCGCGCAATGCATAGATACTTTATAATTTCATTTGAAATCATTTTTATATATTATACTTATGTAATATGTATCTAAGTTTCAATTGACAAAAAAAAAAAAATTATTTGTTCTTATCAATTTCTTTAAATAAAGTAACAATAAATAAACCTAAATCACACAAAATAGTTCAAAAGTTGAGAATTTAAAAATTAAAAATTAAAAAACTTCCCTAAGAGAAACCAAGAACTTAAATGGGTATCCCTTGTTTTGCTTATTTATAGTAGATTTTCTTTAACACAAAACTGATTCCATGGAAAGATCATTGATGAATATATATATATATATATATATATATATATATATATATATATATAAATATATATATATATATATATAAAAATAAATATATATATATATATAAGTTTTGAAATTTTGATAATAGATTTTTAGTTGGAGTAGGATTTTTAGTTTGGAAAAGTTTTAGCTAAATTAAATTATAATTAAATCTTATCCCTTAATTCGAGGAAATATATCCTAACAAGGAATTAAGCAAGATAAGGAAGTTCTCAATGAGGTTCTGGACTTGTCAAATTGTATATGAAAATTGACATATGTTGTAATGCTAGCTAAGGATACATTTTGGAACATCCTCTAATGTGTATAAATTTATAGTCTGATGGGATTGTAGGATATGAGTATGGATCATGGTTTTAAAAATCGGACTGACCGGTTCAACTGAGAATCAACTACTAATTCGGTCCAGTTATGACTAAAAACCGAAAAACACCAAAAAAAACCGAAAATAATTGAGAATTGGCTGGTTCAATCACAAAATTGGGAACGGGTATGGTTGAATCGGTTGTTGACCAGTTGTGTTGAAAACTAAAACTACACATTTTTTTTTTCAAAAAGTTGCATTTTTTTTCCCTTCAAATCTAGCCTAAAACTTATAAGAATGATGATCCAAAATTGTGGGAAGGAATAAAAACTCAATGAAAAGAGAGAGAGAGGTAAAGAACTAAAGATTAAATGTGATTCTTGATTTTTTTTTTTTTTAGGTAAATATGAATTACCTTGGCAGCATCAATTTTCTGAAATTTTTTATTTTGCAGCAAAAATACTTTGAGACCGAGAGAGTGAGAGTGTAATGTAAGAGACTTCAAAATTTAAACAAAAGAGGAGAATGACTTTATCTTTTGGATGGGACAAGTATGAAAGGAAAAACGGAAGTTTGAAAGAATGGGTAGGGGAAGTATTAATGGAAAGAAGGGGTAGGTGAATGACTTTTATTGTTTTCTTGTATGACTCACACCTCCTAGAGCTACGTTACAAGTTCTTAAAAGGAGTAGAGTAACTTTTACAGGATTAGGGGTGGTAATTTGTGTTTGTGTGTTGGGTTGGTGTCGTGTCAAATTATGAGTATTCGATGATATAGGTCAATACTAATCTGACATGTTTATTAAATAGGTCAAGATTTCTCAACCCTAATACGACCTATTTATTAAACGGGTTAGTCGTGTTGACTTGTTTATCAGATTTTATCAAAATGAAAAAAAAAAAATTTATGAAAAAACGAACAAATAAATTTTTTTAATATAAAATTCAAAACTAACGAGTAATTGCATCACAAATAATCATTTAAAACTAAAACATATCACAATATCACAAATAATCAATCAGAATATGTCAAAGAAAATAAACTATAACAACTAATAAGTTTATATACTTAAAGTTTGAAGAGTATATTGGTAAAATGTCATTTAATTAAACGGGTCAGATGGGTCAAACGGGTTCTATATGTCCAACACTAACCCAACCCGTTTATTAAATAGGTCAGCTGTGTCAACCTGAATATGACACGAACCCGTTAAGGCTCAACCCATAACCTGCTAATTTTATGTTGTATCGTGTCGGGTTTGCAGATCGTGTCCAATTTTGCCACCGCTATACAGAACAACTCAATAAAGGAAATTAGGGAAGGGTATTAAAAAAAAAAAAAAAAAACCGTGTCATGTCAGTACTTAGTGTGTGTGGGTATATATATATATATATATATATATATATATATAAAAGTATTAAATACTATATAATAATAAAAAATATATATTATATATTGTTAATTGGATTCTTCACAGTTATAAAATTTTATATATGGATTGTGGGTTTTGTTATTTTTATTTCCTAAATTTAATATACGAAAACTAAACTCACATTATTTTTTAAATTTTATATATATGTTTAACTTGAATATTCTTAGTTGAAAAACTTAATATATATATATATATATATATTTTAAAATTTTAATTATTTTAAAAATATTAATTAAATTATTTATTACATCATCGGTTCGACCACCGGTCGGACCCTAGTCTAACTAGAAAACCGATAACCAATCCCTTTTTCGGTTCTTTCACTTTATCGGTTTTTAAAACCATGGTATGGATTAATTAGAATAGGGGTGGTGGGGATAAAATTCTAAAATGTTACCAAAATAATGTAAATATCAAAATAAAATGCTGTCATTTGTAAGTAGCATCAGACAACCAAAATTAAATGCAACATATACTTAACAATTAAGATAACTAGTCGCTAACCCGTGCAATGCACGGGAAAACTTTGCATAAATGTATAATGTATCATGTATATGATTCAAAGCTAAAATTATTAAAGCATAATGAAAATATTTGATCACACAACAGAGAAATATAAGAGAAAGATGTAGCTACACTCAAAAGAGTAATCCATGGCTATATAGTTGACAAATTCAGTTATTGCAAAAAATGAACCCAAAAATTCAAATGTTAAAACTTTCAAAAGGTCAAAAAAAAAATAAAGAATCTGAATATTCTGAGCCAAAAAATTATTGAAACAAAACAAAATATATATGTCTATGTAATTATACAGAGAAAGATGAGTTACCTTCAAAAAAATAATTTGTGGATATAGTTGTTGAAATTTGTTAGACAATTTTAGATCTTGCAAAAAAAAAAAAAAAAAAAAGTGAGAAATCAAAGAATTAGATGTTAAAATTTCCAAAAGTCCAAAAATAATAATAATAAATTAGATGATTCAAAGCTTAGAAATCATTGAAACAAAACAAAAGAATATATAACTTCACAATATAGAAATATAACAAAAAGATTGGTTACCCCTAGTGAAAATAGCCATAGCAATAGTGGAGACACTGATATTGTGGCAGTGAGAGAACAACATCGAAGATGTGTTTGTTTTCTTGGTTTTTTAGAGACTTTTGCTTCATGTAGGATTTGAAGTCTAAGAAAAAGAATAGTATTATAATAGAAAATTTTTCACCCAAAGCCTTAATCAACAAAAATCAATGAAACCCTGCTATAATATAAAAATACAGATGTGCACAAACAAAATCACATAATAATCTAGTATCAGCTACAAAACTTTTTTTTCTTCAAATCTTTAATTCACAAATGCCAAGAAGAGGAACAAACATAAGTTAAATCATCAAACTAAAGCTAGCCTAAAGCATACATACATACATTCAGATATATTTATCATCAACCACAATGTATCCCTAGTCAAACAATGTGAGAAAGTATAATTCTACAATAGATTAAACCCTAAAAAGAACTTTGTTTTTTCAAATATAGTAAAAATTTCTAGTGAATTGCTGTAGCAAAAAACCCAGAATTCAAACCAAACCCTACACCAACCAACACACACACACACACACACACACACACACACACACATGTATATCATCATCATCATCATCTAGATCCTAAATTCAAATTTATTAAAAAAAAAAAGACAATCCTAAACCGATAACCCAAATAATAGAAATCGTAATTCTAACTTGAGTCGCTCTAATAATTCCTAATCCTAACATTAGTCTCTATAATAACTCCTAATATTGCAGTCTAATTAAATAAATTAAAAAATAAAATAAATTATAATGAGGTGTAAATTTGTGAAGCTAATGGTTGTAGGTGAAGATACCCTCAAAAGAATAATCCATGACCGTTGGAAGTTCCAAAAGGCATAAAGAATTAGAAGATTATAATCCTAGAATTTATTGAAACAAAACAAAACAAAAAAAAATATGTGACTACTCAATAGAGATCAACCTTCACTGCACTAATAACAAATCCCTATGATTAGAACCAAAATCTTCTTGAAGAGAACTATCAGTATCATGAGTTTCCATTAACGTCAATAATGTTGCTCCAAAAGGATATATATAAAGATAACTATCAATATCATGAGTTACAACGTCTAGTTTGGTCTATTGCGTTAAAAGAAGCTCTCATATATCAGAAGTTAGGTTGTATGTCTCTGCAAGCACAAAGCGATCATCAGAGGACAAACTTTTAGCGATAATGCTGCTTCAGATGGAGATACAGCTGCTGGATATTGCATTAAAAGAAACTCTCATATATCAGAAGTTAGGTTGTATGTCTGTGCAAGCGCATGAGTGGAGTGATCATCAGAGGACAAACTTTTAGCAATAATGCTGCTTCAGAAATGCTGCTTCAGATGGAGATGTTGGTTGTGTGTTGCTTCAAATATGCTGCTTCAGATGGAGATACAACCGCTTGTTGTGTGGTTCACGTAGGGTTTTTTAGGAGTTTTTAAAGGAAGGTTTTTTAATTAGTTTTTTTTTTTTTAATATTGTGTTGACGTGGAAAATTGTGGAAGTTTTAGAGGCTTCGGTTATATATATATATATATATATATATATATAGATGAAGATACTTTATTTATTTATTATTTTTTTTAAGAAATGAGATAGATCGTTAATTAGGGAAGCTTATTCAACTGACACACGCATATTTTCTCAAAAGAAAAAAAACCAAAACAGTATGGGTCTGGCTCCCCATACTGTTTTTTCAAGAACGGTCTAAATTGTTTTTTTGTTTTTGTTTTTGTTTTTTTTTTTTTTTCCATTTTCATTTCTAATTTTTTTTAATGGTTGAAATTAAAGATAAATCCTACTCAATTAGTCATATTATTTGGAGAAACTTAAGAGTTAAGTTATTGTTAGGTTCTAAAGACTTAGGTTTTTATGTATTTAGAATTCTAATTTGTATTGTTGGCAAACCATGATCAAAACAATGTATTTAGTTTGTTTTAGACTTGCTTAAAGTTGGTTTATTGTTGTAAAGTTGGATCAAATTATTGCAGGATTAAAAAAAAAAAAAAAACTGTTTCAGCCTTTTTCAATTGATCGAAGCTTAGGCTCGATCAATCGAAAATCGGGTCTGACATTTTTTTTTTTGCAGCCTAAAGAAACACAAGCAGGTGTGCTTGTATTTGGTGGTGAATCCAAGAAAGAAGGAGTCCGTGGATTCGAAGCTTACATGTGGTCATGTCAGTAAGTTCTACTGGTGGGTAGCAATAAGAAGTCGAGCGTGAGGGCTTGTAAGTCTTATTGTATGAACTTCGATTCTTTCTAGTGGATTTGCTTTTTACCTTGAGGATAGCTAGGTTAAATCCTCCCCAGGTTTTTACCGGTTTGGTTTCCTGGGTGATCATATCTTGTGTTATTTATATTTCCGCTGCTTTACATTATATGATTATTTGATTGTGTTTAACCTAGATTTGAATAATTTGACTAAGTAACAACTTGGCTAATTACTTAGGTTAATCCAATTGTGGTTTTAAGGGGTCTAAAAACTTACAAGTGGTATCAGAGCGGGTAGCTCTCTTTGTTGATCCTTTGATCATCGAGCTGATCTTTGACCCCTATTGTCATGGAAAACGGACACTCTCTGGTTATTCCTCCTCACTTTGATGGAAATAATTATGCTTATTGGAAAGTAAGGATGAAAGCATTCCTGAAATCAATTGATGAGAGAGTCTGGAACTCCGTTGAATACGAATGAGAGAAGCCCACTACTCCTGTTAGTGAGTGGCAAACTTCTCAAAAAGAAGCAGTTGCGTTCAATAGCAAGGCTATGAATGCTATCTTTAACGCTGTTTCTATGGAGGAATTTAAGAGAATCTCTAATGTTGAGGTTGCTCATACTGCTTGGAATATCCTCCAGACTGTGCATAAAGGCACAAAGGCCGTCAAAATCAACAAATTGCAGCAATTAACTTCTAAATTTGAAAGCATTAGGATGTTTGATGATGAATCTTTTGATGAATTTTATGCTAAACTCAATGATATTGTTAATTCTGCTTATAACTTGGGTGAAATCTATGATCAACCTAAAATTGTTAGGAAGATTCTTAGATCTTTAACTGAGAATTTTAGACCCAAGGTGACTGCCGTAACTGAGAGCAAGGATGTGGACTCCATCCTTGTTGATGAACTTGTGGGATCACTTCAATCTTATGAGTTGGACCTACCCAAGACTAGCAAATCCAAATCAATGACTCTTAAGTTAGTTGATGATGTTGAGGTTGGTGGATTTGATGATGAGCTCTCTGCTACAAAGATTGCTTACCTTGCTAAGAACTTTAGAAATTTTCTCAAGAATAACAATAGAAAGGCAAGAGGTGCGAACACTGTTGAATCTAGAAATTTTAGGAAGAATGATCCCACTAAGGTGAACAATAATGACAAACCTAGAGAAAAAGTAGGTCAATCTTCTAATAATTCTATGGGTCCTTAATGTTTTGGATGTCAAGGGTATGGTCACATGAAATCTGAGTGTTCTACTTACTTGAAGTCTAAGGGTAAGACTATGGCTGTAACCCTTAGTGATGGTGAAGTTTATGATGATGAGTCAGAATGTGACGAGGATGGAAACTTCATTGCTTTCACAGCTACGGCTGTAGTGAATGAAAGCATATCTGCTAAAGAGAACCCTTCTGATGGAGAACTCTTTGAGGACGTAGATCTTCAAGAGACCTACAATAAACTTTGCAAAGTTGCTTCAAAGGATGCTATGAATGTTGAACTTGGCCTGAAGAAAATTGAATTTCTTGAGCTTGATAAGAAGAATTTGCTTGTTAAACTGTTTGATGCTAATGAACTTTTGAACAATGTGAAAACTGAGAATATGTTATTGCTTGATAAAGTTAAATCTTTGGAACTTGATTTATCTGTTGCTAGATCTGCTAGTTCTAAACTTGATCAACTGCTGGGTGTTCAAAAGTCTCATTCTGACAAATCTGGATTAGGTTTTGTTGAAAGCATCTCTGTGTCTGCTCCCCATTCCACACACTTTGTTCCTTCATTTTCTTCTGAACCTTCTGTGAGTGAGGTTGTGAGTGAAACTGTCAAACCCACTGTGAGTAAGGTTGTCAAACCCATAGAAGTTTCACCATTTAGGAAGATTAGGGTTGATCTGAAAGAGTCTAAACTTAAGGAGTCTACCCTTTCTAAGGACAAGATGCATGGTAAGCCTGCTTGGGTGTGTCATTTTTGTGAGAAGTCTGGACACATTCGTCCTAATTGTTACAAGTTGCAAGCTACTAAGAGAGCAAACAAACCAAAAGTGCCAGTGCCTCAAGCACAAGATCTTATAACACTTATTGGTGAATTGGTAAAGGCGCTCAACCTTTATTCAAATCTTGGAGTTGAAAATCACTCTAATGTGAATACAAACTCCAATGCTCGAGGTGCATCTAAAAAGTTTTGGATGCAAAAGACTCAAACTAACTGAGTCTTTCTGACATGGTCCTTGTGCTTAATTGTTTTTCCTTTGTGACCATTGTTCTTTATTCTTTGGTTTTTGTATTTCTTTTCTCTTGTCTCTAGGAGTTGCATTACATTACATTCATGCATTTCATTCTAGGTGTTTTTTTTATTCTATATATATATATATATATATATATATATATATATATATAAAAGAAGGAAGGAAAAGGAAGCATATTGTGTTCTTGCACTATTTTCTTTGTTTTTGAAAACAAGGTTGGTCAATTTATTTTCACATGACATGTCTCTTGTACTTTGTTTAGCGTTGATGAACTTATTTATTGCACTTAACTAGTTGAAGCTTTGTAGTGGATGTTGTGTAGGAAAGATATTTATGGTGTTTATCACTTTGTCTTAATCTTGAAGTCACATGTTGTTTAATTGTCGGACTTGATCCTTTTGAGAAAATCATAAATAACCATCTCACCACTGTGCACTAGCCAATCATGAACACCTTAGTGCATATCATAAGATTTTTGTGCTCGAGAAAGTGTAGCACATGCACAAAAAGAACATAAGGTGAAGCCTCGGTTTAATTGATAATTGCTTAAAATTGGTGTGTACTATTAGGCTTAATGCCAAATCATATAATTAAAAATTGGTGTGTATATTATGAAGCAAACTTCAAGAAACTTACATGATGGCAAGCTTATGTTCTAGGAGATGTGGGAGTTATATGATGTAACTCTTTAGATGATAGTCTCTTTTGAATTCTATGTGATGAATTTTGTAGACTTTGTGGTTGATTGCTATTCACATATCACCTCACATGTATCACAAGCTTTTGCTAGTTGCACACACAACACAAGTTACTCTTTGCTAAACATTGTACATGTAATTGTGTGTGTTTTTGGTCTGACCAACTAAGTTTGAAAAATACTTTGAGTTTTATGCACAACTGATTTGTTGCTTGAAAGAAAAAAAAAGGGAGATTGTTTGAAATCTAAATTTTTGGGAGAATTGGGTTTTAAATCTTGGGTTTGTGAAAATCATTTCATCTCATACTCATGCATTTTTTTTCTTAATTTTTCAATGCTTTGAGGAGAGGTTGCATCAAATTCTGTTGATTTTCAAAAATTCATTTTTTTTTACAATTTTGATTGATCGAGTCTGTTTTTTGATCAATCGAAATTGTGATTAAAAATTTCAGTAAGTCTCTGTCTGTTTCGATTGATTGAAACTGTTTTTTCGATCAATCGAATATCGTGAATCAGGTTTTTTAAAATTCAGTGTTTGACCCGTTTAAAACACTTTTTCAAAAGTTTTTTCAACTTTTCTCTCTCTCGCCGACTCGACAAAACAAAATCATCCAATTTTTGTCATTTTCCTCCGAATCTTTTGCAAGGTTTTCCTCTCCCAAAGCCGGTAAGTCCATTTTACCCTTCCTTTTGCATTTTATATCATGTTTGCATGCATAAATTCATGCATTTATTTGAAATTTTCAGACTATGCATAAATTGGGATTTTTGTTTAATCAAGCCTTATTTTATGAAATTGATCAATGGGTTTTGTTGCTATATTGATATATTCATGATCTATGATGGTTAATTTGATCAATTTGGGGTTTTGTGAAAAATTAAAATTCTAGGGCTTGTATTGAACCCAATTTGGGGATTTTGTTCAATTAGGTTAAAATTGATGAAATTGGCTTGTTGAATTGATGTAATTGATCATTCTAAACTGTTTTCTAACTTGTGTGATGATCAATTGGTCAATTTCTTTAGAAAACATTCAAGTGGTTTTAAAATTTTTGGGGTTTTTGTTAGAAACTCTATGCTCAAGCCAATTTTGTGAATTTGAACTTAAAGTGAACTTAATTCACTGCTTTAGCACATGCATCATGTCATTTAATCTGTTCATACATCATATAGCTTTTGATCTATATCTTTGTGCTAACTTGCAGTCTGCCCTTGTTTTTTTTTTTTTTTTTTTTCTCTCTCTATTTTGCTGTGTGTTTTTGGTTCTTATTTTAGCACCATGCCTAGAAAAATTAGAGCTAATAGGGTTCCCTCTACTACTTTTGTGTCTCCCTCTAGGGTTCAGCTTTTTAAGAACGACCGTTGTCGAGAGGCTTTTGAGAAACTGTACAGTAAGCGTAAGATTTGGGTTGAGCGTTCTGTGATCTTAGATGAGGTTGATCCAGCCATTAGGGCTAACCTAGAGTCTAAAGGTTGGTTGTCCTTATTAGAGATAGACCATCCACCCCCGACCGCCCTAATTAGAGAGTTCTTCTCGAACCTCTCTTGTCACATCTATGATTCCAACACCCTTGTTAGGAGTTAGATACGAGGTGTTGAGTTCACCATTACCCCTAGGGTAGTGGCTGAGGCTCTTGGGGTTTCGGTCGTTACCGAGCCTATCTATCCCTATGCCGAGTCTCCTCCTATAGATGTTGTCATGTCACACATCACTGGATCATCTATCCAGTGGGGTTCTGATCCTCGGATCACGTCTTTTACGCTGTCTGAGACTGCCTATTTGTTTCTTAGAGTTGCGTGTCATTTATTATGGCCTATTTCTCATCTCCACACCATCCCTCTTGAGCGATGTGTGTTTTTATACGCTTTCATGTCTGGTACGTCTATCAGCTTTCCTCATTTGTTTCTTCGTTCTTTGAACGAAGTTCATAGGAGTTCTGCCATAGGGCATGCACTTATTCATCTTATTTTCATTCATAGGATTTTGTTATTCCTTGGTTTAGCTGATTTCCCTTCTAGTGAGCCTGTTCATGTTGTCGCTCATTTAGGTGCTACCTTTCTTAGACAGAGGGCTGCTCACTTGAGAGTTTATCCTTCGGGTCTTAGAGGTGCATCTTCTGGTGATGTTCCCCCTCCTCCCTCTTCTATAGGTGTTGATGCTGCTGAGACTTCTGGTGCTGCTGCTGCTGCTGCTGTTGACATTCCTCCACCGACTACTTCGGATGATTCAGACATTTGACGTACGTTGGATCGTCTCTTGACCATTCAGGCGGCTCAGGGACAGATTTTAGTGGACATTCTTGATGGATTCGTGGTTTGCGAGCAAATTTGGCACGGTTTTGGAGTTCTTCATCACCACCTCCTTTTGATGATGGGTTTTAATTGCCCTTTGGCATTCCGTCACAAAAAGGGGGAGTACACTTGAAAGTTTTTGCACTTGTACTTGTTTTTGTTTTTAGGGGGAGAGTTTATTTTTGTTGGTTAGAGCTTGTGGAGTTGTTTAGATTGTATCTAGGTGCTTCACTTTGTATTTTACATTTTTTAGCTCTTGCCACATTTGTTTTACCTTGTTAGGATATTCATGTTAGGGGGAGTATATTTTTTTTATATTTCTTGTTTCAAACTGCTTATTGACCTATGTTTATGAGTTCTTCATTGATATATGTCTTTATTGTGTGTTGTTTGAAATCAAGATTTTATTTTATTTGCTTGTATTTTTTCCACACATGCGGTTATGCATTTTGTTTAAGTGTTTCAGGAAATATAACTTTGAGCTAATAAGTTGTGTTTTGTCACGGATTGCTAAAGGGGGAGTTTGTTAGGTTCTAAAGATTTAGGTTTTTATGTATTTAGAACTCTAATTTGTATTGTTGGCAAACCATGATCAAAACAATGTATTTAGTTTGTTTTAGACTTGCTAAAAGTTGGTTTATTGTTGTAAAGTTGGATTAAATTATTGCAGGATTAAAAAAAAAAAAACTGTTTCACCCTTTTTCAATCGATCGAAGCTTAGGCTCGATCAATCGAAAATCAGGTCTGACGTTTTTTTCTACAAATTTCCAACTCAGCCCTATGTTATTTAAAACGTTTTGGGTTTCTAATTTGCCTTAGGTATAAAAGGCAAACCCTAGTCACGTTTTAGTGTTGCTCATATTGCGGTTTGTGTGAATCTCTTGTGAGATTTTTGAGGAGTTTTCCTTCACATAAACTTAGGGTTTTCAAGGAGAAGAAGTTTTCTACACCTTGATGATCTATCCAGTTGCTTCCATTGAAGTCTAAAGAAACACAAGTAGGTGTGCTTGTATCTGGTGGTGAATTCAAGAAATAAGGAGTCCGTGGATTCGGAGCTTGCACGTGGTTGTGTCAGTAAGTTCTACTGGTGGGTAGTAATAAGAAGTCGAGCGTGGGGGCTTGTAAGTCTTATTGTATGAACTTTGATTATTTCTAGTGGATTTGCTTTTTACCTTGAGGATAGCTAGGTTAAATCCTCCACAGGTTTTTACCGGTTTGGTTTCCTTGGTGATCATATCTTGTGTTATTTATATTTCCGCTGCTTTACATTATATGATTATTTGATTGTGTTTAACCTAGATTTGAATACTTTGATTAAGTAACAACTTGACTAATTACCTAGGTTAATCCAATTGTAGTTTTAAGGGGTTTAAAAACTTACAGTTATAATTAAGACACTGACTATTCTTAGTTGGCAAAATCAGCTAGTTGTTGGGGGGGGGGGGGGGGTGTGTTAGGTTAATCATGTAAGTGGCCATATTTTCCACTTTTAGGACCTTAAGAATAATAGAGAAACATTCAGGCAAGTAACCTCGTTTAAATCCAAAGAATTGAAAACTCGGTAGTAATTAATCTAAACTTGTGGTGCCTATAAATTGTTAATAATATAAGTAAAAAAATAATTTCGGTAGTAATTCTAAATAAAAACATACAAACTTTAATTATTGGAAAAAATATTGTAAATTTTTTTGTGTTGTATTATTGCTTTATTTATTTATTTATTATAATCTTTTTTGATAATCCACATAGAAAAGTATTTATTGAAAGCAAGAGAGAGATTATACAATAGCTAGCTGGATCTGCCCCTTTACAATATCGTCAACAAAAACCTTTCATCAAAATAACATCAACAACAAAAACCTCTGTACGTACCCATGGGTCTGGTTTTTATTATGCAATACAACTGAAGCTAAGAAGAAAAGGCTCCCTTCAAGTTTCCCTGAAAATTTTTGACTTGGAACTTTTGATACAGGTGGTTGGAATTACGGGATTGATTTTATAATAAAGTTTCAAACTTTGATCTATATATTTTATAGTTGGAAAATTTATTATAAAAATCTAGACACTTGGGATGTATTATTTTGTATAAAATTTTAGACATTTGGAATGTAATTATTGATATGGTGTAATTAAATATATTTAGTTTGTTGGTTTAATGTGGTATTGTATTTGCTATTGGAAAATATGAATTGTGGTTCATTATAGGTGTTATAAAATATGTATTGGAAAATATATATTGTAGGTACATTTCAGGTGCTATAAAATTAATTTAAAAAAAAAAAAAAAAAAAAGACCATATACCAGCGCTTTTGAAAGCGCTGGTATAGGCCTTTTATATTTTATTCATTAAAGATCTATACTAGTGCTTTTGAAAGCGCTAGCATAGGCCTTATAAATTTTATTCATTTAAGACCTAGACTAGTGCTTTTGAAAGCGTTGGCATAGGTCTTTTATATTTTATTCATCCAAGACCTATACCAGCGCTTTTGAAAGCGCTGGCATAGGTAGTACCTAAGCGCTGATATAGGTTATATTCACATTTTCATAATGGCTGTCCCGACATAAGTAAAAACACCGGAACATGGTCTAAAAAGCCCCGGAACCTATCTCGGCGCTTTTGAAAAGTGCTGGTACAGGTCCAACGACCCTATTCCGACATTCAAACCACGGCGGTTTGAAGCGCCGGGAAAAAAAAAGCCAGGATAGGAATTTTGACCCTATCCCAGCGCTTTTTGGGGCTATCCCAGCGGTTTTCAAAACGCTGGGATAGCCCCGTTTTTTTGTAGTGATGGTACAAAGTCTTATGCACTCTAATAATTAAGGGCTCGTGGGGCTTGTCGTTTTGTTGTTGTGGAAGTGGGTTTAATTTTTAAGAGTAATAGTTTGGGGCGCTTGGAGAATATTGGATTTGTTGATTTCTGTGGTTGTTCTTGTTGAGGTGTGGTGGTGGGAGAAGTGTTGTTGTTGGTGGAGGGTTTGGATTGGAAGTGGAAGAAACGACCTGAGTTTGGGTTGGAATGGAGATGAATTGTTGTTGATAGGAGGAGGATTAGAAGTGGTGGTGGTGGATTTTGGTTGAAAATCCATTTGGTGGCTTTTAAAGGTGGATTTGCCACTGGTGGCGGCCAAGGTTTGGGATACCAATTCATCTGGAAAGCCCATACTCAGTAGCTGTTCAAGACCAAATTTTAATTGATTATCATTCCCGAAGAGCTGCAAAGAAAGAGAGAGAGAAAGAAAGTGTTGAGAGAAAGAGAGAGAAAATGGCTACCAATGCAAACAGATGGAATTTATATTGGAAGCAAATGCCTATCTTAGGGCTGCGTGGGATTATAGGGATAACCATAGGAGTAGCTATTGTTCTCGTATTTGCTCTGATTGTGATCTTTTTTTTGGTGGAAGAAGAGGAACCAAACAGAACCGGAAGAACACGCGGAGCTTTCTCATGATCATCAGCCGTACGCTCCTATGCCGGAACTACCACAAAGAGATTTCCATGCCAGTGAAGCCGCCACGGACTGCCCTGTCTGTCTTGAGGAGTTTGTGGAGGGTGAGAGCTTTGTTGAGCTTCCTACATGTCTCCATGCATTCCATCCTGCATGTTTTGAGACGTGGTTGACTCGGAACCATACTTCTTGTCCTGTTTGTAGACTTCGCATAGAGCTACAAGTTGACAATGTTGTCTAATTGGGCTTTTAGTAGTCTAGCAAAAATAATATGGGCTTTTATGAATGTATTTATATTTATATATAATGTTGTTTAGAATGATTGGGCCTTTGTTTAGAAAACTTTTCAATTTTGTGCATAAAACTAACTACAATGCAGAATTGTAAGAGTCGTATTCAATGAATTAGGTAAATATTATTTGTCTCCACATTTGTCCAATATAAATCCTCATTTTCATTGGACTTGGAAATTAAACTTCCATAATTTTTCTCACAATATCTTTGGTTTTCTTTTTGAGAGGTATGTTAATTTTCAAAATGTTATGTTCATTTTAAATATTTTGTTTAGATTTTATGTATACGTTTTTACTTATGTAGCATTGTAATGTATTTAAGCTTATTTTTTCATATTATGTGCTGATGTATATTTTGGATATTTCGTATGATGCATATGCTTGGTAAGGATTTGTTTTTGGCTACTTTTAGTTCAATTAAAATTTGTAGGTGACAATGTGAACCGTGTGATTTGGTGACATATCTTGGTTGCATGAATTAGAAGAATTTTCCCTCAATAGTATTCATAAAATCAATAAGACATAAATAATTTCTTATAAAATTTATCAAAATACACCGCGCATCGTGCAGCATACCAGCTAGTAGTTCCAAAAGGCAGTAGGTAATAGGAGGTCATCTTGTTCCATTTTTAGCCTGGGTTAGAGTAATGACGGTTACATTTACATCACAGACACAAAATGATAAGAAATTTTCTTTTCTCTTCCTAGTTCCTCCTCCTTTCGAGGCCAAAGAATTAGACAACAAAACTCAGAAATTTTTTTTTCTTATTTTCAGAACACAAATATTTCCAACCATGTAACAACTGTACGTGTCATTTTTGGGAAAAAAAAATTGGTATTTGAATAAAAAAGAATCGCAAAGTCATTCGGTCTAATTTTTTTTTTTTTTAGAAGCCCATTCTGTTAAATTGACCATATTCAATTGAAAGGTTATCATCTTGAAATGGCAAAACCATACTATTTTCCGTTATTGAAGGATGACCAATTATCTGTATCATCCAAAGACAGAGCAAAACTGAGTTATAAAAGCAGAGGAAAGCAGAGTCTCTTTACTATCTCTAGTCACAAAATTTTATTCTTTGGTTTTGTGACTTGAGAGAGTTGATAGGGAAAAAAAAATGGCCCTTTCTTTTCTCCCCTCGCTTCTTTTATCCCTTGTTGTTTTCTTTCTTTTGCATACCACCACCAATGGCGCTAAAAAGGTAACAACATTTTGGTTTCTGATCAATGTTGTCATTCAAAGTTCTATGTTTTTTGTTTTCATGAAAAGGTTTTGATATTTCATGCATGTGAATAAAATTTCAAGTTCTAAATGTATGTACCAGTATTGATCTGGGTATTTGATAGACTTCTATAATTGTTTCATCAATTGCCTTAATTTTTACATCTTGGTGCAGTCTTATGTTGTGTACATGGGAGCACAATCGCATCTATTTGATGCTTCATTGCAAGAACTTGACAGTGTGACGAATTCTCATTTAGACTTGCTTGGATCATTCGTAGGAAGGTATAAAATTTGATAACAGGTGTCCTGTATAACTTATGTTCCTTTTTCTTTTTTCTTTTTGGTCAATGTTGAATAAAAATGACAACTTTGGTATTTATAAATTTCTTGCACAGTACTGTGAAGGCTAAGGATGCAATCATTTACTCTTATACAAGACATATCAATGGTTTTGCTGCAATGCTTGATGAGAAAGAAGCAGCAGAGATTGCAAGTGAGGAATACAATCTAATTCAGTTCTCAGGATTTTTATATTGATGGCTTTGTTTTCCTCTATTTCTGTCCCTGCTGCAAGCTAAATTTATGCAGTTGGGACCATATCTGACAATGGCTATGTTTTCACTTGCAGAGGATCCAAAAGTAATATCAGTCTTCCCAAACCTACCAAGAAAACTGCACACAACCCGGTCATGGGAATTTCTTGGGCTTAGTAAAGATGGACAAATTCCTGATTCATCAGCATGGAAAGCAGGGAGGTATGGTGAAGACGTAGTCATTGGAACCCTTGACACCGGTGAGTCTTATATTCTCTTTTACTTCAAGATTGATTGCTTTTTCCTTTCATAAAGTGTGAAGAAATATGAAAATGTTGCATGCATGTTTCTAGCCTAACCAACTTCTCTGTACAAGCCCTTAAAGTTGGCTATGTGATGAAAACTATATGCTTTGTATTACTGCTTTGACATGAACATATTTGACTCCAAACTCTTTTTTTTATTAGATCAATTATCTGGTCAATTTTGATATATTTCAAACCAACGTATGACGTTTCTTAGTTGATTTGACCAACCCAATTTTATATTTTTCAGATTGTAGTGTGCTGATCTCATGTTACAAAATAATGTATATTAGAGATTCATGGCATGTTTGTTTTTTAACAACCCATTGTACTATTTATATAAAATAAATATACCTTTTGTATTATGGTTGTAACTCTCTCTCTCTCTCTCTCTCTCTCTATTAATTCCTCCATTGCTTAGGTCATCCACATTCACTTATTCTTATCTTTGTTATCATTAAAAATTTACAAGTGTTAGAGTCACCAAAGAAATAAATCTCAATTATCCATATATGCAATATGTTCACATGTATATATAAAAAATATTTGTGCAAATTTTCCTATGTTAATTGCTATTTTGTTTTGACATTTTATGGTGTGCGCTCTTTTTTCAATGGGATTGTGCTAGGTGCTTGGCCAGAATCAAAGAGCTTCCAAGATAAGGGGTATGGTCCCATCCCAGCCAAATGGCGTGGCATCTGTCAACCTGGCTATAAAGATGGAGTTCGTTGCAACAGGTCTTTTTTTTTCCCCTCCACTCATGCCAATTTTCTCTAACAAATTTTGAATAGGAAATACCTCATCCGATTGTGTGTATTGCCTTAATGAGTTCATATTGAAAGTGTCACGCCCCGAACCCAACTGTAAAGATAGGCATGTGACAACCGCCGCACGCTTATAAAGTAAGCACCTTACAAGTATGCAAGGCTTTCTTAACAACTAAAATTTATCCTCAAAAATTAAAATCAACTAAATCCAAAATACCTCAACAATTTCTTTATGAATAGATCTCCAATAATTTAATAGGAACAAAATCTAAGTCTCATATACATAATGCTAATTGGCCCATAAATATAAAACTATTACAAGATCATCCAATCCCAGAATCACTAAGCTTCTTTTCCTGCTTACAACACAACGTCAAAACTCCCAAAACTTGGTATTCTTCACAATCTGAAACCGGAGGGGAAAAAAGGGGGTGAGTTGACAACTCAATAAGTAACCAAAGTCTTAATAAGTTCTATCAAGCAATAGATTTGTATAGTATAAGATGTAATATGTGTTTTCAAAATAACTGAATAAGTTTTATAGTCTTAAAATAATAAGTTGCACATAGGTCATATATTTTAATCTTACAAATATATCATAGATGGTTTAGAAAATAGTCAGTTTTCCATATATTAAAAGCTATAACTTACCATAGGTTCCAAAAACACATAAGTAGTTTTAGTGACTCAAAATAGTTCAAATACTCAAACATTTCCAATATCACATATGTAGTTTTAAGGACTCAAAATAGTCAAATATTCAAATGTAATTCATATTCTTAACAATCTTATGATAATAGTCACGCTATATCCTCGTGACTGGGCATCAGAGTACCAATGAATAGCCCCCATTGGTTAAGTATCAGAGTATCAATGAATAACCCCCATTGGCTGGGTATCAGAGTTCCAATGAATAACTCCCATTGGTTTGGGTATCAAAATACCAATGAATAACTCTCATTGGCTGGGTATCAAAATACCAATGAATAACCCCCATTGGTTTGGGTATCAGAATCAATTCATAGTCAGATTGTCCATAATCATATATATGAAATCATACTTTCTAACAAAAATATATCTTATTCAAATACATATATATATATATATATATATATAATCATATATTCAATATTCAAATATATTTGTGGTATTTCTATATTCTTTACTTTAAATCAATATAGCTAAAAGAACAATTAAATAAAATAAATTTTATATTCAATGCTCATATATATTTGTGAAAATTCTTTATTCTTTATTTTGAATCAAGATATCTAAAAACAATTAAATAAAATATAGCATATATTCAGTAATCAGATATATTTATGATAATTCTTTACTTGAAATCAGTAATACAATAGAAATAAAATTATAACAACTGTAAACAAATTTTCAGTAGTTAAAATATGCAAAATAAAACCAATTAGGATAAGGTTACTTATCTCAGCTAGCTCACCACAGAAACTTCTCCCTAACACTGTCTCTAAAATCCTTAGATATCACCTAACAATTTTAAAGCACCATTTACTCAATAATCAAATAATAAGAATAACCTGCAAGTTACTTGACCAAATGAGAAACTTCTAAGTACCCAATAAATTCTCACTATTAACTCTCCTACAGTTTCTCTATGGCTATATTCCACATTCTATCATTTGTATTAACTCTATTTAAAATTTGTTTCACGCAAAATCCCAAGCACTGTGTAATATGAGACTCTCCTCACACGATTATTTAGGCTAAAAAGTTAAAAACATTCATAAAGACTGAAAACTCTGTAAAGCTGAGTTCAATCTCTAACAAAAAGCCTTTGTCGCTTATCTCCATAGACTCTAAAGTCTAATAGGCTATTGGACTAATGGTGGTCAAACCAATAGTCCACTGCTTCTTATAATAAATATTCACAAAAGAGTAATATGTGCCCAAAGCAACTCCATGCCCAACAAAGCACCAGAATTAACGATATTACAAAGAAAGACGTGCTATGAAAAAAAAAAGATTTTATCACCCAATTCCAACCCTTCTCTGTTTACACTTTCGTCGTAAAACCCATAGAAATTTTTAGATAATTCTGCTACTGGTCAAAAATACCAACATAAAATATACTCTAAAATATCTTTGTCATTATATGATGACTTAAAAATTAGACTATGTATAACTAGGGTTTCAACTTTATTTTCTAAAAACTCCCTTATAATTATAAATTATAAAATTGACCCCACAAAATATTTACTTAAATATCCTTCTTTTTATTTTATTTTTTCGGGGTATTACAGAAAGATTTTATGAATACTATCAAGAAGTTTATGTTGATAACCAAAAAGAGACAGAGTTTCGATTTTGATAACAGAATTGAGTTCATAAATTTTGAAAAGCTATTGAAAGAACAAAGGTGATTCATTGTCACAACTGAAAACAAAGTGTGCTAATGTAGCTTCATGGGAATTATCATGTCTTAAATGCTTAAGTAAATTTTCAAAGCAAAGAACCACATGGAATGGCTTCTAATGTAATATGATTAGATAGAAATCACCCTCTAGTCATTCTTGTAAAGTCAATCTGGTATTTGCTTGTGTTTCTACTTTCTACTAAGTAAGGCTTCCTTATATGCTCTCTATTCTCATATGTTCACATTTGAATATGGCCCGGCTTCGCCGTTTTTAATTGTTATGTATGCAGGAAGTTGATTGGAGTTCGGTACTTCAACAAAGGTTATGCTGCAGCATTCGGAGCTCCTCTTAACAAATCCCTTAACTCTGCTCGTGATCTGGAGGGCCATGGCACCCATACCTTATCTACCGCTGGTGGGAACTTTGTACCCCACACTAGTATTCATAACATTGCCAATGGCACTGCTTCAGGTGGATCACCAAGAGCCCGTGTGGCTGCCTACAAGGTCTGCTGGCCAGAGACCGAGTTCGGTGGCGGGTGCTATGATGCAGATATCATGGCTGCCGTTGATGCTGCAATAAGTGATGGTGTTGATGTGCTCTCAATGTCTATTGGTGGCACTGGCGGCACTGAATTTTTCAGGGATGGGATATCAATAAGTGCCTTCCATGCTGTTAAGAATAATATTGCTGTGGTTTGCTCAGCTGGCAATTCTGGACCAACTCTGGAGACTGTAACAAATGTGGCTCCATGGATTTTCACAGTTGGGGCTAGTACAACAGACAGGAATCTTGCTAACTATGTTTCTCTTGGCAACAAGAAGCAAATCGAGGTATTGTGTATCTTATTTTTCACAGTCCATGTATAAAAATATTCAAGGGATTAATTTCAGTATGCATATAACACGAAAGTGAGTTGTGGCTAGCCAAGTTCTGAGCTGTTTGCTTATTCAGCTATGCCCTTACATTGAATCTGCAACAATTAGATGATTCTTAATACTAAGGTGCTTTGCCTTTGGCAGTGCAGTTGGATAAGGTGGGAGTTCAATCCTACCATTTTTTTTTCCATATAATGCAATTCAAGAGAGCATAATTGATAAACTAGTTCTGGAAAGACCAGGAATTTTTTAAAATTCTTCCAAATGCAACTTTTGACAAGAAATATACAAGTTATCTTTATTCATGACATGAAAAACAATTGTAGTGATATTCCTATTTTTCATTGTTAGGGAGTAAGTCTTTCAGCTTCAGGCGTACCAGGTGGAAAGTTCTATCCATTGGTCAGTGCTGCAAATGGTAATAATGCAAACGCATCCACCACATCAGCGTAAGCACAACCACTCCATGTCCTCAATCTAACACAAATATAATTTTGTAATATCAAATTGTGTGATTACCTTTCTTCAATTCTCTACCATATAAACTGAGTTTCTTTTTTTTTTTTTTTTTTTTTTCCAATCTTTCCTGGTAGTCTGCTTTGTTATGCTGGAAGTCTTGATCCCAAAAAGGTGAAAGGCAAGATTGTGTTGTGTCTACGGGGGGAGAATGCAAGAGTTGAAAAGGGCACTGAGTGTCTTAGGGCAGGTGCTGTAGGTATGATATTGGCTAATAATGTGACTGATGGGAATGATCTTTCAGCTGATCCTCATGTGCTACCTGCTTCACATATCAATTACACTGATGGCCAAATCATATTTGCTTACCTTAGCAGAACCAAGTACTTATCTTTTTCACTTCTTACAGTCATTTTTGAACTAGTTAGACCCAAGATTATTTTCTGACAAGTTATAGTTGTTATGAATGGATATTTCTTTGTAATAGGAACCCCACTGCTTCCGTTACTGATGTAAGGACACTATTAGGAGTAAAGCCAGCACCATTTATGGCTGCATTCTCATCTAGGGGACCCAGTAACATTGAGCCAACAATTCTCAAGGTCTGCTAAGCAATTCAATCTTCAACAAATTTTTTTTTTTTTGGGTATTATTTTCAAGTATGCATTATGTGCAGATTCTCTTACGTGCTTAACTTTTGCGTTAATTGCAGCCTGATATCACTGGACCAGGAGTGAGCATACTTGCTGCTTTCACCGAAGCAGTAAGTCCCACTGGATTAGATAATGACAAACGCCGGTTTCCTTACTCTGTACTCTCTGGCACTTCCATGTCATGTCCTCATGTTGCTGGCATTGTTGGCCTTCTCAAAACACGGTACCCTCACTGGAGTCCATCAGCTATCAAATCTGCAATCATGACTACAGGTAAACATTCTCTTTAAGTTCATATTGCAAATCCTTCATATGCTGTGAAGTCAGAGAAGTGTCACACATTCTTGTTCACTACCTCTAATCTTTCCATTTCCATTTCCATTTTCAATTCCAGCGAAAACCCGAGATAACACCAGGAAGTCAATTCTGGACTCATCCACTGTCAATGCGACACCATTGGCCTATGGTTCAGGACATGTGAACCCAAACCATGCAATGAACCCTGGACTCATTTATGACGCTACCACTGAAGATTACTTGAACTTCTTGTGTGCTCGTGGCTACAATGATACCTTGATCCGATTATTTTCTCAGAAGCCCTATTCATGTCCCGATACTTTCAGTATAGAGGACTTCAACTACCCTTCAATCGCAGTTCCTAACATCCAAACTCGCAAGGTGACTCTTACTAGAACAGTAACTAATGTTGGTTCTCCAGGCACATACAAAGTGCGTGTCAGGCAACCCTTTGCAGTTTTCGTCACTATCAAACCTAGTGTTTTGGAGTTCAAGACAACTGGTGAAAAGAAGACCTTCCAGGTTATTATTACGCCCAATTTTGCCAAATTAGGCACTAGAGCCGGCTATGTATTTGGAGATATGATTTGGTCAGACGGCAAGCACTCAGTCAGGAGTCCTATTGCTGTGAATCTTGCTAGCTAGAAATAAAAAATAGGTCCATTTTTTAGATGTTTTCATTTGCTAGAGCCTACGATGTTCTATGTTGAAAGAACAGAATTCGTCTTTCCTCTTCGACACAATAATTTTGTAATCCTAGTTCTAGTTGAAAATGAAAACAGAAACATCAAGATGATTTGATTATTTGATTGCCTTCAGTATCTTATGCATCTTTCTTGTTCCTTCAAAGTGCATCACCGCGTGTAAACCCCAAAATGTTGGCTTATTGGAATAATACTCTCATTCATCATGATGATTCATAAAGTTGTACTAATTGTCATTACTCTCCAATAGGCTGCTCTAGACCATGTATATGACATTCCATGAAACTTCGCATGACATTAGTTTATAGTCAGAACTTGCAAGTCTTTATTAATTACGAAGCAAACGTTCCCTTCCTTCAAGGACATCCAATAAAATTAGAATGCTACTAACAACTAACAAGTTAATATAACAAGCTATAAGGCTGACTGGTACAACTTTATTGGTAAGCTATAAATTAAATTATTTTATGATTAGTCTACTCCCCCCCCCCCCCCCCCCCCCCAAAAAAAAAAAAAACAGCTGAGTGGCTCTTGACTTCAGCATATTTCCATTAATAACTGGAATATGGAGGAAAATAAGAGAGAAATCTTCTATCGCTTTCAATGTTCACATAGTTGGAAAGGACATAGTATCTATTCAGACTTTTAACTTTCCACAGTCACTACAATATTGAACCAAGGTGCCTATCCTCCTTAAAACAGAGAGCAAGTTAGCAAAGACAATACACAAAGAAACTAATGGGGCTATCTGTTCTCACTCCTTTACTTCTATTAGTCATTTTCTCTTTGTTGCAGATGCATACCATTGCCAACAAAAAGGCAAGTTTGTTTCTCTTTTATTTTTGTTACTTTTCATTATTACATGCTTTATGTTTTAGATTCTTCTAAATGATGATGTTTTTTTTTTGAATATATGTAGATAGAATTTACGATGAGTTTCAAAACTGGTATATTTTTTGCTATTTAATCAACTTCAGCAAGTTCTCCTTTCTCATTTCTTTTTCTAATATTCCATTTGAGTAGATTTCATATATATGTGCCATTAAAGGCCTTAAATTACTTTTATGCTTCAGTCTTATGTAGTATACCTAGGAGGGCATTCACAAGGACAAGACCCTTCATTGATGGATCTTGATGGTGTGACAAATTCTCATTATGGTTTGCTAGGGTCTATCTTGGGGAGGTATATAATTGTAAACAACTCTATAAAATCTCTGGTTTTTAAAGCACAATAGAAGTAGCAAGTTCTTTTTATTTGTTTCATTTTTCTCACAGCAATGACAAGGCCAAGGAAGCAATCTTCTACTCGTATACTAGACATATCAATGGCTTTGCGGCAATCCTCAATGAGGAAGAAGCAGCACTGATTTCAAGTAAGAAGTTCAATTTGATACATTTGTGCAGAAACGTTAGTCAGTTCACAATAACAATTTCAAAGAATAGTGTTTTTTCTCTGTTTTCCCTGTGTTTCATATCTGGTTTAATTTGTTTCTACAAGAACTGGAAGAATTTGGTCTGCTAATATATATGAACTTCCCAACCACACAGAGCACCCAAATGTTGTATCAGTTTTCTTAAACAAGGGGAGGAGATTGCACACAACAAGGTCATGGGATTTTCTTGGACTAGAGAGAGATGGAGTAGTACCTTTGGGCTCAATTTGGCAGAAGGCAAGGTTTGGTGAAGATACAATAATTGGAAACCTTGACACTGGTTAGTTTGAAATCCTCATGAGATTTTTTTTTTTTTTCCTATAACCAATTTAAATGAAAAAAAATTGGAATTAAGAATGAGTTTTTTTAATTTTCGTGAAGAATGAAGTTACATTTGAATGTTCAATGTTGCATAAGAATTTTGAACTTCACTTATTGTTCACTTTTTTTGCACAATCAATGTCTTTCAATGAACCCGTGTCCGTGGAATACAGAATGTACATGGGCTATGTTTTGTATAATGCTTTGATTTGGCAATATTAGACCAGATTTTTGTATAAGATATAAAAAATAGTAATGTATAGACCACAGAGCAATTACTTAATAATACTTCAAATAAATCCAATTTTGACCATTGTGCATGACCAACCCATTATGGCATTTTGCTAATTTGATTTGACTAACCCACTTTCTTAAGTTAAAGTATTTTGTATGTATTTCCCAGATTTAGTATAATGTATACTAGAGGGATTACAGCTAGTTTGTTTTCATTTAAACACCAAAAATACCTCATCCTTTGGAAAATTTATTATGGATGATGATGTATGTATTGTTTGAGCAAGTTGACAGCATTTAATCCTTCATATATAAAAAAAAAGATCTTGCCTAATCATATTTGCTTTTGCTCCCCTTTTGTGAGGTATATATCTGTCCCACTGTTTCCCTGTCAGTTGCTATCTTGTTTTGACACCTTTTGGCATATCACCTTTTATAATGTGGTTTTGATAGGTGTTTGGCCTGAATCAAAGAGCTTTAGTGATGAAGGGATTGGTCCCATCCCATCAAAGTGGCGTGGAATATGTTAGCATTGAAATAAAGACACAGTCCATTGCAATAGGTCCATTTTCCTCTCTGCTTCCTGCCAATTTTATCCAGCAATATTGATAGCATTGAGTTTCTTTTCAATGAATCTTACCGGCCTTATAAGGTTGTGTTTTACCTTTTTTCTTGATTCACAAGTTTATAATGGTAATTTTTAGAAGTGTTAAATGATTTTGATTGTGATGTCACATCAGATAGTTAGAGGTTCGTTAAGTAGTACAAAATTTCTGACAAAATCCTTCTCACACTTACTGTTTTGAAAATTTTATGAAAGTCAGTTCATAGCCATACAAGAAAACTAAATTTATGCAAATATTTGAGAGGAGTCAGCTAAAGACTAATTGTGTGCATCAGATAACCACATTTGCTTTCTGGTATTGTTGGTTTGATGAGAAATGGACATCTATCAGTATAGTTACTTTGGAAATAATTCTTTCTATCCAAAAAACTGTGGCTACATTTAAAAACCTGAACCTTATGGTTTAAAGTTTTGAAAAGAAACTTTCAAAAAAAAAAAAAAAAAAGTTTTGAAAAGAAGGGTCCAAAATATGTATACTGTTTGAATAAAGCTGCATAACATTCTTTTAGAGCATGGTAGAATTTTTAATATTATCATTGAAGCTCATATAATTGAAGTTCTATTATATAAAATGTAATTATGTGCTATTGGAATCACAGCCAAAAGAAAAGACAATAATAAAAACAAAGTTTTTCCATAAAATACAATTTAAGTCAATTTAGAAGAGAGAGAAATATGGAGAGAAAAAGTCTAAGGACAATTAAAAAAAACCATAGATGGTCTTTTTTGTGTGTGTAGTTAATAGTATATATGCAGAGAGAGAGAGAGAGAGAAGTGTTGAGGACCAAAATTTGATAAAAAAGCCCGTTCCATGAAAAGTAAGAAAAGACCACCGGTCTTAACAAAAAAATGCCCAATTCATGAAGTTAAGAAGGTCCAACGTCTCAAAAGGAAGGAAAAAGAAAGAAATAATAATAACAATAAAAAAAAAAAAAAAAAGAGGACCTAGACTTAGTCAGGCCAGAGGATATGCAGCAAGAAGAAGGATCTCGATTAGGCTAAAGGATATGTAGTAAGAAGAATTAACATTAAGGCCCTAGGACCTTGATGTGTCCTTTTGAAGCCTTGAGAAGAGGATCATGGTTGACATATGGGAAAATCAAGGTGTATGTTCAGATTTCCAGCAAAAACCATTAAAAAATCCAACAAAACCAGGTATTATTTTTATAACCCATGGTCCAAGCCCATGGGATCCCATGTTGGCAGTAAGGGAGAAGTGGTTTGGTTGGTAGGGGACTGATTTCTGGTGAAAGGAGAATCCTGACAGTTTCCCTTTATTCATATATTTGCTTGGAATGCATGAACCAATGGAAAACTCAGTTCCTCCATGTGTATGACATCTCCTCACAATTTTCTCTCAATTGTCATTTTTAATCAAAGCTGTCATCCATTGCATTGAGCAGTCCACCCACTCTTTTGACTTTCCAAGAAGGAAACTTCCATTTGTAGCTAAAGACAAATGTCCATTTTGAGTCATAATTGCCTAATTAAGCTAAATCTTTGCCTAATGTACTTTTTCAGGTTCCAGAGGACATGGTTTTACTCAGCAAACCAGGGATGTCATCGCCTGGAGTACCAAACCACGTCCACTATAAAAGGAAAACTAAGGCACAGCAAAAGAGAAGGGGGAAGAAAGGGGACTTAGATGGAGGAAAAAGGGGAGAGTTCAGAGGTTCAAAAATATAATTCTTAGAGTTTTAAAAGCCCAACGAGGAAGAGGGGAGAGAAAATGAACAAAATAAGAGAGCTAAGGTGGAGTAATTCATCCCATATCTTTGAGATTATTCAAAATATCACTTAGCCTCCAAAGAAATATATGCCAAAACATGCACACATTAGATATCACTCTCTCCCACAAAATCCTCCCCACCTAACTATCTTGGAAGGCAATGCCCAAGCAAAGCGTGTTGAAGTAACTACTGAAGGCATACATTCAAGTCTGTTGGATACTAGTGTTCTAAACAAAGCTAAGCCTGATAAAAGATATTTAGCTTGAGCAAGCTTGACATCAGCCCATTCTAGATCCCTGCAGCAAAGCATCAAAGTTACTTCAACTGATAAAATATAGAATATAACATACTTATGGAAGATTGAACCACTTTACCAGTAAAGGTGTGTGTTTGCCACAATAACTACATGGTCTGGAAGATCTTTGAGTTTAAATGCAGCCATAATCCCAACACAATCACGTTTTAGTCTCACACGAGAATCATTGGGATCTCCACGATCCTCTAGGGCCTTTTTCAATTCTAAACCTAGAATAAGATCATGTTGGTAAATATGGTTTTGTATCTCATACAAAACACATAGCGGAAGCAACAAACATGGATCTATTTCATTCATGATTGATAACATGCATTATGTAATTTTCAAAATTTAGGAACAAGATAGCGTACCTTGATGTGGTGAAATTCAAAACAAAAGATTAGAAGTACTTGGGAACACTTTCAATCTTCACTCCAATTCCACTTTATGCCCAAGAAGTGTGGTCTCTCAATCAGTTTCTAAGGGAGAATAATCGAGTGGTTTCACTCGCACATACACACCACTTCACAATAATGATTCTCTTAAAATAAATTTATGTATGTTTCTCCCTTTATAACTAACTGATTATCTAATTGGGCCGGCCTATTGGGTCTTTCCAATTGGGCTTTAATGTGTGGCTTGGAGTGGGACCAAAAGGGACCAATAAGACACTAGCTCCAATAGGCCTTGGGTTTTTCTATCAACTCTTGACAAGTCCAAAGTTACCATTAATTATATTTAATACCACTATATAAATATAATTGCACTCTAGGCCTTATTTATAAATTATATCCCAATACTTTATTATACATGCAACCCCTTCATAAAATATTCGTATTATTTCAAAGTCATGAATGTAGACTGCCACTTTGAATATTACTACATCTTAATCCTTGAGTACCCGGTTTAATCCTTTAAGTTATTCATCATATATTTATGAAATTCAATTTCATAAATATATACTTTAGTAATTTCTTTATAAAGTGGTTAGGCCTAACTCTCTGAATAACCAAACTCATTAAACTTATCTCAAGGGAATATTTTATATCTCCGTTAAGAAACTATGAATTCCATTTTGAGAATATATGTTCCATCAACACTAAATGTGGTTGCCCAACATACTGAGGTTTTGATCGTAACTTTAGATCTCACTCTTGATATATCAAAACAACCTACATCTCATGATCAGGTCCATTATTCTCTCAGGATTAAGAGTTCATACAAATAGAAGTTGTGAGATTTATTATTCATTTGACAGTCGTTAGGAGAATAACAAATCTCACAGCGTTCCAGTTCAATATTCTTAACTCTTAAAACATATCAACTAGAAGTCTCCACTTCCATGATCAAGACAAATCATCTTAGTTGATATGTTATAGTCTTCGCAGATGAAATGCCCAATTTTATCACTGACTACGAACCAAAATTATGAGTTTACAAAGAACTTGTGATCTATATCTTCTGTGACTAAATCACATACTATGCATCTCATGGACTATATGATAATGTCCAAATATTCATGTTACCATTATTTTAGATAATAATAATAAAGAAACTTTATTAATTATAACATTAAGTCATACACAATGTCATACATAATAACATACATAACATCATAAATAGGATTTAAGGGCACAAATCCTAACAGATCATTCATATTTGATGCCAGCATACCATGTCAAGGACTAATAATGTAATTGGCAACCTACTGAAGTTCTAGGGTGAAAAATGTCATCCAAAGAAAAGTAAAGATGAAGACCCTTAGGGGTTGTATCATGAGTTTTTTAAGGAAAGGAATGTAAAGAATAAGACAAATCTGCAGGGATTAGGGAAAGGAAAGGAAAGAAACGAGTAGAGTTCAATTTGTTGTTTAGATGTTCATGATAAAAAGTTGAAGATATCCATTATCCACTATTTTGTTGTTAATGAGAGGAAATGGAAGGGAAAGACCCAAAAAATATATTTTTAATTTACCATTATCTTACTTTTTTTTTTTTTTGAGGAAATACCATTATCTTACTTAATTTTAATTAGAAGCCATGTTGTGAGGGTGATGCAAGACAGCTTAAGCTTCACCACCTAAAACAGTCTTGTAATCCATCCTTAGGCTTCAACAGAGGGTTGTTTGGAATCACCACCAAACAGAAATACAATTGTTCGCAAATGAAGTTTTATTAATAATAATAGTCTACAAAAAAATAGATCATCTGGGGCTTTCAGAAATAAAGATAAATTCAAACTATTAATCCAAGAAAGTAGCCTAAACTAAGCCAAATACATTAAGATAAAGATAAAAATAAAGATAAACTTAGGTAGGACAAGGTTAAGCTTATCTTAGGTGAATTTCTTTATCCTCATGTATTTGGATTAGTTAGATTATTTAGACTACTTTCATGGATTAGTGGTTTTGAGTTCAGCTAGGATTAGTTTTCATGAATGTTATCTTTATCTTTATTTCCTGAAAGTTACAGAGGCTTACTTGAGTGCAGACTATTATTTATTACTAAAATTTCATTTGTAGAAAATTGTTTCTGTTCGGCAGTGATTCCAAACAAAATTAGGTGATGAATCCCAAGGATCACAGGACTGTTCTAGGTGGTGAAGCCTAGGCTTTTTTGCATCAACTTGGTATTAAAGCAAATTTCGATTTCTACTGCTCCTAAACACAAACATCCCACTGATGCGACAGCAACCACAATTGTGAATCCGAATCAATACACCTATATATGGCTCACGTTAATTTCAAGTTCTTACCCCACGAAATCATAAACACACCCAACTGAGCCCTTTTGCCACATGAGATTTATGCCACCACCAAAGTTCCCAATGAAACAGAGAAACCCGCTACTACCCCTTCCAAGCCCATCATCCCTATTTGTGTCTGACTCTAAATCCCAAAACCATCACTCAATCACCACTGCCAACAAAAAACCCAACCCCAAAATCCCAGCCACCATCAGAAAACCTGCAACCCACACCATCAAATAAAATCCGCAAGAAGTCAGTGCCACCAAGAGGTACTGTTGCCAGCCTTTGACACCACCACTGCCAGAGACATTGCCACACAAGGATTGCCGGTCTCTCCACACCGTGACACGAGGTTTGGAGGTGTACCCGAGATCTATTCCAGTCAACCTGCAAGTACCAATCTATGACGTTGTTCACGTCGCTGAGGGTTGTCACCAACGAGACCCATGATCACTCCTCCAACGAACCTAGCAAATCTCTCAAAATTGCCCTTTGATGTATTAGTTCAACTTCTAGTTTTTGTAGTTTAGGCCTATGTTTTCACTTTTCAATCTTCTTTTCTTCTTGACTTATTGTCTAAAAAAAAAAAGCAGAAAAGATCCAAACAGAATCAAATGAGCCCACATAGAGTCCAACTTTATTTCTTCAACCAGGCGATTCATGACCGATGATGGCCCAGGTTACTAAGACAGTCCAAACCAAGGTGTGGAACCAAAAAAAGGTGATTAAGAAATTTATTTATTATGTTGTTGATACGACACCAACCACATTAATTGACATATCAGCTATTTGTAAAAACTTTATTATTTTTAGCATTTTCCGAGACAATAAATTGAACCACCAACAAAGGGTGGCAAAGGGAGAAACCACCAGCCACATGCTATCTACCAACAAAGTTCACTCAAACCTACAGGATTGACCATGATGAACTTCTTATGTATCCTTTTGTCATTCAGAGCTAATTTGAACTGAGCTCTGAATCACCTTGAGGTAAAAAATTCTATCCTCAATGGTAACTCAGGAGAGGAAGTTTATATGAATATTCCTCCAGGTTTTAGGAGTCCCTCAACTCAAGGAAAGTCGAGCAAAATGAAGGAAGTATTGTACAGATTAAAGCAATCTCCTAGAGTTTGAGCGATTTACTCAGTTTATGTGGGATTATGGATAGAAACACATCAAAGTGATCACCCTTATTTATAAAGCATTCAATTTAGGTTACAGTTCTTATCGTTTATGTTGATATTATAATAGTAACATGTGATGACCCTAAGGAAGTAAAAAATATTAATGGCCCGTTTGGATGGAGGGGGGAAGGAGGGGGAGTGGAGGAGAGTAGAGTAGTGTAGGCTAAAAATAAGCTAATTTTGTACTAAATCTATTCTACTCTACTCTACTCCCCCTCCTTTCCCTTCAATCCAAACGGACCATAAAAGAATGTTAGCTACTGAATTTGAAATAAATCACCTGAGAGATTCGAAGTATTTTCTAGGTATTGAAGTAACAAGGTCCAAGCAAGGTATATATATATATATATATATATATATCTTGCAAAATGTGTTTTTGTCTTCTCCTAGTAGAAATGGAAATGCTTGGCTGCAAGGCTTGTGACGCCCCGATAAATTGAATCATAGACTGGGAGAAGATTCTAGAGATGTACTAGCTGATACAGAGAGATACCAACGCCTAGTTGGAAGACTTATTTATTTGTCACACACTTGTCTAGATATTGCCTATTTTGTCAGTGTAGTTAGTCAATTCATGTATGCACAACTAGAATCCATATAAACGTTTACCGTCCTCTTCGGTATCTGAAATTATCTCTTGGTAAAGTGTTACTCTTATTTTAGTCTTGGTTACTTATCAGTTGAATCCAACACAAATGCAGATTAGGCTGACTCCATTATTGACAGAAGATCTACCCTCATGTTAATGTAACTTTGTTGGAGATAATTTGGTCACTTGGAGTAAGAAACAGGCAATTGTAGCTAAATCCAGTGCAGAGGCAGAATTTCCAGCACTGGTTCATGGTATTTATGAGTTTTATTTATTTATTTATATAAGTGGTATTTATGAGCCTCTTTGGGTGAAGATGATATTGAAATAATTGGGGTTTTATACTCAAGAAATATTGCTCACAATCCTGTACAATATGATAGGATCGAACATATTAAGTTTGACAGACGATCAAGGAAAAGCTGGACAATGGCATCAATTGTACTCCATTTGAAAACTATGAACCAACTAGTAAATGTCTTAACCAGAGGAGTTTTAAGTAGAGTGTTTAATACTATTTTAAGCCAGCAGGGCATGAGCAATATCTTCGCCCCAACTTGAGGGAGAGTGTTGGAATACATGTTTTTTTTTTTTTTTTTTTTTAATAAATAAGTAAAATTTTATCAACTTAAAAGTGAAAAAGCACCATATAGTACACAGGTTGTATACTGTAGGTGAATCAAAATCCAATAGAAGTATAGCAGAGTTTTGGAATACATAGTTTATACTAATTTTCTCTCCTTGCCAGGGCATATCTGTAATTTATATATTAATTGCTACTTAAGAGCAATAAAAGTATAAAACAGGTGTTAGGGTTAATGAAGAAACCTCACACATAGCTTTTCCAAACCCAACATTCTTATTCTCCAGTATTGACAATAAATCAGAAAAAAATCTTCTCAGGCAACTTCCTCAAGCCACACATGATTTCAAGATTTCTTTGGCATTTGAGTTTGCTTTTCTCAGAGCTTTTTGTGACCCGCTCTTGATACTAACAAGAAGACATTGCAATGTACCACACTTTTTCTTTCTTATGTTAGCCAGACATAAGTGAACAGTGAATAACTATGGCTCCAATAAGGGAAAATGTCAAAAAAGAGAAAAGATGCTTGCTCAAATTATTAACAAAAGGAAACTTAATATATAAAAGGACAAAAAAATTACCATTTTCTGGTTCAGCTCTTATATTTCCACTAGTTGGCACATCATGTTTGTCATCACCTTAAATGTGTCCATCTGGAATTGAATTTACCAGATCATTGTATTCTATTTTCTCCTCTAAAACCAACTCTGCACTGAATCAATAGCAGGAATGAAGTTTAAAAAGAAGATGTACAACTAAGATAAATTGGTACTATTATTATGAGCATATGACTTTGTGAAGTTGTAGAATGATCAGTGATTAATACTTTATATAAAGTTACCATCTCATTGTTGGATTGAGGTCCCAAGTCATTTTGCTAAGAAAATGTTCATTTTATTATCTTATCTGAATGTTCACCTTTTTCGGAGGGCAGGATTTTCCAAGACAAAATAAAAATGTAATTTCAAATGAGTTTACAATTTTTTTGAGAAACTTCTTCAACTTTCACATGCGTTTTAGAGTGGACAACTATGAAGCATGGTTGCTCCAAAATCCCTGGCATGTGCCAGGTATGGACACACCAGGACACTCTTGCATGCGTATCCTTAGTGTGTTGGGAGAAAATTTATATCTTATTTTACTTCTGTTTTTAAAGATTTTAATTGATTATTTTGAAAATTTAAAATAAATATAAAATATACCTAAAGATGTATATTAATTAATTTTTGTATTCCACCGTGTCATTTCCTAATTTTTCAAGAATTTTCATGTCATCATGTCCTGTGTTTGTGCTTCTTGGGTGGACAAACATACATGTTTGTGTTTGAAACTCCTATCTTTCACTCATGTTCTGACGAAGAGTTAAAAAGGCCTTCAAGGCCCTTTGCCACTGATATTATTAAGCCAAGGCCATTCACACATTCGGTAATGGTTAGGCAGCTTCCTTTTCTATTTACTATTTATTTACTATTATTGATTCAGGTTGAAAGCAGTAAGACACATATAGGCATTGAGAAGAGACAGGACACTTGTTATTCATGCCCAGAGAAGAAATCTAGCCACTAAAATTTGCAGGGATTAAGGCTTGCTTTGATTACGCAACCATTGAGTGTCATTGAAAACCTAAAATTGTGTCATTTGGGAGTTAATATATTTATTTTCTTTGTTTCCTTTTCCTTTTTAATCTTTTTCTTTTCTTTTGTTCACTCTTTTCTCTCCTTCAATGCCACCCCTTCTCTTTCAGCCACCTAGAACCCAAAAAGCCTATATCACAATTCCCAAATCAAGCCCTATAACAGCAACACTATTATCACCTAAAATCACCACAACCAAAGCAAATCCATTTCCCTACACCTTCACTTTTTTGTGCACACAAAACACATTCAACTTCTGTTCAGGGATATATTTTTTTTTAACAAACATCATGTGGCAAGATCTCATCGGAGGAGACTTACCCAGTCAGCCCAATAAAAGGACTTAGGCATTTACAAGCACATGGACCCAATAAAACCACACTACACGGGTTTGCCTAACAAATCTCAAATCATCACTACATGCCAATAAGTAATGTACTGGCTGCCAAAGTTGCTTTGAATCGTTTACCGCTAGATTTCCTATCTTCGACTTATGGCTAGATGTTTTATGCATATTGACATTCAGTTAGAATCAATGTGTTAATTTATTGCTACAGGGAAATTGTAAGAAGATTTTTGCATTTCTAGAGAGAAAAATTCTAGAGAAAGAAAGGGAATTCACACCTCAATCTAAACTCAAATATGAAATTGTAACATTCTACTAACAAGCTATTTTACAAACCATGTACATGGATATCTATAGCCTAGGAGTTTGTTATTGATGATAACATCATCCTAATTAACTAACATTTATCACATGCTAGAATACAATTGTAACATATTAATAGCAAGCTAGATTTAACAACTTCCTAAAATCTAGCATGTGCACGTGCCTTTAATTAATTTTCCCTCTAATTTTCAAATACTACGACAAACTTGGCACATGTAGATTTAGCTACAATAACAATATGGCACTTGTGCAATTCAACCCTTAGGCTTGGCTGGCCTTGTCTCTTAGCGGGGTAAGGGACACTCTGGTAGTCACTGACCATTTTCTCGGATTGATAATGAGTCCCAGGTTGGGTCTCCAACACAAACTAACACGTCTTTGATTCAAAAAACCCCTCGACAACATCCCCAAACCCAAATCTCACAAAACTCAAACTCCACTTGATACCCCCACTAGAAAAACCACGATGCCATCCTGCTAATACTACAACAATTCACACATGCAAACGCCCTAGCCCCATCCATAAAAGAAACAAAAATCCCATCAACGCTTGCACAAAATTCTACTAACTCGCACAACAATCCAATCAGGACCCATTCCATATAGCAATTGCAAAGCCATACATGCATGCGGCTTTGCCATGAACCGCCATGAACTTCACCATTCACAACAAAAGCATACAGCCCAATGCTACCATCTGGCTACCAAAATCCCAGGCAAACCAACACCCACTATGCACATGCAGCCGCCATGACTAAGAAACCTTAAACCAAACCCCAAATCTATCATTCAAAACCGCCTACACTACAGCACCAAAACCCATCCTTCAAAAACAAAAACCCATGCGAAACCCAGACCAACAAAAACCATCACTAATTCAAAGACCCACGCCAAAACAATTTCCAGACTATCAACCTCACATGGCCAAGCCATACCCATGTGAATTCTCCATTAGTTGATCAGCCACCAAACATTAAGAGATGGAGTGAGTGATTTTGGTTTTAGAACTGAAATTTTGAGGTTTATTTACTGATGTTTGTAACAAGAAACTGTGGAATGGAAGTTATAATCTTCAGGGTTGTGCAGTGAAAGAGAAGAAGAAAAGAAATAAGAAAGAAGAAAAGAAAGAAAGAAAAGACAAAAATAAATAAATAAATAAGGGAGAGAAGAAAAAAGAATGAAACAAAATAGTAAAAGGAGGTGATGGAGAGATATGGCTGGAGGCTGGAGGTAGGTGGTTAAAAGAGAGAATAGTTGGGTTTGTGTTTTGTGTTCTGGGTTTGTGTTCATGGATCTGTGTTCTTGTTGTTTTTGTTCTTGTCATTCTTGGATCTGGATCTGGGGTTTTTTTTTTTAATTTTCTGAGCATGTGATTTTTTGTTTTCAATTTTGTTTTTAATTTTTTTTTATTTAGTTAAAATTAATAAATTAATTTTTTTAATTTAAATACTGACGTAGCTTTTTTTAATATCAAAAAATATTTTTTATTATTAATTTAAGCCACGTGGGTATTAATTTAATATTATTTATTCCTGCCGTTTACCACGTCAGCTTTCTCTGTTTCTGATGTAACGGCAGGGACTAAAATGGAGGCGTTTTCCAGAATAGGGACTAAAAGCGGTAAAAATAAAACTTAGGGACTAAAATGGAAATCGCCTAAAAATGTAGGGACTAAAAGTGACTTTTTCCCTATAAACTATTTACAATAAAATTTACAAACTGTTGATGTGACCAGTGATTATTGGTAAATGAAAAAGTAATATTAATTATGAGCCTAGATAAAAACCAATAAAAGTTTGACCATATCAGCTGTTTTTAAGATGATTGTAAAACCTTTTTGCAGCATGCTATTAACTAACACACGATTTGACACCTTGACAGAGAGAATGTAGGAATGGAAAAATGAAAGGAAGGCTCCCTTCCTCATGTTTGAAATTCCGGTCATAACTTGAGAAAGCCATGACTGAAACTCCAAAAGAGGGGGGAGACTACATTTCTTCCTCCCTTGACCACCTCTCTCCATCATGAAAATGGATAATACTCAGTTCATGAACCAAGCACATGAATCACAGGAGAGAAAACTTAGAAAATCATGGTTTGGAGGTCATGAGGGTATGTTTGTTTAGTGATTCAACAGCTTCAAGAAGCATGGAGCTTGGCATGTCCCCTCCTACCACTTTGGTCTTTGAAAAACCTGTGTACATTGTAGAGCAAGCAGACTCTAACATGCATTATTCACCATTGACTTTGCCTAAGATAATGAGACCTTCGTTACCCTTAACACAAAAACCTGATTTAATGCTTAATTAATGCAAGCCATTCACTGTCCAGCCTTTTGAATGACTTGCACTGATTAGGAAAGGGGACCAGATGGATACAGGAGAAACAAGACTTGCCATTCTTGTCTAAGGAATAGGAAGAATGGTCAAAGGACCAGCTCTCCTATCTCTGTTATCCTTCACCAACTCACTCCCAAAAATTCTATAAAAACACAGAGCATTCATAAATATTACTCACTACCTCATATGACAAGAAGTTCTCCTAACCAAAAATACCTTTTAGTTGATATACAGCCATTCCCACAACGAAGCCTTTATTATAAAGAGATCCTTCCTTACCTTCACTAAAGTACCCACATATAGCCTAAACACCAAACACACTGATACTTCACCATGAGGATCATCATCTAAGTGTGCTTTGTGTATAGGAGTTTGTTTGAAGCCTCGCTGTGAATGGGTGGACAATTTCTCTTCCTTCAAGCTACACTAAGTGTTAAATTACTTATTGTCCCAAACTTAAACCATTAGGAAATGGTAAGTTTAATCATTTAACCAAAATTCTAACATTCCCCCTCACTTGTTGGGCCTTCACTTACTAAGCAAGTGAGAATTTAACATTTTAAACAAGAGGTAGAGTGAAGATAGAGATCGAACTCAAGATTTCCTGTTCTGATATCATGTTAAATTACCGATTGTCCCAAAAACTGAAGCTGTTAGAAAATGGTGAGTTTAATCACTTAACTATAATTCTAACGCTAAGTTTTACCTCTCTTCTCATATGATTTTTTTAATGGAAGAATCATATAATATTTTTGCTTGACCATGGATGGATAAGATGTATTTATTACTATAGTGTTTGTTTCATTTATTGACTACATGCTAATAAGTAATGTATTGGCTGCCAAAGTTGCTTTGAATTGTTTACCGCTAGATTTCCTAACTTGGACTTATGGCTAGATGTTTTATGAATATTGACATTCAGTTAGAATCAATTTGTGTTAATTTATTGCTACAGGGAGATTGTAAGAAGATTTTTGCATTTCTAGAGAAAGAAAAATTCTTGAGAAAGAGAGGGAATCCACACCTCAATCTAAACTCAAATATGAAATTGTAACATTCTACTAACAAGCTATTTTACAATCCACGTACATGAATATTTATAGCCTAGGAGTTTGTTATTGATGATAACATCATCCTAATTGACTAACATTTATCACATGCTAGAATACAATTGTAACATATTAATCGCAGGCTAGATTTAACAACTTCCTAAAATCTTGCATGTGCACGTGCCTTTAACTAATTTTCCCTCTAATTTTCAAATGCTACAACAAACTTGGCACATGACCCTTAGGCTTGGCTGGCTTTGTGCCACATCACTCCTTTGTACCACATCACCATGTCACATCGTCATCATCCGTGTAAAGCATCAGACTCCAGCATCAAATTGTCTGGATCATATTGGGGATAGTAGTTGTGCATCTCTAATTAATCTCACTCCAAACTTTGGGTTGACTCTTAGTGGGCTAAGGGACACTCTGGTAGTCACTGACCATTTTCTCAGATTGATAATGAGTCCCAGGTTGGGTCCCCAACACAAACTAACACGTCTTTGATTCAAAAAACCCCTCGACAACATCCCAAACCCAAATCTCACAAAACTCAAACTCCACTTGATACCCCCAATAGAAAAGCCACGATGCCATCCTGCTAATACTACAACAATTCACACATGCAAACGCCCTAGCCCATCCATAAAAGAAACAAAAATCCCATCAACGCCTGCACAAAATTCCACTAACTCGCACAATAATCCAATCAAGATCCATTCCATATAGCAATTGCAAAGCCATACATGCATGTGGCTTTGCCATGAACTTCACCATTCACAACAAAAGCATATAGCCCAATGCTACCATCTGGCTACCAAAACCTCGGGCAAACCAACACCCACTATGCACATGCCGCCACCATGACTAAGAAACCTTAAACCAAACCCCAAATCCATCATTCAAAACTGCCTACACTGCCAAACAACACCAAAACTCATCCCTCAAAAACAAAAACCCATGCGAAACCCAGACCAACAAAAACCATCACTAAGTCAAAGACCCACGCCAAAACAATTTCCAGACTATCAACCTCACATGGCCAAGCCATACCCACGTGAATTCTCCATTAGTTGATCAGCCACCAAACATTAAGAGATGGAGTGAGTGATTTTGGTTTTAGAACTGAAATTTTGAGGTTTATTTACTGATGTTTGTAACAAGAAACTGTGGAATGGAAGTTATAATCTTCAGGGTTGTGCAGTGAAAGAGAAGAAGAAAAGAAATAAGAAAGAAGAAAAGAAAGAAAGAAAAGACAAAAATAAATAAAATAAATAAGGGAGAGAAGAAAAAAGAATGAAACAAAATAGTAAAAGGAGGTGATGGAGAGATATGGCTGGAGGCTGGAGGTAGCTTGTTAAAAGAGAGAATAGTTGGTCAACAGTGAGGAAGGAAGAAGACAGGAGAGAGGTAGTAAAGACAGTAGGGGGGGTGAAGGTGAAGGAGAGAAAAAAGAGAGGGAAAATTTTGAAGGAAAGAGAGGAGAAAAAGAGTAACCCCCAAATAGCAGCATTTTATACCGTTAACAACAAAAATGTGAAGGCAATTGACAGGAAGAATGGATTGCCCAGGTTTGCCATTGTGAGGGACCAAATTGACTGATTTGAAACCTTAGAAACCAAATTGACTATTCATGTAGAGTTCAAGGACTTAATCATAATTTAGCCTATTTTATTCTATGTTTTATTTGGTTTTTTCTAGATTCAATGGTAATTTTGAAATTTTGTAATTATGTAAGTGTCAGTTGTGGGTCATAATTGTGGGCCTTGGATTTTATTTTATTATAAGGTGATTATTATTAGTTTAAGGGCTTTTATGTGTGGGTTTTATTCAAATTCAACAGGAGTTTCTTTATTAGTCAAAGTAGGAGTTCCAGCTCTACTAGGAAAAGTGTCACTGTACTCACAAAAAAAAAAGAAGGTTGAATAATTTAAGAGACTGGGTATTTTTAATTGTTCGTATTGAGGCACGTTAACTTTAGTGTGTTATTTTCATCTTTACAAGTCTCTTTTCCTATTTCCTTCGGCATTCTGTCACTATTCATGTGTACTGTTCATGTGTCTGCCCACATGTACTGCTCACATGTATTGTTCACGACACTAATCACATTAACTGTTCATAGCTTTTGGACAAGTTCGATCTCAATTTCTTCTCACCTCTACTGCAACCCTATACTTCCCAGTTTCCATATCAAACCCTAATCCTTCTTTCTAAAGTTCTAAACGCTAAGTAGAAATCCTCCTAACCTTAAGCCTACCACAAGCACATGTAAACAGGCTCCCCAATTTATCTTACATCGTCATTCATTGAACTATGAGTTTGATGTCCACAAAAATATAGATGAACACACCTATTTCATTTCTTTCAACTTTCGGTGTACAACCAAACTTACCTTTTTATATTACCATAGAGCCATAGAGATTCTCTCCTGTGTATATATATAGCTCCACATGTATTTTTTTTTTTCAATATTAAATAAAAAAACCAATTCAAAATTCAGCTGCCTGAAAATATTTTCAATTCAGTAAAATAAAAAAAATAAAAAAAAAAGAGATAGAAATTATAATAATGGATTTAATCACAAAACAGGTTGTGAGTGTGAACTAGTGAGACCCAACCCTCTTGTTTTCCAGAAATTAGAGTTTGGATCAAGCTTCTCTCCGGTTCTCGCTAATTCTGATTTACACCTTGTGGGTATGAGAGGCCCTACAGAGACATCTACAGCTTTCAATTCTTCAATGTTTGAGGAGCTAAGGAATCTTTCTTTAATTGAACCTTTGAATTCTTTCAAAAACTCCAAATTTTTTCTGTTTTGGGAGCTATTCTCGATTCTTGATCCGAAATTGACTCGCTTTCCGATGTGGGTTTCGCTGTATTCTCTCCTCTCTAAACAATCCTATCAATATTTTGTGAATCAAATTTACAACTGATGGAAGAGACAGAATCCATGGCATGCACACAGACCACTAAATCAAAATCCCTAAATGAATGCTATAAGAAATTTAGAGACTCTAGATTGTAAAGACACAGATGCCAAAAAATAGGTTCAATGATTTACCTAAGAACATCAGCGCTGAAGGTTGGAGAGAAGAGATGACGAACCCACAAGAACCTGCGAGAGAGAAGAAGAAGAACCGTACGTGGTTTTTTTATTTTTTGGTTTTATATGTTAACCTGACTGACCGGTAACTGATATCCTATCAAAATTTTACAAATGGCTAAGATTAAAACAAGTAAATCTAATGGTTAAAACTTAGGTGGATACCGTACCCAAAAAAAGAGGGGTACAGAAGAATGACCCAAACCTTCAACCTTCAATGATATGTCTTACTGTGTATTATATGTAACCCAATTGTATTGATATTGTTGTATGACGAAAATTTCTTTGACCATAAATCAATGATTCTTTTTTTAATCATTGATTTGTCCCCTTTATTATTGATTCAGTTTTGCAAAGCACCATGGATTTCTGTAACATATAAATTAACAGCCTGTTATTTTATATCTTTCTAAATTTCTCTTTGATTTATTCATCACTGATGAGTCTTTCACATGAAACAAATATTTTGTCTCTTGTCTTTTTAACTTGAGAGCCTCTAATTACTTCAAGACCTATACTACGCTTTGTACTATTTTTTTGGGGGCTGATTTTGCTATTTTGTAGTTGCCTTAGTGTCTTCTCTTGTATTGTTATCTTGGATTTGTAATATTTTTGGTTGTACTGTTTGGTAGGGCTGTTAATTTGTATGTAGCTTTGTTTTTGTTTAGTAAAAATTTACTGATTTATCAAAAAGCAATCACGTATTTATTTATTTCAATTATAGAGAATGCTATCATCTGTGCTCTAAACAATTTAAAACAGAGTTTGAAATGTTAATGAAATTGGTAGTTCTTGTATATACCAATTCTTGTATATTAGTCATTGCATTCTTCTTTCATACCTTTTTTAAATTTTTTGTACCGCTTTCATTCTTTTCTTTGGTATGACAGCCAGCTAAAGGATCTTAATCTAATGTGTAGGTTCTATAAATAGATTTTTGGAATTATTATCGTGTATTGTTAGGGTTAACTGTATAGCTGTTCTGAGTAGCTTGAAGTTGATTTTATTAACTTGAGTTGGGCCGTGTCTTAATTTGTTGATTTGATTTTTGAAATATGAAAAATTCTATTTATATAACCAAACTAAGTGTAGTGCTATACTTTTGTACTTGGGTCCTAGGTACGATGTTTATTTTTTGTTTTCTTGACCAAAGGTTTTGTTGTGGATTATTGATATGTGGATTGTAATAGTTTTAGGATTCATTGTGAAAGAGTTGGGTGGAATTTTTTAACTAAGATGGGTAAAAAGAACAACTTTTGATTGGGTCGTTCATGTTTGAGTGTTTTAAATCATTGGTTTTTTATTGTATTTTTTAAAATTTGATATTGTTCTTATGTTGGACTTTCAGTTGATTAAGTTTTTGTTATACCATCATAAAACCAACTATGATTATAATTGTAGGGTTCAATTCAGGTGGCACAAAGACATCACTTGGTAAGATAAGAGATTTATGGTGGTGACAAGTTTTTTGCTGAACTTCAAGATCAAACATTCAAAATTAATCCTTTTAAGAAGAAAATATTGGATTAACTTTAGCGTGCAAGGACAAGTTGGAGAGAACTATAGTGCTTTGCTGTTATCATTAAGAAACTCTTGGGTCAGTTTGTTGAAGGAGTATATAATGTTATTATCATGTTGGGAAATTACCATATTTGGTTGGAGCTTCTTAATGATGGATGTAGTAAGTAGAAGTTGTTACGGTAGAGTTTTTGTCAGTGTATGGTATAAATATGTTAATAGGGAGGCTGTTGGATAAAGTTTATGGGTTTCCTTGGGAATAAACTACAAACTATATTAATGTATTTTGAAATGATTCTTACTAAACTTATTTTGTATCTATGCAATATAATGGGCTGGGAAGGCTGTACACGACTGGCAGAAATAGAAATGTATTGAATATATGTATCCGCAAAAGTATATTACTTTGTATTATCTTCAAAGTATGACATAGACATTTTGAAATGGTTCAAAACTTCATCCAAACGCAACGTGCTCAACTTTGAAACACATTTAAGCTACATTGGGTGTAATTATATTAAGATATCAAAATATCAAAATAGAATGCTGTCATCTGTAAGTAGCATCAGACAACCAAAATTAAATGCAACATATACTTAACAATTAAGATAATGAATATACTTTAATTATTATTATTATTTTTTTTTTTAAGAAATGAAATAGATACTTTAATTAGGTAACCTTATTCAACTGACACACGCATATTTTCTCAAAGGAAAAAAACCAAAACATTATGGGTCCGGCTCCCCATATTGTTTTTTCAAGAACGGTCCAAAATGGTTTTTTTTTTTTTTTTTCTTCTACTTACTAGTTATTCAAAACATTCTTCATCCCTTCCATCTATCCATCCAAAAAAAAACTTCATCCCCAAATTTTTTTTTTTTTTTGGACCACTTTAACTTTAAAGAGGGGCTACAAACCTAAACTCTTTCAATTCTTCATCCCTTCCATCCATCCAGAGGAAAAAAAAAAAAACTTCATCCCTAATTTTGTTTTTTTTTTTTTACCACTTTAACTTTAAAGAGGGGCTACAAACCTAAACTCTTTCCCCATTTTGATTTCCTACTCAAAAGTCAAAACATCTTCATTATCCCTTCCATCCATGCAGAGAAGAGGAAAAAAAAAAAGCTTCATCCCCAAATTTTTTTTTTTTTTTGACCACTTTGGAGGGGCTACAAACCAAAGTACTATGGCGTAGAGGAGAGTTACCAGTGCAGAAATCATTGAAGGCACGGCATAAATTCTGAAAACTCTTTCAACCCTCGGTTTGTGCCGGAGCATCAGGGAACTGAAGGAGCCCAAAAACGCGAAAAGGGTACAGCTTAGAAATATATGATAGATCGTGATCGTGGGTCGACCTCTGAAGAAGACTGGAACTTGGCCTTCCGCCGTCCACAATATCTTGTGGAATTAGCATAGAAATCGTAGCCGTAGTGGAGGAGATGTAAACCATTGATTTCATCGAGCATAAAGTAGCAATCAAATTCGGAATCCAAACTTCGCTTAAAAACTGAAAAAGCCTTTCCTGAATCGATTTTTCTGGAGATACTGACTTCATCTCTTTTTCTCTATCTCTGCTCCCGAGACTCGTCCTTCTAAGGTAAATGTGATAATTTCTATTAAGGAATTTTCTAATAGCTTTTTTGTTTGGATAAATGTGATAATTTCTATTGAGGAAATTTCTAATTGCTTTTTTGTTTGGATAAATGTGATAATTTCTATTAAGGAAATTTGAAGTTCCAAGTGTTTGGGTCTGTGTTTGCTAATTAGAGCTCTTTTTTATTCCTAGCTACACTAACTTTGAGCTGAAGAGTACAATGGCTAGCAATGTAACGGCTAACAGGTTGAATTCCCATTGGAAGCAAGTGCCTCGCTTAGGCACCGGTGGGATTATTAGGACAGGAGTAGCACTAGTCTTTGCCCTCATCGTAACCTTGATTCTGTCCTTTCTTTGGTGGAAGATAAAGAACCAGCCAGAACCGGAAGAGCACAATGCGGAGCTTCCTCATGATCATCAGCTTCCTCTGCCGGAACTACCGCAACGAGATTTCCATGCTGGTGAAGCTGCCACGGACTGCCCTGTCTGCCTTGAGGAGTTTGTGGAGGGTGAGAGCCTCGTTGAGCTTCCTACATGTCTCCATGCATTCCATCCTGCATGTATTGAGACGTGGTTGACTCGGAACCATTCTTCTTGTCCTGTTTGCAGACTCCACATAGGGCTACAAGTTGACAGTGTTGTCTAATTGGGCTTTTAGTCTAGCAAAAATAATATGGGCTTTTTTTTTTTGCTGAACATATAATATGGGCTTCTATGAATGTAGTTATATTTATATTTATATATAATGTTGTTTAGAATGATTGGGCCTTTGTTTATATTACAATTGATCAAATCCAAAACTATTTGATGTTGTAGAATGATGAATTTTCTCTTGTTGCATTAAATGCAAATATAGATGTGACAAAGATAATGGTTTTATGTAGGCATTGATTTTTTAGTTCGGGGTGCTTGGTCATCCTCTAAGTAGACTTCCTTTTAGCATGTCCCAACGTAAACTGTCCTTAGACTAGTAGCTTATTACCCTCTAAACTTGGTAGTTTAAAATATAAAAATAAAAAATCAAACACATGGCATATCATAATTTGGTGAAACACAAAAAGTGGTACAAAAAATTTATATTCTAGCATTTCTACCTCCTTTACTTTCCAAACTTCTATGCTCCTTTGGAGATTTTTTCTTGTTCATCCTTGCCTCGTTAAAGTTCTTCTTGCATCCTCATGATCTTGTTATAAGTCCATCTCTTTCTCTCTCTTTTCATCTTTGATCTTTGTAGAGTCATCTAAAAGTTACTTGGTTTATTTCCAAAGTTCAATAGGATGGACAAGCTAGGAAGGCCGATTAGCAACCGAAAAAGATGGCCCAATTTAGAAAGATCTATTCCCTTTGATAGTTCTAATCAAAGGGAGAGTTAGGTTCCCTCTTCTCCCCCTCCAATGATGATATGCCTTTTTAAGTTTCAGTCTCCATTGATACTCAGGCATATCCAAAAAATAAAAAATTAACAATGTGTTTGCTTAATTATTTGGCTAATAAAAATATATTAGTTGGTGTAACTCAATATTTTTATATTATTATTGGATAAATATTTTGTCAATCTTCACATGTTATCATTACACATTCACACTAATCAAGCTCGTGGAATTTTAAACTAATCGAATGTCAGTTACTTTTTTAATCCATATATATACATTTAACATGTTCTAAAAACAAATTTATAAAAAAAATAAAAAAAACAGAAAAACTATACTAAAAGAAATAGTTCGTAATATTCAATCGCTTTAATAAATGAAGAGAACAGAGAAAAGTATATAATTCAACGATAAATTTGACAAAATACTAAATCAACAAAAAGTATTAAATAGTAACATTAACAAAAAAAATGTACAACAAGTATAACTTGAATATTAACCAAATGTGTGTTTTGTGTATACACGCATGAGGATATGTGAGAAGAGTTTCTCCTTTTCCTTTTTCTTTTTTCCTTTTGGAGGAAAAAAAGAAAACAACAAATAGAGCTATTAAGGTCACAAAAGGGTCAAAAGCCCATATAGATCAATTGACACATATTAGTATTTTCAATTGAAATGTTTAATGTTGAAATCTCCACATCCTCAACTATCAAATTATTAAAATATAAAGGTGACCAAAGGAGCATCATAAACCATCCCCAAGTATTAAAATCAAATAGATAGGGATCATCACAAGTTTGACAGGTTTGGATGAAGGTTGCACCCATCATCCAATCATGATCCAGCGAGTGGGTCATGCTGGACAGGTTATTAATCACCCTTACATATAGTGAGCAGTGCCAATGGAAGCTGTGAGAATAAAAGAAAAGCCAGAAGGCATGTTTCAAACAAAGAATCCCAGGAAAATAATTTTCAGCAATACATACAAGTACTTCCAGAACTCTTCTTTTTACCTTTCCTCTTGAATTCACATGTCAAAGCATACTAACATTTGCTTATTACAAGCTGGAAGGCCAAGGACAATAAAATCAAGGATTGTAATCAGTTATTTTTTTTTTTTTTTTTTAAATCTACCAAAATGATACTCTTTATTTTTCTAATAAAACTTATTAATTGAAAAAAAAAAAATCTACCAAAATTGTCTACCTGCAAAATAAATTTCCAATACTCTCAGTTGAACCTTAACATTTGTTGAGAGAGAGAGAGAGATGTGAAAGAAAAGAAAACTATAGGACATTACACCAAGAGCTGTATAGCTCAAAGGCATAGCCTGCTCTTCTTTATTAGGAGAACCAGATTCAAATCCCCCCTCCCATTGTTGCTATCGAATTAGAGCGAGAGATTACAAATATCACTTGCACTGCAAGATAAGTTATTCCCTGGTCATTTCAAATTCAGCACCAATTGGTAGATGATCACTTGGGTGGCTGTAATTTGGTAATCCACCAACAACATCAGATGAGTCTAGTTCTGGAAGCTCCAGGAAACTGACTGGTTTTATGTTATCAGTAGGGGCAAATAATATATAATCAAGAGTATTGGTGAACTCCGGAGTGCAGTTTGTAAATGGTGGTTCTCCTCTCGTAAAAGCATAGACACTGCACAAGGGAATAGGCATGTCTTCTAAACACTCCACAGCCGGTGCCAATGGAGAGTTTCCTGAAATAAGGTACTGGTAAACCTGAAACATGAAGAATGTTATAGCCATTTTAAGAACTTCTGAGCTATAAACATTAACTTATCTCTATAAAAGCTTACAAACTAATGTAAAACATGATCTGAATCTGGCAACCAAACAAAGCAACCACTTGGGTTTCTTTGACTACCAACTACCAAGTTTATTGGACAATTTGGCTGGCTATCCGCAAAACCAACCAAGCTCAGCTTCTATTTCATGCTTAATTTTTGCTTCTTGATACACTTCAATGAAAAATAAATATATTAATTCAATTTAAACGTTACATATTTATCCAATTTACAAGCCAAACCATTCAAGACTTCTCTTCTTTTTTTTTTTTTTCTTTTTTTTGGTGTAATTGTCCCTCTAAAAAGAATATATATATATATATATATGTTTTGGCTAAAAAAGTTTTTTTTTTTTTTGCTAGATAAATGCAGGGGGCTCAAACCCCTGAGCTCAAGGTATACAGGGATACCGGCTAAAAAAGTTATAACTAAAATCATATACATTCATTGTGACTTTATGTACTTGAAATTATTGAATATGAAACTTCGAAATTATTTGTTGTTTATATGCAATTATGCTTATTACTTGAGGATTAATTATATTAATTTTTTTTTTCTGTATTATTTTCTATTTTTCTTTTATAAATTTTGAAAATACTTTTGAAAATTTTATTTAAATTTTGGTAGATATTTTTTAATCAAGGTTGCCATATTTTATTCATTTATTATATTTATTTGTATTTTAGTTAATCATTAAACTATTTATGACATCATCACGATCTCACATCCAGTATAACCCAAGTTCCACCTAAAAACCTTGATCCTCTTCATTACCCCAACCCCTTTTTAATTTCTTTTTTTAAAACATTGGTAATAAGAACCCAAATGTTTGGGCTTTGGACCAAAATCAAACTCAAGAGGAAAAATCAATACCAATACCGAAAAAGAAAAACTCAAAAAAAAAAAAAAAAAAAAAAATTCAAGGAAAAATGTAGAAAACCAACTATAAGCTAGATAATAGGAAACTAGGTGCTAGTTTGGATAGCACTTATTGCGTCTGCGTTTGAGGGAGTTGCGTTTTCATTATTTTCGTTCTCTTTTTTTTTTTTTTTTCACGCGTTTTTGGAGGAATGCGGCTACTGTTCAATGAACAGTGCATGAACAGTAGCCGCAAATGTTGACTTTTTTTAGTGAACAGTGCATCCGTGCACTGTTCATGGACCCACAAATTTCATTTTTTATCAATTTTTTCATTAAAAATGGGTCCCACGGCACTATTTACACATTTAAAAATTATTTTGCTACAGTGATTTCAGCAATAAGTTTTCAGTTTCAGCAAAATAAGTCCTATCCAAACAGACCCTAGATAAATCAAGGGGTTGGGAATTCTGACAAACCTTACCCCCTGGGTTTAATTGAAGTCACCAGCCACTACTACTGAAGGCATACATTCAGGTCTATTGGATACCAGTGTTCTAAACAAAGCTAAGCATGATAAAAGATATTTAGCTTGAGCAAGCTTGACATCAACCCATTCTGGATCCCTGCAGCAAAGCATCAAAGTTACTTCAACTGATAAAATACAGAATATAACATACTTATGGAAGATTGAACCACTTTACCAGTAAAGGTGTGTGTTTGCCACAATAACAACATGGTCTGGAAGATCTTTGAGTTTGAATGCAGCCATAATCCCAACACAATCACGTTTTAGTCTCACACGAGGATCATTGGGATCTCCATGATCCTCTGGGGCCTTTTTCAATTCTAAACCTAGAAAAAGATCATTCATATTAGACGCCAGCATACCATGTCAAGTACTAAGAATGTAATCAGCAACCTACTGAAGTTCTAGGACGAAAAATGTCATCCAAAGAAAAGTAAAGATGGAAAACCTTGGGGGTTGTATCATGAGTTTTTCAAGGAAAGGAATGTAAAGAATAAGACAAATTTGCAGGGATTAGGGAAAGGAAAGGAAAGAAACGAGTAGAGTTCAATTTGTTGTTTAGATGTTCATGAAAAAAAGTTGAAGATATCCATTGTCCATTATTTTGTTGTTAATGAGAGGAAAGGGAAGGGAAAGACCGAAAGAGTATATTTTTAATTTACCATTATCTTACTTAATTTTAATTAGAAGCCATGTTGTGAGGGTGATGCAAGACAGCTTAGGCTTCACCGCCTAAAACAGTCTTGTAATCCATCCTTAGGCTTCAACAAAGGGTTGTTTGGAATCACCACCAAATAGAAACACAATTGTTTGCAAATGAAGTTTTATTAATAATAATAGTCTACATACAAATAGACCATCTGGGGCTTTCAGGAAATAAAGATAAATTCAAACTATTAATCCAAGAAAGTAGCCTAAACTAAGCCAAATACATTCTGATAAAGATAAAGATAAAGATAAAGATAAACTTAGGTAGGACAAGGTTAAGCTTATCTTAGGTGAATTTCTTTATCTTTATGTATTTGGATTAGTTAGATTATTTAGACTACTTTCATGGATTAGTGGTTTTGAGTTCAGCTAGGATTAGTTTTCATGAATGTTATCTTTATCTTTATTTCCTGAAAGTTACAGAGGTTTACTTGAGTGCAGACTATTATTTATTACTAAAATTTCATTTGTAGAAAATTGTTTCTGTTTGGCAGTGATTCCAAACAACAAGGATCACAGGACTGTTCTAGGTGGTGAAGCCTAGGCTTTTTTGCATCAACTTGGTATCACAGCAAATTTCGATTTCCACTGCTCCTAAACACAAACATCCAACTGATGCGAGAGCAACCACAATTGTGAATCCGAATCAATAAACCTATATATGGCTCACGTTAATTTCAAGTTCATACCCCACGAAATCATAAACACACCCAACTGACCCCTTCTACCACATGAGATTTATGCCGCCACCAAAGTTCCCAAAGAAACAGAGAAACCTGCTACTACCCCTTCCAGGCCCATCATCCCTATTTGTGCCTGACTCTAAATCCCAAAACCATCACTCAACCACCACTGCCAACAAAAAACCCAACCCCAAAATCCCAGCTACCATCAGAAAACCTAGATCCAGAAAACCTGCAACCCACACCATCAAATAAAATCCGCAAGAAGTCAGGGGCCACCAAGAGGTACTGTTGCCAGCCTTTGACACCACCACTGCCAAAGACATTGCCACACAAGGATTGCCGATCTCTCCACACCGTGACTGTGACACGAGGTTTGGAGGTGTACCAGAGATCCGTTCCAGTCAACCCGCAAGTACCAATCTGTGACGTTGTTCACGTCGCTGAGGGTTGTCACCAACGAGACCCATGATCACTCCTCCAACGAACCTAGCAAATCTCTCAAAATTGCCCTCTGATGTCTTAGTTCAACTTCTAGTTTTTGTAGTTTAGGCCTTTGTTTTCACTTTTCAGTCTTCTTTTCTCCTTGACTTATTGTCTAAAAAAAAAAAAAAAGCAGAAAAGATCCAAACAGAATCAAATGAGCCCACATAGAGTCCAACTTTCTTTCTTCAGCCAGGCGATTCATGACCGGTGATGGCCCAGGTTACTAAGACAGTCCAAACCAAGGTGTGGAACCAAAAAGGGCGATTAAGAAATTTATTTATTATGTTGTTGATGCGACACCAACCACATTGATTGACATATCAGTTTGTAAGCTATTTGTAAAAACTATATTATTTTTAGCATTTTCCGAGACAATAAATTGAACCACCAACAAAGGGTGGCAAAGGGAGAAACCACCAGCCACATGCTATCTACCAACAAAGTTCACTCAAACCTACAGGATTGACCATGATGAACTTCTTATGTATCCTTTTGTCATTCGGAGCTAATTTGAACTTAGCTCTGAATCACCTTGAGGTAAAAAATTCTATCCTCCATGGTAACTTAGGAGAGGAAGTTTAAATGAATATTCCTCCAGGTTTTAGGAGTCCCTCAACTCAAGGAAAGTTGAGCAGAATGAAGGAAGCATTGTACAGATTAAAGCGATCTCCTAGAGTTTAAGCGATTTACTCAGTTTATGTGGGGTTATGGATAGAAACTCATCAAAGTGATCATCCTTATTTATAAAGCATTCAATTTAGGTTACAGTTCTTATTGTTTATGTTGATAATATAATAGTAACATGTGATGACCCTAAGGAAGTAAAAAATATTAAAAGAATGTCTAGCTACTGAATTTGAAATAAATCACCTGAGAGATTTGAAGGAAGAATGGATTGCCCAGGTTTGCCAATGTGAGGGACCAAATTGACTGATTTGAAACCTTAGAAACCAAATTGACCATTCATGTAGAGTTCAAGGATGTAATCATAACTTAGCCTATTTTATTCTATGTTTTATTTGGTTTTTTCTAGATTCAATGGTAATTTTGTAATTATGTAAGTGTCAGGTGTGGGTCATAATTGTGGGCCTTGGGTTTTATTTTATTATAAGGTAAGTATTATCAGTTTAAGAGCTTTTATGTGTGGGTTTTATTCAAATTCAACAGGAGTTTCTTTATTGGTCAAAGTAGGAGTTCCAGCTCTACTAGGAAAAGTGTCACTGTACTAAAAAAAGGGGGGGGGGGGGGGGTGCTGAATAATTTAGAGACTGGGTATTTTTAATTGTTAGTATTGAGGCACATTAACCTTAGTGTGTTATTTCATCTTTACAAGTCTCTTTTTCTATTTCCTTTGGCATTCTGTCACTATTCATGTGTACTGTTCATGTGTCTTCCCACATGTACTGCTCACATGTATTGTTCACGACACTAATCACATTAACTGTTCGTAGCTTTTGGACAAGTTCAATCTCAATTTCTTCTCACCTCTATTGCAACCCTATACTTCCCAGTTCCCATATCAAACCCTAATCCTTCTTTCTAAAGTTCCAAACACTAAGTAGAAATCCTCCTAACCTTAAACCTACCACAAGCACATGTAAACAGGCTCCCCAATTTATCTTACATCATCATTCATTGAACTATGAGTTTGATGTCCACAAAAAGAAAAAATTATTGCTCTCATCTATTTTGAATCAGCAAAGAGGAAGTTTAACATACCTTTTCTGCTTATAGAAAATTCCACATCCATCATGCTTTTGCCCATTTCTCTCACATAGATACTAGAATATCCAGGACTCTTCATATTCCCCTTGTAAAAGCTATCGTACTTATCAACTTCCTGATAAATCTGTAACATATAAGTCACAATAACTAATTTCACACACAATATTTATGTATGTTTGCATGGGCCCAAGCAAAAAAATATTAAGGAAACTCAACTTACTAACTAGTTGGATTAAGAAAACAGTAAATTTTTCTCAGTGTGTGAAGTGTTCATCAAACAGACCGCAAAAAGGGGACAACAAGTGAAACAAAACCTGCAGGCAGAGAAAATCAGCCCCGAAGTTCTTGAGAACAGATAAAATCGCCTGCGAACGAGCTTTCCACCTGTAATGAGCACAACTTACATATATAAACCTATTGATTTTCTTCAATGTCAATAAACCTCCAGCACTTGCAAATTCAAAATCTACAAGGGCAAAAATGTAAACTTATAATATTTGAACATTCAAAAATCCATAACTCTCCGTGTGATATGGCCACCAGTGGACTTCCCAATCGTTGCAAAGGTCAAAAAGGAAAGTTAATGACAAAAAATATATATATATATACACACACACACTTAAATCAATATCCAAGTCCCAGAACTGTGGCAGGAATAATTACATCTGCTTCTTAAAGCAAGAAACTAACAAGGTCTAAAAAATTTAGAAGTAGAAGGCTTATCTGATGCAAGAAGCACCAAAATCATTTAAGATTTTATTTTGAATTTGAAATTATTTCTGTTTTTGAATTTTGAATGTAGCTTTTTAATGTTAAGGGGTTTTAAGGGATTTAATTAGGTATTTCCCATATTGGTGTAATCTGTAAAACATACTAAAGTCGTGCTCTTGTAATTGTGAAAGGCAGTATGATTTGGAATAATAATTTTATGAGTTGTGAATGTGCTCCTCTTTTTTTTGGTGATGATGCCAAACACCCTTAGGTGGTGATGCCTAAGGTTTGCAGGCAGATTCTAGGTGATGAAGCTTAGAATTTGTTTTGTTTTTCCTTTTGTTATCCTTATTTTCCTACACTGTTCTACATCATTATGTATAATAGAAAATCCCTTGAACGTTTGCTTATATCCCAAAAAAAGCTTAGAATGCAAGAGAGAGCTAGAAGGATAAATGTTTACATGACAGATTTTCATGAGGTTGACTCCTACTTATGACGAGCTAGAATTAAGCAGTAACATCAATGAATGGTCTGACAAATTAAGAACCTGTAACTGTTAAAAAAAAAAAAAAATGGCAAGTGCACAAGTCCTAACAGAATAGCTTAATTGGAGGTCAAAACACTTCAAAAACTTATAACTTATGCTCTGCATTATTAAGTTCAAAAATAACAAACTTTTCTACAAACAATATAATCTTTTATATAATATTGACATCACACAGTACAACATACATATGCAAATTGGCAGAGCTGTAACACAACATACCTTATAACTTACATTGTACTGGATAGAAATTGCAACAAGGCACTTCAAAATGAAGGCTTTGATAATTTTTCTCATCATCTGCTTATTTGGCTTTTGGATCTGTATTATGATTATGAAATTCACATTTCTTGTTTGTCATAGGGATGACTATTTGAAAGCTCACATAGAGTTCTTGCAGACTCAAGTTATAGTGGGTGGTAGTCACCACACAAGTAGTACAATAAGAAGATGAAGTGATTAGGTAACTCCCTATTGGTTCTTCACTTTCAACTTTGGCATATTGACAATTAAAGAATTTTGGTCTCAAGTTGCAGTTTTTAAATCATCCCAACCAGTAAAGTTAAGATAAATAGATATCCCTATGCTGAATAAACTTTATAAATAAAATAAAATAAACTTAAGGCAAACATGCCCTGAACCAGGTTTCAACTATCTCAACCTAATCTTTGTAAAGTGGTCTGAATCAAAGAAGTTTAGCTCAAAAGAAAATTTTCCACCCTATGTTTCTTATCTAATGTGAATTATGAAATGGATGATGGATTATGTTCCCTAATCATCCTGAAATGAAATATCCAAAAGCTATAAGACAATGACCTGGTCACGTACCTTTCACATTTTAGACATTAATCATAGAACCTTTAGACCATACTTTTTGATCAACAAATCTTTAAAAGTTGAAGTAAACAAGAGGTCAAAAATCTTAATTGCAATTCCTTGAAAACAAGAAAAAAAGGCAAAGCGGCAAACTAGGCCCCCATTAAAAAAATTAGAATCATGTTTCCTATTTATTATTCCTTATACTATAGATAAACCCCTAAATATCAAATAGTCAGAGATATGAACATGTATTACAATAAGATGTAGGGGTCACCTCATAAAGGTATTATACAAACAGGCTTTCAACCAATATTGAAGTTGGTCAGAGTATCCAAAGATGCTTATTATATTAATCAAAATCCCAGTACCCCAAACCAGTCCATAAAGCAAAAGTAGAAAACACTGAGAACAGTCCCAAACTTCCAGTCCCATGAAATTTGTTGAAAAACACAAACTGATTTAAATGACACAAACAAATAAAAAGTAATAGATACAGACAGCTGCCCATGAGGAGTGGCAGAGCAAAGCAGAGCACATAGATAGATATAGATGAACACGGAAAATTCTTAGGTATTCCTGGAGCACAGAGTAATGGTTCTTCCTTCTCTCACATTTATGGTGGACTCCACGATGAATTTAATGAGTGAACCCCACCTTAAATGTGAGAGGAAAGAGCACTATTCCGTATTCCGGGAGTACCTAAGAATTACTCAATGAACAAACCTATTTCATTTCTTTCAGCTTTCGGTGTACGACCAAACTTACCTTTTTATATTACCATAGAGCCATAGAGATTCTCTCCTATATATATATATATATATATATAGCTCCACATGTATTTTTTTTCAATATCAAATAAAAAAACCCAATTCAAAATTCAGCTGCCCGAAAATATTTTCAATTCAGTAAATAAATAAATAAATAAATAAATAAATAAAAGAGATAGAAATTATAATAATGGATTTAATCACAAAACAGGTTATGAGTGTGAACCAGTGAGACCCAACCTTCTTCTCTTTCAGAAATTAGAGTCTGGATCAAGCTTCTCTCCGGTTCTTGCTAGTTCTGATTTACACCTCCTGGGTATGAGAGGCCCTACAGAGACATCTACAGCTTTCAAATCTTCAATGTGTGAGGAGCTGAGGAATCATTCTTTAATTGAACCTTTGAATTCTTTCAAAAACTCCAACTTTTTTCTGTTTCGGGAGCTATTCTCGATTCTTGATCCGAAATTTACTTGCTTTCCGATGTGGGTTTCGCTGTATTCTCCGCATGTTCCTCCTCTCTGTTGTTTTCTTGCTCTGTTGTGAATCAAATTTACAACTGATGGAAGAGACAGAATCCATGGCATGCACACAGACCAGTAAGGTTTTTCCCTAACTTCAACAAATATAGAGGAAAAGGGTTAAGAATCAAAATCCCTAAATGAATGCTATAAGAAATTTAGAGACTCTAGATTGTAACGACATGGATGCCAAAAAGTAGATTCAGTGATTTACCTAAGAACATCAGCAATGAAGGTTGGACAGAAGAGACGGCGAACCCACAAGAGCCTGCTTCAGATCAGATGCAAGAAAGAAGAAGAAGAACCGTATGTGTTTTTTTTTTAATTGTTTGGTTTTATATGTTAACCTGACTGACCGGTAACTGATATCCTATCAAAATTATATCCTATCCAAATTTTACAAGCGGCTGAGATTAAAACAAGTAAATCTAATGGTTAAGTGTCTGATTAGCTACTCAAACTCACATTTCCACATTTTAAATAATATTATACACATTTTTACACACTTCTTCACCCACATATATTTTAAAAAGCTCCAAACAATAATTCTCAAACTCACTCACGAAATAGACCCTAAAACTTCGATGGGTACCGTACCCTAAAAGAAGAGGGGTACAGGATAATGACCCGAGAAGGTTGAGAATTTCCTAGCTACACTTATGGACTTACTTTGAACTGCAAGGTCTCGACGGTGTCAGTGGCGTAGGTATTTTGAGAATTTCATTTCTGAAGATTGTATTCGAAAAGAGGGTTGATTGTGTGTGGTAGTGGTAAAAGAGGTTCTCATTACAAAGAGAGAAAGAAAGAGACAATGGCTAGCAATGCAACGACTAATAGCTTGAATTCCCATTGGAAGCAAGTGCCTCTCTTAGGCCCCGTTGGATTATTGGGATAGGAGTAGCGCTAGCCGTTGCTCTCATTGTTACCTTGATTCTGTCCTTTCTTTGGTGGAAGATGAAGAACTAACCAGAACTGGAAGAGCACAATGTGGCGCTTCCTCATGATCATTAGCCTCCTATGTCGAAACTACTGCAAAGAGATTTCCATGCTGGTGAGGCTGCCACGGACTGCCTTGTCTGCCTTGAGGAGTTTGTGGAGGGTGAGAGCCTCGTTGAGCTTCCTACATGTCTCCATGCATTCCATCCTACATGTATTGAGATGTGGTTGACTCGGAACCACAATTCTTGACCTTAGACTAAACATAGAGCTACAAACATATATTTCAAAAAACTCCAAACAATAATTCTCAAACTCACTCATGAAATAGACCTTAAAACTTCGATGGGTACCGTACCCTAAAAGAAGAGGGGTACAGGATAATGACCCGAGAGGGTTGAGAATTTCCTAGCTACACTTACGGACTTACTTTGAATTGCAGGGTCTTAACGGTGTCAGTGGCGTAGGTATTTTGAGAATTTCATTTCTGAAGATTGTATTCGAAAAGAGGGTTGATTGTGTGTGGCAGTGGTAAAAGAGGTTCTCATTACAAAGAGAGAAAGAAAGAGACAATGGCTAGCAATGCAACGATTAATAGCTTGAATTCCCATTGGAAGCAAGTGCCTCTCTTAGGCCCCGTTGGGATTATTGGGATAGGAGTAGTGCTAGCCATTGCTTTCATTGTTACCTTGATTCTGTCCTTTCTTTGGTGGAAGATGAAGAACAAACCAGAACTGGAAGAGCACAATGTGGAGCTTCCTCATGATCATTAGCCTCCTATGCCGGAACTACCACAAAGAGATTTCCATGCCGGTGAGGCTGCCACGGACTGCCTTGTCTGCCTTGAGGAGTTTTGTGGAGGGTGAGAGCCTCGTTGAGCTTCCTACATGTCTCCATGCATTCCATCCTGCATGTATTGAGATGTGGTTGACTCGAAACCACAATTCTTGTCCTTAAGACTCCACATAGAGCTACAAGTTGACAGTGTTGTCTAATTGGGCTTTTAGTCTAGCAAAAATAATTTGGGTTTTTTTTTTTGGGCTGAATAAATAATATGGGCTTTTTATGGGGCAAAATGGCCCATTACCATCAATTGTTGAAATATTTTGCCCAAAAACACTGTTTCGGAAAAATATAGCTATCTACCACTTTTTGTGGTACTCAAGCTTGGTGAGCTTGAGTACCCCATTTTTCTATTCCATCGTGGCCTACTGACATGGAAAGTTTAATTAAAAAAAAAAAATTTTGGCCATTTAGTACTCGAGCTTGGTGGGCTCGAGTACTGTTCATGATACCCGAGTCCATCAAGCTCGGGTACCATTCTGTACTGGCAGCTTATGGACTTAACTCCTAAAAACTGGCCTCTTAGTACTCGAGCTTTGTGGGCTCGAGTACTGTGCGTGGTACCCGAGTCCATCAAGCTCGGGTACCATTCTGTACTGGCCACTTATTTTATAACAATATCAAAACTTCCTCTCTTAATTTTCTGAAACCCAGCTTATAAACTTCATTCCCACAGCTACTCTCTCATCACTCACTCTCTCAATCTCCCTTTCAACTCTCTCTGACTTTTTCAATCTTGCTATCAAACTTTCCCACATGCTTTCAATCTCCCTTTCAGTCTCACTCTCGCTCTCATTCTCCGTCTCTGTCTCGCTCTTGGTCTCCCTCTCACTCTGTTGCTCGGTCTCCCTTTCGCTCTGTTGCTCGGTCTCCCTCTCGCTCTGTTGCTCACGCTCTCGGTCTCCCTCTCACAAGGTATATCTTGCTCAGCTTGCATCTTCAGTTTGAGCATTGGGTATTTGTGGGTATTTGTGTTTGTAAATTTTGTATTTTTATGCATAATTTGATTCTGGGTTTTGATCCAGAAATAAATTAAGGAATTCAATTCAATTTAGTTAGTTAATTTTTATTTTTGGGTGATTACTAGAATGTTGGTCTGGTTGTGCTTGTCTTTTGGGTTTTTTTATTTTCTAATTATTAGGTAAAATGAGTTTAGGGGAGATGAGAATTGCAGTGCAGTAAGTGATATAAACATTTTCTAATTTTTATTTTCTAATTAAACTTTACAACTATGAAAAATCATAGTTAACAGTTCATGGTTAGTTGATATAAACATTTAACTACAATGAATGCATTTAAGTTCTATCAAATGCTATTTGAATGGTTATGGACATACACTGTTCTTACATACATATATAGGAGCAAATAAATGCTAACATTTTACTTATACCTTCAGCCTTGCATGTAGAAGATGGCAAGATGCTTTAGTAAATTCCGCACAATCTTAGTGCTTAATAGGTCTTATGCTATCATCAGACAATTTTCAAGGCCGTAAAACTCATTTTAAGACTGTCTAAAATTTCTTCTTCTCTTTCAATTTTTTATTTATAAGTAGTAAGATTTTAATGTGAAAGGGGAGATACTTTATGCACACTGGATGTGTGTAGAAGATACTCATAAAAAATGAAATTACTAATCATTGCCTATGAATAGAGAGTGAATCAATGAAATCTAAGAATAGAAATTTACTCATTATTGCCTATGATCGGGACCACTCGAACAATGATCTTAAGAAGCCAGATTTTATCTCTAGAACTGTTGACTCCTTTTCATTAAACATTCACTTCCTTCTCCCTCCATATGGTCCACATTAAACAAAGGTGCTGCCATTATAAGTAAGAGAGCTTCTATGTTTGCTAGACCAGCTATAAAAACCAAATAAATCATCTATCACTCTCTTCGGCATCACCAATCACCACTGTTCTCTGTACATAGGGGAAAAAAAATGAGAGCCCTTAACTTAGGAGCAACTTTGCAATGAAGAAGCAAATGGTCTACTTTTTCACTATTACATTTGCAAATACAATATTGATTTACAAAGTGATACTCTTTTAGTTAGAATTTTCCCCAAGGCTGCTGTTAATGAATATTTAGATGGTTGTTCTATTTCTGCAATATCTTTGTGGTTATCTGCAATATTTAGATGGTTGTTCTATTTCTTAATGTCCCACTCCCACAACTATGAGTTAAATTAATTTTGGTTCGTCTCTAATTTTATTTTGGCTTTTGTCTCCAATATTTTTTTCAGCATACTGGGTTAAAGCAAATGTGAATATGCAAGTTTATTTGAATATTTAAGATTTATTAAAAAGAGAATTTATGCAAAAAAAAAAACGTTTAAAACTGTAACTCTTCCATGGAAATAAAGATAGTGACTACAAAAAACTATTTTAAAAAATGGGTACAAAACTAAATTTCTTATTGAAAAAGTAAGGGATAATTTAAATTCAATTCAACAAGTAATCATTTTTTTTTTTAAGGAAAGAATGTTAAAAAGCAAAATAATTTGAAAATGGAACAAAGAGAGGCCCACCAGACGTGAAAAGGAAAGACCAGAAAGTGCAAAACAGAAAAAACTCAAACAGAAGAAGCACCCACCTTTACCTAACACCACATCCCCCCCTCCCCCCAAAAAAAACCCTTCAATACAAAGCTTTTAACTTTTAACCTCCCAAAAAAATTTATTTATAAATAAATAACATAACCCATGATTCTTTGAGATTCAGGAAGCTTATATCCAAATCCTATTACCATTTTTGGTTACCAAGAAAATAAAAATAAAAATTTTGATCTAGCTCTTGAAAAAATTACAGACTGTACCAACTTTTATGAAACGATCACACCGTTTGGTGATCTCTGAAGATTTTCTGTAAATGAAATTCAGATTGATAAGTCTTCAAAATGTTTAATTAACTAATCAGCACGTTTAAAATAAGAATCTTTAACTACCTGAAGAATTAATTGGCTCAGTTAAGTTCCAAGTAATTTCACAAACCAAAAAATTCTAGTTATTTCTTTCCCTTGAATTTGATTTTCTCAGTAAATAATCGAAAAGTTAAGAAATTAAACCATAACCAAAATCTCAGAATAATCATCAATTTAACAACAACAAAAAAATGCTCAAGATTCAATTTTCTGAGAAAACAAACAAATCGAATTTTTTTTAATTAATCATAATTAACGTGACATTATGATAATTATATTTAATTAACGTGCAGTTCAAATAATTATATTTAATTAACGAAAAAAAAAAAGAACAGTATAGTTGATTTCTCAATCTTTTTCCGTTAATTTTCTCAGTAAACAAACACGAGCCTTTTTGTTTGTGATAATAGTAATTAATTAAATGAATTAAAAAATTTTCAAAAAAAAAAAAAAAACAACAACAACAACAGTTGAGAAGAGTAAAGTTGAGAGAGAGTCTTCATATTCAAGAACCACACCAAAAAGATAGAGAGAGAAAGAGAGAGAGAGAGAGAGAGAGAGATGGTGGCGAAGATCGGCGTGGCGGAGCTTGGCTTCGATATCTTCGACAGTACAGTTTTGCGGGGACTTAGACTCGGAGAGTCTCCGGTGAAGCCTGCGAGGCAATTTGGGCGAAGAAGAAGAGGAGGACGAAAATGACGTCGCACCACTATCATCCAACGGAAAGTCCATTACCATCGCTCCTCCAACAACCACCACTTTCCCTTCTCCTCTTCCCTCAGGCGGCGACGGTGACGGAGACCACTATTCCACTCCCCTGGCCATCATCGATACGCAAAAGCAATCACAACGACGTCGTTTCAGTCTCTTAAGACAGTGAGAGAGCTAAGAGGTCGCTGCCGACGAGAGTCTTCTGGCGCCGACGGGTTTTCTGCCTCCAATGGTGTGAGGGTTTGGGGTTTGTATGTTTAGGTGTAAGTGAGAGTGAGAGTGTGTTCTGGTAAGTGAGAGTGAGAAATGAGAGATAAACCTGAAACCTATGTGTTTTTAGAGTTGTGTACCTTACTAACCAGTACTCGAGCTTCAGGTGCTCGAGTACCAAGCGGAATATTTAAATTCCAGATGCCATGTCATGGTGCCACGGTGGAATAGAAAAATGGGGTGCTCGAGTACCACAAAAAGTGATAGATAGCTATATTTTTCCGAAATAGTGTTTCGAGGCAAAATATTTCAACAATTGATGGTAATGGGCCATTTTGCCTGGGCTTTTATGTATTTATATTTATATATAATGTTGTTTAGAATGATTGGGCCTTTGTTTATATTACAATTGATCAAATCCAAAATTATGAATTTTTTAGCTTTATCCCTCTAGCTTTATTATTATGATTTTTTTTTTTTTTTTTTTTTTATCTATTCTCTTTTTTCTTTCAAGGAAGGTTGAATAATCATTTTTTTTGGTAGTATCATTCATTTATTATATCGTAAATGTGTAATATGCTTAAAAATAAGAAATTGAGTTAATAATATGCATATTATAGACATTTTGCAAGATATCATTTAAAAAATAAAATAAAATTTAATGGGAAGAAATATTTAACTTCAATACCTTTTTCATTTCCTTATCCTCTAATCAGTCTTTCCAATGGATTTGTGTCTCACCAAATAAATAATTAGAAAAATAACTAATTCATAAATTATTAAAGCTTCCATAAAAATCATAACAACAATAAATACCTCATATTTTTTCCCTTTGCCTCAGGGTGTCTCGCGATCCCTTTTACACCCAAAATATTAATATAGATAATAATAAAAAATTAATTCTCTTTGTGATCCAAAAGCAAAAATCTCTCTCTCTCTCTCTCTCTCTCTCTCTCTCTCTATAAAACCTAAAAATCGAAAAAATAAAAAAGCTCAAACCCCTTTTGGTTTTTATTTTTTTGGGTACACATCACTAAAAAAAATTGCTTTTTTATTTTTGTTTCGAATTTGCCGATTCTATTGCGCATCAAAGTCTCTGTCCCAACCATTTCTTTCAAGCTTGAGCCTTCGAGGTTTGCTTTGAAAAATTCTTTCAAACCTGTGTATTTTGCTTTTAACTTGTTTGCTTCTTTCTAGCTTTATAGGTGTTGGCATGTTGCACTACCTGTACTTTTGTCTCTCTCATGGAGAGTGAAACATGAAGTACACACCTACTTATTCACCATTTTTCTTGACTCTTTTTTTTTTTTTTTTTGGCTTCAGGGTCAGGTGACAGCTGTGGGTTGGGGTTTATGCCTTTGCCCTCACTAGAAAGATGAAGTAGATTAGTCATGGTATGAAAAATAAATGTCAAAGGAATTTGAATATAAAAATATATTAAGTAATTTTGCATCTAAAAACACAAGAAGAATAGATTTGAAGTGAAAAAAATTATTTAAGTAACATTCAAAATATTTAAATATATAAAATTCTTCATTTTAATCTTCGCCTTAAGCCCCAAAATTCATAGAATTGCCCCTACTAACAACCACCACAACAAAGCTGAAATTTTTTCAAGGGTCATAATCCTTGAAAAAAGTATTAAAAAACCTTGAGAAAAATTATTTTAAGAGTCGAATCTTCCCTTGATAACTTTTGAAACTTATACTATCGAAAAGGAAATTTTGAAAGTCTTCGTAGCCCTCAAAACAAGTGCTCTATCTTATTTTGAGGGTCAAAAAACCCTTAAATAATCTTATTTACCAAGGGTTAAAAGATTTACATGTACAACCCTTGATAAATAAACCACATACTATAACCAAAAATATCAAAAGTTCAATATATACAACCAAATACAAATACATCATCCAATATATACAACCAAATACAAAGACATCAAAAGTCCAATGTACTATAACCAATCAACCCAGATCATTACAAGACAAAAAATAATATCTGAAAATAAGGATATTGTAAAGGTACTGAAAGAGCGTGACCTTGGCACTGAATTCTTCTTTGGAAAGCCAGGAACCCATTTTCAACAAGGCAGCCAAAGCAGGGGCAGCGGCTGAACCAAATTCAAGTGCAGAAGCTAATAATGGAACTAATTGTATAAACAAGAAAACAAAAACATAAGCTGGCATTCAAAGACATTTCAGGTAGATATATAACATTAGAATTTCCATGTCACACTTTTTCCAGGACAATTGGACGAGGAAGCTGCTCTGCTAAATTTGGAAGCTTGCGGAAGAAGGTATCCTTTTCAACAGTGTCTTTTAAATTTAGTCTCCATAAAATGTATTGTGTCCACCAGTTGTAACACCATATATCTCTAAGGGGCAACAGATGTAACTACAAAATAACACAACCAGCCACCAAGAGATCCATACTACATTAAATTCAACACACAGGTATATTATATTCAAAATAGATGAATTATATCCAACCTTTCCCGCTCCAGAAATAGGGTTAGTAGAGCATACCCACTTGACAAAGATCGAATAATAGTATTTAGAAACCAAAGCTGCCCACGAAGAAAACTACAGAGAAAAGGATAGTCCAAGCCATTACTGACAAGGTAAATTTATAGCACTATTTGTACTCCAACTTGTGCACCCTATTTCCATATTGAGATTGCACATAATTTTGTAGATTGTAAGAAAAATGCTTGCATCATGAACTGAAGCAGAGATACGAATTAAAGAAAACACATGCTCAAAATTTTCCTGACAACTTTTTCCTCACAAAACAAGCATATTAATATGGTCATTCATTGGCAAATTCTTGATATATTTCTATATATGAGTAGCCAAGTGGCCATTTCTCCATCTACTGCCGCATTAAGCAAAAACTTGGGAACAATCAGTCCCATGAACAATCAAATTCATTTGGTGCATGTGACCAAAACTTGGAGGTGGTAGAAATTCAAAATAATCTAGGTATCCATCATTTAGTTAGCACTTTGAAACTACTTCTATTGCTTCTAAAAGACAATTTTTCCTTTGGCACTTACAAACCAGTATTGTAGTTCTAAGGATGCAATTTCTTATTTGCAGAGATTGAATACAATTCCACAACAAAGAACTTTGATATTCAATTTAATTCCTAATAAGGACAGAGGAAGGTTTACAAAAAAAAAAAAAAAACCTCAGAAATTCTTAAAGAGTTATGAGAGTCATATCAAGAACCAGACAACATAAATCACAAAAAAAAAAAAAAAAAAAAAATCTATATGTTTTGTTCTAGTAGCTCAACTACTATTGTATTGACAATGGTACTAACACTCCACATTGTAAGCATTCACAACACCAAACACAACTGTAACAGATATAAAATACTCAACTATTTTTTTTTAAAATCTCATTTCAAGCACTAAAGGGAGATCCGAGAGGGATATAGCAAGAAAAACTTCAAAAAAAAGAAAAAGAAAAAGAAAAAGACATACCTGATCAGTTGGGATACTCACTCTTTAGTGCATAAGCATAACAATCAAACTCAGCTGTGACTGGTTAGAGAGAAAAAGCATTTTTTGCAAAAACCAGTCCTAATTAACCAACCATATTGCAGCAATAGTAAAAAAAAATAATTAGTAAAATGGCTGGCTGTAATTATGCAAAATCAATTCAAGCATTAGAAGCTTAAACCAGTAGAGTTAGCCACCAAAAAAAAACCACAATCGCAATCGCAGCGGTATAAGTAATTATATGTAGTGCTTCAAAAAATGTAGGAAATTTGTGAAATGTTAAATTGTATAAACGAACACAGCAAAATCTCCTAGATTTAAACAAAGTTTGGATGATCTAATTAAATAATTATTTGAATTTCGTATTTAATTTTAAAAAAAGGGGGAAAGTGTAATTTACATCAATTTATTATTGATTAGGTCAATTATGTAACTATAATCAATGATTCTTGGACTCCTCAAAATCAACTAGACAAGCATGGAAAATTGACTTATAGCAGGTGATACCAGAGCCAAAAACTCCTGTTTAATGTAAATTTTAATAAATTTAGATATCCTCTACCTCGAGACAGTCAAATTCTACCACTGGATTGATGTGACAGTGATCCTTCCTGCAAATTCAAAGCTCCTTATAATACAAGTTCAGACAACAAAGGAATGAGATGTGGCATATTGGGTTTTGGCATACAAGTTTAGACAATTTTAACAAATGGTTTAAAAATTTAATCAAGACAGACAACACAAAATACCCAAAAATTCCAGCCAATTACTACAAAAAGAGAGTCCCATAAATCCCTGCGAAACATACCTAATAACATAAATCAGTACTTTGCCCCACTTTAGACATCATCTCTAGAAAAAAGGGGCCATAGAATGGATCAATTAGAAGGAAAACATAAAAGAAAAGTAGCAGGATCTACCAAAAAACAACCAGGACAAACAACATAAACAAACTTCAAGCAATTAAACATAATAACTATTCGCTCATCAAATATGCATGCAAAAAGCCATGTTTCATCCCACTTTATTGTTTGGAGAAGGTGCCAATTGGTCATGGTTTCTACACTAGGACAGATGAAAGTCGCTGAAAGTAAGAAATAGAAGAGAAATAGCTGCATAGAATAAAGAAGGGATCATTTACAGGAATAACACCATCTGCAATCTGCAGCTTGCACAACTTGGTAGCAGTAATCCTTAGTGTCTTAGCTGCCTGCACAAAACAAACTTTTAACAGATTAAAATTAAATTAACAACAGGCAGAAAATCCTAAGAGTGAATGCTGTATAAACCTATGGAGCAGCTTTGGCACTCTTCCACAAGATTGCTGCGCATGCTTCTGGAATCTGGACTGAACCATGACAAGAATAGAGCCAAAACAAAAGAAACAGATGAGAAAGTAGGGATTTAACATATTAAAACAATTTGCAGAAACTGAGGGAAGGACTTGTATCCATAACGGGAAAGAAAAAGAGGAAATTGCATGACATAATCCAAAGCATGGATGTGTGGCCACATAAAGTAAAGATGAAACTATTTTGTTTATAAGGTAGGACCATTAAACAACAAAAACATTACTTCATTTAGCAAAAACAGCTCATTGCCCATCTCAAATTGAGAATCAAAATGGAGAACTATGCTAGCAACTTCTAATGCTTATAAGGAGACTCAGCTCATTTTACAAATGACTATATTATCAATAGCAAACGGATACATTCAGCAGCCTCACAAGCAATTATTACAGATGACACTTTCTAAATCTAAGTACATTTTTGTACGGCATTAATCCATAGCAATTACTTTTAATTTTAAGGTAAAGGCATGCTTCATGAGAACTTGGAATTCATCATTTGAATGTCAAATTGCCCATATCTGCAATCAAAATTTTAACTCAGATGGAAGGTCTTATTCCCAATACCCACATATATGGGTGTTTGCGGTGCGGTTTTAGGTCATTTTTAGCATTGCACTTTGCGGTGTGGTTTAGCTAAAACCATAACTGCACTGCACCTTATTTTTGCGGTCACATGTGCGGTGCGGTGTGGTGCGGTGCGGTTTAAAGTCTAGCCAAAACTATAACCGCACCGCACCTCATTTTTGCGGTCACATATGCGGTGCAGTGTATAAAATGTGGTTTAAATGATTTGAAATTGGTATATATTTCAAATTTTGGGCTTTTTCTACCTAGCCTAAAATTAATTTTTCCCTTTATTTTGGTCTAAGTTTTAAACTATTGAGCTAGTTTTTCTTTATTTTTGGTTTGGCTTTCTTAATCAACACTTGCTAGGGTTATCAAACTTTTTTTTTTTGGTTGGAAAACTAGGGTTATTAAACTATTAATAATATATTTAATATTAAAAATAATTAAAAATATTAATATATAGAGAGGGTGCGGTGTGGTGCCCGCAAAACCGTACTGCACCATGTGGTGTGGTATGGTGTGGTGCGGTGCAGTGTACTATTACTTGCGGTGGGTGTGATTATGCTATTTTGCGGGCGGTTTTGGTGCGGTTTTTGCAGTTTGTGCGGTTTATGCGGTTTGGTGAACACCCTCCAGCACTACAAGAAGTTTTACAAGTTTATAATGCATCAATATCATGCATTAACACCATGCCATAACTTCACCGAGTTAATACTTTCAAGTCAGACATAAACATCTTATCAAAAAGAAAAAAGAATGCAGGCTTCGTATTCATTGGAACAGAACAATAACAAATATAAGGGAAAAATAGATTACCAATTCCAAGCTACATAACTTGAAAATGAATTTATAAAATTCATAAGCTCTAGTAAATTTTATAAACAAAATGAGTGTAAAAATCTCTGCAATGTAAAGAAGCTGAACAGAGCATTGAATTGCAATGACCCAAACCAAGCAAAAATTAAATTGATACTATTGATAAACCAATGCTCGTTTCCACAGGAAACCTAAAACTAACAAACACAGCAACACAAAAAAAACCTCATAGATCCAACCATACTTAAATTGATATTATTGAAATACTACACAATTAATAGTTACCAACTGCTTTTTAAGTATTTCTTCAATATAATATGTTCAAGCCTCATACATCCAACCCGTACTTCAGATTCCAAAGGACAGGTATGTAATTCCATTTCCAAAGTATACAAACCCTAGCCCCAAATTATATTATTGGAGAGGAATAGAAATATATATGGAGAGAATGAGAGAGAGAAAACAAGAGAGAATACCAAAATTCCTTTGCAAAGTTCTAATAGATAATTTCCGAATTCAATTTTTTTCTCGGGAAACAAACAGAGGGAGAGAGAGAGAGACCCGTAATCGAACAAAGGGTGGAGGAGAGGGCTCTGACTATCAATGGCTGGTCGTTTTCGGAGATAGGATCGCCGACCACCGCGCCTCAACCTATCGTCGGAAATGAGATGAGCTCCCAGACAGAGAGAGAGAGGGAGAGAGAGAATTTTCTAAGAGTTCTTATTTATGGCTTGTTTGGAAAGAGGGGAAAGGAGGGTGAGTGGTGTGGAGTAGTCTTATCGGTTAAAAATAAGTTAATTTTATACTAAATTTATTCTACTATATTCTTCTCTAACTCTCCCTCTCTCTCCTTAATCCAAATGGACTATTAGTTTGGAGGATGGTTGAACAAAATGAGAATGGGTTTTCAAAGAGAGTGAGCAAAGAAATTTATTCAAAAACTGGTTTTCTAAATTCTGAGTTTGTGAGAGAGAGAAAGAGACTTTTATTCCAAGCATTAAAACATTTGGATATCTTTTATTAAGTGCAATTACTCTAATCCCTCTAACATAAATTTTTACCATTCTTAACTTTTAACTTTAACTTTGTAGGTGTTGGTACATGTATTTAAACATATATTTTCAGTTTTTAAATAATATTATATGTATTTTCATATATTTTTTTCATCTACACATATTTTCAAAAAATACAGACAACATTACTATAGCAATATTACCAAACGGTCCTTTAACTTCTTTTAACTATTTTTCAACTTTTTATATTTAAAGGTTGAAATTAAAAGTTACTTTTTTCAACTTTTAATCTCAACCATCTATTACTATTGTATAAGGTGCAATACCCTCAACCCAAAAATTTGGAGGCAACAATTACACAAGATTCTCGTGTTTTCGTTTATTTCAAGGGATTCAATGACCATTGTAACAAGATTAGTCATATTTTAATTAACGCGTCAGTTTTTTATGTATGTTTCAACCATTTTCACTGAATCCTTGGAAAAAGTGTTGAAATAAGTCATGTCTTTTATAGTGAACAAGAGCTTCGTGAACCCTAACTTCCATTCACTCTATTGAAATTTATGATTAAACTGCTACTTCAACAACATTAATGGATGAAGCCAATATAGAACTTCAATTTGATTTAATTATAATATGAGGATTAAAATTTTCTAAATTTTCTAGGGCACTCTATCAAAGAGATTTCTTTAAATGTTAATCATTCTTTAATGATTTAATGATCTAAGTTCTACCACGTCAGCATTCCATTAACAATAATCTTAATTGTTTTGTTTGCAAAATTATTTTATTATTTTAAGAATATTATTAGTGGAATATTGATATGGTAGAATCTAGACCATTAAATCATTAAAGAGTAGTTAGAATTTAAGGAAATTTACTGGTAAAATAACCTAAGAAATCTAGAAAATTTGAATCATTTTATTGAACCTTGGTGTGGAGTCACCATTATTACACATTCATTTTTGGTTTTGCAATTGCAACTTATGTAATTATCTCTTCTTTGGAATAAGACATTCATTTCCCTTAAAAAAAATGCTTTAAAAAAATCTTGAATATCTATTTTACCCTCCCTTAAATTGTCATCCACACTACCATCTCATAGGAAATTTGAAACATTTTTCTTTTGAGCTTTTTAAAAACCTATTTTTTAGCCATTCATGGTAGATTAATGTAAATAATTTTAATTTTATTTAAAAATAAATGGAAGTGAGTATAAATAATTATATATATATAAATTAAAAAAAAAAAAACCCCTCTAGGGAGCTCATTGCAATTTCCTATAATATTTTTTGTTGTTGTCTTAAGACTCTTAGAGCAATTACATCAATTGATGTATAATTGTACAAAATGGAAAAAGTGGCTAATTTTGCACAATTTAAGCAAAAACCCCCCACATCAGTGGGTGCAAAATTGTGCATTTATGCACAGTTATTGTAGCATGTCCATTTAATATTTTATTAGTTTTTTTCTCTCTCTCTTGGCTATGCTCTCACTCTCACTCTCACCTGACTCTCTCTTTGTTTCTGCTCTCACCTCACCTCACCTCAATCCCCCTTCGTCTCTACCGAGTTCACTTGTGGGTATGGAGCCAAACTCATCTTTGCTGGCAATGAAAGTGGTGGTTCTGGTGTTGGAATTTTCATGGTCAGAGACAAAGCTTTTATCTTTTTCTTCTTCTTCTTCTTTCATAAACCCATCTTCGTTAGTCAAGTCAAGTAGTTCATCTACAAAAAAATCGTCACAAGACAGAAAAACAAACCCAACTCTTCTTGTTCTTCTTTTTCTTTCACAAAACCATTTCCGTTTCACTCTACAAAAAAAAAAAAAAAAAAAAAAAAAAAAAAAAAAAAAAAAAACAAAACAAAATAAAACCTAGTAAGATAAAAGATAGAAAAAATTTGTCAAAAGAAACCCAAAATTTATTCCATGGTGTCGTTTAGATGTTTTGTGGCTATTTTATTATGAAATGGAGGATTGTAATTATTGTTTGGTTGATGAGAAAGTGAGAGAGAGGCAGATTGGGTCTGTGAGAGAGAGAGAGAGGCAGTGAGGGAGATGGGTTTCGGATTGGGTCTGTGAGAGAGAAGCGGTGAGGGAGAGAAAATAATAAAAAATTGTAAAAAAATGAATATTTTATTGAATAAACGTGTAAAATAGATAAATTGATATAAGTGTTTTGTAAAAATAAGTGTGTAAAATAGAAAAAGTAACTTTTTTTTGGTGCAAAATAGAAGGAAAATTTGCATATCAACTGATGTAATTGCTATTAAATAGCAAATATAAAGATAGCTATGTACAAACCTCAAAAACAAAAGCAAAAATGCAAAACCCGGATTTTTTTTAAAAATAACTATAAATCCGAAACAATATTATTAATTGGGCAACTTTTCAAACTATTTGCATTTCTAGCAATTCAAGTCTAATAGACTCGATTTTGCTATTTAAAAATGCACTTGAAAATCGAGTATGAGAAACTCGAGTTTGAAAATCAAGTGTCTCACACTCGATTTTTAAGTGCATTTTTAAATAGCAAAATCGAGTCTATTAAACTCGAATTGCTAAAAATGCAAATAGTTTGGAAAGTTGCCCAACTAATAAAATAGTTTGAAGGATTTAGTTATTTTTTAAAAAAATCCGCAAAACCCTCCTCAAAACCTCACACTCTCACTGTCTCTCTCAAAAACCCACCTCCATTTTATCCCCTATTTTCTTCACGTCCCCCAAATCCAATGCCCCAATTCTCTCAAAACCCATTTCTCTGTTCACTGCTCCGCCCGAGCAGGAGCAGGAGGAGGAGGAGGACGAGGTCGAGGAGGCAAGAAGAAGCAGCCGAAGAAGCAAGGAGGCAGCGGTTCAGGAGGCCGCATAGAGGGAGACGCCGCGTTCCGGCGAGCCATAAAGGAAGGCGCCCGCGATAAAAGCAGGAAGATGGCAGAGACTCGCTTTCTCCGCCGCAACAGCGACAAGAACAACAAGAGCCTTAACCACGCCGACCATTTCACCGAAGACGAGCTTCAAGAGATTGGCTTAGGCTACGACCGTATGGTTCGATTCATGGACAAAGACGACCCCAATCTCCGACACCCATATGACTGGTACAAGTATGGCCAGTACGGCCCTTACTCCTGGCGTGGTGTTGTCGTTGGTGACCCCATTCGCGGCCGCTTTTCGGACGAGCGTGTCACTCTGATCAGTGAAGTCAGGGACCAGGAAGAGTGGGAGAAGATTGAGCAGTTTGAAATGGCTACGGATTTCGTTAAGAGATTGAAGGAAATGGAAAATAATGTCAAAATTGATAATAATACTGATAGTATTAAAGGGTTTTTTAAGCATTTCTGGGTGTTTGTGAGACACCCCAAATGGAGAGTTAATGAATTGCCTTGGGAACAATGGACTTTGGTGTGTGAGGTTGTTGTGGAAGCCCCGAAAGGAAGGTTGGATAAGTGGAGTTTGATGGGTAGGTTTGGGAATTAGGCGAGGTCTCTTATAACGCAATGTGCGGCATGGATGAGGCCTGATATTCTGTATGTTAAGAGGCCGGTGTATCAGTCTCGTTTTGAGCCTCAGGAGGATCTTTTCAAGGGGTTGATGCCGTTATTGGATCCGAAAACGGAGAGGCAGTACTTGTTTGAGGTGAGGAATGAGGATGGGAGTGTTGACGCTTGTACTTATTTTGGTGGATTGTGTAAGATCCTGAGAGCCAATCCCAAAGCGTTCGTGGATGATGTGGTGAACAAGTATGAGAAGTTGAGTGATGAGAGGAAGTCTGAGTGTTTGGAGTTTCTGTTGAGTAATCATCCAACGCAGAACTTGTTGCATCCGTATACTAAGGAGTGGAAAGCAAAGTTGGAGGAGATGGAGTTGGGGTGTGATGCCCCGGATGATGATGAGGATGGGCTCAGCAGTAATGCAGGTGATACTGAGGTTGTAGAGTGGATTGAGGATGATGGTAATGACGAGGAGGAGGAGGATGAATGCATTGTTGAGAATGATGTTGATGATGATGATATAGTTATGGATTCAGAAGAAGGTGGAGATGATGAATCTGGTATTGAAGAAGAGGATTTAAGTGTAGAAGAGGATAAGAAGTTTTGGGAGGAGGAGTTTCGAAAGGCAGTGAGCAGCGCTGATGCAATGGAGAAGTTAGCAAAACGGAGTGTCGAAGTGTCAAATAAGTTCTATAAGGAGCAGTTGAGGGAAATGGAATCACAGAAAAAGGGAAAAGTTAAAAACATTTCAGAAGATGGAGATGAAACTGCACTGAGGGGCAAATGGCCAAAAGTGAGTCCAGAGGAATGGAAGCGTGTTGGGTATGGTCCATGGAGAAAAAGGATTAAGAAGAGTAAAATTCCCCCGGAATTGTTTTTGCGAGCTGCAGTAAGACCATTCACTTACAGAAATCTTGTAAAGGAGATTGTTTTGGTGAGGCATGGAATTGTAGATGGTGATTTTAGTTGGAAAGAATAAAGTTTTAGCCTTTTGTTGTTCATATTGTTACTGTGTAAATTCTGTTCAATCTCTGAATTTTGAAGGAAGCTAGAAGCTTGAGTGGTTTATTTACCTTTTGAGCTATGTGGTTAGTGCCAGTTAACACAGGTTTGATCAGTGTTTTTGTTTCCATAATTTTGGAAATTTTTACTAGTTAATTGGTATGTTTTTCTTGAGCTCTGCATTCTCTATGTATCTAGTAAAGTTTATTTGTAGAGTATTTTTCTATGACCCTAAAACCATACAACAAGTTGACACCCTTAAGAATGGACTATGTTGGACATTCTTGTTTTAGATGATTTTGGTGCCTGCGTTTTACCAAGTAATAGAGGATTTGGCATGAACCAGACAATAGTCTTTGTCGATCAGTTGTATGATTGTTGTCTAGTGTCTGTGTGAGAAACCCAAAGCCTCTTAATGCTTATAATGTATGTAAGCATCATTTTGCTGACATGATTTGATCCTTTTACACAGCTGTCTCCAATACAAGTACAACACCAGAACCCCTCTCCGTCTCTCTCTCTCTATGGCACTAGTGGATTTTGTTATATGATTTAAGATACTTGATGATCCCTCTCTTTGCAGCCTTCAATTCAAAACAAGGCATTATCTGTCAAAGATTTTATCAGCATTGATGCAAGTTTATCAGAATTAGACCACTGTTTTCTAAGGATGAAATGCAAAATAGAGGATCTGCACATTCCAAAACCATATACTATTTAAGGTTGTTAAGATTATATTTCAGAGCTGCTTTAACATGCTGGATGATTCCATTGTTAATGAATGTTCTATGGTTCTTATTGAGTTAATGCCATGATACAAAGGAAATTTTTTTTTATCCATTTCTTAGTTCATACTCAATGTGAAGCTAGTGATCCTGGAACAAATGGCATCTCATCAGTCATCACCCTATAAGGAAGATGAAGTCATGGACTCAATCTGTGTGGGTGTGAGTTGCGTTGTCTATTTTAGCAATCAAAATAAAGAAAATCATGGTGTATCCGGTGGCACTGTGTCAAACAAAACTAAGTTCACAATAACCTAATCTGTACAGAAACTTCAAGATGATCCACTCATATTAGGGATGAAGAACAAAGAGCATGAGGACAAACATAATGTTCCAATGACTCAGAAAAACAAAGTAGGTGACTCCAATTCTGAATTTGCCAGGTATAATCGTTTTCTTTTTTCAATGGATTTCGCTGTCAATGTAAAACAAATCCATCTTAAACTTGTGAATGAAATCCAGTTAAGATGAGTACATGGCAAAAATTTTAGTGTTTTATAAAATTCTGATTATCAAGGATATAGTTATAACTATCAATCTATGATGTTATAAGATGTCTAGCTTTTGGTTAAATGTTATATATGGTTATCATTGTTATATATGGTTACCTAGAAAGGGAATTTAGTCAAGAGGTTTATGGAATTTATGAACTCAAAAAGTGCAGAAAAGTGTTTGATTTCAGGTCAATGTAATTCAGGTGAGATAGAAATTACTTGAGTCTTTGTTTCCATATGTTTATTTGCTTATAAGTATTATCTCAATTACTTTAGGCCAGTATCATGCTTCAAGCATTCCAAAGATTGACCATGCTAGCCATTCCCAACTTTAACCAGAGAAGCAAAAAACTGAACAGATTCTATGGCATCAACAATCTGTTTCTGGTATTTTGTGTCAACTGAGAAGTAAGCATGTTACCCAGGCTTCCCATCTGCCATCAACTAAGGATGTCCTAATATTTTTGCTACACTAGGCAAAGTTAACAATGAGAATCTTCGTTTGTACTTCATTTCTATGCATCTTTCTCAGTTTCCGGTATTCTGCATTAATAATGGTCTCATCATCATTTGCATTTGATCACTTATGGTTCACTGTTGGATGGAAAATAGCCAACAATATTCATGCTAGAAGTACTATGAGTTGAAAGTTGATTTGAAAGTCATTTTATTGATAAGAATACATGCACTGAACCAAAAGAAAACCTAGAAATCTTTATTCCCCAATATAACCACCCACACCCCAAACAGTACTTGGTGCTGAGCTGCACCTACTCTTCTTCATCAACAACTTCATATTGTACGATATCTGAAAAGCTTTCGGTATCAACAGCATTCACAACATAATCAGTCTCATTAATTGTTTTAATTTGCCTGCAATATGCATCATATTTGGGAGGGCTAGGCACACCAGGAGGACTAAAAACCTCTCCTCCCCATTCAACGTAATTAGCACTGTCTCCTAAAGCAGTGAATACATTTTTTGGCCAAAATCCGATTACAGTTTCATCTTGACCAAATTTTAGAAACTAGTTTCCATTGTTAGAATCCTATCATTTAAGAGAAAATTCAAAAACACAGGAAGTAAGAACAAATTATGTGCTTTTTTTCATGGTTAGTTTGGTACAGTTTTGTTAATGTATCAATCTGTATTGTTTTTAAATCTAGCAAAATCGAGAAAATTCCCCTTCAACTCGACCAAACCCGACCGATATCAGTGCTGGATAACCATTGCAGTGTATTATTAAGTTAAGGGAATGAGAATGAGACATTGCATCACTTTCGGCTTTTCTCCCTTGTATGTTGATAAGAACTACATAAACTAACATGTATTCTCTCTCTTTTCTCTCCTCTTTTATCCCACAAATTAACAAATTTGTTCACAACATAAAATAATCAATCACATATTCATTGGACCTCTGGAATAATTAATATGGTATTGGATGGAGTTGGGGTGGGGGTTGGGTGAAGTAGTTAAAACTTACGGAGGGGAAAGAAAATAATTCACACAGAGCTACTGCTTGACATAATTAAACATTTATTTTCCTATCAAAAGAAAATAATATATAAAAAAGGAACCAACTACGACTACAACTACAACACAAAATATATACAAATATATGAAATAAATAAAAATAACTTAGCAATGATAACTCACATGAGTACCACGTTTATCAACAGTAAGTGGTTTATATTTTGAGTTATGTATCTCTGTAGCTAACTTTGCCCTTTTGAGATCAGCCATTGTATTTCTCCTAATGGGAATCATACAATCTGGACAACCTTTACCATTTAGCCAAAAATTAGATGGGTTAAATAGTGGTGAAGACTTTTGGTCTTTGATTCCTTTAGGGTTGGAAGTAGATATCACCTGTATATTAATTAATTCAATATTTGAAGCAAGTGTTACTTTTCTTCATTAAAAAAAAAAAAAAAATTAGAAAAATGTGACATAGTGTTAGAAGTTTACTGGAAAATTGTAAGTATGGTTCTTGAGTGAACGATAATTGAAGAACGGTTGTTCATAGAGATTTATGCAATCATATGTATCGCCATACTTTGTCTACAAATCACAAAATCATTTTGTCATTATAATATATAGCTGCAACATTATTTCTTCAACATAAATATATATACACAAACACATAAATAGAAATATTTATCTCACCTGAATAGTTTTCTTGGCTAACTTATTTAAAAGCTTAAGTTGCCTTTCCAATTCCATGTGATCTTCTTGATATATTCTCTTGCAACCAACCTCACTACTGCTAAAAGAGAGAATCAATGTGAACAAAACCAGTAAGACCACCATTTTAGCCATTCGTATGTGATCTATACCGCAAACCATGTGTGTTGTTATTTACATACCCACACATTAAATATAGTTGTTCTGCCATTTGTATTTCCCTTCATATTCCTATAAAAAAGAAACTTATTAATTATAAATAAATTGTTAAATTCTCATTATAATGAAATTTATTTGTAGTAAATAAAAAGGTATAAACTTTAATTTTTATGGAATTTGGATTCATGCATTTAACTTCAATCTTTATTCTCTTCTCTTCTCAAAAAAAAAAAAAAAAAAAAAAGAACTTCAATCTTTATTTACAAATTCTCACCATGATGTAAATAGGAATATTATTTATGTGAATAATGGGTTATAATTCCCATTAGTATTGATATATCTTTGGTGTCTTTGTAGCCCCTTATAGGAAGTGGTGTCGCTTTTTATAAAATTTGGAGTGATTATCTTTTTCTTTTTTTTGAAAGAGTTTCAACTTATAGTGTCCACTCTTATTGATGCTCTTTATTATCTAACCAAGACACTAATCATTTTTTGGTGTAGGCGAAGATTGAACTCTAGATATTTTATTCAATCATCTGGGACTTTTACCAGTTAAGCTAACTGAAATCCACAATTATCTAGAGTATTCATGAAATCGAGATTAGGCACAAGGTTGAAACCTGCCAACCTGCCAACTAAAGTTTGAAGCAAGATAATAATACAAAATATATGTTTATGCAATTTAAGTTATAAACTCAACCATACTATTTTTATAAGTAACATATAATATATTATAAACAGATACAGAAGCATCAATTCACCTTCCGCCACATTTTTGAAGTGTTGTACAACACTTAAAAAGCAACCTTCTTTTTAACCACACATTCAGCTAGTAGCTTTACTATATCTTCCACCAAAACAGAACTTGCAATAAAAAAGAATGACAGTACATAATAGCAAAAACAGAGAGAGAGAAAGAGATACTAGTGATTGCTAATGGAATTGGAGCGGGAGCCTGCAGCCGAGGAGACAACATCGAGGACGCACACAAAATAACTGTATGACACAGATTTGTTTTGTTTTATGTGTGAGAGGTCACAAAACTTAGGCACTCTCAAAAAAGAAATTTGGGTGCTTTTAAGGGTACCTCTATTTTTGGGTAAGCGGTATGAAGTCGCCACTTATTTTTTATACAAAAAAATAAGAAAAATAAAATACAAATTACATGCTCAGAATACTTTGACTATCATTGTTTGAATAAAGAAAAGCACAATTTTGGTAAATTAAACCTTACAAGGCTTTGGGTCCTAGTTACAATCTATGCAAAAGAATACAAAGCTTTGGTCTTAGTTACAATCTGCCAAAATTAAAATTTAAAAAAAAAAAAAAAAAAAAAAAAAAAAAAAAAAAACAAAGCACTAATCTACCTATCCAAAAATTCTAAGCTCGGGGGCTAGGTTACAGAATAGGAAGGTGTTAGGCACCCATTCCACCCAAACAGAATCTGGTCTTCTAGACTCTAATGACCAATATACCCTCTTTGCATGATGTTGAATGATATGTTGAACTCATATAACAAACACTTGACAAGAATTAGTCTAAATAAATTTACCTCATGAATGTCTTTTTTTACAAGAAAACCCAGATCTATTTTGAGGGTAAAAAGAGTAAGACTTGGTTTGCAAAAAAAAAAATTAGATCTGTTTTTATAAAGGGTAAAAAGAAAGATTTTATCAGGAAAAACCAGATCTGTTTTGTGTAAAGTAAAAAAAGAAAAAAAGAAAAAAAGAATTGATTTGTAAAATTCAGATATATTTTTGTAAAGAAAAAAAATGAGATTTTATTAAAAATAACCAGATCTATTTTGAATAGTTAAAAAAATGATTTTTGGTTTATATATAAAAAAAAATCAGATCTATTCTTGGAAACAAATAAAAAAGACTTTTGAAAGAGTATTCACATTCATGAGAAAAATTTATTATGCATGCATCACTTATTAAGAAAAAGAAAAGTCATCAACCTAATTTTCAATCCCTTCTTTTAAATTTCAAAATCTGCCATTTTGTAACAAAGAAATTTTTTTTTTTTTTAAGAATCAGATTTGTATTTAATGAAAATACAGATAAGTTTTGTGTTAAAAAAATCAGATCTGAATTATTTAGTTCAGTTTTTTGAATTAGAAAAAATTAGATCTGAAAAATTCAAATAAGTTTTTGAATTAGAAAAAAATCATATCTGAAAAATTCAGATAAGTTTTTTGAGTTTAAAGAAATCTTTGATAGTCAGTAGATTTTGAGATTTAAGAAAGAAATCACAACAAACAATCATCTAAGAACATGTTCAAGAAAAATATAAGCAAAACGTGGTAATTATATATCAAGAACAAGAAATAATAAAACTTGTTAAACATATTCATGCATCATCAACCAAAAATTAACAGAGAAGAAAAGAAAAAAAAATAGAATACCTCTTGCATGAGCGTGCTTTTCTATTGAAAGAATATTTTAGGATTCAAAAAAATTTATTCAACTCTTTGAAGCCTAAAATACTTTACTTACAAAAAAGAAGTCCTTAAAGCAAAAGCCTCCAGAACGTTTTTAACGTTAGGGGAATTGAAAAGAAGAGAAGAGCCAAAAAGAGGGGGGTGGGGGGTCAGAAAGTGTTAAAAGTGTGCTAAATTTTGAGAGGCATCCTCTATTTATAGAGGTTGGAATGCTTTGAAAAACTGGATGATCAGATACGAATTGTGACGCATCCTTATCTCTAAAAAATTGAAAAGGGTAAGGTTTATCTCAATCCAGAAGTCCTCCGGTCGGGCCTCGAATTTGTGCCAATCGGAACTCCAAGAGTGCCGAATGGGTGCCAGACCCACATTTGAGTTTTAGTCCACTTTAGACTCCTTTTTTGAGGTTTTTAAAACTGGGACTTGCACTTACATGCATTTTTAATCCGTATTCTAAAAATTAAACCCCTTTTCTAGATATTTAGGTCTTTAAAGCGATGATTATCTTGTAGATAAATACTCCAAAAAAAAAATAGTGATTATCCACAATTTCGTTGTTATTTGATTATTCACTTTATTCCCACTCAAGCAAGTCTATTTGTGACACTAACTAACAACCAATCACAAAATTATTTAATTAATTTTAATTGTCTAGTCAATTAGAATTAATTTAAATTAATTATGCGTGGTTGGTTCCACCCAAACAAAATGAACAAAATGCATGCAGTCTGTGCAAACTTGATCATGCGATATCTTTTAATCCAATGGTCCGATTTGAAAATCAGACATACCGTCACAACCGTTAGAACCTCAAGATCAATTTTATGATATGCAATAAATGAATTAATGCATGTAATGCAACTCTAAATTTTGGGTATAAGAATAGTCATTCTAGCCATCTTCCTTGATTAAATTATGAGTGCAAAGTCAAGTGTCTACATTGTGTTTTGTGTTTTGTAATTTTTTTTTTTTTCTTGGGATTTGGAATATGTTAAAAGGATATTTGTGGCTTTGCTAAAAATAATATGTATCAAATATGTCACAAACACTATTTTGACGTTGTAACAAAGAAAGAAGAGATTAAGGAAACCATAAACATGGTTATAAGCAACATGATCTTGCCAATTTTTGAACGGTTCGGGCTAATACCCATGTACAATGACAATAATAATGATATACATGAGACTTACAAAACAAAGATGAACAATGGGAATTAAGACCATAAAATGCAGAATTTTTATTGATTGAAATTTTAAATGATTTAATAATAATACATGCACTGAACCAAAAGAAAACTTAGAAATCTTTTTTCCCAGTATAACCACCCACACCCCCAAATAGTAATAGGTGATGAAAATTAGTTGCACCTGTTATTCCTTCATCAAGAACTTCATATTGAACCATATCAGAAATTTTTTTGGTATCAACAACATTCACAACATAATCCGTCTTATTAATTGTTTTAATTTCCCTGCAATATGCATCATACGTGGTTATTCTAATCATGTAGAAAAGTTTATTAAGGTTAAGAAAAGAGTATTACGTATGCATACAATAATCTTGAAGGCAGCAAGGGTGTTGAAGACAACGACTATCACTACGGACAGTGGACTAGGCTCAAAGGAGAAACATCATGTCCACAAGGAATTAAGCAAGCTAAGGAAGCTCCCAATAAGGTCTTAGACTAGGGATGGCAATTTTTCCCCGCCCCGCTTAACCTGCCCCTCCCCGCTTCGACCTATGCCGGTTTTCCTCGTCCTGCAAAAGTGGTGGGCCGGGGATGGGGCAAAATTTTAGCCCCGCACCACGGGGCGAGATGGGGATGGGTTTAGACTTTTTAGACCCACCCCGCCTTGCCCCTTCCCGTCCCCACCCCGCCCCACATTGCTCAAGGTTATAATTGTAAATTTTTCATACCTTAAAACCCTACTATTTAAACAAACATATTAATATTAGCTTAATTTATTATACCCAATGTGGTTCTCTGCCTTTATTTTTTCATATGTTATACGATGAGATTTTTTTATTATTATTTTTTATTGTCTTGTTAAACACTTGGATATATTATTCAATTTTTTCTAAAAATTGATTTGATTTGGTGGGATAAATTTAGTTATAATTTCAAGTATATTTTTATTAATGAAATAAGTTTCATTAAAAAAATTGTACCAGTTGTAGGGCACATTAACAAAAAAATGTAAATATCAAAATAAAATGTTGTCATTTGTAAGTAGCATCAGACAATCAAAAAATAAACGCAACATATACTTAACAATTAAGATAATGAAGATACTTTAAATTTTTTTTTTTTTTTGAGCAATGAGATAGATACTTTAATTAGGTAAGCTTATTCAATTGATGCACGCATATTTCCTCAAAAGAAAAAAACCAAAACAGTATGGGTCCGGCTCCCCTACACACGCATATTTCCACAAAATCATAAACTCTCCTTTGTCAAGGTCTCTCTCTCTCCTTATCTTTCTTCTCTAAAAGCTTCATTTTCCTTCCGTGGCCCACCAATCTCTTCTCTCTCTCTCTCTCTCTCACAAATCCACCCTTCTCCCAATAACTCACCACAAATCCACCTCTCTCTCCCCTCCAAAATCCTCAAAAGCCTAGGCTTCTTCCTTTTCACACCAAAGTCACACCTCTAACTTCTCAGGCGACATTGTCAAAATCGAAGAAATTCGTTGAAGTTGGTGTGACATCTTCAACAAATTTCTCTTTACTCATTTTACAAATCTGATGTAAGTAGTTTCATATTCTTGCAAAATTGTTGTAATAAACACCTATTGCAACGAAAAAATTTCGTTGCCCACTATTGCACTAAACTTTTTGGCAATAGGTTATCGCAACAAATTTTTTGTTGCTATAGTGTTTTGTTGCAATAAATTTATTGCGATAATTTTTTTTTATTATTAAAAATATTTATTGCAACAAAATATATTGTTGCTATAACTTATTTGGACCCCATCATTCGGACCCACCCCATCCCATTTCCATCCTTATCTTAGACTTGTCAAATTGTATATGAAAACTGACATATGTTGTAATGCTAGCTAGGGATACATTTTGGAACATCCTTTCATGTATATAAATTCATAGTCTGATGGGATTGTAGGATATGAGTATGGATTAATTAGAATAGAGGTGAGGGGATAAAATTTTAAAATGTTACCAAAATAATGCAAATATCAAAATAAAATGTTGTCATTTGTAAGTAGCATCAGACAATCAAAAAATAAACGCAACATATACTTAACAATTAGGATAATGAAGATACTTTGAATTTTTTTTTTTTGAACAATGAGATAGATACTTTAATTAGGTAAGCTTATTCAATTGATGCACGCATATTTCCTCAAAAGAAAAAAACCAAAACAGTATGGGTCCGGCTCCCCTACACACGCATATTTCCACAAAATCATAAACTCTCCTTGGTCAAGCTCTCTCTCTCTCCTTATCTTTCTTCTCTAAAAGCTTCATTTTCCTTCCGTGGCCCACCAATCTCTTCTCTCTCTCTCACAAAATCCACCCTTCTCCCAATAACTCACCACAAATCCACCTCTCTCTCCCCTCCAAAATCCTCAAAAGCCTAGGCTTCTTCCTTTTCACACCATAGTCACACCTCTAACTTCTTTGGCAACATTGTCTGAATCGAAGAAATTCGTTGAAGTTGGTGTGAAATCTTCAACAAATTTCTCTTTACTCATTTTACAAATCTGTTGTAAGTAGTTTCATATTCTTGCAAAATTGTCGTAATAAACACACCTATTGCAACGAAAAAATTTCGTTGCCCACTGTTGCACTAAACTTTATGGCAATAGGTTATCACAACAAAATTTTTGTTGCAATAGTGTTTTGTTGCAATAAATTTATTGCGATAATTTTTTTTTTATTATTAAAAATATTTATTGCAACAAAATATATTGTTGCTATAACTTATTCGGACCCCATCATTTGGACCCGCCCCACCCCATTGCCATCCTTATCTTAGACTAGTCAAATTGTATATGAAAACTGACATATGTTGTAATGCTAGCTAGGAATACATTTTGGAACATCCTTTCATGTATATAAATTCATAGTCTGATGGGATTGTAGGATATGAGTATGGATTAATTAGAATAGAGGTGTGGGGATAAAATTTTAAAATGTTACCAAAATAATGTAAATATCAAAATAAAATGTTGTCATTTGTAAGTAGCATTAGACAATCAAAAAATAAACGCAACATATACTCAACAATTAAGATAATGAAGATACTTTAAATTTTTTTTTTGAGCAATGAGATAGATACTTTAATTAGGTAAGCTTATTCAATCGATGCATGCATATTTCCTCAAAAGAAAAAAACCAAAACAGTATGGGTCCAGCTCCCCTACACACGCATATTTCCACAAAATCATAAACTTTCCTTTGTCAAGGTCTCTCTCTCTCCTTATCTTTCTTCTCTAAAAGCTTCATTTTCTTTCCGTGGCCCACCAATCTCTTCTCTCTCTCTCTCTCTCTCTCACAAAATCCACCCTTCTCCCAATAACTCACCACAAATCCACCTCTCTCTCCCCTCCAAAATCCTCAAAAGCCTAGGCTTCTTCCTTTTCACACCATAGTCACACCTCTAACTTCTTTGGCGACATTGTCTGAATCGAAGAAATTCGTTGAAGTTGGTGTGAAATCTTCAACAAATTTCTCTTTACTCATTTTACAAATCTGTTGTAAGTAGTTTCATATTCTTGCAAAATGGTGGTAATAAACACACCTATTGCAACGAAAAAATTTCGTTGCCCACTGTTGCACTAAACTTTATGGCAATAGGTTATCACAACAAAATTTTTGTTGCAATAGTGTTTTGTTGCAATAAATTTATTGCGATAAATTTTTTATTATTATTAAAAATATTTATTGCAACAAAATATATTGTTGCTATAACTTATTCGGACCCCATCATTTGGACCCGCCCCACCCCATTGCCATCCTTATCTTAGACTTGTCAAATTGTATATGAAAACTGACATATGTTGTAATGCTAGCTAGGGATACATTTTGGAACATCCTTTCATGTATATAAATTCATAGTCTGATGGGATTGTAGGATATGAGTATGGATTAATTAGAATAGAGGTGTGGGGATAAAATTTTAAAATGTTACCAAAATAATGCAAATATCAAAATAAAATGTGGTCATTTGTAAGTAGCATCAGACAATCAAAAAATAAACGCAACATATACTTAACAATTAGGATAATGAAGATACTTTAATTTTTTTTTTTTTTTGAACAATGAGATAGATACTTTAATTAGGTAAGCTTATTCAATTGATGCACGCATATTTCCTCAAAAGAAAAAAACCAAAACAGTATGGGTCCGGCTCCCCTACACACGCATATTTCCACAAAATCATAAACTCTCCTTTGTCAAGGTCTCTCTCTCTACTTATCTTTCTTCTCTAAAAGCTTCATTTTCCTTCCGTGGCCCACCAATCTCTTCTCTCTCTCTCTCTCTCTCACAAAATCCACCCTTCTCGCAATAACTCACCACAAATCCACCTCTCTCTCCCCTCCAAAATCCTCAAAAGCCTAGGCTTCTTCCTTTTCACACCATAGTCACACCTCTAACTTCTTTGGCGACATTGTCTGAATCGAAGAAATTCGTTGAAGTTGGTGTGAAATCTTCAACAAATTTCTCTTTACTCATTTTACAAATCTGTTGTAAGTAGTTTCATATTCTTGCAAAATTGTCGTAATAAACACACCTATTGCAACGAAAAAATTTCGTTGCCCACTGTTGCACTAAACTTTATGGCAATAGGATATCGCAACAAAATTTTTGTTGCAATAGTGTTTTGTTGCAATAAATTTATTGCGATAAATTTTTATTTTCATTATTAAAAATATTTATTGCAACAAAATATATTGTTGCTATAACTTATTCGGACCCCATCATTCGGACCCGCCCCACCCCATTGCCATCCTTATCTTAGACTTGTCAAATTGTATATGAAAACTGACATATGTTGTAATGCTAGCTAGGGATACATTTTGGAACATCCTTTCATGTATATAAATTCATAGTCTGATGGGATTGTAGGATATGAGTATGGATTAATTAGAATAGAGGTGTGGGGATAAAATTTTAAAATGTTACCAAAATAATGCAAATATCAAAATAAAATGTGGTCATTTGTAAGTAGCATCAGACAATCAAAAAATAAACGCAACATATACTTAACAATTAGGATAATGAAGATACTTTAATTTTTTTTTTTTTTTTGAACAATGAGATAGATACTTTAATTAGGTAAGCTTATTCAATTGATGCACGCATATTTCCTCAAAAGAAAAAAACCAAAACAGTATGGGTCCGGCTCCCCTACACACGCATATTTCCACAAAATCATAAACTCTCCTTTGTCAAGGTCTCTCTCTCTACTTATCTTTCTTCTCTAAAAGCTTCATTTTCCTTCCGTGGCCCACCAATCTCTTCTCTCTCTCTCTCTCTCTCACAAAATCCACCCTTCTCGCAATAACTCACCACAAATCCACCTCTCTCTCCCCTCCAAAATCCTTAAAAGCCTAGGCTTCTTCCTTTTCACACCATAGTCACACCTCTAACTTCTTTGGCGACATTGTCTGAATCGAAGAAATTCGTTGAAGTTGGTGTGAAATCTTCAACAAATTTCTCTTTACTCATTTTGCAAATCTGTTGTAAGTAGTTTCATATTCTTGCAAAATTGTGGTAATAAACACACCTATTGCAACGAAAAAATTTCGTTGCCCACTGTTGCACTAAACTTTATGGCAATAGGATATCGCAACAAAATTTTTGTTGCAATAGTGTTTTGTTGCAATAAATTTATTGCGATAAATTTTTATTTTCATTATTAAAAATATTTATTGCAACAAAATATATTGTTGCTATAACTTATTCGGACCCCATCATTCGGACCCGCCCCACCCCATTGCCATCCTTATCTTAGACTTGTCAAATTGTATATGAAAACTGACATATGTTGTAATGCTAGCTAGGGATACATTTTGGAATATCCTTTCATGTATATAAATTCATAGTCTGATGGGATTGTAGGATTTGAGTATGGATTAATTAGAATAGAGGTGTGGGGAGAAAATTTTAAAATGTTACCAAAATAATGTAAATATCAAAATAAAATGTTGCCATTTGTAAGTAGCATCAGACAATCAAAAAATAAACGCAACATATACTTAACAATTAAGATAATGAAGATACTTTAAATTTTTTTTTTTTTTTTGAGCAACGAGATAGATACTTTAATTAGGTAAGCTTATTCAATTGATGCACGCATATTTCCTCAAAAGAAAAAAACCAAATCAGTATGGGTTCGGCTCCCCTACACATGCATATTTCCACAAAATCATAAACTCTCCTTTGTCAAGGTCTCCCTCTCTCCTTATCTTTCTTCTCTAAAAGCTTCATTTTCCTTCCGTGGCCCACCAATCTCTCCTCTCTCTCTCACAAAATCCACCCTTCTCCCAATAACTCACCACAAATCCACCTCTCTCTCCCCTCCAAAATCCTCAAAAACCTAGGCTTCTTCCTTTTCACACCATAATCACACCTCTAACTTCTTTGGCGACATTGTCTGAATCGAAGAAATTCGTTGAAGTTGGTGTGAAATCTTCAACAAATTTCTCTTTACTCATTTTACAAATCTGTTGTAAGTAGTTTCATATTCTTGCAAAATTGTCGTAATAAACACACCTATTGCAACGAAAAAATTTCGTTGCCCACTGTTGCACTAAACTTTATGGCAATAGGTTATCACAACAAAATTTTTGTTGCAATAGTGTTTTGTTGCAATAAATTTATTGCGATAATTTTTTTTTTATTATTAAAAATATTTATTGCAACAAAATATATTGTTGCTATAACTTATTCGGACCCCATCATTTGGACCCGCCCCACCCCATTGCCATCCTTATCTTAGACTTGTCAAATTGTATATGAAAACTGACATATGTTGTAATGCTAGCTAGGGATACATTTTGGAACATCCTTTCATGTATATAAATTCATAGTCTGATGGGATTGTAAGATATGAGTATGGATTAATTAGAATAGAGGTGTGGGGATAAAATTTTAAAATGTTACCAAAATAATGTAAATATCAAAATAAAATGTTGTCATTTGTAAGTAGCATCAGACAATCAAAAAATAAACGCAACATATACTTAACAATTAAGATAATGAAGATACTTTAAAATTTTTTTTTTTTTGAGCAATGAGATAGATACTTTAATTAGGTAAGCTTATTCAATTGATGCATGCATATTTCCTCAAAAGAAAAAAACCAAAACAGTATGGGTCCAGCTCCCCTACACACGCATATTTCCACAAAATCATAAACTTTCCTTTGTCAAGGTCTCTCTCTCTCCTTATCTTTCTTCTCTAAAAGCTTCATTTTCTTTCCGTGGCCCACCAATCTCTTCTCTCTCTCTCTCTCACAAAATCAACCCTTCTCCCAATAACTCACCACAAATCCACCTCTCTCTCCCCTCCAAAATCCTCAAAAGCCTAGGCTTCTTCCTTTTGACACCATAGTCACACCTCTAACTTCTCTGGCGGCATTGTCAAAATCGAAGAAATTCGTTGAAGTTGGTGTGACATCTTCAACAAATTTCTCTTTACTCATTTTACAAATCTGATGTAAGTAGTTTCATATTCTTGCAAAATCGTTGTAATAAACACCTATTGCAACGAAAAAATTTCGCTGCCCACTGTTGCACTAAACTTTATGGCAATAGGTTATCGCAACAAAATTTTTGTTGCAATAGTGTTTTGTTGCAATAAATTTATTGTGATAAATTTTTTTTTTATTATTAAAAATATTTATTGCAACAAAATATATTGTTGCTATAACTTATTCGGACCCCATCATTCGGACCCGCCCCACCCCATTGCCATCCTTATCTTAGACTTGTCAAATTGTATATGAAACTGACATATGTTGTAATGCTAGCTAGGGATACATTTTGGAATATCCTTTCATGTATATAAATTCATAGTCTGATGGGATTGTAGGATATGAGTATGGATTAATTAGAATAGAGGTGTGGGGAGAAAATTTTAAAATGTTACCAAAATAATGTAAATATCAAAATAAAATGTTGCCATTTGTAAGTAGCATCAGACAATCAAAAAATAAACGCAACATATACTTAACAATTAAGATAATGAAGATACTTTAATTTTTTTTTTTTTTTTTTTGAGCAATGAGATAGATACTTTAATTAGGTAAGCTTATTCAATTGATGCACGCATATTTCCTCAAAAGAAAAAAACCGAAACAGTATGGGTTCGGCTCCCCTACACATGCATATTTCCACAAAATCATAAACTCTCCTTTGTCAAGGTCTCTCTCTCTCCTTATCTTTCTTCTCTAAAAGCTTCATTTTCCTTCCGTGGCCCACCAATCTCTCCTCTCTCTCTCACAAAATCCACCCTTCTCCCAATAACTCACCACAAATCCACCTCTCTCTCCCCTCCAAAATCCTCAAAAACCTAGGCTTCTTCCTTTTCACACCATAGTCACACCTCTAACTTCTCTAGCGACATTGTCAGAATTGAAGAAATTTGTTGAAGTTGGTGTGACATCTTCAACAAATTTCTTTTTACTCATTTTACAAATCTGATGTAAGTAGTTTCATATTCTTGCAAAATTGTTGTAATAAACACCTATTGCAACGAAAAAATTTCGTTGCCCACTGTTACACTAAACTTTATGGCAATAGGTTATCGCAACAAAATTTTTGTTGCAATAGTGTTTTGTTGCAATAAATTTATTGCAATAAATTTTTTTTTATTATTAAAAATATTTATTGCAACAAAATATATTGTTGCTATAACTTATTCGGACCCCATCATTCGGACCCGCCCCACCCTATTGCCATCCTTATCTTAGACTTGTCAAATTGTATATGAAAATTGACATATGTTGTAATGCTAAGTAGGGATACATTTTGGAACATCCTTTCATGTATATAAATTCATAGTTTGATGGGACTGTAGGATATGAGTATGGATTAATTAGAATAGAGATGTGGGGATAAAATTTTAAAATGTTACCAAAATAATGTAAATATCAAAATTAAATGTTGTCATTTGTAAGTAGTATCAGACAATCAAAAAATAAACACAACATATACTTAACAATTAAGATAATGATGATACTTTAAAATTTTTTTTTTTTTGAGCAATGAGATAGATACATTAATTAGGTAAGCTTATTCAATTGTTGCACGCATATTTCCTCAAAAGATTAAAACCAAAACAGTATGGGTCCGGCTCCCCTACACACGCATATTTCCACAAAATCATAAACTCTCCTTTGTCAAGGTCTCTCTCTCTCCTTTTCTTTCTTCTCTAAAGGCTTCATTTTCTTTCCGTGGCCCACCAATCTCTCCTCTCTCTCTCTCACAGAATCCACCCTTCTCCCAATAACTCACCACAAATCCACCTCTCTCTCCCCTCCAAAATCCTCAAAAGCCTAGGCTTCTTCCTTTTCACTCCATAGTCACACCTCTAACTTCTCTGGTGATCAACGAAAAAATTTTGTTGCCCACTGTTGCACTAAACTTTATTGCAATAGGTTATCGCAACAAAATTTTTGTTGCAATAGTGTTTTGTTGCAATAAATTTACTGCGATAATTTTTTTTTATTATTAAAAATATTTATTGCAACAAAATATATTGTCGCTATAACTTATTGCAACAATTTTTTTGTTGTAATAGATATGGCGAGTAGGCTGGGAAACTTATTGTAACAAACTTTTTTGTTGTAATAGGTTATTGCAACAAAATTTTTTGTTGTAATAGGTTATTGCAACAAATTGTTTTGTTGCAATAGGTTACCGCAACAATTTGTTGTTGTTGTTGTTGTTGTAATAGGTTACTACCAGCTTTGGAAACATATTGCAACAAACTATTTTGTTTTGATAGGTTTCTGCAACAAATTATTTTGTTGTGATAGGTTATTGCAACAAATATTTTTGTTGCAATAACTTGTCACAACAAAAACATTTGTTGTAATAGATATGGCAGGTAAGCCGAGAAACTCCCCTACCACACTAATTTGTAAAGAATTTCAATAAATTTCAGCCACCATGCTATGCATTTTCTTAGGAAAAAGAAACCGCAAACTCTAATAGAATCAAGAACCTGGACACATCTCCTAGTTGCATTTAGAACAAATTCCTTAATATCTGATACTTTTGTGAAGATGCATTCAACTTGATAAAACATCACATCCTAACTTTAGGCCCCGTTTGGGAGGAGAGAATGGAATGGAATGGAAATGAATGAAAAGAATAATTTTAGAATATTCTTTCCTTCCTTTGTTTGGGGGTTTTAATGGAGGGAATGGAAAGTCCATTCCCTTCTTTGGGAGTTTAAGTGGGAGGGAATAGAATGGGTGAGAAGGAACACTCATTTATCTCTATTCCCTTAAAACCTCAAATTTTCATTCCCCCTGAAATTGGGAGGAATGGGAGGGAATTGAATTAGATTTAATGAATTTTTTACTAAAACTCCCAAAATACCCCTATATATCCAACCCTTTATTTTAAAATAGAGGTCTAATAGTAATATTGTCATAAAATGATTCCATTCCATTCCCTCCATGTTACTCCCAAACAAGATTACTTACATTCCATTCATTCTCATTCCTTTCCATTTCTTTATTTTAAAACATACAATCAAGGTTACTTAATTCTATTCCATTCTTTTCCATTAATTTCCCTTACTTAAATACATTTCATTCCATTCCATTCCTTTCCATTCCCTTATAATCAATCCATTCCATTCCTTTGTGAACATGTGTTTGGATTAATATATCTCATCATCAAGACCTAGAAAAAAAAAACACGTGTTTGGATTAATATATAACTCAGTTTTTATCAAGATAAGAAGAATTAGAGAGGTGTGAAGCTTATCAAGAAGACAAGAGCAGTAGTGCTTCTATACTAGAGACAAAGAGTAGTAGTATTTCCATACTAGAGGCAAAACGACAGTAGCTTTCATTAGACAAATACCTATACGACTTGTAGTTGATTCTGTTATTAGTTTTTACACGTTTATGTTAATTATGATTTGTGTAGCACATGTGTTAGTTAGTTAGTTTCCTTTTCTGTACAACCGTATATTTGTATAAGTCTTGTAATCAGTTGTGAATTAATTCAATGAAACCAATTTTATCAAATCTTTGATATGGTATCAGAGCATGATGCCCAGTCAAAATCAGCAAAGGCTTTGACATGAATTTCAGTATTGGAAGAAAACAGAAGCCCTTTCCCTAGTTCATTTTTCAAGTACTGTAGAATCCTATGCACTGCATCTAGATGAGGTTTTCTTGGTTTAGCCATATACTAACTCAACTTATGTACTGCGTAAGTAATGTCTAGTCTAGTGATTGTTAAGTACAACAATCTTCCAACCAACCTCCTCTATGCACCTAGATCTTTTAGTTGTTCACCCTCATACTTGCTTAATTTGACATTCTTCTCCATAGGTGTCTTAACAGGTTTGCAACCAAGTAGGCCAGCATCATTCAAGACTTCAAGAGTGTACTTTCTTTGACAAAGTGCTATCCCCTGATCTGATCTAGCAACTTCTAATCCAAGAAAGTATTTTAGTTCACTTAAGTCCTTGAGCTTAAACCTTTGATCCAGTAGCAACTTAAATTGATCTACCTCTCCTTTATCATTACTAGCTATTAAGACATCATCCACATAAACTAAAAGAATCATGAATGAATGTCCTTGTTGTCTTGTAAATAGAGAGTAGCCTGATTTAGATTGAATAAACCCCAATTGTACCAAAGTGTTGGAGAACTTAGTAAACCTTTATCTCGAGGCTTGCTTAAGTCCATATAGAGACTTGTTCAATTTACAAACCATGTAATTAGTTGTGAATTAATTCAATGAAACCAGCTTTACCAAATCTTTGATAATTTTCATGGACTTTTTTGCATTTATCATTATTTTTGGAATATTTTAATTAATTTTTGAGTTTGCAAAATTACTTAGCAAATTAGCACATCGAGACTCTAAGACTTGAGTTGAATGTAGAGCTCGAGTCTCTAATACTCGAGTTGCAAGTAGTGGTAAGCTGATGTGGAATAAAGACTCGAGTTCCTGCATTCTTCTTCAAATCTAAATCTACTTATATGGAACTTGAGTTTCTCCTACTTGAGTTCTACATGGATAAATTTTTCCACATCAGCTGTGTGCCACCACTAGAACTCAAATCTTAAAAGGTCGAGTTTTTTCAACCAAACTCAAGTCTCTAAGACTCAAGATGCTAGTATACAAAATATTTTTAAAAACGTGATTGCTAAAGAAAATATTTAAAGAATCATGTTAAATGGAAATTTCCTCCCAATTTTTATCACCCAGAACTCGAAAAATGTGGGGCCCACCAAAACTCAACTTGCTTAGATTGATTTTAGTTAGGTTTCCATACTCAAAAATTTGAGTTTGAGTCATGGAATCTGAAAACATAATTTGGATGTTTTTGAGTTTTGAGTTATGGGTTTCAATAGGCCCCACCACTTTATGCAAAAATTTGAGCTATAGAGAAGAGATGTGCACCAAGATATGAAACAAAACGAATTGTTTTTGGAGTAAGTTAAAAAAAATAAAGTTAGAGAAATGAGTTATGGGAATTTAATTTAAATTATGAGATTTGAGTTATGGGTGATACTCAATCCAAACAGGCTTTTTAGCTATTTGATCAAACAAATTGTGTGCGTGTCACAAAAAGATTTGGTACTTGTATCCACACCAAAAAATAAATCAAAATGAGAGAGAGAGAGAGAGAGAAATTAACTACTTTTTACATATATTTTGAGTGAGGATTTAGTTCTTCCTGACCATATACTTTGTTAGAGATATATTAGATATATTAGTCCATAGTGTAGGCCTAAGTCCACGCCTACTCTGTAAGTCAAGTCTCTTACTTGTACTAGTAGTCTAGGGTTTATCCTCTTATATATACTCATGTTATGGTTAATTGTAACATAAGAGTTTGTACCACACTTCTATACAATAAAGATGTAGCCCTTAAAGGTTTCCTCCGTGGACATAGGCCATCAAGGCTAAACCACCGTAACCCACGTTCTTGTGTTTCTTTTCTATATTTTTTCTTCTGCATCTATTCTAGCATATTTAATATGGTATACACATCAATGCTAATATTTAATATAGTTATCAAAAGACCTCCAAGGCTCCAAGAAACCTTTAATGAATTCAAACCCATATAGTTTTTTTTAATCAACATAGGCTTTTCTTATCACACTAAAATAATAATAATAATAATAATAATAAATAAATAAATAAATAAACAAACAAACAAACACAACATTGTTGAAAGCCTTAAGACCAAAAGGGAATCTACATTAGCTAATATCAATTTCTCGAGAAAAGCCTCTTTGTTCTTCAAACTCATCACCAAATCTGACTTAGTTGCCTTGAGCGGTCCTGATCTCCAAATTTTTTGAAATCAACAGATAAAAAATTTGCAAAAAGAAAAATGGGAAGATATGGGTGAAGTTAGGTGGGTTTTGTGCTTACTAGCATTCACGTATCCCAAACACTAATAAAAAAAAGTTTTTAAAAAAAGGCTTCTACATGAAAGGTGCTAAAAATAAAATTTTTTAACACCTAGTTACGGTAAACTTTCATCTCTAACAGTTTCGAGTAGCTAGATGATAAACATAAAAACTTTATTTAAATGAGAGAGAGAGAGAGAGAGAGGGAGAGGGGTAAAAAATGAATATTTAAATGAGGTGGTAAAAAAAAATGGAGTAATTAATATTGAGGGTATTGTAAAGTGAAGTGTTAAAACTTACAATAGATAAAGTAGTAGTTTGAGTCACAAAATATAAATTTTTTAACACATTTGAGGTAAATGCTTTGATGGAGAAAAATTAAAAGGGAACAGTGTTGTTGTACTTTACTTTCACAAAATATAAAATTCTCAATACGTGTTGTTGTACTTTGCTTTCACAAAGTGATAGATGACATCATTGCGCATATCTTCCATTTCAACTTTTAATATACCAGCCTCTACACGCCTGAGGCCCTTCTATTTTGTTCTAAAAATTAATATTTTCATTTATCATAGGAACATTACACTAACGTAAAAAGTGTTTACATTAGAAAGGTGTTCCTTTTTTTTAAACAGCTGCACCACAACAATCAAACACAGTCAACAATTCCTACATGTATAACAAAATCTTGTAACCAAACAACTCACAGCAGAACTCTAAATTCCTTCACATGAAGTTGTCATCAACGTCAAGCAATCCAGTTCCTCTTCCCCTTGGAACGAGTTGTGGGATTTGAAGGATTTTCTGAGTGAGAAATCCATGTGATTGAGATTTAATTAATGGAATGTTTTTGGGAATAAAATCAAAAAATAAATAAATACTAATATTTTGTGAGTGTGCTTAGTGTGCACGAGGTCTTGATCTCGATTTAATAACCACTGTGACAACTCATCAACATCTCCTCTGCCATGAGATTTGCGGTTTCAAATGAACCAATCTTTTCAAATATTTTAGATATCCAAGTTTAATTTCTTATGGGTTTTTGCCATTTTGGTAATTTTTGTTTGGTGCAGATTTTGGGTTTTCTTCGGTTTAATTTTTGTTAATCCGGGTTTGAGTTTCTGTTAGAAATCAACATTAACTCTCGTCTCTAGGAACTTCTAGAGTTCCACTCAATTTGCTTCTCTTGGAATTCTCTAGAAAATTCTCTTGCATTCCGGAAATTCTCCATGATGCTATTTCCGGATTTCTCTATGAGATATCTCTAGAGACTTCTATGTAGAAGTAAAAATCAGCCACATGTTTATAGAATAGTCTAGAAACTTGGTAAATAAAGTATTTAAAAAGAAGAAGCTAGAAGCTTCAAGTTGGTTTCCTAACCAACATACATCTAGTATAAATAGATGTAATGAGGTGAGTGAGTGATGTGTGTGAGATTAGTGAGACTAGTGAGAGACTTGTGAAGTGAGAGGTGTGTAAAGTGAAGTAGCTATTGTGTAGTGTCAGTACATAAGTGTCTAGAGAGTTGGTGTGTGGCTTGTAAAAGCTGAGTGTGCTAGAGTAGCTTTGTGTGCACTAGTGTTAGTGAGTTAAATCATCAGTGCTTGTAAAGTGTTGTAATTTAAAGAGTCAAGTTTTAAATAAAAGCTCTCTTGTTCAAAAATCTAGTGTTAGAGCTTCCGCTAACTCAACAATCTAGTATCAGAGTGAGGTGGTCAGGGACTGTGTTTGTGGTGTCTAGGACAATATTTTTGGAGGTGTTCATTCTGCTCGTGTATAGTCTGGGTAATTTGGTAGAGCGAGAGGTTTCACCAAGTTGTGATGGTGGACCTCTAAGCTATCGGCAGCATTAGAAGGCTCAATAACTAGAATTACAATACATGGTCGACTTGTAAGGAGTCATACTTTCAGGGGCAAGATCTGTGGGAGATCGTGGTTGGTGGTGAAACCACACCTCTCGAGAATGCCGAAGCTTTGGGAAAGTGGAAGATTAAAGTCGGGAAGGCTTTGTTTGCAATCAAGACAAGCATTGAGGAAGAGATGCTGGAGCACATTAGGCGAGTAAACACACCAAAGGAAGCATGGGACACCTTTTCAACACTATTTTCAAAGAAAAATGATGTAAGGCTACAATTGCTTGAGAATGAGCTAATGTCAGTGGCACAATGAGATATGACGATCACACAATACTTCACCAAAGTAAAGTCTCTCTGTTGCAAAATCTCTGAATTAGATCCTGCATCAAATATTTCTAATTCAAGAATAAGAAGAATAATTATTCATGGGTTGAGACCCGAATATAGAAGTTGTAGCTGCCATTCAAGGTTGGCCTATCCAACCATCATTAGTAGAATTGGAAAATTTGCTAGTTGACCAAGAAGCATTGGTTAAGCAAATGGTTGGGATCTCACTAAAGAGTGAAGATGGGGCACTCTTTAGCGGTCAATATAAAGACCGACCCAAGAGAAGATTTAATGCAGGTTCTAAGAATAGAAATGACAAAGATAGAAAAGATAAGGAGAGCTCTCAAGATCAAGGAGCTCGAGGAAGTTGCGACAATAATGAATGACGATCCACCAGTCCCCAAAGTCGTAATGTCAAGTGTTTCAAGTGTGGAAAAATGGGCCATTTTGCACGAGACTGTCGATTCAAGTGGAGAATAGCTCAAGGAAATACAGCGACGTTTAGCAACCTAGAAGATGATAGCGAAGGAGAATGGGTTGTTGAATCGTGTCTGGCTATGACAGAGCTAGTTGAAGAAGCAATAGAAGAGGAAGCAATACTACCAGTTTCAAAGGAAATTGAAGAGAAAATGCCTGAAAGCATGGGGGAGCAGTCTAGGAAAGATCAGTTCATGGTAGCTGATGAGTTACAATCTTTTGAAGATGAAGGTGAGCCAGAGTCTAGAGTTGTAACCCATCCTAGGCAAACTAGTGTTCACCATAGGACACTAGAGGAGGATCGACCACAAATTGAAGAAGAGATTCACGCATTAAAGCAGGTGCCAAAGCCCAAGGATATGAAATCCATTAAATGGGTATATAAAATTAAGACTCATGCCGATGAATCGGTAGAAAGATACAGGACTTGCCTAGAAGATTGAGGATTCTCTTAACAATATGGGCTAGACAATGATGAAACATTTAGCCCAGTGGCAAAGATCACCATTGTACATGTCCTGTTAGGACTTGTGGTGAGTAAATCTTGGAAGGTATGGCAAAGTGATGATGTAAAGAATGCTTTCCTGCATGGAGAGTTGGATCGAGAAGTTTACATGGAGCAGCCAAAGAGATTTGAGAGTAAAGCCCAACCAGACAATGTCTATAAGCTACGAATAGCACTTTACGAGTTGAAACAGGCGTCGAGGGAATGGTATGACGACCAAGAAAAATTGAGAGAGAGTTAGTGTTGAGGGGGAGTGTTAGAAATCAACACTAACTCTCTTGTCTCTAGAAACTTCTAGAGTTCCACTCAATTTGCTTCTTTTGGAATTCTCTAGAAAATTATCTTGCATTCCGGAAATTTCTCCATGATGCTATTTCTGGATTTCTCTATGAGATATCTTTAGAGACTTCTATGTAGAAGTAACAATCAGCCACACGTTTATAGAATAGTCTAGAAGCTTGGTAAATAAAGTATTTAAAAAGAAGAAGCTAGAAGCTTCAAGTTGGTTTCCTAACCAACATACATCTAGTATAAATAGATGTAATGAGGTGAGTGAGTGATGTGTGTGAGATTAGGGAGACTAGTGAGAGACTTGTGAAGTGAGAGGTGTGTGAAGTGAAGTAGCTATTGTGTAGTGTCAGTACATAGGTGTCTAGAGAGTTGGTGTGTGGCTGGTAAAAGCTGAGTGTGCTAGAGTAGCTTTGTGTGCACTAGTGTTAGTGAGTTAAATCATCAGTGCTTGTAAAGTGTTGTAATTTAAAGAGTCAAGTTTTAAATAAAAGCTCTCTTGTTCAAAAATCTAGTGTTAGAGCTTCCGCTAACTCAACAATCTAGTATCAGAGTGAGGTGGTCAGGGACTGTGTTTGTGGTGTCTAGGACAATATTTTTGGAGGTGTTCATTCTGCTCGTGTATAGTCTGGGTAATTTGGTAGAGCGAGAGGTTTCACCAAGTTGTGATGGTGGACCTCTAAGCTATCGGCAGCATTAGAAGGCTCAATAACTAGAATTACAATACATGGTCGACTTGTAAGGAGTCATACTTTCAGGGGCAAGATCTGTGGGAGATCGTGGTTGGTGGTGAAACCACACCTCTCGAGAATGCCGAAGCTTTGGGAAAGTGGAAGATTAAAGTCGGGAAGGCTTTGTTTGCAATCAAGACAAGCATTGAGGAAGAGATGCTGGAGCACATTAGGCGAGTAAACACACCAAAGGAAGCATGGGACACCTTTTCAACACTATTTTCAAAGAAAAATGATGTAAGGCTACAATTGCTTGAGAATGAGCTAATGTCAGTGGCACAATGAGATATGACGATCACACAATACTTCACCAAAGTAAAGTCTCTCTGTTGCAAAATCTCTGAATTAGATCCTGCATCAAATATTTCTAATTCAAGAATAAGAAGAATAATTATTCATGGGTTGAGACCCGAATATAGAAGTTGTAGCTGCCATTCAAGGTTGGCCTATCCAACCATCATTAGTAGAATTGGAAAATTTGCTAGTTGACCAAGAAGCATTGGTTAAGCAAATGGTTGGGATCTCACTAAAGAGTGAAGATGGGGCACTCTTTAGCGGTCAATATAAAGACCGACCCAAGAGAAGATTTAATGCAGGTTCTAAGAATAGAAATGACAAAGATAGAAAAGATAAGGAGAGCTCTCAAGATCAAGGAGCTCGAGGAAGTTGCGACAATAATGAATGACGATCCACCAGTCCCCAAAGTCGTAATGTCAAGTGTTTCAAGTGTGGAAAAATGGGCCATTTTGCACGAGACTGTCGATTCAAGTGGAGAATAGCTCAAGGAAATACAGCGACGTTTAGCAACCTAGAAGATGATAGCGAAGGAGAATGGGTTGTTGAATCGTGTCTGGCTATGACAGAGCTAGTTGAAGAAGCAATAGAAGAGGAAGCAATACTACCAGTTTCAAAGGAAATTGAAGAGAAAATGCCTGAAAGCATGGGGGAGCAGTCTAGGAAAGATCAGTTCATGGTAGCTGATGAGTTACAATCTTTTGAAGATGAAGGTGAGCCAGAGTCTAGAGTTGTAACCCATCCTAGGCAAACTAGTGTTCACCATAGGACACTAGAGGAGGATCGACCACAAATTGAAGAAGAGATTCACGCATTAAAGCAGGTGCCAAAGCCCAAGGATATGAAATCCATTAAATGGGTATATAAAATTAAGACTCATGCCGATGAATCGGTAGAAAGATACAGGACTTGCCTAGAAGATTGAGGATTCTCTTAACAATATGGGCTAGACAATGATGAAACATTTAGCCCAGTGGCAAAGATCACCATTGTACATGTCCTGTTAGGACTTGTGGTGAGTAAATCTTGGAAGGTATGGCAAAGTGATGATGTAAAGAATGCTTTCCTGCATGGAGAGTTGGATCGAGAAGTTTACATGGAGCAGCCAAAGAGATTTGAGAGTAAAGCCCAACCAGACAATGTCTATAAGCTACGAATAGCACTTTACGAGTTGAAACAGGCGTCGAGGGAATGGTATGACGACCAAGAAAAATTGAGAGAGAGTTAGTGTTGAGGGGGAGTGTTAGAAATCAACACTAACTCTCTTGTCTCTAGAAACTTCTAGAGTTCCACTCAATTTGCTTCTTTTGGAATTCTCTAGAAAATTATCTTGCATTCCGGAAATTTCTCCATGATGCTATTTCTGGATTTCTCTATGAGATATCTTTAGAGACTTCTATGTAGAAGTAACAATCAGCCACACGTTTATAGAATAGTCTAGAAGCTTGGTAAATAAAGTATTTAAAAAGAAGAAGCTAGAAGCTTCAAGTTGGTTTCCTAACCAACATACATCTAGTATAAATAGATGTAATGAGGTGAGTGAGTGATGTGTGTGAGATTAGGGAGACTAGTGAGAGACTTGTGAAGTGAGAGGTGTGTGAAGTGAAGTAGCTATTGTGTAGTGTCAGTACATAGGTGTCTAGAGAGTTGGTGTGTGGCTGGTAAAAGCTGAGTGTGCTAGAGTAGCTTTGTGTGCACTAGTGTTAGTGAGTTAAATCATCAGTGCTTGTAAAGTGTTGTAATTTAAAGAGTCAAGTTTTAAATAAAAGCTCTCTTGTTCAAAAATCTAGTGTTAGAGCTTCCGCTAACTCAACAATCTAGTATCAGAGTGAGGTGGTCAGGGACTGTGTTTGTGGTGTCTAGGACAATATTTTTGGAGGTGTTCATTCTGCTCGTGTATAGTCTGGGTAATTTGGTAGAGCGAGAGGTTTCACCAAGTTGTGATGGTGGACCTCTAAGCTATCGGCAGCATTAGAAGGCTCAATAACTAGAATTACAATACATGGTCGACTTGTAAGGAGTCATACTTTCAGGGGCAAGATCTGTGGGAGATCGTGGTTGGTGGTGAAACCACACCTCTCGAGAATGCCGAAGCTTTGGGAAAGTGGAAGATTAAAGTCGGGAAGGCTTTGTTTGCAATCAAGACAAGCATTGAGGAAGAGATGCTGGAGCACATTAGGCGAGTAAACACACCAAAGGAAGCATGGGACACCTTTTCAACACTATTTTCAAAGAAAAATGATGTAAGGCTACAATTGCTTGAGAATGAGCTAATGTCAGTGGCACAATGAGATATGACGATCACACAATACTTCACCAAAGTAAAGTCTCTCTGTTGCAAAATCTCTGAATTAGATCCTGCATCAAATATTTCTAATTCAAGAATAAGAAGAATAATTATTCATGGGTTGAGACCCGAATATAGAAGTTGTAGCTGCCATTCAAGGTTGGCCTATCCAACCATCATTAGTAGAATTGGAAAATTTGCTAGTTGACCAAGAAGCATTGGTTAAGCAAATGGTTGGGATCTCACTAAAGAGTGAAGATGGGGCACTCTTTAGCGGTCAATATAAAGACCGACCCAAGAGAAGATTTAATGCAGGTTCTAAGAATAGAAATGACAAAGATAGAAAAGATAAGGAGAGCTCTCAAGATCAAGGAGCTCGAGGAAGTTGCGACAATAATGAATGACGATCCACCAGTCCCCAAAGTCGTAATGTCAAGTGTTTCAAGTGTGGAAAAATGGGCCATTTTGCACGAGACTGTCGATTCAAGTGGAGAATAGCTCAAGGAAATACAGCGACGTTTAGCAACCTAGAAGATGATAGCGAAGGAGAATGGGTTGTTGAATCGTGTCTGGCTATGACAGAGCTAGTTGAAGAAGCAATAGAAGAGGAAGCAATACTACCAGTTTCAAAGGAAATTGAAGAGAAAATGCCTGAAAGCATGGGGGAGCAGTCTAGGAAAGATCAGTTCATGGTAGCTGATGAGTTACAATCTTTTGAAGATGAAGGTGAGCCAGAGTCTAGAGTTGTAACCCATCCTAGGCAAACTAGTGTTCACCATAGGACACTAGAGGAGGATCGACCACAAATTGAAGAAGAGATTCACGCATTAAAGCAGGTGCCAAAGCCCAAGGATATGAAATCCATTAAATGGGTATATAAAATTAAGACTCATGCCGATGAATCGGTAGAAAGATACAGGACTTGCCTAGAAGATTGAGGATTCTCTTAACAATATGGGCTAGACAATGATGAAACATTTAGCCCAGTGGCAAAGATCACCATTGTACATGTCCTGTTAGGACTTGTGGTGAGTAAATCTTGGAAGGTATGGCAAAGTGATGATGTAAAGAATGCTTTCCTGCATGGAGAGTTGGATCGAGAAGTTTACATGGAGCAGCCAAAGAGATTTGAGAGTAAAGCCCAACCAGACAATGTCTATAAGCTACGAATAGCACTTTACGAGTTGAAACAGGCGTCGAGGGAATGGTATGACGACCAAGAAAAATTGAGAGAGAGTTAGTGTTGAGGGGGAGTGTTAGAAATCAACACTAACTCTCTTGTCTCTAGAAACTTCTAGAGTTCCACTCAATTTGCTTCTTTTGGAATTCTCTAGAAAATTATCTTGCATTCCGGAAATTTCTCCATGATGCTATTTCTGGATTTCTCTATGAGATATCTTTAGAGACTTCTATGTAGAAGTAACAATCAGCCACACGTTTATAGAATAGTCTAGAAGCTTGGTAAATAAAGTATTTAAAAAGAAGAAGCTAGAAGCTTCAAGTTGGTTTCCTAACCAACATACATCTAGTATAAATAGATGTAATGAGGTGAGTGAGTGATGTGTGTGAGATTAGGGAGACTAGTGAGAGACTTGTGAAGTGAGAGGTGTGTGAAGTGAAGTAGCTATTGTGTAGTGTCAGTACATAGGTGTCTAGAGAGTTGGTGTGTGGCTGGTAAAAGCTGAGTGTGCTAGAGTAGCTTTGTGTGCACTAGTGTTAGTGAGTTAAATCATCAGTGCTTGTAAAGTGTTGTAATTTAAAGAGTCAAGTTTTAAATAAAAGCTCTCTTGTTCAAAAATCTAGTGTTAGAGCTTCCGCTAACTCAACAATCTAGTATCAGAGTGAGGTGGTCAGGGACTGTGTTTGTGGTGTCTAGGACAATATTTTTGGAGGTGTTCATTCTGCTCGTGTATAGTCTGGGTAATTTGGTAGAGCGAGAGGTTTCACCAAGTTGTGATGGTGGACCTCTAAGCTATCGGCAGCATTAGAAGGCTCAATAACTAGAATTACAATACATGGTCGACTTGTAAGGAGTCATACTTTCAGGGGCAAGATCTGTGGGAGATCGTGGTTGGTGGTGAAACCACACCTCTCGAGAATGCCGAAGCTTTGGGAAAGTGGAAGATTAAAGTCGGGAAGGCTTTGTTTGCAATCAAGACAAGCATTGAGGAAGAGATGCTGGAGCACATTAGGCGAGTAAACACACCAAAGGAAGCATGGGACACCTTTTCAACACTATTTTCAAAGAAAAATGATGTAAGGCTACAATTGCTTGAGAATGAGCTAATGTCAGTGGCACAATGAGATATGACGATCACACAATACTTCACCAAAGTAAAGTCTCTCTGTTGCAAAATCTCTGAATTAGATCCTGCATCAAATATTTCTAATTCAAGAATAAGAAGAATAATTATTCATGGGTTGAGACCCGAATATAGAAGTTGTAGCTGCCATTCAAGGTTGGCCTATCCAACCATCATTAGTAGAATTGGAAAATTTGCTAGTTGACCAAGAAGCATTGGTTAAGCAAATGGTTGGGATCTCACTAAAGAGTGAAGATGGGGCACTCTTTAGCGGTCAATATAAAGACCGACCCAAGAGAAGATTTAATGCAGGTTCTAAGAATAGAAATGACAAAGATAGAAAAGATAAGGAGAGCTCTCAAGATCAAGGAGCTCGAGGAAGTTGCGACAATAATGAATGACGATCCACCAGTCCCCAAAGTCGTAATGTCAAGTGTTTCAAGTGTGGAAAAATGGGCCATTTTGCACGAGACTGTCGATTCAAGTGGAGAATAGCTCAAGGAAATACAGCGACGTTTAGCAACCTAGAAGATGATAGCGAAGGAGAATGGGTTGTTGAATCGTGTCTGGCTATGACAGAGCTAGTTGAAGAAGCAATAGAAGAGGAAGCAATACTACCAGTTTCAAAGGAAATTGAAGAGAAAATGCCTGAAAGCATGGGGGAGCAGTCTAGGAAAGATCAGTTCATGGTAGCTGATGAGTTACAATCTTTTGAAGATGAAGGTGAGCCAGAGTCTAGAGTTGTAACCCATCCTAGGCAAACTAGTGTTCACCATAGGACACTAGAGGAGGATCGACCACAAATTGAAGAAGAGATTCACGCATTAAAGCAGGTGCCAAAGCCCAAGGATATGAAATCCATTAAATGGGTATATAAAATTAAGACTCATGCCGATGAATCGGTAGAAAGATACAGGACTTGCCTAGAAGATTGAGGATTCTCTTAACAATATGGGCTAGACAATGATGAAACATTTAGCCCAGTGGCAAAGATCACCATTGTACATGTCCTGTTAGGACTTGTGGTGAGTAAATCTTGGAAGGTATGGCAAAGTGATGATGTAAAGAATGCTTTCCTGCATGGAGAGTTGGATCGAGAAGTTTACATGGAGCAGCCAAAGAGATTTGAGAGTAAAGCCCAACCAGACAATGTCTATAAGCTACGAATAGCACTTTACGAGTTGAAACAGGCGTCGAGGGAATGGTATGACGACCAAGAAAAATTGAGAGAGAGTTAGTGTTGAGGGGGAGTGTTAGAAATCAACACTAACTCTCTTGTCTCTAGAAACTTCTAGAGTTCCACTCAATTTGCTTCTTTTGGAATTCTCTAGAAAATTATCTTGCATTCCGGAAATTTCTCCATGATGCTATTTCTGGATTTCTCTATGAGATATCTTTAGAGACTTCTATGTAGAAGTAACAATCAGCCACACGTTTATAGAATAGTCTAGAAGCTTGGTAAATAAAGTATTTAAAAAGAAGAAGCTAGAAGCTTCAAGTTGGTTTCCTAACCAACATACATCTAGTATAAATAGATGTAATGAGGTGAGTGAGTGATGTGTGTGAGATTAGGGAGACTAGTGAGAGACTTGTGAAGTGAGAGGTGTGTGAAGTGAAGTAGCTATTGTGTAGTGTCAGTACATAGGTGTCTAGAGAGTTGGTGTGTGGCTTGTAAAAGCTGAGTGTGCTAGAGTAGCTTTGTGTGCACTAGTGTTAGTGAGTTAAGGCATTAGTGCTTGTAAAGTGTTGTAATTCAAAGAGTCAAGTTTTAAATAAAAGCTTTCTTGTTCAGTCTTTTGTTCAACAATCTAGTGTCAGAGCTTCCGCTAACTCAACAGTTTCAATGTTTTTCTGTCCTGACGTAAATTGATTCATTTTTTCCCCTCTATAACATTAATTCACTTTTCATTAGCATTTTCAAGGCAAGAAAATTACCTAAAAGTTGTGCACTTCATTTGAAGATTTCAGTTCTATCGATTTTTTGTCAAACTTAAATATCTAATAAGGAGAGAGAGAGAGAGAGAGAGAGGGATTTTTAATTGCTCATACATAATAATCAAGGTGTTCACATGAGATTTTTAGTTGGTTGGTTTTATAGAAAGCCTAGAAAGACACCAAAGATATATCAATACTAATGGGAATTATAACCCATTTATTCACATAAATAATATACCTATTTATGTCATGGTGAGAATTTCTAAATAAATATTGAAGTTTTGTTTTTTTTTTTTTTTTGGGTGAGAAGAGAAAAAAGATTGAAGTTAAATGCAAGAATCCAAATCTCCATAAAAATTAAATTTTATACCATTTTATTTACCACAAAATTAACTACAAATAAATTTCATTATAATGAGAATTTAACAATTTATTTATAATTAATAAGTTTCTTTTCTATAGGAATATGAAGGGAAATACAAATGACAGAACAACTATATTTAATGTGTGGGTATATAAATGACAACACACATGGTTTGTGGTATAGATCACATACCAATGGCTAAAATGGTCGTCTTACTGGTTTTGTTCACATTGTTTCTCTCTTTTAACAGTAACAAGGTTGGTCGCAAGAGAATATATCGAGAAGATCACATGGAGTTGAAAAGGCAACTTAAGATTTTAAATAAGTTGGCCAAGAAAACTATTCAGGTGAGATAAATATTTCTATTTATGTGTATTTGTATATATATTTATGTTGAAGAAATAATGTCGCAGCTATTATAATGGAAAATGATTTTGTGATTAGTAGACAAAGTACGGCGATACATATGATTGCATTAATCTCTATGAACAACCGTTCTTCAATAATTATCGTTCTCTCCAGATCCGTAATTATGATTTTCCAGTAAACTTCTGTTACTATGTCACATTTTTCTAATATTTTAGTGTTTTTTTTTTTTAAAAAATGAAGAAAAGTAACACTTACTTCAATATGGAATTAATTAATGTACAGGTGAGATCTACCTCCAACCCTAAAGGAATCAGAGACCAAAAGTCTTCACCACTATTTAACCCATCTAATTTTTGGCTAAATGGTAAAGGTTGTCCAGATGGTATGGTTCCCATTAAGAGAAATACAATGGCTGATCTCAAAAGGGCAAAGTTAGCTACAGAGATACATAACTCAAAATATAAACCACTCACTATTGATAGACCTGGTACTCATGTGAGTTATCATTGCTATACTCTAATTTATTTTCATTTATTTCATACATTTGCATATGTTTTGTGTTGTAGTTGTAGTTGGTTCCTTTATTGTATATTATTTTCTTTTGATAGGAAAATAAGTATCTAATTATGTCAAGGAATAGTTTTCTGTAAATTATTTTCTTTCCCCACCGTAAGTTTTAACTAATACACCCCAACCAGGGGCGGTGCCAAGTATAATTCAGGGCGGTCCTGTGACCACCGACTTAAAAGAAAAAGAAAAAATACCTTTAAAAATATGAATTTTAAATTAAAATGGGCTGTCGACCACCCTAGAAAAAAAAAATTTTGACCACCATGAAAAAAATTGAACATCCTAAATTAAAACTCGAGTCTATTAAAAATAAAATTTGATCTCTCCAAAATTTTGGTAAGTTGAAGATTGAACAAAAAAATTATGAGAAATATTATGTTTACAATATTTTCAAAATAAATTTTAAGTGACAAGTTGTTATTGGTAGATAAAAAAATAATTTTAGTAGTATGTAGATTATAACTAGTAACAAATTGCAATCTAGGATTTATTATGAAATTGTTGTGGACATAGCATTTCTCAAAAATTGCCCAAACAAAAAAATTAGCCTAAAAGCCCAAGTTAAATGTTTAATTGTGATGTTTTAAATTGTTTTCAAAAGACATATTTTAAATTTTTTTTTTAAAAAAAATGCATTTTTAAAAATATCTAGTCGATTAGTACTTTCTTTAATCTTTAGCTGAATTTGCTGGATTTATGTGACACATCTTGTACATACGCATATATATTAGAATAATGCCTCAATATTTTATTGAACATAATTAATTTAACAGTTTAATGCTAAATTGAATATATTGAATGAACTTGTTATTTACCCTTAATTCATTTGCTATCACGTGTATTGTAAGTTTCATCTTTCTAAGCAAATTTGTATTGACTTGAATAATATTATTTTAGATCCTAGGCTATAAGAAAATGTTTCATCTTTTTATGCTAATGATTAGGATGAAATAAAAAGAGCGATGAAATAAAAAGAGCGTCTCTACAATGAAGTTCTTGTCAGGAGGATAAAAAAGGATGATGTATATTTTTTTATGTTACTTATTTAGTCAAGATGTTGGTAACTGAATGTAGTTTAATGATTATTTGGTTATGTACATTGAAAACATGTTGCTGATAACATTAATAATAAAACTATCATACAATGATTTCAAAATATGAAAAACTCCATGAAGGAAATTTTAAAATTTTATGTAATTGCACTTATTTATTTATTTATTTTTTGTGAAGTCGATATATTCAAGTTTTATTATATTAAATTTTGTTTAATTTAAGTTTTTTAATGACCACCCTGACAAAAATTTCTGGAGCCGCCATTGACACCAACCCCAACCCCATCCAATACCATATTAATTATTCCAAAGGTCCAATGAATATGTGATTGATTATTTTGTGTTGTGAACAAATTTGTTAATTTGTAGGATAAAAGAGGAGAGAAAAGAGAGGGAATACATGAGAGTTTATGTAGTTCTTATCAACATACAGGGGACAAAAGCCAAAAGTGATTCAATGTCTCATTCACTTAACTTAATAATACACTACAATGGTTTTCAAGCATTGATATCGGTCGGGTTTGGTCAAGCTGAAGGGAAATTTTCTCGGTTTTGCTAGATTTAAAACCAATACAGAGTGATACATTAACAAAACTGTACCAATAAAACCATGAAAGCCATTGTTCGACATGATTAGTTTTTTCAGTTTCCTTACATCATCTATTTTCTCAGCAAAAAGAATGGGTAGCACCGTTACCTCCCCTAAGAAATCAATCTTTTGATTCAGCAGCCAATCTCATGATTTTCTTTAACAATCAATGACTTGATATTGTCTTCAATGAACTTGAAAAATCTCGTGGTATTTTTTGGCTTTAAATTTATTGATTTGATCTTCATTGACATGCAAATATATTTATTGTTTCCTACAAATTCAGCATATAAATCACAATACACACACACACACACATGAGTTTGCTGTTAATTATGATGTGATTGATGATTAGTAAGAGTGCATAAGCACTCACATACTCAATATGCAACTAGAGTTGGAGGAGTAACACTAAGAATAATCACACATTTTCCTCTAAGAATAATTCTCTTGATTGCTTTAAAATGTTATATATTTATTCTTAGTATGCTATAGTGCGGACAACAAATACGAACATCGTGTACCATGGAGGTTCTGCAATCATTGGTGTATACAACCCAAAAGTCAAAGGAACTCAATACAGTTCTGCCCGCATAAAGGTTCAAAATTATCCAGATAAAATAGAAGTTGGATGGACAGTAAGTGATAGAGGAAACAAGTTTACAATATGTATTTATGTATGTATATGAGCGTGTTAAATCTAATACTCATTTCTTTTTGTCTTAGGTAAATCCAACCTTGTACAACAATACTCGAACCCATTTATACACATTTACAAAAGTAATTAATATTTTTTTCTATTCATATGTTGTTCTATTAATTATGTAATAAACTGTGCTATTTACCTACTTTATAATATTTGATGTTTCCATCTACAGACAGCTAAATCCTCATGCTTCAATACATTATGCAATTCAATAATTCCTATAAGGACTGATATTCCTCTTGACATTCCTTTAGAGCCAATTTCAATGCCAAAGGAGCAATTTGACTTGAAATTAATGCATTTTTGGGTAAGTAAATAAATATATGTGTTTATATAGATGTGCGCGTGCGTGCGTGAGTGATAATTGGGTTCACCCGAAACCGACCACCACCCGCCGGCAACCCGAACCGACGAATCCGTTACTGTTACAGGCCGGTCGCAGGTTGAAAAACCACCCACCCAATCTTGTACGTGTTGGTTGCAATTTGGGCAAAAACCCGACCCGCCCGATCCATGGACAGCCTTAGTGTGTGTGCGTGCACGCGTGTGCGTGTGTGTGTGTTTCTTTCATACTAACCTTTTGTGCATCGAGTATGATACAAGAAAAGCACATAATTTGTTCTTACTTCCTGTGTTTGTCAATTTTCTCTTGAATGATAGGATTCTAGCAATGGAAACTGGTTTCTAAAATATGGTCAAAATGAAACTGTAATTGGATTTTGGCCAAAAAATGTATTCACTGCTCTAGGAGATGGTGCTAATTACATTGACTGGGGGGGAGAGGTTTTTAGTCCTCCTGGTGTGCCTAGCCCTCCCATGGGCTCTGGCTATAGTGCAAAGTTAAAAGAAGACACCAGATATGATGCATATTGCAGGCAAATTAAAATAATTAATGAGACTGATTATGTTGTGAATGATGTTAATACCAAAAGTTTTTCAGATATTGTACGATATGAAGTTATTGATGAAGGAATAGTAGGTGTAGCTGATATTCAGCACATAATATTGTTTGGGGGTTTGGGTGGCTATTCTGGGAATAAAGATTTCTAATTTTCCTTTTGGTTCAGTGCATGTATTCTTATCAAATCATTTAAGATTCTGATCAATAAAATGACTTTCAAGTCAACTTTCAATTTGCAATACTTATATCCAACAGAGAAGAACCATAAGTGATCAAATGCAAATGATGATGAGACCATTATTAATGCAGAATACCATAAACTGAGAAAGATGCAAAGAAATGAAGTACAAAGCCAAAAAAAGAAGATTCTCATCGTTAACTTTGCCTAGTGTAGCAAATGGGAAGACTGAGTAACATGCTGACTTCTCATTTGACACATACCAGAAACAGATTGTTGATGCCATAGAATCTGTTCAGTTGCTTGCTTCTCTGTTTAAAGTTGGGAATGGTTGTCGTGGTCAATCTTTGGAATGCTTGAAGCATGATATTGGCCTAAAGTAATTGAGATAATACTTGTAAGTAAAAATATGGAAACAAAGACTCAAAGTAATTTCTATCTCACCTGAATTACATTGACTTGAAATCAAACACTTTTCTTCACTCCTTTTGAGTTCATAATTCCCATAAACTTCTTGAGTAAATTCCCTTTCTAGGTAACCATATATAACGATGATAAGAATGAGAGAAGGGATGGTTGCTCTAGTATCTTCTTTGATGACTGACAATTACACTCGATTAAGATCTGCTTGATCTAATAATTTAAGGTATATAACATTTAACCAACAGCTGGACATCTTATAACATGAAGGATTGATGGTTATAATTATATCCTTGACAATCAGAATTTTATAAATAAAACTCAAATTTTTGTCATGTACTCATTTTAACTGGATTTCATTCAATAGTTTTAAGATGGATTTGTTTTACATTGACAGGAAAATCCATTGAAAAGAAGAAAACGATTATACCTTGCAAATTCAGAATTGGAGTCATCTACTTTGTTTTTCTGAGTCATCACAACATTATGTTGTCCTCATGCTCTTTGTTCTTCATCCCTAACATGTGTGGATCATCTTGAAGTTTCTGCACAGATTAGGTTATTGTGAACTTTGTTTTGTTTGACACGGTATCACTGGATACACCATGAATTTCTTTATTTTGATAGCTAATAAAAATACACAACACAACTCACACCTGCACAGATTGAGCCCCTGACCTCACCTTCCTTATTGGGTGATGAGATGCCATTAATTTGTTCCAGGATCACTAGCTTCACATTGAGTATGAACAAAGAAACAGATTAAAAAAAAAAGTTCCTTCTCTCATGGCATTAGCTAAATTAGAACCATAAAACATTCATTAACAATGGAATCACCCAGCATGTTAAAGCAGCTCTAAAATATAATCTTAACAACCTTAAATAGTATATGTGTTTACATCAACACTAATGTAAAAGTTTTTACATTAGAACGTGTTCCATTTTTTAAACAGCTGCACCACCACAATCAAACAGAGTCAGCAATTCCTACATGTATAATAAAACCTTGTAACCAAATAACTCACAGCCCAAGTCTAAATTCCTTCACATGAAGTTGGAACGTGTTGTGGGATTTGAAGGATTTTCTGTGTGAAAAATCCATGTGATTGAGATTTTAATTAACAGAATGTTTTTGGGAATAAAATCAAAAAATAAATAAATACTAATATTTTGTGAGTGTGTTTAGTGTGCACAAGGTCTTGACCTCAATTTAATAACCACTGTGACAACTCATCAACAACATCTCCTCTGCAATGAGTTAACCATTGTCCTAAGAGCACTTGGTACTATGACCTTTATAGAAAGCCTAGATAATCACTAGATAATCAAGGTGTTCACATGAGATTTTTAGTTGGCCGGTTTTATAGAAAACCTAGATAATCACTCCAAATATTATAGAAAGTGGCACCACTTCCTATAAGAGGCTAAAATGACACCAAAGATATATCAATACTAATGGGAATTATAACCCATTTATTCACATAAATAATATACCTATTTATGTCATGGTGAGAATTTCTAAATAAATATTGATTTTTTTTATTTTTTTTTTCGGAGAAGAGAATAAAGATTGAAGTTAAATGCAAGAATCCAAATCTCCATAAAATTTAAATTTTATACCTTTTTATTTACCACAAAATTAACTACAAATAAATTTCTTTATAATGAGAATTTAACAAGTTATTTATAATTAATAAGTTTCTTTTCTATAGGAATATGAAGGGAAATACAAATGACAGAACAATTATATTTAATGTGTGGGTATATAAATGACAACACACATGGTTTGTGGTATAGATCACATACCAATGGCTGAAATGATTGTCTTACTGGTTTTGTTCACATTCTTTCTCTCTTTTAGCAGTAATGAGGTTGGTTGCAAGAGAATATATCGAGAAGATCACATGGAATTGAAAAGGCAACTTAAGCTTTTAAATAAGTTAGCCAAGAAAACTATTCAGGTGAGATAAATATTTCTATTTATGTGTATGTGTATATATATTTATGTTGAAGAAATAATGTTGCAGCTATATATTATAATGACAAAATGATTTTGTGATTTGTAGACAAAGTATGGCGATACATATGATTGCATAAATCTCTATGAACAACCACTCTTCAGTTATCATTCACACAAGAACCATATTTATGATTTTCCAGTAAACTTCTATTTCTATTTCACATTTTTCTAATTTTTTAGTTTATTTATTTATTTATTTTTTTTTTTTAATGAAGAAAAGTAACACTTACTTCAATATTGAATTAATTAATGTACAGGTGAGATCTACCTCCAACCCTAAAGGAATCAGAGACCAAAAGTCTTCACCACTATTTAATCCATCTAATTTTTGGCTAAATGGTAAAGGTTGTCCAGTTGGTATGGTTCCCATTAGGAGAAATACCATGGCTGATCTCAAAAGGGCAAAGTTAGCTACAGAGATACATAACTCAAAATATAAACCACTTACTGTTGATAAACCTGGTACTCATGTGAGTTATCATTGCTACACTCCAATTTATTTTTATTTATTTCATACATTTGCATATATTTTGTGTTGTAGTTGTAGTTGACTTCAATGAATTTGAAAAATCTCATGGTATTCTTTGGCTTTATATCATTGATTTGATCTTCAATGACATGCAAATATATTTATAGTTTCCTACAAATTTAGCATATAAATCACAACATATAGATGAGCTTGCTGTTAATTATGGTGCAATTGATGATTAGTAATTTGGCTTGGAGTGCATAAGCACACACATACTCAATGAGTCAATGCGCAACTAGAGTTGGAGGAGTTATACTAAGAATAATTACACAGTTTCCTTTATAAATAATTTTCAAATGATTGATTTAAAATGTTATATATTTTTCTCAGTATGCTATAGTGGGGACAAAAAATAAGAACAACGTGTACCATGGAGGTTCTGCAAGCATCAGCATATATAACCCAAAAGTCAAAGGAACTCAATACAGTTCTGCTCGCATAAAGGTTCAAAATTATCCAGAAAGCATAGAAGTTGGATGGACAGTAAGTGATAGAGGAAACAAGTTTACAATATGTATTTATGTATGTATATGAGCTTGTTAAATCTAATACTCATTTCTTTTTGTCTTAGGTAAATCCAACCTTGTACAATGATACTCGTACTAGATTATACACATTTACAAATGTAATTAATATTTTTTTTTTCTATACATACGTTGTTCTATTAATTATGTAATAAACTGTGCTATTTACCTATCTTTTAATATTTGATGTTTCCATCTACAGACAGTTAAATCCTCATGCTTCAATACATTATGTAATTCAATAATTCCTGTGACGACGGATATTCCTCTAGGCATTCCTTTAGAGTCAATTTCAACGCCAGAACAGCAATTTGACTTGCAATTAATGCTTTTCTTGGTAAATAAATAGATATATGTGTTTATATAGATGTGTGTGCATGTGCGTGTGTGTTTCTTTCGTACTAACCTCTTTTTGCATCAAGTATGATAGAAAAAAAAGCACATAATTTGTTCTTACTTCCTGTTTTTGTGTTTTTTTCTCTTGAATGATAGGATTCTAGCAATGGAAACTGGTTTCTAAAATTTGGTCAAGATGCAACTGTAATCGGATTTTGGCCAAAAAATGTATTCACTGCTTTAGGAGACGGTGCTAATTACATTGAATGGGGAGGAGAGGTTTTTAGTCCTCCTGGTGTGCCTAGCCCTCCCATGGGCTCTGGGTATAGTGAAAGGTTAAAAGAAAACACCAAATATGATGCATATTGCAGGCAAATTAAAACAATTAATGAGACTGATTATGTTGTGAATGCTGTTGATACTGAAAGTTTTTCAGATATCGTACAATATCAAGTTATTGATGAAGGAAGAGCAGGTGCAGATCAGCACCTAGTACTGTTTGGGGGTGTGGGTGGTTATATCGGGGAATAAAGATTTCTAAGTTTTCTTCTGGTTCAGTGCATGTATTCTTATCAATAAAATGACTTTCAAGTCAACTTTCAACTCACAATACTTCTAGCATGAATAGTGTTGGCTATTTTCCATCCAACAGTGAACCATAAGTGATCAAATGCAAATGATGATTAGACCATTATTAATGCAGAATACCAGAAACTGAGAAAGATGCAAAGAAATGAAGTACAAACGAAGATTCTCATTGTTAACTTTGCCTAGTGTAGCAAAAATATTAGGACATCCTTAAATGGAAGATGGGAAGCCTGGGTAACATGCTGACTTCTCATTTGACACAAAATACCAGAAACAGATTGTTGATGCCATAGAATCTGTTCAGTTGTTTGCTTCTCTGTTTAAAGTTGGGAATGGCTGTCGTGGTCAATCTTTGGAATGCTAGAGGCATGATACTAGCCTAATGTAATTGAGTTAATGCTTATAAGTAAATAAAAATATGGAAACAAAGACTCAAAAGTAATTTCTATCTCACCTGAATTACATTGACCTGAAATCAAACACTTTTCTGCACTCTTTTTGAGTTCATAATTTCCTAAACTTCTTAACTAAATTCCCTTTGTAGGTAACCATATATAACAATGATAAGAATGGGATGGGATGGTTGCTCGAGTATCTTCTTTGATGACCAACAATTACGCTTAAGTGAGATCAAGCTTGATGACCGACAATTACGCTTAAGTGAGATCTGCTTGATCTAATAATTTAAGGTGTATAACATTTAACCAAAAGCTAGACATCTTATAACATGATAGATTGATAGTTATTACTATATCCTTGATAATCAGAATTTTATATATTAAAATTTTTGCCATGTACTCATTTTAACTGGATTTCATTCACAAGTTTAAGATGGATTTGTTTTACATTGACAGCGAAATCCATTGAAAAAAGAAAACAGTTATACCTTGCAAGTTCAGAATTGGAGCCACCTACTTTTTTTTTTCTGAGTCATCGGAACATTATGTTTGTCCTCATGTTCTTTGTTCTTCGTCCCTAACATGTGTGCATCATCTTGAAGTTTCTGCACAGATTAGGTTATTGTGAACTTAGTTTTGTTTGACACAGTGCCACTGGATACACCATGAATTTCTTTATTTTGATAGCTAAAATAGACAACGCAACTCACACCCGCACAGATTGAGTCCCTGACCTCAACTTCCTTATAGGGTGATGAGATGCCATTTGTTCCAGTATCACTAGCTTCAAATTGAGTATGAACTAAGAAACAGATAATATGAAAAAAAATTTCCTTTGTATCATGGCATTAACTCAATAAGAACCATAGAACATTCATTAACAATGGAATCATCCAGCATGTTAAAGCAGCTCTAAAATATAATCTCAACAACCTTAAATAGTATATGGTTTTGGCATGTGCAGATCCTCTATTTTGCGTTTCATCCTTAGAAAACAGTGGTCTAATTCTGATAAACTTGCATCAATGCTGATAAAATCTTTGACAGATAATGCCTTTGTTTTGAATTGAAAGCTGCAAAGAGAGGGATCATGAAGTATCTTAAATCATTTAACAAAATCCACGAATGCCATAGAGAGAGAGAGAGAGACGGAGAGGGGTTCTGGTGTTGTACTTGTATTGGAGACAGCTGTGTAAAAGGATCAAATCATGTCAGCAAAATGATGCTTATATACATTATAAGCATTAAGAGGCTTTGGGTTTCTCACACAGACACTAGACAACAATCATACAACTGATCGACAAAGATTATTGTCTGGTTCATGCCAAATCCTCTATTACTTGGTAAAACGCAGGCACCAAAATCATCTAAAACGAGAATGTCCAACATAGTCCATTCTTAAGGGTGTCAACTTGTTGTATGGTTTTAGGGTCATAGAAAAATACTCTACAAATAAACTTTACTAGATACATAGAGAATGCAGAGCTCAAGAAAAACATACCAATTAACTAGTAAAAATTTCCAAAATTATGGAAACAAAAACACTGATCAAACCTGTGTTAACTGGCACTAACCACATAGCTCAAAAGGTAAATAAACCACTCAGGCTTCTAGCTTCCTTCAAAATTCAGAGATTGAACAGAATTTACACAGAAACAATATGAACAACAAAAGGCTAAAACTTTATTCTTTCCAACTAAAATCACCATCTACAATTCCATGCCTCACCAAAACAATCTCCTTTACAAGATTTCTGTAAGTGAATGGTCTTACTGCAGCTCGCAAAAACAACTCCGGGGGAATTTTACTCTTCTTAATCCTTTTTCTCCATGGACCATACCCAACACGCTTCCATTCCTCTGGACTCACTTTTGGCCATTTGCCCCTCAGTGCAGTTTCATCTCCATCTTCTGAAATGTTTTTAACTTTTCCCTTTTTCTGTGATTCCATTTCCCTCAACTGCTCCTTATAGAACTTATTTGACACTTCGACACTCCGTTTTGCTAACTTCTCCATTGCATCAGCGCTGCTCACTGCCTTTCGAAACTCCTCCTCCCAAAACTTCTTATCCTCTTCTACACTTAAATCCTCTTCTTCAATACCAGATTCATCATCTCCACCTTCTTCTGAATCCATAACTATATCATCATCATCATTCTCAACAATGCATTCATCCTCCTCCTCCTCGTCATTACCATCATCCTCAATCCACTCTACAACCTCAGTCTCACCTGCATTACTGCTGAGCCCATCCTCATCATCATCCGGGGCATCACACCCCAACTCCATCTCCTCCAACTTTGCTTTCCACTCCTTAGTATACGGATGCAACAAGTTCTGCGTTGGATGATTACTCAACAGAAACTCCAAACACTCAGACTTCCTCTCATCACTCAACTTCTCATACTTGTTCACCACATCATCCACAAACGCTTTGGGATTGGCCCTCAGGATCTTACACAATCCACCAAAATAAGTACAAGCGTCAACACTCCCATCCTCATTCCTCACCTCAAACAAGTACTGCCTCTCCGTTTTCGGATCCAATAACGGCATCAACCCCTTAAAAAAATCCTCCTGAGGCTCAAACCGAGACTGATACACCGGCCTCTTAACATACAGAATATCAGGCCTCATCCATGCCGCACATTGCGTTATAAGAGACCTCGCCTTATTCCCAAACCTACCCATCAAACTCCACTTATCCAACCTTCCTTTCGGGGCTTCCACAACAACCTCACACACCAAAGTCCATTGTTCCCAAGGCAATTCATTAACTCTCCATTTGGGGTGTCTCACAAACACCCAGAAATGCTTAAAAAACCCTTTAATACTATCAGTATTATTATCAATTTTGACATTATTTTCCATTTCCTTCAATCTCTTACCGAAATCCGTAGCCATTTCAAACTGCTCAATCTTCTCCCACTCTTCCTGGTCCCTGACTTCACTGATCAAAGTGACACGCTCGTCCGAAAAGCGGCCGCGAATGGGGTCACCAACGACAACACCACGCCAGGAGTAAGGGCCGTACTGGCCATACTTGTACCAGTCATATGGGTGTCGGAGATTGGGGTCGTCTTTGTCCATGAATCGAACCATACGGTCGTAGCCTAAGCCAATCTCTTGAAGCTCGTCTTCGGTGAAATGGTCGGCGTGGTTAAGGCTCTTGTTGTTCTTGTCGCTGTTGCGGCGGAGGAACCGTGTCTCTGCCATCTTCCTGCTTTTATCGCGGGCGCCTTCCTTTATGGCTCGCCGGAACGCGGCGTCTCCCTCTATGCGGCCTCCTGAACCGCTGCCTCCTTGCTTCTTTGGCTGCTTCTTCTTGCCTCCTCGACTTCGCCCTCCTCCTCCTCCTCCTCCTCCTCCTGCTCGAGCGGAGCAGTGAACAGAGAAATGGGTTTTGAGAGAATTGGGGCATTGGATTTGGGGGAAGCGAAGAAAATAGGGGATAAGATGGAAGTGGGTTTTTGAGAGAGAGAGTGAGAGTGTGAGGTTTTGAGCAGGGTTTTGCATTTTTGCTTTTGTGTTTGAGGTTTGTACATAGCTATCTATTTATTTGCTAGTTAAGACAACAACAAAAAATATTATAGGAAATTGCAATGAGCTCCCTAGAGTTTTTATTTTATTTTATTTTCATAAAATTATTGATACTTACTTCCCATTTATTTTTAAATAAAATTCAAATTATTTACTTTAATCTACCATGAATGGCTAAAAAATAGGTTTTTAAAAATCTCAAAAGAAAACATTTTCAAATTTCCTATGAGATGGTGGTGTTGATGACAAATTAAGGGAGGGTAAAATAGAAATTCAAGATTTTTTAAAAGCATTTTTTTAAGGGAAGTGAATGTTTTATTCCAAAGAAGGGATAATTAGATAAGTAGCAAGACCAATAATGAATGTGTAATAATAATGGCGATTCCACACCGGGTTCAATAAAATAATTAAATCAGATTGAAGTTATATATTAGCTTCATTGATTAATGTTGTTAAGTAGCAGTTTAATCATAAATTTCAATTAAGTGAATGAAAGTTGGGGGTTCAAGAAGCTCTTGTTGTTGGTAGGGGTAGATCTATAAATTTTGGGGCTTAAGGCAAAGATTAAAATGAAGCATTTTATATATTTTAAATATTACTTAAATGTTCTATGATTGTTGTTTTATACTTCCCTCATAATTTTTGCTTGTGGTTTTGTCACAGCTTGCCAAAGGGGAAGATTGTTAGGGTCATTTTTATTTATTTATGTATTGGCCTACAAGACAAAGAGTAAATGATGGTACAACTTTGAAGATGTTTGTGGTGGGCCTTTTTGTGGTTAAAGTGGGTTGGGTTGCCTCCTATGGTATTGGGCACGAGTATTCTAAGTAAGGGAGTTGAGACCGGTTCAATTGGAACTCAAATTGGTCCGGTTTGTGCGCAAACTATGCCTCGTCTGCCAGGAGCATGCTTACGGCAGGCAAAACGTGGTGCTCGTCCTCTGTTTCTGCTGCAGAAGGAACTTTTCTCTAGTTTTTGCCGCAAAAGGAAATTTTCTCCAATTTCTGCCCCAGGACTGACTTTTCTGCTATGCAGCAAAACTTTCTTCTGTGCAATAAAGCTTCCTGCTGTGCAGTAAAGCTTTCTGTTGTGTATTGAAGTTGTCTGCTATGCATTAAAGCTGTTTGCCGTGCTTTAAGGCTGTCTGCTATACTTTATAGCTTTCTGCCGTAAAGCCTTTTGCAATGTGAATGACTACTCTTCGTTTTTACTGCAGAAATACTTTTCTACCTCCTACACATAAACAAATCTAAAACCCAAAGACAATACCCATCAAACAAATATTAGTTTAAATGGGTTAGCATATTCTCAAATGTATACATATATATATATATATATATATGTGGGTATATAGACTTATACATATTCACATACACATATATAAAATATATTTTGCAGAACATGAGAAACAAGATATATGTATATATATATATATATATATACTTATGGCAGGATAATGATTAGTTTGTGTCAAAAATAAAACACATAATAAAGAAATAAGAAAGTTACAGCAGGAAAGGTTTAACTATAATAGCTAATACGGTAAATATAATAAAAGGTGCTACAGCAGAATAACTAGTACAGCAAGTAAAGATACCACAACAGATATAATTTATAATGAGAGAAATCAAATATATTTGCAATCAAAATCAAGTATTGAATCTTCTTGATAGGATAGCGAAAATTTAGTACATCTCCTATTCGTCCATAAGGATCGTCCACGTCCAAGGGACCAAATTAAACCAGAAATCTCCCAAAGAGACTACGAAATATCACTGACAATGAGAATGCAAGCTGTGACTAACGATCTCCCTTGGACGATAATAAGGTCGTCCAAAGTTGTTGTCCATGGGTGGACGATACTGAAATCATCCATATACGTTTTCCATGGACGATGTTCAAGGAAGTTTGCATGATTCAACCCTTTGCACAGTGGATGGACGAACGTCCAACACTTAGGAAAATCTGACATATTGAGCGGTTAATAAATTCTTGATTGTCGCCCTAACTTCCTCGAGCAGTTAGCCTCCTTTAGCGGTTCCTAGCCGTTGAGGAAGTTATGTCCGAACTCTTTGGCTTCCGTGAATCTTAGGGAAGTTACTGAGGAAATAACTACTCCGAGCTCCCTATATAAAGGACCGGTCTGAACAACACGACGGTAAGAAATCTCTTGAATACTTGACTCCTGAAATAAGTTAGAATTTAATCTCTTTGAGACTAACTTAGCCATCGGAGAGTGTTTGGTCGGTTCACTCCGGCCCCCTTTCTGATTTTGCATTCATTTTACAGGCCTTCCGCCACCACTTGTAGCCCATCGAAGCCGGAGCATTCAACCCACTGATCCTGTGTAGCATCACTTCCCATAGAATAAGTAAACCAAGAAAGAACCCAAACCCCAACTTGAACAACCTTGTCATAGGCTTTTGCCATCAAAGTTGTGCATTTTGGAGAATAGGCCTAAATGGCTACTAGTTATTACTTTTGGGGACATCAAAGAGTGGGTTTGCTAAGAGGGAGGGAAAAGATGGTCTATTGATGCACGCCCCTATTCCTGTCATATTTTCTCTCTTTGTTTTACCACTTTCTTTCTTTCTCTCCATTCGTTCTTTACTCTTAGTTTCTTATTACTCTCCTGCCGTGGGTTGTTCCCCCTTTTTGGTCTTTCCTTTCCCTAGGTCTCTCTCTCTGGGTGCTTACTACTCTCCTACCATGCGTTTTCCCCCCTTAAGTGCTTCCCTCCATTGGGTCTCCCTCTTTTAATGTTTTTCTCTCTTCCCTTGTTTTTTTCCTCTTCCATTCTGATCCACTTTTTCTACCATGGTTACCTTCCTTTTATAGCAAACTGATTTAATGGGATTTCTCCCTTTTACCCCTAGGGATTCACCAACTACTTTTGGTTTGATGTGGGCATCCTTTCAAGATTACCCACTCACTCATTGGTTGCCCTTGCCATCGCTCAGTACATGTTTGCTGCAACGCTACTCATTTCACGACAAAATTCCCTTTTGTTTGTTCCTGCTATATACCTCTACCTCTAGGTGACTAAATAAGGATTGTGCTACCTCACTACCTAGCTCTATGGCATGCATCAGAAGGCCCCAACCATTTATTACTTCTTTTGGATAAGATACCATCCTAGCAAGGCATATTCCCAAAAGAAGTCACGCCAGGAAACCAAATATAGATCCCCTTTTCCCCCCACCACCAAACCACGCCCTCTGAATCCCCTTAACCGTGGGCCCACCTCCCTTGTATTGGCTAGGTATAGGTTGGTGGTGCTCCGGCCCTTCTGTGCTTGCTCCACTGTCTTCTGTGTTTGTCTGCCACGTCGTTTTTGCCGTAACAGATTAGTTTTGTTTCGTTTTGCCGCTTGTTTTGTCTTATTGCTTCACGCGTTTCCTGCTATGTTTGTCATTTCCTTTAGTTTGACTCTTCTTTCCTTCACGCATTTCCTGTTGCTGACACTTCATGACGTTCCTTGTTTCTTTTTGTCGTGCTTCTTCATATCAGTTTCCACGCCTATCCTTTTATGCAAAAGAACTTGGGCCTTTATGGGCCAGATAATGTTGACTGGATCAAAAGGGTCTTGAGCCCAATTTGTCTTTGTCTGCCAAAGCCATTCTGCCAAAGAATTGTATTCTGCGGCAAATTTGTATTCTGCGGCAGATTTATATTCTGTTGCAAGTCCTTTTCCCTTGCACTTCTTTCTTTGGACCTTTCTTGCTCTTTGGTCTTCTTGGTAGGCCATTGGGCCTTGCTTTTCATTGGGCTTTCCTCCGTATGGGACTTTGGGCATGGATTCAAAAATGGGCATCAACAATGTTGAACTATGGTTTGGTGAAATTGGATTGTTTTGATGGAACCAATTTTACATGGTAGAAAGAGCAATTGGCTTGGATTTGAAGAGTTCTTCAAATGATGAATCGATCATAAAGAAGATTCAATGGAATAAAGCTTAAAGAAACAAGTTTCTTTGTTGGCAAGACAAGGTAATGATTCTTTCATATTGTGAATGCATTAAAAGCTATGTTCATAGTTTGAACATCAAAGGTACGAATTTCTTGTTCATGGGCAATTTGAATTTTAAATTGATTGATGAGTTTCTTTGTTAAAATATTTGCATGTGTTGCGAATTTATTTGAATTGAGATATAAGAATGAAATTTTAACATGTTTAAATGTTATAAAGTGAAGTAGAAAATCTAAAGGTTGGGAATTTAAACTCTAAAAGTGATAGAGTATAAGAATATTTTCCTAAGTGATTTTCTAAATTATGTGAAGACATTAAAGAACATATTAGAAGATCTCACGTTAGATCAATTCAAACCACATTACCGAATTGAAGAGGGAAGTCCGGTTAGGGGTGTATCTAACACCGATTCTAAAGTGAATGTGAACAATGTTAAAATTGGAAGTTCTAGTAAGAACAATAAACACTTGAATGTGAATAAGAGTGTGAATTGTTTTAGAAGAACAACTATAAGGATCCCAACAATGACAAGTAGAATGTCATGTTTCCTTTATGGAAAGAAAGACTATTACATTTGAGAATGTAAGTTCTTAAAGAATAAGAAGGATGAAAATGGGAATGCCAATGAAGCAATTGTCATCAAGGACATTATTGCCATGGTGAGTGATGTATGTAATAAAGATCACTATATTTCGTATGGCTATAATTACAAATCCTTTCGATTGGTGTTTTGATTCAGGTGCAATGTTACATGTGTGCAACTACAAGGCACAATTCAAGATTTATGAGGAGTCTTCCATAGAACTAGAGTTGCTTGTGGACATCCATAGCAAGGCAAAAGTTCATGGAAAGTGCATTGTTGAAGTGAAATTGAGTTTTGGCAAGAAGTTCTCTTTCCCAATGCTATATTTTCATGTACCTAATATCAAGAAAAGCCAATTTGTTATTTAAGAATGGTCTTGTCCAATAATGGGATATTAGTAGGCAATGGATATGCTACTATTTGAATGTTATTTGTTAGTTTTTAGACCATTTAAAACACAATTGGATTAACCTAGGAATTTAGCCAAGTTGTTACTTAGTCAAATTAATTAAAGGCGAAAAGTCACTTTTAGTCCCTACATTTTTAGGCGATTTCCATTTTAGTCCCTAAGTTTTATTTTTACCGCTTTTAGTCCCTATTCTGAAAAACGCCTCCATTTTAGTCCCTGCCGTTACATCAGAAACGGAAAAAGCTGACGTGGCAAACGACATGAATAAATAATAGTAAATTAATGTCCACGTGGCCTAAATTAATAATAAAAAATATTTTTTGGCATTAAAAAATGCCACGTCAGCATCTAACTTTAAAAAATTAATTTATTAATTTTAACTAAATAAAAAAATTAAAAACATAATTAAAAACTAAAAATCACATGCCCAGAAAATTTAAAAAAAAAAACCCAGATCCGGATCCAGATCCAAGAATGACAAGAACAAAAACAACAAGAACACAGATCCATGAACACAAACCCAGAACACAAAACACAAACCCAAAACACAGAAGACAAGAACACAAACACAAGAACACAGATCCAAGAACACAAAACACAAACCGATCTCCAACAAGAACACAAACACAAACCCAGCAGTGGATCTCTCTTGTAAGCCAAACACAAAAACACAAACCGGTTTCCAGCAAGAACACAAACACAAAAAAGAAAACACATACCCAAAAATCAGCAAGAATCCGCGATTTGAAACCCAAGAAAACATATACCCACAACATCCCTATCCGGCCAGCCAGGAGGCAAAAGCCCATCAGCCATGTAAACCCACTGTGGTGCTAATGGACTATCGGGAGGATCGCGTACAGGCACGTCGGAGAGGTCGAAGCAAACGCCACCGAGAAAATGCTCGGAATGCAAGTCCCAAACGGAGATCTCCAAGGTCGTGCTCGCCGAGTCAGGTCTGTTATGAGCAATCGCGAAGACCTGGTGCCAATCCGGCGAGTCCGTCGGTTCACCAGGTCTATGACTCGCCGGCTTCGATTTCACGTAATGATTCGTGGTCTTGATCTTCACGTAAGGGCTTTCGTTGTGCGCTAAACCACGCGCCTTCAAGATCCTCACAAACAAATACTGCATCGGCTCCACCAGACTTGAATCTGAATCCGGATCTGGGTTTTTTTTTAAAAAAATTTCTGGGCATGTGATTTTTTGTTTTTAATTATGTTTTTAATTTTTTTATTTAGTTAAAATTAATAAATTAATTTTAGATGCTGACGTGGCATTTTTTAATGCCAAAAAATATTTTTTATTATTAATTTAGGCCACGTGGACATTAATTTACTATTATTTATTCATGTCGTTTGTCACGTCAGCTTTTTCCGTTTCTGATGTAACGGCAGGGACTAAAATGGAGGCGTTTTTCAGAATAGGGACTAAAAGCGGTAAAAATAAAACTTAGGGACTAAAATGGAAATCGTCTAAAAATGTAGGGACTAAAAGTGGCTTTTCGCCTTAATTAAATCTAGGTTAACACAATCAAATAATCAAATCAAGTAAAGCAGTGAAAATATAAATAACACAAGATATGATCACCCAGGAAACCAAACCAGTAAAAACTTTGGGAGGATTTAACCTAGCTATCCTCAAGGTAAACTTGAATCCACTATCTTGAAAGAATCGAAGTTCATACAATAAGACTTACAAGCCCCCACGCTCGACTTCTTATTGCTACACACTAGTAGAACTTACTGACACGATCACGTGCAAGCTTCGAATCCACAGACTCCTTCTTTCTTGAATTCTCCATCAAATACAAGCACACCCGCTTGTGTTTCTTTAAGCTTCAATGACAGCAACTGGATTGATAATCAAGGTGTAGAAATCTTTTTCTCGTTGAAAACCCTAAGTTTATGTGAAGGAAAGCTCTTCGAAGATTTCACAAGAGATTCACATAAACCGTAATATGAGCAACACTAAAACGTGGCTAGGGTTTACCTTATATACCTAGGGTAAATTAGAAACTCAAAATCTTTTAAATCACTTAGGGCTGAGTTGGAAATTCAGCATAAAAAACGTCAGACCCGATTTTCGATTGATCGAGCCTAAGCTTCGATCGATCGAAATGGGCTGAAACAGTTTTTTAATTCCTGCAGTAGTTTAATCCAACTTTACAACAATGAACCAACTTTGAGCAATTCTAAAACAACCTAAATACATTGTTTTGATCATGGTTTGCCAACAATACAAATTAGAGTTCTAAATACATAAAAACCTAAGTCTTTAGAACCTAACAAACTCCCCCTTTGGCAATCCGTGACAAAACACAACTTAATAGCTCAAAGTTTACAAATAAAAGTCATTTACAAAATAATGCTCATAAAACTCAAATTCAATCCTGACTACTATCCATCAGTTGCACGAGTAGATAGCAGTTTAATTGAACTAACTTGTATATTTCCTGAAACACTTAAACAAAATGCATAACCGCATGTGTGGAAAAAATACAAGCAAATAAAGTAAAATCTTGATTTCGAACAACACACAATAAAGACATATATCAATGAAGAACTCATAAACATAAATCAATAAGCAGTTTGAAACAAGAAACCAACAAAAATATACTCCCCCTAACATGAATAACCAAACAAGGTAAAACAAATGTGGATAGAGCTAAAAAGGTAAAATACAAAGTGAAGCACCTAGATACAATCTAAACAACTCCACAAGCTCTAACCAACAAAAAATAAACTCTCCCCCTGAAAACCAAAACAAGTACAAGTGCAAAACTCATATGTACTCCCCCCTTTTGTGATGGAATGCCAAAGGGCAATCAAAATCCATCATCAAAAGGAGGTGGCGATGAAGAACTCCTAAACCGTGCTAAATCTGCTCGCAAACCATGAATCTCATCAAGAACGTCCACCAAAATCTGTCCCTGAGCCGCCTAAACGGTCAAGACATGATCCAACATACGTCGAATGTCTAAATCATCCGAAGTAGTCGGTGGAGGAACGTCAGTAGCAGTAACAGCAGCCCCAAAAGTCTCAGCAGCAACAACACCTGTAGAAGAGGGAGGAGGGGGAACATCACTAGAAGTTGCACCTCGAGGACCCAAAGGGTCAGCTCTCAAGTGAGCAGCCTTCTGTCTAAGAAAGGTAGCACCTAGTGGACCGACAACATGAACAAGCTCACCAACAGGAAAATCAGCTAGACTAAGAAACAACAAAATCCTATGTATGAAAATAGGATGAATAAGTGCATGCCCTATGACAAAACTCCTATGAACTTCGTTCAAAGAACAAAGAAACAAGTGAGGAAAGCTGATAAACGCACCAGACATGAAAGCGTATAAAAACACACATCGCTCAAGAGGAATGGTGTGGAGATGAGAAATAGGCCACAATGAATGACACGCAACTCTAAGAAACAAATAAGCAATCTTAGATAGCGTAGAAGACGTGATCCGAGGATCAGAACCCCACTGGATAGATGATCCAGTGATGTGTGACATGATAACATCTATAGGAGGAGACTCATCATAGGGATAGACAGGATCGGTAACGACCGGAACCCCAAGAGCCTCAGCCACTACCCTAGGGGTAATGGTGAACTCAACACCTCGTATCCAACTCCGAACAAGGGTGTTGGAATCATAGACGTGTCAAGAAAGGTTCGAGAAGAACTCTCTAATTAGGGCGGTCGGGGGTGGATGATCTATCTCTAAGAGGGACAACCAACCTCTAGACTCAAGATTAGCCCTAATGGCTGGATCTACCTCATCTAAGATCACAGAACGCTCAGCCCAAATTTTACGCTTACTGTTCAGTTTCTCAAAAGCCTCATGACAACGGTCGTTCTTAAACAGCTAAACCCTAGAGGGAGACACAGAAGGAGTATAGGGAACCCTATTAGCTCTAGTCTTCCTAGGCATGGTGCTAAAATAAGGACCAAGAGCACACAGAAAATAGAGAGAAGAAACAAAAACAAAACCAAGGGCAGACTGCAAGTTAGCACAAAAAAAATATAGAACAAAAACTATATGATGCATGAACAAATTAAATGACATGATGCATGTGCTAAAGCAGTGAATTAAGTCCAAAATAAGTTCAAATTCACAAAATTGGCTTGAGCATAGAGTTTCTAACTAAAACCCAAAAAAATGTAAAGCCACTTGCAAGTTTTTTTAAAGAAATTGACCAATTGATCATCACACAAGTTAGAAAACAGTTTAGAGTGATCAATTACATCAATTCAACAAGCCAATTTCATCAATTTTAACCCAATTGAACAAAATCCCCAAATCGGATTCAATACAAACCCTAGAATTTTCAATTGTTCACAAAACCCCAAATTGATCAAATTAACCAACATATATCATGAATATATCAATATAGAAGCAAAACCCAATGATCAATTTCAGAAAAAGAGGATTGATTCAACAAAAATCCCAATTTTGAAAAGTTTCGAAAATCCCTTAAAATGCATGAGTTTATGCATGAAATCATGAAAATAAAAACAAAATGAAGGGTATAAAGGTCTTACCGGCCTTGTGAGAGAAAAACCTTGTAAAAATTTGGTTGAAAAACGACAAAAAATCTTTAGTGGAGCCTTGCCAAGTCAGAGAGAGAGAGAGAGGAAAGTTTGAAAAAGTTTTGAAAAAGTGTTTTGAATCAGTCAAAACACTGTTTAAAAAAAACTTGATTCACAATGTTCGATTGATCAAAAAACAGGTTCAATCAATCGAACCAGGCAGAGGCTTACTGAAATTTTTCAAAAGGATTTCGATTGATCGAAAATTAGATTGGATCAATCGAAATTTTGAAAAAAAGGCTTTTTAGAAAAATAACCTGAGTTTTGAAAACTTACCTCAAAGCATTGAATATAAGACATAAAAATGCATGAGTATGAGATGAATGATTTTCACAAAACCCAAGTTTTAAACCCAATTTTCCCAAAATTTAGATTTTAAACAATCTCCCTTCTATTTTAAGCAACAAATCAATTTTGCATAAAAACTCAAAGTATTTTTCAAACTTGGTTGGTTAGACCATAAACACACACAATTATATGTACAATGTTTAGCAAAGAGTAACTTGTGTTGTGTGTGCAACTAGCAAAAGCTTGAGATACATGTGAGGTGATCTGTGAATAGAAATCAACCACAAAGTCTACAAAATTCATCACATAGAATTTAAAAGAGACTATCACCTAAAGAGTTACATCATATAACTCTCACATCTCCTAGAACATAAACTTGCAATCATGTAAGTTTCTTGAATTTTGCCTCATAATATACACACCAATTTTTAATTATGTGATTTTGGCATTAAGCCTAATAGTACACACCAATTTTAAGCATTTAGCAATTTAATCGAGGCTTCACCTTATGTTCTTTTTGTGCATGTGCTACACTTTCTTGAGCACAAAATCTTATGATATGCACTAAAGTGTTCATGATTGGCTAGTGAACAGTGGTGAGATGGTTATTTATGCCTTTCTTAAAAGGATCAAGTTCGACAGTCTAACAACATGTGACTTCAAGATTAAGACAAAATGATAAACACCATAAACATCTTTCCTACACAACATGCACTACAAAGCTTTGACTAGTCAAGTGCAATAAATAAGCTCATCAAAGCTAAACAAAGTACAATAGACATGTCATGTGAAAATAAATTAACCAACATTGTTTTCAAAAACGAAGAGAATAGTGCAAGAACACAATGTGCTTCCTTTTCCTTCCCCTTTATATATATATATATATATATATATATATATATATATATATATATAGAATAAAAAAACACCTAGAATGAAATGCATGAATGTAATGCAATGCAACTCCTAGAGACAGAAGAGAAAAAGACAAAAACCAAAGAACAAAGAACAATGGTCACAAAGGAAAAGCAATGAAGCACAAGGACCATATCAGAAAGACTCAGTTAGTTTGAGTTTTTTGCATCCAAAACTTTTTAGATGCACCACGAGCATTGGAGTTTGTATTCACATTAGAGTGATTTCCAACTCCAAGATTGGAATAAAGGTTGAGCGCCTTTACCAATTCACCAATAAGTGCTATAGGATCTTGTGCTTGAGGCACTGGCACTTTTGGTTTGGTTGCTCTCTTAGCAACTTGCAACTTGTAACAATTAGGACAAATGTGTCCAGACTTCCCACAAAAATGACACACCCAAGCAGGCTTACCATGCATCTTGTCCTTAGAAAGGGTAAACTCCTTAAGTTTAGACTGTTTCAGATCAACCCTAATCTTCCTAGATGGTGAAACTTCTATGGGTTTGACAACCTCACTCACAGGGGATTTGACAGTTTCATTCACAACCTCACTCACAGAAGGTTCAGAAGAAGATGAAGGAACAAAGTGTGTGGAATGGGGAGCAGACACAGAGATGCTTTCAACAAAACCTAATCCAGATTTGTCAGAAGGAGACTTTTGAACACTCAGCAGTTGATCAAGTTTAGAACTAGCAGATCTAGCAACAGATAAATCAAGTTCCAAAGATTTAACTTGATCAAGCAATAACATATTCTCAGTTTTCACATTGTTCAAAAGTTCATTAGCATCAAACAGTTTAACAAGCAGATTCTTCTTATCAAGCTTAAGAGATTCAATTTTCTTCAGGCCAAGTTCAACATTCATAGCATCCTTTGCAGCAACTTTGCAAAGTTTATTGTAGGCCTTTTGAAGATCTACGTCCTTAGAGAGTTCCCCATCAGAAGGGTTCTCTTCAGCAGATATGCTTTCATTCACTACAGCAGTAGCTATGAAAGCAATGAAGTTTCCATCCTCGTCACATTCTGACTCATCATCAGAAACTTCACCATCACTGAGGGTTATAGCCATAGCCTTACCCTTAGACTTCAAGTAAGTAGGACACTCAGATTTCATGTGACCATACCCTTGACATCATCCAAAACACTGAGGACCCATAGAATTATTAGAAGATTGACTTACTTTTTCTCTAGGTTTGTCGTTATTGTTCACCTTAGTGGGATCATTCTTCCTAAAATTTCTAGGTTCAGCAGTGTTCGCATCTCCTGCCTTTCTATTGTTATTCCTAAGAAAATTTCTAAAGTTCTTGGCAAGGTAAGCAATCTCTGTAGCAGAGAGCTCATCATCAAATCCACCAACCTCAACATCATTAACTGGCTTAAGAGCCATTGATTTGGATTTGCTAGTCTTGGGTAGGTCCAACTCATAAGATTGAAGTGATCCTACAAGTTCATCAACAGGGATGGAGTCCACATCCTTGCTCTCAGTTATGGCAGTCACCTTGGGTCTAAAATTCTTAGTTAAGGATCTAAGAATCTTCCTAACAATTTTAGGTTGATCATATATTTCACCCAAATTATAAGCAGAATTAACAATATCATTCAGTTTAGCATAGATTTCATCAAAAGATTCATCATCAGACATCCTAATGCTTTTAAATTTAGAAATTAATTGCTGCAATTTGTTGATTTTGACAGCCTTAGTGCCTTCATGCACAGTCTGGAAAATATTCCAAGCAGTATGAGCAACCTCAATATTAGAGATTCTCTTAAATTCCTCCATAGAAACAGCGTTAAAGATAGCATTCATAGCCTTGCTATTGAATGCAGCTGCTTCTTTTTGAGAAGTTTGCCACTCACTAACAGGAGTAGTGGGCTTCTCCCATCCATATTCAACGGAGTTCCAGACTCTTTCATCAATTGATTTCAGGAATGCTTTCATCCTTACTTTCCAATAAGCATAATTATTCCCATCAAAGTGAGGAGGAATAACCAGAGAGTGTCCGTGTTCCATGACAACAGGGGTCAAGGATCAGCTCAAAGATCAAAGGATCAACAACAAGAGAGCTACCCGCTCTGATACCACTTGTTAGTTTTTAGACCCCTTAAAATACAATTAGATTAACCTAGGAATTTAGCCAAGTTGTTACTTAGTTAAATTAATTAAATCTAGGTTAACACAATCAAATAATCAAATCAAGTAAAGTAGCGGAAATATAAATAACACAAGATATGATTACCCAGGAAACCAAACTGGTAAAAACTTGGAGAGGATTTAACCTAACTATCCTCAAGGTAAACTTGAATTCACTATCTTGAAAAAATCGAAGTTCATACAATAAGACCTACAAGTCCCCACACTCGACTTCTTATTGCTACACACCAGTAGAACTTACTGACACGACCACGTGCAAGCTCCGAATCCACGAACTCCTTCTTTCTTGAATTCTCCACCAAATACAAGCACACCCACTTGTGTTTCTTTAAACTTCAATGGCAGCAACTGGATTGATCATCAAGGTGTAGAAATCTTCTTCTCCTTGAAAACCCTAAGTTTATGTGGAGGAAAACTCCTCGAAGATCTCACAAAAGATTCACATAAACTGCAATATGAGCAACACTAAAACGTGGCTAGGGTTTACCTTATATACCTAAGGTAAATTAGAAACCCAAAACCTTTTAAATCACATAGGACTAAGTTGGAAATTCTTCATAAAAAACGTCAAACCTGATTTTTGATTGATTAAGCCTAAGCTTCGATCGATCGAAATGGGCTGAAACAGTTTTTTAATTCCTGCAGTAGTTTAATCCAACTTTACAACAATGAACCAACTTTGAGCAATTCTAAAACAACCTAAATACATTGTTTTGATTATGGTTTGCCAACAATACAAATTAGAATTCTAAATACATAAAAATCTAAGTCTTTAGAACCTAACATTATTTATCAATATGTTTTTGTTGTGCTTATATTGTTGATTCTTTATTTGTGGCATGCTAGATTGAGACTTTTTATTTCAAATTCTTGAAATTTATGTCAAAGCATGATATAATTTATATAAGCATCATGATTTGAATTGAATGGTGTATTAACTAGAAATGATGAATATTTCTAAATGTATGTTATTCTCTATGAGGAACATGTCATAATACACTAAAGTGCAGTCCCTTATACACTCTAATAAAATTGGGTCTTAATGGATCTACATCTAACTTTAAAACCAATTGGTTGTGAGTGGGTATTAGAATAAGATATAAAATCTTTTGGTGTAAGGTTAATAGTAAAAGGTTTGAAACAAAGGGAAAATGATAGAATTTTGATATCTATACACTAGTAACTATTTGTGTTATTAGTTTGATACCTTTAAAACCATTCATATAATTTTAAAGAAATTCACTATATTCTATTATTACATTTTGATATATGTAATTATAGTGTGTGTATATATGTGAATTTTGGAATGGTTGAGAACCCAAATTATGGGGTTTAGAAACTCAAATTGTGGAATTATAATTTCCAAGAAAGTGTGGGGGTATAACCCTTAAACGAGTCATAGACTTATAAGAATGCTAATGTGCATCAAAGATGTGCTTCATAAAGGTATTGAGAATTAACATCGAGGGATGTTAAATTCATTGTGATTAAATTCTGCCATGTGTGGTAGATGTCTCGAGTTTAAACAAGCACATATTTTGATCCTATTTTGAAAGTACCTCTTAGTGAAATAAAGAGAGTACAAGTGAGTTCATTAATTGAACATTCAAGGATCAATAATCAAATATTGAATTGTGTCTCCACATATAATTTGAGTATGCATCATATAGATGTGAAGTGACTTTCTTAAAAAGTGATCTTGGTAAGGAAGTTTGCTTGAAAGACCTGTGGGTTTTATTTCCTTAATTAATTAAATGAAAGTCTTTTATGAATGAGAATCAAGTAAAAAAATATATAGTGGAGATGTGCACTATATTAATCTCATTTTGAGATTTATGTTGTCTCATTTTGTTAAGATTTGAATAATCTCATTGTGTTGAGATTAGTAATTTCTCATTCTATTAGGAATTGTGTTATCTCATTGTGTTGAGATTAGTGTTAAGAACTTGCTTCTTAGATTTTAATATCTTTAAAGAGGTAAAGACACTTTGATTCCAATAATAAATAAAGAAATTACTAGAAGGGCAGATGCATAGCTCGAGTTTGCTTGTGAATTAAGTACATGTTACGCATCATGTATGGAACTAAACTAGACATTACCTTCATAGTATGTAGACTTTCAAAATTTCTAAAACTTGAGGTTGATCACTAGAAAGTACTTAATTGTGATGAATATCTATTATATAGAATATTCAAGTTTAATTCTATTATTGACGTGAGTGATAATATCTATGTCTAGTTCGATAATCACTACATGTGGGGGTGCTATGTGTAAGCATTCAAAAAAATAAGGTGTATTTCTTACTGTACTATAGAATTAAATTGATAGCATCGATTATAATGGTAACAGGCAAGAAAAGAAAATGGCTAAGGTTTTGATAAAGTGTCATGGCCACGACCACAGGGACGGACCCAGGATTTTAAGTTGGGGGGGGGCCGGAGATAAGCAAGAAAAAAAATTCAAATATGCATCCATATAGTATTAATAAACTATCAACCAAAACAAATACCCAAAAATCATTGTTTCTTAATATATTAATATACAATCATCTACTAACAAAAACAAAAGACACGAAACACTATTGTTTCTTTATACAATCATCTATGAAAAGGGAACTCGACGCTCTTTCAAATCTTCAAAATCATCTACAATTGAATCCAAACTAAATGTCGAAGCTATATCCTTTTCAATGTATAACATCAAAGAGTCCGTCAAAAAATCATTTTCCATTTTGTTTCGAAGGTTAGTTTTGACAACTTTCATAGTTGAAAATGCTCGCTCTATAGTAGCAGTAGAAACAGGCACAAGTCTCACAATTCTATAAACAAGTTTGTAGTGTTCTGAATTTCTAGTTCTCACTAACCATTGAGACAACTCAGATAAACTTTTCAATTCTTTGAACTCTGGATCCTAGACTACATTATGCTCAAAATGATAAAGCTCCTTCTTCAACACTTGTTTGTCATAATCTGTGAAATTTTGTGGATAGAAATTCTCTACCAACAAACAAAGATCACTACTTCTGAAAGATTTTAATGCCTCTCGAGGTTCTAAAGTTGAGCTAAGCCTAAGTAACTCCATTGCATCTTCATCAAATCGATAATTTAGTTCCTGTAGTTGAGAATCTATTGTAGCATAAAAAATATTTACTCGATAATGATGCTCAATTGTAATGTTATCTTGCCAATTACGAGCTCGACCTCGCCTCGGAACATAACGAGCATTCATATCCAGGACATCAATGTAACGCTTCTCACAAAATGATATCACAGTAGTGAGTAAGCCATCCCATCCATCATCTCTAAATTTTTGGATAAGTGCTTTAGTAGATGAAACTAAATGCATGACATTTAAAATGTCTTGAGATTGGCTTTGCAAAGCTTGACAAAGTTTATCAGTGATCTCCATAGTTTCCTTCTCATAGTTTCCTTCTCAAGATGCAAGATGAAAACAAATTCAAATGAAGTTAAACCCTCATAAGCTGACTCTGCTTCTGCCCGATGTTCTCCATCAATTGCATCATCAATTATATTTTGTAAAACTTCAATAGTTGAAGAAAACATCCTTAATAAGCTAGAAACTGATCTAAAATGTGAACTCTAACGTGTTTCTACAGGTCATTGTAAAGTGCCAATTTGATTAAGTCCACTTCCAGTCTCAAGCTCCTCAAGATCAATCAAACGTGCTATTTCATTAGCATTGGCAACTTTCAATTGATCATTGCGCTTGCATGAAGCATTGACAGTTTTGATCAAAAAAAGCAATGCAAGAAAAAAATGACTAATGGCATTAACTTGTTTTGATGCTTTTACTAATGCCAATTGTAAGTGATGTGCAAAACAATGGATGTAGTAAGCATATGGGCAATCATTCAAAATCAAAGCTTGTAATCCATTCCACATACCTCGCATGTTGCTTGCTCCATCATATCCTTACCCTCGAACATTTTGTATATCTAAACAATGTTGAGATAACAAAGAATATATCCCAGTCTTTAGAGTCAACGCTGCAGTGTCAGCAACATGAATAAGCCCAAAAAAACGTTCTTTGACAAAGCCTTCTACATCAACATATCTAAAAACCACAGCCATTTGCTCTTTCATGGACTCATCACGAGCTTCATCAACCATTATGCAAAACTTTGCATCACCAATTTCTTCCCGAATGACCTTCTTCACTTTGGCTAAGAAAACATGTAGAATTTCCTTTTGAATCCTTGGTGATGTGTAGGTTGCATTTTTGGGAGCTTTTCCTATTATTTCAGCAACCTTCTCATTCCAAAAAGTCACAATACCCACTGATTCAAAAAAGTTTCCACGATTTAATGAACTACAACTTTCATCTCGACCTCTAAAAGCTATAGCTTGAAAGGCAAGATATTGAACAATAAAAATTGTGGCCTTCAATTGCAACCGATTATTTGCAATTTGTTCAGTAGTGAAATGATTAACTACCCTCTGTAAATGCTGCCATTGGTTCATCAAATCCTTACACTTTTGCTTGGCAACTCTGTGAGCTGAGTTAGGATCTTTTCCTATATGACTTTGAAAATAACAATCTTTGCCCCCAACCATTTTCCAATTTCTAAATCCACCAACAATGAATGTATTTTGTCCTACAACCCCATTTGGATTGTTAAAGACAAAGCAGGGTAGACAATAAGCTACATTTGTCGTAGGAGAATATTCAAGCCATGTTGAATGATATCCATACCAAGAAGCTTGAAAGCTACGATTGTGCTTTCCACTTTTTTTGTATGTCTTTAGAGGAAGTTGGTGCGGACCTTTTTTAATGTAAACCCGTCGAATTTCATCACGTTGATTAACATGATATTCCCATATTTGTTTGCGTGTTCCGGGATCATAATCCAAAGAATCAAGATCGAATCTTTGAAATTGTGTTTGAGAAATTGGAACATCAACATTTTCCGGAATTGGGAAATACACATTTTCTAAAATTGGAGCATCCACATTTTCTAGAATTGGAGCATCCTCCACATTTTCTAGAATTGGAGCATCAACATTTTCTAGAATTGGAGCATCCACATTTTCTGGAATTGGAATAGCAACATTAATTGTTGGCAATCCCACGTTGACTTCGGAAGAATTTGAACATTTTTTTTTTGAAAAAATCAAGCATTGTAGTTGATTTTTTCATAATCTACAAATAAAATAAGAATCACCATTAATTTCTTAAATTTCTGTGACAATTTTCTATAATATATGATTTGTTTTTTTCTTTTTGTGTTTGGTCTGCTTTTTATGTCTTTGTGTTTGCTTTGCCTTTATTTATGTCTTTGGGTTGTCTCCATCTTTTTTACACTGACCCACTAGGCCACTACCCTAATGAATACCACTACGGCACTACCAACACTATAAATTTATTCCCTACACTGCTAACAACAACTTTTCTTAACTTTACCCTTTGTTTTTTCTGTCACTTGCCCGTTGCCCAACTCCACTTGTCCCTATTATGCCCAACAACCAGTCAACAAAGAAAAAATTAATCACTACAAACTCTACTCTCTGTCTCTCTCTCTATCTCTCTTATCTATATAAACTAGTCACAAACATAGAGTGACAGAGTCACAAAGCCAAAAAGCCAAAAAAAAAAAAAAAAAAAACCACAGGCAGCAGCCGCACAGACATAGAGTCATCACAATTCACAACACAAGCATAGAAAACTCAAACATCAAACACCACAAGTCCACAAGTCTGCACAACACAAGCACATTTTCTACTTTCTATGAATCTCAGATTCTCAGATCACAAAGTCACAAACATTTTATTAGGTTTTGAAATTTGAAGGAAAAGAGAAAAGTAAATACCTGTGAACTGTGAAGGCTAAAGCAATGAAGCTGGGCTGGGCAGATCGAGCAACCGGCGGCAGCGGCGGCAAGTGGGTCTTGCGTGGGTCTCACCGACGGTAGCAACTAGCAGTCACGGACTCACGGCGGCGGCAAGATCAAGATGGGCTTGCAAGCTTCACGGCGTCACCGACTCACGACAACACGGCGTGGGAGTGGGCGGCGGCGGCGTCGTCGGCGTGGGTGAGTGCACTGAATGGGTCTCTCTCACAGTCTCACTCTAGTCTCTATCTCGCCTTTCTACTTTCTGTCTCACCTCTCTATCCTCTTCTTTTTTTTCCTTGGTTTTTTTTGCTTTCTCCGTAACTCCGTTTGGACTTTGGTGCTGAGTGTTTTGTTTTTTGTTTTTTTTTTTTTTTTTAATAGATTACTTGGGTCATGGGCTCCTGGGCTGGCCGGATGATGGCTCTTGGACTGGGGGGGTTCATGGCTCTTGGACTGGCCGGATGATGGGCTGGGGGGGTTCATGATATTTTGGGAGGGGGCCTGAGCAAAAATCTAAAGGGGGCCCAAGCCCTTTTTTTTTGGTTCTCTGAAAATTTTACTTGCTAAAAAAAAAAAATTTTGGGCTTAGGGGGGGGCCTAGGCCCCCTTTGGGATCAACGTGGGTCCATCCCTGCACGACCATAGTGAGCCATTCCTTGTCTTGTAATTGTGAAACCACAATGCATATGGTATACATGAGGCAAGTCGACCTTGAACTGATATACAATGTATATGGTATACAATGTGAACTTAGAATTAAAAGTGTAAGACAAGAATACGTAAGGCAAGTCAAGTGTGGTTGGACTAGTCCATTGCCTATGTAATTCTATATATAAAATAGGTCATTTACCGAAGTGTGTCTCGAGACTTGGTAAATGATAACATCCATTGGAATGAGACTAAAACCCTTCTTTTAAGAGAATTACCAATAGTGGGAACCCAACCTTGAACTGATTATATCTAAGAGGTTTAAAGGGTAACAACAAGCTATTGATACGTGGTTAGTAAGAGCACTAAATTTGTGCCTTATTCAGGATGGATTAGTGCAGACTGTTATGATGAAATTGAGAATGAGTTTTAAACTCTTAATGAAGTTCATAAATCATAAATGTCTGTATAACAGGGACATAAGAAGGAACTTCACCCTTGTGAACATAGGAGTGGTGCCGCTTCTAACAAGAGTAAAAGGGTTTTCTCTTGTACATGTTCACTAAACCGGGTAGAGCACAAGGCCATAATAGTGCTAACAACTTGGATTTCAAAATGTGTTATGGATGTTCTCATGTGTGTGTTGTTTCCGATTTCAACACATAAGAGTTTTGGTTTAAGCACTAAGCCACCATTAACTCTGTTGATTTCTTAAGCAATTACACTAAGGGAGGTTTAAGTTGAAAGACACCTTCCATTATGCATGATAGGATATCAATCAAGTGAGACATATATTATTACAACCTAGTGGGGGATTGTTGTATATATAGGTATATACAATGATAGGTTGTAATAATGATATTTGAGTTTGGAGAATATTGTTTCTTAAAGTGATAATTTAAGTTTTGGAATTTTCTAAGTGAAAATTCGAAAATCTGAATTTTCTGGAATTTTCTACAGAATTTTCTAGTGACTATTCAAAAAGGTTGAAGAGGTTTCAATCTTTGTTAACCGTTTTATGAAAAAATAATTAACTCTCCATACATGCCTTTTCATGAAACAGGCTTATGTTCATTTGAAAAATAACTAACTCTCCATATATGTCTTTTCATGAAACATAACCCTATAGGTATAAATAGAGACTTATATTCTCTTGAAAAAATTAGCTCCACAAAAGAGTAAGTTTGAGAGAAACACAAGAAATCCTGTGGTCATTTTTCAGAATTGCTATCCGTAGAACCCAACATCTTGGTTGTATCCCGGGGACAAATTTGCGATAACCCTTTAACAACAAAAGTGTGGGGGGCAAATATTGTCTAAGGAAAACGATATGGTGCCTCCAAGTTATCTATTCTCTGTTTGTTTTTTGTGTTAATCTTGTTCTTCCATTATTACTTTGTGTAATATCCCCACCTTTGACAAAACGCACTTTACTTGTAATTTGATAGATCTAAGTTGGGTTTAATGTATCAAGAAGTATGTTGCTCAAAGACATCAAGTGGTATCATTAAAGACAATAAGATTGATCAAAGAAATAAGTGAAGAAAAGCTAATTCAATGAAGCTCGACACTAGTATCTATTGAGATTTAATGAAGCAACTCGACACAAGCTCGATCTATCGATACTTACGAATTCAAAATTCTTAGATCTGGATTTCAGCCCATGATGACTTGAATGATTGGGGTTTCTCTCTCTCTACAACCCTAGCCATATAAGAATTATTTTAAAAGTCATCAAGAACGGAAACAAAGACTTAGAACTCATATACTCTGTGAGAAGCTACTGCGTTTGTTCACCTTAAGGTTTTGTAACCAAGTAAGGAAACCAAATATAAACCAGATACAGGGAAGCAAATACTAAATGACAACTCATAAAAGCAAACGTAATTTGCTGTCCTACAGGGAACCCAACACACATGAGACATCTAATAGAGGTCATCAAATAATTCTTCTTTGCCAAATTACAATATATTATATGGTTGTTACATCCAGATTGTAGCAATTGAGTACTTAACTACTTGGGTTCTCGTTGAACATGCAAGAGATAAGCTGAAAATTAGAATGCAAAATTTTTATGTGAATCAGAATATGAAATGGCATATACCTATGCTCCATGAAATCCAACCCTCTATGTAGCTTCTACCAACCTATAAAAATGGCAATGATACAAAAATTTACAGTCCAAATCCAATACCAAGGAATATTCAATCAAGAACTTCTTTTGATATTTTTTATAAAAAAGAAAAAAAAGAAAGAAAATTACCTTAATAGAGACATGAAGAGTACATGCTTATGCAAATCTGCTATAGTACCCAAACTTTAAAATTAGTATTCAGATTCTTTTTTTGTTTTTTATTTTTTATTTTAATTTCGTAAATATTTACAATATAGATACTTGGATGAGTTTAAAATTATTCACTACTAAAATTTAATTGATATAATGCTCTACATTAACTCATCAAGAATATATCCTACTCACTTAAAGTACCCCAACTTACTTGATTTGGTATTAAGTTTGTTTGGTCATGAAAATCCAACAAACAATAAATAAATAAACACTAAATTGCTGGTGTTCCAATGAGTCAAAGAATGAGAAAAGAAGGTACCTGTGAAAGAAGACATTGGTGGCGATTGTTGGACAAGGCTTGAAATTGCTTCGTTTCATGGTGTCAACATTGAACTCAAGGATCCAAAAATCACAAACACAATCAAAATTAATTAAAATGCAAAATTGGACTTCGAAATCAGAACCCCACAAATACAAAAAGCTACGAACTGTAGACTCAGAAAATAGAGAAGTATGAGTGAATAGCAGTTATGTGATGAACAAAAGCTTAGAGACTAGCCTCTGAGCACACACTCACGCCAAAGCTTATTTTGGGTTTAAAGATAATCTCTTAGGCTGTCCCTGTCTTAATGGGGAATTTATCATATCGGTGACTGTAAATTAAGATCAATCCCCTTTGATCAGAGAGTTTGTAGATATTCCCAGAGAGAGAAAGAGAAAGCTGTAAAGAGAGAAAGAAGGTGTAAAGCAAGAAACAAAGGAAAAAAAGATAAGGGTGTAGTGATCTAAAGCTACAGTAATATATGTGATTTTGGTTTAACCTCTATCCATTGTATAGTGGTGTATGTGTTGAGTTCAAATGTCTTATATTTTTTGGTTTTGGTGATTACATGTAGTGATTTGTGTTTTGCTATTGGTGATTACATGTAGTGATTCATGTAGTGATCTATTTTACATTTATATTTGAATCAGGTTATTAAACTTTGATCAATTTAAAAGAGTGCATTAAAATTTATTTATTTATAAATTTATTTTGTAACCTATTGCAACAAAATGTTTTGTTGCAATAAGTTTCTAGAGGTATTTACTGCAACAAAAATTACTGTTGCAGTAACCTATTGCGACAAAGAAATTTGTTGCAATCAGTTTTCAAAGGTAATTTATTGTAATAGTAACCTATCACAACAAATATTTTGCTGAAATAAATTATAGCAACAATAATTTTTGTTCCAATAAACTGTTTTTAATAATAATAAAAATATTTTATTGTAACAAAATGCTATTGCAACGAAATTTTTGTTACAATAGCCTATTGCTACAAACCTTATTGCAACAATGAGCAACAAAATTTCAATAAGTTTCTGAAAACTACTGTGATTCAATCTTACCATTTCGAGACATTTTTTATTGACTGGTAGGTAGTCAAGATTAGACCATCAACTAGAGTTTATTACAACCTATTGCCTCGGAGTATATTACAACAACTTGTAACAACTTTTTTGTCGTTGCAATAACATTGCAATACTCTGGCGTGTGTAAGTGAGTCAGTGGGTTAGAGGAAGAAAACAAATTTAGAGAGTTAATTGTCTAGTTCTCTTTGGGAGAAAGTATATGATGTTTTAGGAACTCCACCTCAACATCTAGTGTTTCTAAGCCCAATAAGAAATTGACATCTATTCCAAAAGAGACACATCAATATACTGAATCATTTAAATTAAAAAGACGAAATTGACCCTGAAAAATTCAAAGACCCGCCATCTCTTGTTTTTTGCAAAATCAAAATGTTCATCTCTCTCTCTCTCTCTCTCTCTCTCTCTCTCTCTCTGTGCAGTTTGCACCACCACAGCACACCAACACCTCCATGACTCCATCTTCTCTCTCTCAACTCCAAACCTTGATAGCCGCTGCCTAACATCGCTGCCAGAGATAGAGATACACTGCTGATCATCACCAGTTTCAACGAGACTGACCTTTTTTTTTCGTCGAAAAACACCCAAAACCGTCTCTCTTTCATGTTGTTTCCAACCACTGATGTCAGAAGTTTTCTCGCTGCTTCTAACTCCTGACATTGCAAGAAGGTTTTCTTCTCTCTTTTTGAATTTATTTTTTGAATTTTTCTATTTACATATATGGTTTGTTTTGTTTTTATAAATTGACATGGACATTCATATGTAGAAAGGAAACTTGTACTGTTTGATAAAATGTTTCAATGAGGATGGATGCACTAATAATACATTAAAAGGGTTTTTTTTTTTTTTTTTTCCAAAAAAATGTTGTTTTGTGTTAGAATTATGGTTAAGTGATTAAATTCATTATTTCCTAATAGTTTAAGCTTTTGGGACAATCAGTAATTTAACATGGTATCAGAGCAGGAGATCCTGAGTTCGATCCCTGTCTTCACTCAACCTCCCATTTAAAAAGTTAAATTCCCACTTGTTGGGCCCCACTTATTAAGAGGAAGTTTAGGCCCACAAGTGAGAGGGGAGTGTTAGAATTATGGTTAAGTGATTAAATTCATTATTTCCTAACAGCTTAAACTTTTGGGACAATCGGTAATTTAACATTTTGGATTACATTAAAAGTGTTTAGTATGATGTAGTTTTATAAGTAAAGAAATAAAGTCCTTTCTTTGTTTATTAGTTGATTTAATGTATTTGTAGGTTCCAATTAGCTCAACTAGTAAAGTCTCTGATGGTTGTATAAGATATTTGGAGTTCAATCCCCACCTACACCAAAAACTGATTGGTGTCTTGGTCTGATGATAAAGAGTTATCATCAGGAGCGGACGCCATAAGTTAAAACTCTCTCAACAAAAAAAAAAAGTATTTGGTGGTTGTGCTTGATTTTCAGGTATTATTTATTAGTAAGATTTTTTCAAGTATCACAATAGGCTCAACCAAAATCATTTCAAAGTTCAATTTTTTAATGTACAAAACAATCCCCTTTTTTATAAATAAAAAAATTAAAAAAAAAAACTGAAAAATAATATGTTATTTAAATTCAAAGTTACACATATATTTTCATTCTACAAATTCTCAACAATCAATAGGATAAAGATTTACTTGCTGGTTTTCCTTGACACAATTATAAGCGGTGTATATTGAACATGAGAGATTTTGTTTGTTGTTTGGGAAATTAAATCAATTCTTTGTTATCTTTTTCTTATGGATTAAATCAAAGTACTATGTATGAAACTTAAAAGTACTGTGATATATTCTAATTGCAATCTTTAACATAAACTTTTGCGATCACTGATATATTGGACACTCAGGATAGCTACAATGTGATCAGCTGTGTTGCTATAGTGACAAATCTTATAATAATTACTACAACATAGATTTTGAGAAATTAGTGTTTGGTGATGTTAACCTGCACCAGAAACTCATGTCTCGAATGTTATCAGACCATTGTCCAGTCTTGTTATGTGGCTCCGATCAGAAGGATTGATTGGTGGAGGCAATACAATAATCAGGTTCAGGGGTTCCTTAGTTTTATCTTGGCTCAAAAGCTGAAAGTGTTTGTTAGAGATATATTAGCCCATTAGTATAAGCCCAAGCCTAATTCTACTTTGTGTGCAAGTCAAGTCTCCTACTTGTACTAGAAGTCTATTAGTCTAGGATTTAGTTTACTATATATTCACATGTTATGATTCATTATAATCCAGGATTTGTACTACACTCTAATATATTATTGATGTAGCCCTTTAGGGTTTCCTCCGTGGATGTAGGCCGTTAGGCTGAACCATGTAACCCTCATATGTTATTGTGTTCTATATTTTATGCTTTCGCTTCTACATCTATACTAGCATATTCAACATAGTGTATCAATGCTAATATTTAACATGGTATCTGAATCATAACATGTGAATATATAGTAGACTAAATCCTAGACTAATAGACTTCTAGTACAAGTAGGAGACTTGACTTGCACACAAAGTAGAATTAGGCTTGGGCCTATACTAATGGGCTAATATATTTCTAACATATTATTGATGTAGCCTTTAGGGTTTCCTCCATGGATGTAAGCCGTTAGGCTGAACCATGTAACCCTCATGTGTTATTGTGTTCTATATTTTATGCTTTCGCTTCTGCATCTATACTAGCATATTCAACATAGTGTATCAATGCTAATATTTAACAGTGTTGAAGAACGATCTGAGTGTATTTGGAATAAAGAGGTCTTGTTGCGGGAGGTTACTCTTCTAGATAGTTTGCAGGAGGTGAGAAGTTTAACAAGTGGGAAATTCTTAGGAGGGAGGCAATCAAAGCTGATCTAGAAACCGTTTTGCTTATGGAGGAGATTAGTTGATGACAAAAATCACGAGCTGTGTACATTAAGGAAGGTGACAGGAATACACTTTTTTTTTTTTTTTTTGGTTGCAGATTGGCTAATTCACACAGGAGGAACAATTTCATTGTTAGTCTTCAAGTGGGGGATAGCATTTCAGTTGACCAAGAGGAGATTCGGAATAGTTTTGAGCACTACTTTAGTGACTTATTCAAGGAAACTCAATCTTGGCATCCTAAACTAGATAGAATTTAGTTTGACATGTTGGAAGAGGGAGAAGCAAGAGCGTTAGAGAAGTTCTTCACAGAAGAAAAGGTATATCAAGCTTTAAACTCTATTGATAGCGATAATCTTGATGACTTTACTATAGATTTCTTTCAGAAATGTTGGAATGTGGTGAGGGGTGATATTATGTGGTTCTTTCACAATTTCCATCATAGAGAAATGTTTGAGATAGGTCTCAATGCCACTTTCATCTCTCTTATTCCAAAAAAAAGTGGGGGCTATGGAGTTAAAAAGTATTTCAAGCCTATTAGCCCCATTGGAAGTGTATACAAAATATTTGCCAAAGTTCTTGCAAATAGGCTGAAGAAGGTGTTAGATAAACTAATATCCAACACTCAAACGCTTTTGTGGGCGGCAAGCAAATTTTAGATTCAGTGTTAATTGCAAATGAGTGTGTGGATAGTTTTCTCTCTCCCTCAGTAGGAGTTTTTCTCTCTTGCTTTGTGCAAGTCCTTCTCTCTCTTCCATTTTCGGGTCTCTCTAAGTCTTTGTAGCCTACAAAGGTTTGGTTAAATCCTCTCAGCAACATGGATCAAGCAAATACTGGTGGTCTTTTGCATTTTCAACTCACTTCAGTGGAGGAAGTTAAAATCTCCATTTCAACCAAGAGATCGAACCTTTCAGAGGAGTGCATGTGAGCCTTCAAGTCATCTCTAAGAACTGCCTGGAAGATGGGTCCGGTTTTAAGGTTTGTAGATTTGAGAATAAGGGTCTTCTATTTTAAGTTTTGTTCTTGTTTTCAAATGGAGTGGCTTCCTTTCTTTTGCTTTATTTGTGGTGCTTTGGGTCTTGGTGTGAATCATTGTGCTGGGATTAAAAGTGAGTCTGATTGTCACTGGCATTTTGGGGACTGGACCGGTGAAAACAGTGGTCTTTTGGGGGTTTTTGAGAAACATGGAGCTGATTGCAAAGGTGGGTCGGTGGAGAAAAGAAGGGAAGAAGTCGCCGGTGTCCAACACGCTCCAATGGGTGCTTGTCTGGCGAGTTTGGGTACGGAGCACTCAATTGATTCATCAAATCACCGGAGGCTAGGTGGCTGGTCAGAGATGCTGTCAGTGGTTTGCCCCTTGAGCCCAGTGCCCCCCTTTGTTGTGCACTCTTGTGTTTCCCAAAGATTCTCAATGATGGGTATGGGCTTTCAACTACTATCCCCTATGGTCCAAAAATTATCAAGCCCGAAACCCACAAGTAAGCCCTCCCCTAATTATGAGCCCATAAGTATCCCTTTATGCCCAATGAGGGGGATTTTAAAAAGGGTTGCTAGAGCCCAGAAAAAGAAATTCCAAAATTTTAATAGGCAAGCACAAGAATACCTCTGGGCTCTTGGGTTCTTTAGGGGGGGGGGAGGGTGTAGTTGTCTATGGTGTATTCTCCCAATTATTTGGTTGTTTTCCTTGTTGTATCTCTTTTCAGTTGAATGAACAGTTCATGTTTTCTATCCAAAAAAAAAAAGGAGTGTGTGGATAGTTGACTTTGATCTGGAGTTCTAGGGTTATGTGCAAATTGGATCTGGAGAAGGCTTATGACCATGTTAATGAGAAGTTCCTTTATTTTTTATTTCAAAGATGTGGCTCAGGAGAGAAATGGAGGCGTTGGATCCAATTTTTTATTTTTAGGGTGCGATTTTCTATAATTATTAATGGTACTCCTAAGAGCATCCACAGCAGTGGAGCTAAATTTTTAGCAATTTAGCTCCACCAAAATTTACTTTATCCATTTTAGCTACACACATGCTGCAGCAGTGAATCTATTTTAACTTTCAATACAATAAAATAATATATTCATCACAATAAAATAATATTTCTACTACAATAAAATAATAATATTTCCACTCTAATAAAATAATATATCACCGCCACCACCACATAGCACAAACATCCTCCACCACCACCACACAGCACAACACAAACATCCTCTTCCACCACCACCACCAGTCCACAGTAAAGAAAAAAAAAAAAACCCAAATCAAGGCTCAAGCGATTCCAAGGATCGGCTGAGACATCATCCCAAATCAAGGCTTAACCCAAATCAAGGCTCAACCCAAAAAAAAAAAAAAACCCAAATCAAGGTTTCGCTCTCCACCGCCACTCCAAGGATCGGCTGAGACATCGAGGCGATTCCGATGTCGGGGAGTGGATTAGTGTTCCTACGGTGCCGGTTAGTATTCCTGTGGTGCCCTTCGGTGTCGTTCGCCGGAGGCGAGGACGTGAACGAGAGGCCGGTGAAGGAGGACAGGCATTTCGTGAGGTTGAACAAAGGAAGAATGGTGGTAAGGAGTGACGGCGACGGTGTGGGCTGGGACGGCGACGGCGTGGGCTCGGTTGAGACGGCGACAGCGTGGAGTGGGCTGGCAGATGAGAGCTTGAGGGAGAGAGAGCTTGAGAGAGATGAGAGCTTGAGGGAGAGAAATGAGAGTGCACAGTGACCGGTGAGAGAATAAAAGAATGAAAAAAATAAATGAGTTTTTATTATTTTAATCGGCAGTTGATTAAAAAATTATTATTATTTTTTAGATGAGTGCTACAGTGCACATCTATCTATATATGTGCACTGTAGCAAATCAGCCAAATTTTATGGCTTTGACTCCACTACTGTGAGCTTATTTTGCTATATTGGTGGAGCTAAAATAGCATTATAGCTTTTTAGCTCCACTGCTGCAAATGCTCTAAAGGCTTCTTTTCCAGTACTCGTGGGTTGCAACAAGGTATCCCATTTCACTATTGTTGTTTGTTTTGGTAATGGAGGCATTTGGTAGATTGATGTTAAAAGCAAAGGAGGAAGGTTATTGTTAGAGATATATATTACACATATTAGCCCAATGTAATAGGCCCAAGCCCAATCCTGCTTGTACTAGTAGTCTAGGGTTTAGTCGCCTATATATACTCATGTTATGGCTCATTGTAACACAGGTTATTGTACTACACTCTTACACATAATAAAGATGTAGCCCTTAAGGGATTCCTCCGTGGATGTAGGCCGTCAAGGCTGAACCACGTAGCCCTCGTGTTCACAGTGTTCTTATTCTATGCTTCCTCTTCCGCATCCACTCTAGCATACACAACATGGTATAACACATCCCGTTGCTAATATTTAACATGGTATCAGAGCCAAACTTCGTTCTTGGCATCAGACAAACATCTCTAGCAAACAAAGAAGATTCTCACATGCGTAACACAGATCCACAACAGTGCCCATGCCTTCTTTCAGATCTGGGTCTACAGCATCACGCAGCTCCCACGGAAACTCCGTTGCTGCCTCGCTGCTACATCTCTGATCTCTCAAGCAAGTCGAACCACTCACCTAACAGATCTGTGCAAATCTAGCCTTCACCTGAAGAAACAAACCACACAGGCATGCTCCTCGGCCTCCCGCGAGGAAAACCCAGAAATCCGGCCAACCGAAAGCTAGCCACGCGCCGCCACGCGCCGCAGTTAACTTCGGAAAGTCTCTCACGCACCGCCCCAGATTCATCAAATCCAGATCGTCTTCTTGGTACACGCGCCGCCCTGAAGGCCTCCTCGTCCACCGATTTACTTAGCCTGAGAATTTGGTGGTCAAAAGATTCCGCACGCGCCTCCACGCGTTGCCTGGGTTTCTGCCTTCTCCTCCACGCGCCGGTGAACGCACACGCTCCTGCCACGCGCTGAAACACTGCTGCTGACGTCACCTGATGACGTCATCAGCCACGTAAGCCCTAGACACGTCATCAGCCACGTCAGCGACACGTCATAGGATGACGTCATCGGCTCTACTGCTCGACCCGTGACCCGACCCGGAAACCCGGAACTGACCCGGACCAGTATCCGTTGACTTTGACCCTGGACCAGTTGACTTTGACTTTTTGCGTTGACCTTTGACCAAAAGTCAAAATTCCAACAGGGCCTATCTTGCTCAGTTTTTCGCGTAGATTCCAATTTTGAGCTCATTTTCTTCGTTTAAAGCTCCAAAATTGGTCAATTGGCACATTCTTCATTGTGGTTTCTTCAAAGGCTTTATTTATGGCATCTTCAAGAGATCTTCTCATGCTTATCCAACCTCAAGCCTTCATCGAGCTTCCGCCTTGAGTTTGAGGGAGGGTGTTAGAGATATATATTACACATATTAGCCCAATGTAATAGGCCCAAGCCCAATCCTGCTTGTACTAGTAGTCTAGGGTTTAGTCGCCTATATATACTCATGTTATGGCTCATTGTAACACAGGTTATTGTATTACACTCTTACACATAATAAAGATGTAGCCCTTAAGGGATTCCTCCGTGGATGTAGGCCGTCAAGGCTGAACCACGTAACCCTCGTGTTCACAGTGTTCTTATTCTATGCTTCCTCTTCCGCATCCACTCTAGCATACACAACATGGTATAACACATCCCGTTGCTAATATTTAACACTAATATTTAACAGTTATATAGGTGGTTTCCCAGTCTCTGCATCTGGCGGGGGCTCTATGTCTATCTCCCATTTGTTGTTTGTAGATGATAGACTGGTCTTTTGTGATGCAGATATAGATCAGATACACCATCTCAGATGCATTTTGTTGTGTTTTGAGGCTGTTTCTGGTCTTCATATTAATCTGGCTAAGTCTGAGATGGTACCTATTGGGATGGTTGCTAATATAGAGAGTATGGATGGTTTTCTGGGTTGCAGGAATTCCTCTCTTCCTATGAAGTATCTGGATCTAGATGCTTCTTACAAATCCTGTAGTATCTAGGATGGGATTGTTGAGAAAATGGAAAAGAAGTTAGTGGGTTAGAAGAAATTATATCTTTCAAAGGGTGGTCATTTGACTTTGATAAAAAGTACACTATCTAATCTCCCTACATAATTTTTATCCTTTTTTTCTAATACCAGCCAGTGTTGCTAAGAAGATTCAGTGGGATTTTTGTGGGGAGGTCTTCATGGCGAGCACAAATTCCACTTGGTTGGTTGGTTGGTTTACGGTGTGTAAGCCAATACAACAAGGGGGATTAGGCATCAGCAAACTGTTATGTTTCAATCGTGCTTTACTGGGTAAATAGTTATGGAGATATGGTTTGGAACCAGTCTGTTTGGAGGAAAGTCATTGATAGCAAATATGGTTATGATATTTGTCAGTGGACTCCAAAGAGGTGCAAGGGACTTACGAGGTGGGGCTTTGGATTTACTCTTAGAAAGGGATGGGATCAGTTTGCTTCACACATCCGATATGAGGTAGGGGATGGTTCCCAAGAATTGTTTTGGAAGAATCATTGGGATGGTAATAGTTCTTTTCAAGATAGACATCCGGAGCTGTTTAGATTTACTAGAGACAAAGATGCTTGAGTCTTTGACTGTATGGAATGGGTACATGGCAAGGCACACTGGAGACCCATTTTTATTCAAGATGTTCAAGATTGGGAGTTGGAAGTGTATGACTCAGTTTTTAGATGATTTGTATGCTGCACAGGTTGGTTCATCTAGTGGTGATAAGCTGGTTTGGCTACCTTCCACCAACAAAGGGTTTCAAATCAAGAGTTATTACACGGTGATCAATACTAGAGCAGCTCATACTCTTAATTTTCCTTGGAAGTGTGTCTGGAGAGGTATATCCCCACCTAGTACCCATATTTGTCTGGGCGGCAAAACTGGGAAAATTTCTAATTGGAAAATAACCTCTGTAAAAAGGGTATTGTAATCACGGATTGGTGTTGCACGTGTAAATTATCTGGTGAAACATCAAGTAATCTGTTGTCCCATTGTTCAATTGCCTATGATTTGTTGGTTTGTTTTTCTTCTGTGCCATCAGGATTGCTTGGGTCATGCCAAATTCAGTCAAGTCTATGATGGAGTCTTGAAGTGGAATGATGGGGTGTCGTAGGTATGGAACTGTATGGCGGGCAGAGCCAGCTTGTGTTCTATGGTGCATTTAGAGAGAGAAATCTATGGATATTTGTGGAGAAGAAGCTGTCTATACCGAATCTTGCGTTTCTTTTCTTGAAAAGTCTCTTTGAATGGGTAACACACTCTATTACCATCTCAGCCTTTTTTCTTACGGAGTTTTTCGACTCATTGTACTTGTATCGCTAATCTTATAGGTTCCTTTTCTATCTTTTGTTTCTTTCTATTTTTTAAATCACTGAATACTTCCAATATACGCTTTTCGAAATTTAATAATTTACAATTTCTTATCCAAAAAAAAAAAAAACCTCCTTTTTCATCTTGATAAGCTATTTGATTTTAGTTGTGCAAGAACTAAAATCAAATAGCCTTGTGCATGGATGGAGGTGTGGAGTGTATTTCTTGTGAGTTACAAAAGTAATGCAGCAGTTCAAAGGGATCAAAATCAGAACAGCTTCACTTCTTTATGATATTTGTTCATTCTTTCTGCAGATTTTGAATCACTAGGCTTGCTGCATCATCTGTGTCAGTTTGACCTCACGAGCATTTTGTTAGTCATCAGAGTGCATTTGGCTACTTTCACTGCTCATTTTGCAAGGATGCGCCGAAGACTTATCTTTCTTCACATGAATGGATTTCAACACGATTGAGTTATTTATTCATGCTTTCCGATTTCCTAATCTGTAATCTCCTCCAGCATTTGAATTGTTACTCAAAATTACGTGTAAATGAAATCTGTATAAATTGAAAATGCTCTCATGATTCTTGTTTATTCCATTATCATAATTTTGGATTTGATCAATTGTAATATATACAAAGGCCAGATCATTCTAAACGACATTATATATAAATATAAATACACACATAAAAGCACATATTATTTTTGCTAGACTAAAAGCCCAATTAGACAACATTGTCAACTTGAAGCTCTATGTGGAGTCTACAAACAGGACAAGAAGCATGGTTCTGAGTCAACCATGTCTCAATACATGCAGGATGGAAAGCATGGAGACATGTAGGAAGCTCAACAAGGCTCTCACCCTCCACAAACTCCTCAAGGCAGACAGGGCAGTCCGTGGCGGCTTCACCAGCATGGAATTCTCTTTGTGGTAGTTCCGGCATAGGAGCATACAGCTGATGATCATGAGGAAGCTCCGCATTGTGTTCTTCCGGTTCTGGTTGGTTCTTCATCTTCAACCAAAGAAAGGACATAATCAAGACAAAGATGAGACCAACGGCTAGTGGTACTCCTATCCCGATAATCGCAAGGGGCTTTAAGCGAGGACTAGCCGTTGGATTGCTAGCCATTGTCGGGAATTTTTCTTTCTTTCTTTTTTTCTTGCTCTCTCTCTCTCTCTCTGGGAATACAAACTCTCATAGGATAAACATAAACTCTCCATCAAGAGCATGTTTAGTTGGATGGGAAAGAAAGAAAATAAATAGTGGGGTTAATTTGTTTTTTTCCGAACTCATTAAATAATTTTCTCTTCAAAATAGAGAGAAAATTAAGAGGGAAAAGTTTCATGTTCTCTTCAAAATAAAGAGAAAATTAAGAGAGAAAAATTCATGAAACGAGCTTCCAAAAATGCCCCTCATCTTGGAATTTAACTCCAAGTCTCCAACATGTTGGCTTTTTTTTTTTTTTTTTTTTTTTTTTTTGTTACTAACTAACCTGTTGACTTTTTTTTTTTTCCTTTGATTTTTTATTTCTCTGTTACGTGTTGGTTCTTTTTTTCCTTTGATTTTTTCTTTCTCTGTTATTAACTAACGTGTTGGGTTTTTTTTTTTTTACTAACTAACGTGTTGGCTTTTATTTTATTTTTTATTATTTCCTTTGATTTTGTCTGGACAAGTGGGCTTCTTTTCTTTTTTTTTCTGAACGTGTAGCTTTCTTCTTCTTCTTCTTTTTTTTTTTTTTTTTGGTGCCCATATGTTTATTTTCTCATTAATTTTGGTTGGTTTTTGTTTTTGTTTTTGTTTTTATTAGAAAACAGTTTTGGGTTAATTTCTTATGCTATTTCTTTTTTCTTTTTCTTTTTTTACTTTAATGAAGTGTCCATCTATTCACAATTTTTTTCAAATATAACATGTTACTTTTTGTTTTATTTAATAAGGATATGATAGTAAATTTATACAAACTTTATTCTCAACTAAACAAAAAAGTTTTTCATCCCTCTACTTTTTCACCCTCCCAACCAACACAAATTAGGTAAACTAAAATTTTTTTTATCCTCCCACTTTTCCATTCTTTCTCCATTTTCTATCTTTCCATTTTTCCATCCTCCCAACCAAACGGACCCTAAGAGTTAAGACGGACAGAAATACTTTGGCGTGTGACAGTGAGTCAGTGGGTTAGAGGAAGAAAACAAAATTAAGAGAGTTTCATTGTCTAGTTCTCTTTGGGAGAAAGTATACGATATGTTTCAGGAACTCCAGCATCTAGTGTTTCTATACCCAATAAGAAATTGACATCTATTCCAAATGAGACATCAAATTAAAAAGACGAAATTGACATCTGGTGTTTAGTATGATGTAGTTTTATAAGTAGAGAAATAAAGCCCTCTCTTTGTTTATTAGTTGATTTAATGTATTTGGTGGTTGTGCTTGATTTTCAAGTATTATTTATTAGTTAGATTTTTTCAGGTATCACATTAGGCTCAGCCAAAATCATTTCAAAGTTCACTTTTTTAATGTACAAAACAATCCCCTTTTTTAAAAAAACTGAAAAATAATATGTTATTTAAATTCAAATTTACACATTTATTTTTATTCTACAAATTTTCAAAAATCAATAGGATAAAGATTTACTTGCTGGTTTTCCTTGACACAGTTATAAGCGGTGTATATTGATAAACATGACAGATTTTGTTTGTTGTTTAGGAACTTAAATCAATTCTTTGTTTTCTTTTTCTTATGGATTAAATCAAAGTATTGTGTATGAAACTTAAAAGTACTGTGATATATTCTAATTGCAATCTTTAGCATGAACTTTTGCGATCACTGATATATTGGACACTCAGGATAGCTACAATGTGATCAGCTTTGTTGCTATAGTGACAAACCTTATAATAATTACTACAACATAGATTTTGAGAAATTGGTGATCGGTGATGTTAAGACCTTATCAGTTAGACATGTAAAGGGAATACAAGAGAACAATGGTGGTGACAGTGTGAAGAGTAATATTGGTAGTATGAGAATGTTTATTTGTTGAATTTGCTTAATGATACCTTTCAAATGAAGTTTGAACTTGGGGTTTGGATGCATAAAAATTCCAAGTTCAAAGTTTCTCACGAATTTTGAAATATAGTGTTTACCCAAAAAAGGGATATTGGTAGGTTAAAATTTTAATTATCAACTCCAAAGTAAAATCTCACTTCAAAATATGGAATTAAAAGTTTCAGATGCAGACCAATTATTCTAAGTCTTGTTGACAAACCGAGGTTACACAAACTATAGTATATCATGAGTTCAACGTGAACTTCAAGTTGAAGCTAGCTAAATCAAATATGTTTATGGTGAAGCACTTAATGGCTATGGCTAAGTAACCTTTCATGGAAACAAACTTCTGATCTGCATATATGATCCCCTATCAGGCTGTCCTTGCATACGCATGATAGTCTTTGCAAGAGAAATATTGCTGTGTTAGTTGATTTTTGTGGTATGTTTTTTAATATACTAGAAGCATATATACTCATTTTGGTTTGTATTTGAGAAGTACACTCAAAATTGGATGTGGCCCTGTTTACAACTATTATCATTTGCTTTAATTCTTTTACGTTTCCAGTCCTACCCCCCGCCCCCTCCTCTAATTATCTTAGAATTGATTTCAAATACAGAGCATTTTCTAATTACTTATCTCCCACAGTTTCTTTTATTGTGCAATGCTTTTGAGTGTTATCTTTTTTTTTTTTTTTTTGGGCTCTGCTAAAAAATTCTGAAGTATGGTGAAAATCTCTTTTGGATAGTATTTTGGACAATATACTACACAGCTAATGGATAGCATTTTGGACATTATTGCAAAGTGGAAGACATCTTAGATAGTATTTTTGACTTGATAATTTTTTATATGGTATAACTGAAAATTTGGACAAGTGATTGCATAGCCAATGTTGTGGTGCTTGCTTTCAAAAGTACAAATATAAGAAAACCAATTGTGCAATTTTCTTTATGTTTAATAATATGAATCTTAATTAATTGGTACAACAAGAAAAACTGTATAATTAGGATTGATTTTGAAAACCAATAATATATATTATATTATTTACTCCAAAACGAAGCCAAAAAGGGGGCAATATATGTATCTCTATATAGCCTAAGGATAGGTACAAAAGGATTCGTTTTTGATACAAAGGAATAACCTCTCATATGCCAATGCCATCTTTCGTGCAGTAAACATGGAAGTTGCATATTCACGACATGCCTGTCCTCTCTGTGCTAATCTCTCTGATCCTTCCTCCACCACTGCTTCAAGTGCCTCTAACAATGACTCTACATTTGGGGCAAACATGTAACCAAATTCATCATCCACAACAATTGTACCTTTGATGCTAGGAAACCTTGATGCCATTACAGGCTTTCCACTCATCATGGCCTCCATAAGAGTTAGATCAAGCCCTTGAGGCCTAAGTGTGGGATTTACAAATATATCAATGGCATTATAAAAAGCCTTCAATTGTGATGGACTCATAGAGCCCAAAACCAGAACTTGAGGCCCCAAATCTTTGTACCTTTGCTCCCATGGTCCTGACCCAGCAACAATCAAATACACATCAGGGTGCTTTGAAATCAGTTTGGTGAATGCTTCATAGAGTAGTGGATGACCTTTGTCTTTTACCAATCTTCCAGCCACACCAAGTACTAAACTTGCATTACCAGGGACACCAATTCTAGACCTGAACTCAAGGCCTAAGCTCAAATCTTTTCCAAACTCATCCTCATCAACACCATTGAGAATCACATGGACTCTTTTATTAGGAATTTGATACACATCCCTAAGCATTTCCCCACAACTATCACTTATAGCAACATGATGTGCATAGCTCTTGAAGAACCTTATTTCATTTAATACCTTTGGGACTACCCCTTGTAAAGTATTGTTGAAAGCTGGAGATATGGGCTCGTTTGGTCTTCGAGCCAAATCTTGGAAAATATCAGATTGTAAGCTCTCAAGTGCTATGCCATGCCATGACACAGCAAGGTTTGGAAGTTGTCTTGCAATATAGTGAGGAAGTGCTACACTTTCCGAGTGAACCACATCAAAGGGTTCACGTTTGTTCTCTTCCATAAATTGCTCCCAAGCTTTGTTATATCGCCAACGCCCCGGTTCGCCTTCATGGCAATGGATATATGGTGAAGAAGTTGTACTAATTACTCCAAGTTGATTAGGAGAGGTGAAGACATGAACTTGATGGCCGCGGCGTGCTAGAGCAGTGTGTAGAGTATGTGCGTGGCGTTCCATGCCTCCCGGTGTTGTACCAATAGGCCATTTTCGTGAGAATACAGCAATCTTGAGAGCAATAGGTGGGGGTTGGTCAGGGTATTGGAGGAAGAGAAGACGGTTCCAAGCAAATTGGGCTGCTCGAAGATCGCCCGACCAAGGCTTGACATGGTTGGCAAAGGTTGTGCATATGGATGTGGTAGGTGTGTGGAGGAGAAAAAGGGCTGGGATGGTGAAGAGAACTATGAAGAAAAGGATGGTACATAGATTGGATTGGGAAGAGGAGATGGATTTCTTGGGTTTGTTGTTGTTATTGTTAATGTTGAGAGCCATTTTGGGATGGTTTCTCTAATTGATAGGGAATGAAAATGTGGATGTTTGTATGGTGGCTTTTCACTTTGAAAATTTGGTATGGTAGTACTATTACTATACTAAATTTCATTGCTGAAAAGTTAAGAAAAGTTTTGGCAGGTTTTTTGGGGGGTTAGGCACGCACTCAAGCAAGTGCGTTTGAGTTTTGATTACTTTAATTAGAGTTTTCTACTTTTCTTCTTCAAAGTGCATTTATCACGCTTCTTTGAAGAAAAAGTGGGATTCATGTGCCAAACAGTTTGTGACTTTTATGTATTTATGATGGGTGATATTATATTATAGTATATGAGCTTTTCATGTGGTCACATGAACCACCATGATAGACTCTAAATACATTCCACTTTCGTTTTTCAGCTCATGAATTATGCAAAATGCACATGACAAAGAGAGAATTTAAAGTACTCAAATTTCAACTTTTGAGCGTGATTGATTTGTAGTGTTTTTGAATAAGGTTATTTTTATTGACTAAATTTGTTTAAAATTACAATTCTATATAAAATAAGAGTTTAAAGTTGTATATAAAGCATAAACTGGACATGATATAACCTGAAATTTTAGGCTAAAATATACAGAGATTCAAGGACTTCTAAAATCTAACTGATTCTTTTCATAATACCTCTAATTTTTTTTTTATGCACTCAAAAAAAAAAAGATCTTATTTTTCAAACATATTACAAGAGCTGTCTCATACAAAAAATTGTAATTATCTCATACGTACAGTATGGCACTTTAAATTTACTGAATGGTTTGATTCTAAAAAAAATTAAAATAAATGCTGAATGGATTACCAAAAACAAAAAAAAAAAATCTATGCAATGATGTTCGTATATTAGATAGTATTATAATAACGACTGAAAGCCTAGCTAATACATTATTTCTACCAAAAAAAAAAAAAACAAAAAAAAAAAAAACAATTATATAGCTTCCATTTCCAAATGGAATATACAGCATTAACATATGCTCTTAGGCATATCTTAGTAAATTTTTTTAGAAAACTTTTTTATAGAAAAATAAAAAAGTGACTTTTTTTACAACTTTTTCAATTCTCTATAAAAAATTTCTAAAATGAATGATTAATATACCATTTTTTTAAAATAATTATCACTTTAAATTATATTTAGGGCTAGTTTCATTCAATTTTTATGTTTTAGGCTTTTAAAAATGTGACATTTTTGGAATTGTAACTCTGAAGAGTCAATGCAAAAACGCAAACAAATACGCTTCATAGCCCAAAACGCACGATGTTAAATCCTACTAAACATAAAATTTTCCTTTTACAAAATGGTATATTAAAAAAAAAAATTACGAGATACCAAGTGTTTGCTTGGGAACAGTTTATCTAAATTTTTTTCTAGAAATGACTAAAATATATTTGTATTTTGAAAAAAAATTTAAAACAAGAAAATTAAAAAATTGAAATTTTAAAAGGTTGTATAAGCTGACCAAATTGAGAAAGTTTGAGCAATTGATTTGGTAGAGATCCGAATGGGAGTAAAAAAGTCAACCAGTTTAGGCGAAGACGCGTCTGCACGTCGTTCTTGACTCGGAAAAACCGCCTCATGAGGTGCGTCCTTATTTTCTTTACGACGAAAGTCAACCAAGAAATTAGGCACTCAGCATTTGGCAAGTGCCATTTACTTCATCTCAAAGCCACTCATCGGCTTCTTCTCTTTAATTGTCCGCACAGATACGTATGACTTTGAGTGACTTTTATGCAGCTATAGCTAGATGCCTATGCAAAAAGCCTATAGTATATTCCTATCACATGGAGGGCCTTATTACTCTCTCTGTCTCACTTTTTTTGTCCTCTATTCTATTTTGAGATGTTCCAAAATATTTTCTTGTTTCTAAAAATAAAAGTCATTAATTTACTAATGTTTCTATTATACCCCTATTAATTTACTAATTCAATTTTTTGATAAATTTTTTAATGGTAGTTTTGGAAACTTATACATTTTTAAAAGGTAGACAAAATAATAAATGATGTTCCCTTAAAAAATTTGACTTTTCAAACAGGACAAAAAAAATGGGACGGAAGAAGTATGTTGGAAGGTATGGATCATGGTTTATTTTAATTCAACATCATTTTGCGGCCAAACAATCTGTTCTAATATATTGTATAGGAATGCTACTTGTCAAATCAAATCCAAAAAAAAAAAAAAAAGGAATGCTACTTGTATAATTTTTTTAGAACAAAGTTTGGCTCCATTTAAAGCTTTGGGCTCTAATGGTCAATGGGAGTATGATATTTATTTTTGTCACGTGGAACATTTACTTAATTATCTAAGTGAGTCACATGCATTGTATATAATGGGACACATATTATCTTTATATTGATAGTTAGAGCTTTGGGCCTATTTTTTATAAGTGTAAAACTTAGGTTAAAATTTTTTGACACAATGTATTAAGTTTCTCAATTAAATTCAAATACAAAATTGCATTAAATTTATTTGTTATTAGAAAATTATAACATTAATTGTACTTTATTTATTTGTCAATGCAACCATGTGTTTAACTTTGATTGAAAAATCTAATGTATTGCACCTAAAGAATTGTACTTAAGTTTTGCTTTTTTTTATATAAAAAAATAGTAATTACTGTGTTAACAAGTTGTTATTGATTTTTATATGGATCTACCACTAATTTTACTTTAGACTTATTGTATGTATTATTAAAATTTTGACATTTCAACAAATTGTAAAAAATGTTGTGATTCTAGACATGTTATATAATATATCTTATACTTTGCTTCCAATAATCATGTGGCATCTTTTATTATTATTTTTTTTCTAAAAATAGATTTTGAAGGTTATTAGAAAAAAGCAACCCAATAATTTGGGACAAAAGCTATTAATGGTAGCTTGAGTTGGGTTAAAATCACATATAATGTATTTACACTATCATCATTTACAAATAAAGTATTTTCTATAGTGGTACTATATATAACAAATACTATAAAATAGAGAAATGCTCAAATACATGGTTAAACTCCCTATCAAAGGTGGCTCAACTTTTAGGCCATTTAGGCAATGACCTAAGGCCCTCAAATGGAAGAAGGTCCCCTAAAATATATTATATTATTTGCCTTATAATATTGCACAATAATAATAATAATAATAATAATAATAATAAAGTAAGGCTTCTCACTTAGGGAAAAAAAATCTTTTATTAGCCGATAGAATGTCTTTTATATTTTCTTTACAATGTAAAACTTTTAATTAAGACCCAAAAATTTAATAAATAAAAATTATTTTTAAATATTACACTCTTTTAGAATGTTCAACATTTTATTAATACATTTTAGTATGTTTGCGGTAGTTTAAGTCTTTAGGAGAGTAAAAAATTTTAATCTTCCAAAAGTTTACTCTTCCTTTCTCTTGCTATCAAAATAAAAATTAGAATTAATAGTTTTGAAGAGAAATTCATTATTAAAATACATTGTTCAATAATTGAAATCCAATATTGCCAAGAGAGACAATGACCATCTAAAATAAGATATTTATTCTAATACTAATTGTTTCGATATTTTTAGAAATAAAACTTTTAAAATACTTTTTATGAATATATATGGAAATAGTCCAATTAATGTATCTCTTATAAAATATTAACTAACATATTTTACATTTGCGTTTAACCCCAAAATGCATTGAGTCAACCTTAGACTAGACCCTATTTTTATAGATCGTAAATTAGTGCAAAATTTGAAAAGAATTTGTTTAAAACTTAATTGAGATATTCAATAGAAACAATACCATTTAAAATTTACAAATTTTTAAAATTTTTATTTTATATTTAAAATACTCTATGCATATAAAAAAATTTATAAAAACATAACATGGTTAATATTTCATTATTTTAGCATGATTGTAGTAGTATTAGTACAAAGAAACTAATTCAATCAAGTTTAAAGTTGTTAAAGAAACAACAAATATCAAATTGATTTCTTTTTGTAAAAAAGTGTTTACCACCATTATGATACGATGCATGTCCTGGCTATGTAGTTTTTGTTAATGAATTACCTTTTAACCAAAAAAAAAACTAATAACACGTGTTGAGCGACTTTGACGACGAAGGAAAGAAGACTGGTACGAAAGGCAAAGTTGCCACCGTTATCAGTAAGGACAAACTAAAAAAACTCAAACCTATGCTAACTTGGATTGGGCTCGGCAAGGCACGGGTCTGTCCCTATATGATTTTTTTTCCGTGCGTGGCCCAATTGTTTCAGCTACAATGAGGTCCAATTGCAAGACATGTAGGATATTGTAGAGATTTTTTTTATTATTATTATTCTATTGAACTATGCAATTCCCATCTTGCTGCTTCCACTGATTAGTGGCTTATACCAATAGAGATTGATTCCCTTATCTGACTGGCATGCATAAAGGTCAAAATGCTTCAAAAATTGTGTTACTAAAAAATTGGAACTATTTCAAGATATCCCGAATTTGGCGGAACTCCCATTTGTTTGATATGCTCTTTAGTCAAAAGCTTCAATGAGTACTACTACTTCAAGATTCAAAAATGTGATCCCATGCTCACGACACAAATATTGCTTCTGACAAAGAAAGATTCTTCATTATGCTTTTAGTCATGCTTTTGATTTAGTCATGCTTTGTTCCATTTTGTCATGCTTCTCCTGACATATTCTGCTCCAAGGACAAATGTGAGATATAAATGTTGTTAAGGTATGTTCTTAATATATATATATATATATATATATTGTTAAGGTTTTTTTTTTTAACCTTTTACTTTTGATGCTATTAGCTTTTACATTTCACGTAAAGATGATAATTGGATGATGCAATAATCCTATCTATTGCACCAAATCCAAATCCCACGAGGGCTGGGACACAGATTAAGGGATTGGGCTTGCCGTCGCACAAGATCGAGAGCTGCCAATGGATTTGTATGGCATGGGGGCATGTGAGGTATTTTGGGGCAATGAAATTTTAAAATATGAAATTCAAATTAGCACATGCATCTTGCTATCTACACCATATTACCAACCAGGTCCTTGGATATCCTGAACTAATAAATGAGTCAAATGATATGGCTGATGAAAGATAACAAGTTCCTCACGTGCCTAAACTTTTTATTTTTCACTGCTTACAATTTGCAACTTTAACTAAAATTATTTTATAAGAAAAAAGAATCATAAAAGTAATTTGAGCTGTTCATTAGTCACCAGATCAATGGACCCTGATAAGCAAGCAAATCATTGTTGTAATTAAACAGAAAAGCAAGTCTAGCTAATTGATGCTAGAACATCTGGTATCGAACTATATATAACAATTTTATCAAGATATTATTATACACTCATGGGGTTATATACTTATATATGCTTGCTATGTGCGATTCAAATATTTACATTGGCAGCCAGACATGCCCAAGAAAAAAAGTGTATACTTAATAGACACCCCCATGCTACTATAAACTTTCAATTGCCTCTTCCATTAGAAACTATTCATGCTTTCTTACTTGGAGTGATAGGAGAGGACTTTCTATGATATCCACCTTTACTCTCCATCCTCACTTTTGTAGAGACTCCATTTCTAGTTGATTTTGGTGATGATGCTGGCCATTGTCCACAAGTGATTGCCATGTCCTTATAATGTTGCAAGTTTTCAAGTGTTTCAACAACGCCTGGCATTTTTGGCCTGTCTTTGGGGTTCAAACTTATGCATTGCAATGCCAGAAGTGCCATTTCCTTTGCTCCCTTGACTGAATACTGACCTGCAAGTCTTGGGTCAATGATGCACCGCAATCTTCGGCTACTAGTCAAGTACGGCTTCGCCCAATCAACCAGGTTTTGCTCACTCTTTGGTCTTGTTTTGTCTAATGATCTTCTTCCTGTAAGTAGTTCAAGTAGCACCACCCCAAAGCTATAGACGTCACTTTTTATAGTTAAGTGCCCTGATAAATATTAACAAAAATATTGTTAAAATTATAATTAAATGATTAAATTCAATATTTTCAAATATCTTAAACTTTTGCGACAATTGATAATTTATCATGATATTATGATAAATGTCAATATTTCCTGAATGTTTAAGCTTTACAAATAATCTGTAATTTATCAAATAGAAACAACCAAATTCTTACAAGCTTAGCCTTTATCATTGACAAGTCCACTAACTATAAGCCAGAAGCAGTACCTGTTGAGATATATTCTGGGGCAGCATACCCATAGGTACCCATCACTCTAGTGGTAACATGTGTGTTAGATCCTTCTGGTCCCATCTTAGCAAGCCCAAAATCTGACAATTTGGCTGTGAAATCCTATTAACATAGGGAAAAGCAGCATTATAGTCAAATTACTGGTTTGATTGTAGGGACTTTATTAATCAACTTATCTGATTGAAGAAAATGGAGAAATATTGCTACACACAGAGTCTAGCAAGATGTTTGAAGTTTTGAAGTCGCGGTAAATGACAGGCTGCTCAGCACCATGTAAAAAGGCAAGGCCTTTAGCTGCTCCTATTGCAATCTTCACTCTTGTGCCCCACGGCAATGATATTGATATCCCTTCAATTATAATGAATGACTTGTAAAATCAAATATTAATTGGAGCAAGAAATGAAAAATATTTAGGATGTCTCAAGCTGGCTAGATTGATTTTTTAAGAGAAATCTCCTCTAACCTATTATGTGATCATTTAGATGACTATTCATACGTATTTTAATCATATAAGACACATTAAGTTATCATAGGCAAGTTTCATATTAACTTTTTCTTAGTCCTGTAATCTCATTCTCATTGAAGATAAAACAAACTTATGACTTCTATGAGGGTTTTAATTTAAACTTTATTAATCAATCCCTCCAAAATCCAAGTGTTAGATAAGATAAGAGCTTAAGTTGGTGACAAAAATAGAACTCACTTTTGAACAAGTGATTCTCTAGGCTGCCACGAGGCATGAACTCGTACACAAGAAGTCTTTCTTCATCCTCGCAACAATACCCTATCAGTTTAACTAGATGTGGGTGCCTCAGCTGCCCCAGAAATATCACTTCAGCCTACATGGAAAAATATATGATTGTTAATCAATATGGCAGGGGCCAATTTTTTATGTGATGTATGGGAAAATCAAACATAAAATAAAAGAAATCGTATATAATTGAAGAGAGAGACAAAAGGGTATATAAAATTAAAGAAAGAAATCATCGTGGTGATATGATATAAAGGAGTCAAGTGAACCAAAGAAAGACCCTTCAAAAAAGTAAACTAAGGAAATAAATTATGTTGTATGATATAGTCAAAATGATACGTTTGCACTTATTATTCAATTGAAAGCAGACCAGGAACTTTGGCAACACTCTCATAAAAGAATGAGAAGTAGGTGACCTAATAACCCGAACCGTATATGTATTTTGTTTTCTTCATTGTACATATATATTTGGTAGAACCTCATTAATAATTGGCCCATACGATTGAAAATGCTCCGGTACCAGCGCAATTTGCATCCTTCATCCATGGAAACATCATATTCTGTGGAAGGTCTGTTTTGACTTTAGCTCTCTACTTGTATAAACTAGCCACAGTAGCATACCTAACAGGCTTTTGGCGTAGACTGTTGTAGCATGTGCACACAGACAGTGTCTAACGAGGTTGGTCTAAGGAGGCCTAATATATTCTATGGAATATGGATCAATTTAAAACAATTTCATGCACTTGTTTGAAAGAAAATTATAAACCTGAATAGATAGATTAAAAAAAAAAGTTGTATTATAACTATAATTATATTACAATATGACCGTCTATCATGGCTAATTACTCTGTACTCTAGCAATACTATTCCTTTCTCTCACATAATATTAATCATTAATTAAATTTATGTTAGTATCTATCATTTATGTGAGAGGATGAAATATCATGTTTTGGGTCTCCAAAAGTATCTAATAATTTTCTGTGTATTACATGACATGCATATATGATAGACAAATAATATTAGGACCAATATCTAATAAAATATACGAAAATCATGCTTTGAAAGAAAATTTTGATACACCAATCACATCATAGATGAACCATATCATCATAAATTATTTTTTTGTTATTCACACAGAACAGAGCTACATCAGCAAAAAGAGAATATATGATTTCTATTTTCTCAAGCCAACCTACTTCTGGGAAATCTTCAAAAATGGAAAGTGTTTTATACAATAAGAATATTAATTATTGGGTACAAATTTATAAATGAATTTACTTACAAGCCATTCACGGTGTCCTTGAAGGCCTTCAATGTCCAAAAGCTTAACAGCAACTGCCTGGGCTTTCAAACCCTGTCTTAAGATTTCATCAATATAACCCTTATGCACTGTTCCAAACCCACCTTCTCCTAATAAGAAGTTGCTTGAGAAGTTCTGAGTTATTGCACGTAGCTCACTTAGCTGAAAATCATGCAAGTCCGACCCAAAAGACAGTGCAAGATCTTCATTGATGCGTGTTGATGAAGAGCGACTAAGATCAGAGAAAGATAGTCTCCGAAATGAAGGTAATGGAGCAATGTCCTTGGAGAACTCTGACCTTGATGGCCTGCATCGGCTGAAGTTGCTAAAAATTGTTTGGTCCTCAACTGAACAGCAATTTGCTGTAAATGGTCTCCATGGCTTCGATTGCTTTGTCATTGTAGGAGTAGGAGGAGAAGTAGAAGAGGTTGTGGGATAGGATAGTGGGTGTGCATGCCTTAAAAAGAAATCACCATACTTATCTTTAAGCTTATGAGAGAAGAGGGCCTTTCTCCAACTACTCTAACCACTCTACTAAACGGGGCAATTTGTTTCCAGTCTCTTTCAACAACATTATCTAAATCTTTGTTCCTTCTTTTGTCACCTACACACTGTCTTCATGCATAGGTTCTAAATATCTTTTCAATTCATCTCAAGGAGACAAAATTTTAATCATTACAAAAAATTTAATAAATTTTTTCACAACTTTGTTGAGGTGTCAAGTTGTATTTGGTGTAATATTACTTTTACATGAGATACTTATTGACATCACATTCATTGTACACCAATTACAACATATTATCTCAAATTAGTTGTAAATTTTTTTGTGTCACTATATTTCATTACATTTTTTTTTTCACTTTTCTCGTAATTACTGAGGTGGCTTCTGATTTGTTAGCTCAATAAGTTGCAAAATTATATAAGTAATTGTGTATATTTAAACTTATAGATTGGGTGGACCTACTAACACATTCTTGTGTGTAGGTTCAAATTAGCTTGCGTTATAAGTATCAAGACTAATGTCCGAGGTAATACCCAACTCCATCATCTACTTCTCAGTTCATTCTACTAGGACCTAATTGTTTTATATATATAAAATAAAATTAAAATCTTTAACCTTCTTACAATATCATTACTAATAGAGCAAGTTAGTCTAGAGTTAGCCTAAGGTTTAGTATATAGTATAAGACGCCAAGCCAAACCATGTTAATTAATTCTAATTTGACTCTCTATTTTTCTCCCTTACCATCATATTCCCAACATCAATACTCACATGGTATTAAAGCTATATTTCAACAATTTAACATGGTATTATATCGTAGCTAATGTCTTGATAATCCCTCTCTGTTTTTTGACTTTTTTTGCTTCTTTTTTTTTTTTTTTTTTTCAATTGTGATGCTCTCTAGTAGCATTGGCAAATCCTCAACACAGGTACCCCCAGGCACCTATACGCCCCAGCACAATTCCTATCACATATTAGGGACATGTGTCACTACCAGAGTGTGCCACATTAGCCCTTGAAACATATTAGCAACCACTGCCACATCAATACACCATATTACCATGTCAATAACCTACCATATTGGAACGCATCGATAGTTGATCGCCCCCATTTGGCTGCCCACTACCCTTTAATATGTTGTTGCATATACAACGTTCATCGACATTACAACCATTGTCACCTATACCTGCAAACGATGACTTTGAGCCTTGAGGTCTCTCTTTCCTTTGTGGGTTTTGGTCTCTTTTGTGTGAGAGAGTGTAAACACTAATTCACTTAAGGGGTGTGTAAGTAAAGTGTATGGTGTCTATCGATCATTGGAATTTCTTAAGATGCGATTGGTCACTTGTTTTAAGATTGGTCTTTCCTAAAGCCCAGTTCTAAGGGTCATTGCAACTTTTGTGGATGAAAATCATTTTTTAGGACTCCCCAAATTAAGGATGGTTAGTAACCCTAAAGGTTTTCCAATCTTTGTTTGCATTAGGAATTCCTCAAAAGTTGGTCAGAAATTCCTAGTGTCTTCCTATATGAGTTCCCCTTTGTCTAGTCAACAACTCTTAAGAATCGTCCTCAACTAAGTATTCCCAGAAGATTGGTCAATTTTCCCAAAGAGTTTTTGAACTATAATTTGCATTCAACAGAATTGCCCATAGTTAGTCAAGAATTCTAAGAATATCCCAAACTATTTTTTTCCTACATTTAGACCTGATGATCCTCCTAACAGAGGTACTTAGGCAAACTTTTAAGGAACCAATCCGCCCCCTTCAAAGATCATTTAGGATTCCTTGTTATACAGAGACAGTCAAGAGTCCGTAAATATCCATAAGCCCCACAAGATCATTTAGGATACTCCTGTTAAAGAGTCCCTAAATGCCTTCAACACATGTTTTTTAGGATTCTCTTGTTTAACAGATAAAGAGTCCTTAAAATGCCCCCAAATAAGTTTAATAACTTCCCCTGTCAGGCTGTTAATTTGTTCTAAAAATACTCCTCCCAGTTATATTCCCTAGTGATAACCAAAATCTCCAGTGGTAATAATACCTCTAAGACTTTCATTGTAATATATAGCTGAGTTGTTCTTAAAATAAAAATAAAAAATAAAAAATAAATAGAATTTTTTTAAAAAAAATTTAGGATTTCCCTTGTCATACAGTTAGTAACTTAGTAGATTTTAAACACAAAAAGCTCTATATTATTAAATTTTCCCTTGTCATACAATTAGTAGATTCTAATAAATATCCCAAATTATTCCTTAGAACTCCCCTTGTAAATATAGCTAAGTCCTAAGTTGCTATATGACTCTTTTTAAGAATCCCCTTGTTCTTATCAAAAAACAGAATCCCCCTGTTATACAGTTAAGAGATTACGAATAACAGCTTGATGATCATGATTTCCACTACACACCTAGGTTAAAATCTAGTCACAAAACTTGGTATCCTCTCTTTACATTGGTGTTGCTTGTTCAAGCTTTGAAAATTAGGGAAATTCTATAAACACCTCATTTTTTAACCTCACCTCACCAAGAGAAAATTGTAATTTTGACCATGGATTTCTAAATTCTTAATTAAAAACAAATCTAGAAGAGATTTGGATGAAAACATGTCATGTGATTAAATTGGACCACCGGATTAAAAATTATAACTAAATTCAAATTTAATGGTTAATACCTAATATGCATTCCATAGTCAAAGTGCTTGCTGTGATTCATCATGTTTCTCAAATTTCACCAACGCATAGGGATTAGGGAAGGCAAATTAGGCTTTGTTTGAATGTCACTCACACTTAAATTCATCGCAAAATTTGCAACTTACATACAAATTTCAAAATTTATCATAGTTTTGGCCAACTATCTCTACACATGATCTTGAAACTGGGGAAAAAAGCATTTGAAAACTTCCTAACTCATGTTCATATCATAATTACACCATGAAAATGATAAAGAATTAAGAATCCATTCTATTTATAAATTGTCTGAATACTACCATAGGCTGCAATGTTAGAACAAACTCGTGCTCCCCATCCAAATATTGAACACTGTTTAATCAAAGTTCATAATTTAATAGTACAAATACACCAACTTTTTGCTCATTTGAATGCCATTAACCCCTTAAAATAAGGGAATTTTGACCACCTTTCAACCAAAAAGAATGTTAGTATATGAATTACTAGTATATATATATATATATGGATGAACCCCACACAAAGCTGGCCTGATATGTATAAAAGCATGAGCAGTAGCGTGATGAGAGAAGAGAGATGAGAGCAGCAAGTTTGTTTGGAACCGTAAAGAAAATCCAGGGGGAGCAGTTGAAACTTGAAAGCTGATGTGATGAATGATGTGTGCACCGTGCTCTACTCCTCTTCCTGCCCCATTATTAGGGCATCATTACTAACAACAAATTTTATTCTCTCATGTCATCCTCACTCTAATATCAATCAATATGTCTCGTTAAGCTTTTGGTTTTGGGTTTGTTAACACACTTACAATTGGGCAACAAGATAGGTTTTGACAATGAGATGCTATTTTGTGCAAGATATTTTATTTTATTTTATGAATAATTCAATAGTTTGAGGAAGTGGATTTGAACTTTGGATGTCTCAGTTAAAACACCAGGAAATACCAGCTAATTAAGTTATAAGGGTCTTAACTAATACAAGATAAATTCCTTACATTACCCTCTGACTTTTGGTCTTAGATATACGTAAGTCAATTGTTGCAAAATATAAAACTTGACAAATAAAGACTTATTATTCTCTATAAAACCAGCCAAATATGACAAAATTTGGTTACAACTCCACTCAATATCTTTTTATTGAATATGAATTTTGACAAATCCACCATTAAATTACATTTTCTTTTTATATCCTCAATGTTTGCAAAATCTTCAGAACATCAAAGATCAATAGCTATGTCATTAATTAAATGTTTAAATTTTAAATTGTTATAATTTATAATTATGTATAAAAAATAAGTTTGGATCAAATAGTAAATAACATCCGATTGACACGATATTCGACATGCGTGTCAATCGGATGCTACCCTGGATCTGCATCTATTTATAAGCTTCTTCACATTTTTGTGTGTTCTTTTGATATTATAATCTTTGAATTGCATGTTCTTTATGCTCTTAATACACATATCAAATTTTGTACCAGTTAGATATTATTATAGATCTATAAGTTTATATTTTATACATAATTTTAAACTACAAAAATTTGCAATTTAATAATTTATTAATGACATAGTTATTAATTTTTAATTTTCTAAAAATTTTGCAAACATAAAGATATAAAAAGAAGATGTAATCTAATAGTGGATTTGTCAAAATTCACCTCCAATAAAAAGTTATTGAATAAGGTTGTAACCTAAGCCTACAACCACTTTTGTAGCTAAACTTTTTCTTTTTTTTTTTTTTTTTTTTTTTTGATGAACCATGGCAAGAAGCCATGAACAATTTGATTGAATCCAAAACTGAGGCAAATACGAAATTGGTCAATTAAGCCAGACTGTCCTCTTTCTACATGCGTTTGAGCACTCAACTTCATTTCTGCTTGGTTCTCCACACACAAAACATTTCATTTATGCTTACTAGCTTCTTCTTCTTCTTCTTTTTTTTCTTTTTTCTTTTTTTTTTCAATTTCACTTTCGAAATGCTAGATGAAAGTATAGAAAACTTCTCTCTAAATTGCTAAAGTGAAAAAACAAAAAATCTTAAACCTAATTTTTTTTTCCTTATTTTTTATTTCACTATGTAGAGAAATTATCTTGCTTTAATTTTGCTGAGACTTTTTGGAAGAATCGAAAAATAATATGCTATTCATACCAAATTGGATGATGTCTTTGAAATTGCAAAACTTAGATATGGCATCCATGTTTAGGGGGATTTGAAAGTTTTTCTCAAAGATTTTCTTTCTAATTCATAGAGTAGCAACTTGTGTAACTTTGATGGGTTTTTAGCACTCAATCGAGTTTGCCAAATTCGTAAAACTAGCTAAATTATGTGCAGTGCAACTTATTATTAGTTTTCTCCAATATTTCAATAAGATTTAGCTTAACTGGTTGGCACCTCAATTTCCAATAAAAACATTCAAGATTCAGATCCCCACCCTCAACTATCAATGTATATAAAAAAAAATGTTAATAATTTTCCATGTAAAAAAGGGAAAGCTTTAGTTATTTTATAGATAAAATAGAAAGACACTAAGAATAGTATAGTGATTTGATCATACTATATGTGTGTGTGTGTGTGTGTGTGTGTTTACAAATTGAAAATTGTACGATATAGTGGTTCATATAGATAGGCATGTTTTACGCCTAATAAAAAAATGTAAATATCTTTCAATTATTTTTTTTACATTCTTGATTTTAAGTTACTAAAGCTATTTATTTTTTTCCCTTTTTGTTGGACATTGTTTCAATTGTTGCAAAAACAACTAAATTTGAGTAAGAATACCATATTTCAAATCAATTGTTCCACACATAATTTTTTTTTTTTTTTAAAGCAATTGTTTCTCATATAAATTTTAGAAAAATGATATTAAAATTTCATTATGCTTAAAATAATTAATATAAAAAAATAAATATATTCATTTTATTAGTTATCTTTCTAATTACATAAAATTAATCTCTCTCTCTCTCTCTCTCTCTCTCACACACACACACACACACACACACACACATATATATATATATTACATGTCAAGGAAAGAAGTTAGGAAATTTTAGGGCCTATTTGGTATTGCTGTTTAAACAACAATTTTCAGTGTTTAAACACTATAACACGTATTTCAACAACACTTTTTAACCCACACATATTTTCACAACATTTAAATAACGTTACTAAAAATCTCTTACCAAACAGACCCTTAATGGTTAAGATTAATTTTAGTGAATTCATAAATACTTAATTTTTTTTTATGGTTTTTGTGTCAATTGTTGCCAAAGCAACTAAACATGAGGAAGAATGTCATATTGTAAATCTATTATTATTATTCCAACTAAAAATTATTTCTTATATAGAGTTATAAAAATAATCATATAAATTCTTTTAATATAAATAATTAATACACAATTGTAGATAATTAATATATACTCTATTAGCTAATTCAATGAACTAATAATTTGATATAAATGCAAACTTTGTTGAAGTAGAAGCCTAAATAAAGAGAATTTTAAGGAATACACCATATATATATATATATATACATGGTTTTGAAACCCGGACTGGACCGTACAGTCCAGCCGGGAAAACCTCGAACCTTTCCTTTTTGCGGTTCTTTTAGCTTCAAGAACCGTTCAATGGGAAAAAAGTAGGGATCCGTGTGAACCGCAGCCAGACCTCACGGTTCTGAGAACTGTGATTAGACCGCTTCTCACGGTTCCCTACTTCCCTTTAAATCTGAACCTTAAAAAAAAAAAAAAAACCACAGAAAAACGGATCCTCACCGACCAAACCGTACCAAGCTTTGGGCCGACTGAATGAGCCAATGCCGGCGAACGAAACTTGATGATCTTTCCGACGCCGGTGCGGTGACACAGTTGAAGCTGATTTTCAAAACCGACCCATATATAGAAATAAAATTAAGGGCAAAAGAGAAAAACATTCTTAGTAAATTACTAGAAAGAAATCCTACTTATGCCCCCCAACACATAAGGTAATATTTTTTTGGTAGATTACATCTTAGGGTCGCCGTTGATGCTTCTTCCGTATCTGTAGAAGAGAGAGTAGAATTAAACTTAGAAACTGATGAAGAGAAAAGAAAAGACTGAAAACTGAAAAGTAGAGAAGAATGAGGTAATCAGATAAGATTAAAAGAAAGTGGAGGGTGGAGGTAATCAGATAAGATTAAAATAAATGAGAATGCCACGTTTTGATTTCTAAGTTATTCAATTTTTTTTTTTTAGTTTTATAAAAATTAGAGTGCCACGTTGATCTGAAAAATATAAAAACAGAAAATCACAACACTTTTTTTTGATAATAAGTCCATAGTCAACCAAAAAATGAAAAAGAAAAAGATAATAAGAATACTCCTCTCTTAAGTTTAATTAATTTATTTATATTTTAAATAATTATTAAATTAATTATGACGTCATCACAGTTCGATCCCGGTTTAACCTCAGTTCGACCTTAAAAACTTTGAACATCTCCCTTTTACAGTTTAATGAACAGTCCGGGTCTAAAAACCTTGTATACACACACACACACACACATACATATATATACCCCTCTTTCAACTAAACTTTTATGTAGTTCAAAAATACTCTCATTAATAAAGAGTAACTTCATTTAGAAATAGAGTTATAAATATTAAATAACAAATTTCGATTCATTTTACTGTCAAATAACAAATTTCATTTTAAATTCAAAAAAAGAATTCTTAAAATTTAGGATTTTTTTCCCTTTTATATATATATATATATATATATAAAAGAGGATTCTTCTATTTAAACTAGACTTTTATATGGTTTAAAAATACCCTCATTTATGAAGGGTAACTTCATTTAAAAATAGGGTCATAAATGTCAAATAACAAATTTCATTTTGAATTCAAAAAGAGAATTCCTAAAATTTAGAATTTTTTTTTCCTTCACCTTCAAAAAAGAAATCACTTATCTCTAAAGTTTAAAAATATATTTCTAAATTATAACAAATGCGAATTATTAACCTTTACCAAAAAAATAGAAAAGCCTCTGAGCACACACATAAGCGCGTGCTCAAAGACTATATATATATATATATATATATGTGTGTGTGTGTGTGTGTGTGTGTATATAAAAAAGAGGATTCCCCTTTTTCAACTAGACTTTTATGTGGTTCAAAAATACACTCATTAATAAATGGTAACTTTATTTAAAAATAGTGTCATAAATGTCAAATAACAAATTTCATTTTGAATTCAAAAAGATAATTCTTAAAATTTAGGATTTTTTGTCCTTTCACGTTCAAAAAAAAATAACAATTACTGTTTATCTCTAAAATTTATCTTTTTTATTTGCTTGAAAAATTATATATATATATATATATATATATATATATATATATATATATATATATATTTCTAAATTATAATAGATGCAAATTATTAAGTTTTACTTTAAAAAATAGAAGAGCCTCTAAGCACACTCACACGCGTACTCGGAGGCTAGTGTGTATATATATATATTGATTTTCAAATTTCCTAGCCAAAAAAATAATAATAATAAAATCAATTTTTCCAACCTAAAATAATTACTGCTTGTATTTACTTCTGTCGATTCATATTTTGCTATTTATATATTTTTCTTGCATGACATAAGAAAGTATATTATGTTTCGGTAATACTAACTCAGCATCTGTTTTGGTATTTTCTACCCAATAAATGAGTGACACTTGTTTCAAAAAACCACATCAAATTACTCCAATAAATTAATCACCATCTTCTATACTATCGGGAATATAAATTAATCATTTATTGGAGTAGTCTAATGTGGTTTTTTGAAACAGATGTTACTCATTTATTGGATAGGAAATACCAAAATAGATACTGAGTTAGTATTACCGAAACATAGTATACTTTCTCGCATGACACAGTCCACGGGTCTCTTTCAATCTAGTTTAATTGACAGATTTAATGATTGCAATTGAAAATAAAATTATTTTTAATTGATTTATAATTTAAAATATTCACAGGATATTTAATTTCACTATTTTCTTGGGTACATCATAATTTCTTAAAGATATTTTTTTAATCAAAAAATAAAATTCCTTAAAAGATATGCAATTTCCCAAATATTCTCTCTTCTTTTTTTTTTTTTTTTGAGAAGAAACCCTATAATATTATTCAAGAAATAGCTGCATTGGTTAGAATTATAAAGAAAAGATGTGGAGGAACATCTTCCATCCACACCCAAAACTCACTAACATGTCTAGCAATATTATGAGTAGCCGAGTTGCCTTATCTCCAAGTACAACAAAAAACAATATCAGAGAAATTCCTAACAAGAGACTTAGGGCCTGTTTGGTACGTGTGTTTAAACAACAGTTTTCAATTTTTTTGGAAATACGTATGGGTAAAAAGTGTGTGGAAATATATATAATGTTATTTAAAAACTGAAAACATGTGTTTAAAATGGTGCACCAAACAGGGCCTTAGGGTCCGTTTTGTAATGTTGTTCTAGTAACGTTGTTTTTATTTTTTGGAAATACATGTGAGTAACAATATATGTAAAAATACGTGTAATGTTATTAAACACTGAAAACTATTATTTAAAATACACTACCAAACAGCCTCTTAGCCTCTTCAACCAGATGGCCATAACCAGCAAAAAAAAAACCACTTCAGAATTCAGAGCATTGATAATACATTCTGAATCACCCTCTAAAAAAATGGAAGAAGCACCAAGGATATTCTCTCTTATGTTGATATTTTTGCCTCGTTTTTGCTTGCCTTGATTAAACGAGACTCCATTCATTTATAACGAGGGAGGGGTGTAACGAGTAGTTCCCCAAGGATACTGAGATGTACTCAAGTTTTTCCTCTTGAGATCAAAATACAGGTACATCCAGAGAGTTGCCATATGGTTTAATGGTTGACGTCAAGGTTACATTACTCATCCTCCCAAATCGTTCCCACTATTGGTCTTCATGGGTGGAAGTAAAAAAAAAAAGTAGAAGAGTATGCTCTTAGAGGAGAAGATAGAGCTCTAAAATTTGAATCCAACTAGCTGTGCTACTTATCCATAATAAGAACTTTCAAATGAAAATAAGTGTGATTTGTGCTTAGGATGCAAGTTGATTATTTTTTATAATTCTTCGTAGTATTTGATATTAGCCCAAACTTTAGCAGTGATTTTTTTTTTTTTTTTTGTATTTTACAATTTATTTATTATTATACATCATACTATATTGTATACTTCTTTTTGGCATAATAACACAGGAATTGGTTCCTTGTCTTGGGACATGAGATTTATGAGGTTATAGGTTCAAAATCTCTAATGAACATCTTGGGACCACTTTCAAGAAATCTTTCCATATTATATGTGTAGATGGTGAGATTACACGTACTTAAGAAATAGTCAGATACTAAAAAAGAAGCTCTTAACACCCTCCTTAACCAAAAAGATTTAAAAAAAGACTTCTGATTCTTCTTCTTTTTCTAAGGAGAAAGACTTATGAATTTTGATTGATTGAGATTAGGAGTGGCAAAATCTAATACAACTCAAGAACCCAACACGACACGATACGAAATTAATAGGTTATGAGTTGAGACTTAACGATTTCCTATCATCTTCGGATTCACACGACTGACCTATTTAATAACTGTTTTATGTTCAAGTCCAACCCATGGAACCACTTTGACCCGTCTAACCCGTTTAACTAAATGTCATTTTACCAATACATCATTCAATGCCCTAGTCATATAAACTTATTTTCTTTCCTAGTTTCATTCTCCCAAGCCTCATGGCTGCCTCTCACTCTCAATCCTCAATCTCACCTTATTTTTTTAGACACCATCACCCTTTTGCCATTATGCCAAGCCATCGTCGTCCTTTCCTTTCATCTTTGAACTCTCTATTGCTGTCGCATAATTGATGTTGTCCTTTACTTTTACCTTTATCTTTACTTTTATTTATTTTCCTTAATTGTTGGGATCTAACATTAGCTGTTGTGGTTTTTTTTAATATATTGTGATTAATTATTTGTAATATTAAGATATATTTTAGTTTTGAATGATTATTTGTAATTCAGTTACTCTGTTAGTTTTTAATTTTATATATATATTAAATGTATTTATTTGGTTTTTCATAGTTCTAATAAATATCTCTTTGATAAAATTTGATAAACGAATTGACACGACTAACCCGTTTAATAAACAAGTCATACTATGATTAATTGAATACATATAAGTTAATACAACACGAATCCAACACGCAAATACAAATGGCCACCCTTAATTAATATGGAATCATATTCTAACACATAGAAAAATTAATGGCTTTAATTGTATTATTACATTTGTTTAATTTTGTTAACCAAATCTCACTAATTAATTAATACCAACCCGATGGAAGGGGGACAAGCGGAGAATGTCTGAATTTACTATTTTAGTTCTTGAAAATGAAAAGTAATAAGCTGAGTTTTCAGACGGCCAACCTATGTATCATTTTGACTAGACTAGTCTATCAAAGACCAAATATTTGCATAAAAGAGCCTTCAACTATGGGTTTTTTCTTTTCTTTTCTTTTTTCTTTTTAATGAATTTTGACCAGTCTATCAAAGACCAAATATTTTCCTCATATTGGTTATTAGAAAACTATAGCAACTAAAATTGTCCAACATAAATATTATTTGAATTTTACTACTATTTTGGTCGCAAACAAGCAATAAACGTTTGCGTGCAGAGATTTTTCCCCATTAAAATATCCCTGTAAAAAAACGTGTTATCTGTGATCAATTCTTGCATCTAAATCCTGAATTAGCTAAACATAAATGATTGCTTGACAATTGAGCATCCAACATAAGCTGTTGAAGACGTACTAGGAAACTTTCAACTCAACTTGTATGGGGTTTTTTATGTTTTGTTTCTTCCATTATATCTTCATCTATATATACAGTAAGAAGATTAAAATTTACCAAGGACTAAATTCACTCAGTAGGATTTCTTCTAAGATTTTAAATTGTTAACTGCACAACACTAAAAAATATTGAACTTTGAGAATGAGAAGAGAAGCTCTATAAGTTGAATTCCAAAACACAATTCTAAGGTAATACTTTTCTTACTTAGAATAATGAAGAGGTAGTACAGCTTTTTGTTATTGCTAAGGTTAATTTGAGAGGGAGAGAAGACTTGGAATACCAGTGAATTGGACTTTATTTTACTTTCGAACTAAACTTTGTTTTTCATCATATGGACAATTTTCATATTGAATTCATATGGATAGAAAATAAACAAGAGAAATGGATTTACAAATTCCAACTCTGCTGCCAATTCCATATACAACCACATGCATCAAAAATTCAAACTTCAAGGAAGAAAAAAAAAGGGGGAATTTTACAGTACAGTAAAAGTGTAAAACCATTACTTGGTTGTTTCTTCATCATGATTACTAAGCACAGTTTCGATTACAGAAGCATCCATTCTTGCTGATTCTTGCTTCACCCATTTGGCAACCCTCTCGGCTTCCCTACTAATCTTCTCCTCCTCCTCCAATGCCTTCTTCAGCTTCCTTTCTTGTTCTTTAACCGAAAAGGTGCTCAAGTCTGATAAAATCTCATCGTTCTTTTCCCACCTTTTGTCCTCTATGTTTGATCCCGAAACGTCATATCTCCTACTCTTCTTTCCATCGTTCTTGTTGGTGGAGAAACAAAAGCAACAAGCTACTCTTTGCGGAGACTCTGACCCCATTAGCAAACTGATCAGAGTTTTAATCAATCAATAAAAAAATAAGATAGACCCAGATGTCAAGCTTTATCCCTTAAAAGCTGTGAGAGTTCTAGAATGGGTGTCTATCTGAGGAAGAGGAAACAAAAATGGAACAGGTTTTGTTGGGATGTGGAGGAGATGAATGATGATGTGTATTTCACTATTGGTGGTCATTATCCTCTTATTATTAATCTCTCAATTAACAAATTGCTGAATTGTTGGGACCCAATGGCTATAATGTTTCAAACTGATGAGATTGGATCCAATGAAAGGCGCATATTCACTTACTATGAAGTTGGTGAAGGGTTACATCTATTGCAAGTATAATTCTCTTTTTATGTCATTAAATACCAAATCAAGATATTAATTTCATGAAAAAATTATGGGATTGTTTAATAAATTAAAAGAACAGTCACTAGAGAAAATGGTGAGATTGAGGCAATTAATATATACCAGTAAAATTCAAAATATTATTGACTTTTGTATCTAATTTCATTGTAAATATGTTTTCACCACCCTTCCGTGGGTCATTTGATTAAAGACATTATGTCTTCAGTTAATTCTTTATGGTTTTTTTCTCTCTCATCCACGTCGGCAAAGTAATGTTTTGTCACATGTTCTAGCTCAGAGAGCAAGACGTTCTTTTCCTATTTTAGTTTGGAGGAATTATGCCCCTTCCGACATTTACAAGTTTTATGTTTATGATGTTTTAGCAATAAAATAGCTTGGCCTGCTTTTTGACCGGTTTCTAAAAAAAGAAAAAAAAAACACTTCATTGTAAATAAGGATTTCATTGTAATGTATTATAAAAATAAAAATAAAAGTGTATGAGAAAATGTAATTTTTCGAACTCTTGTTTCATGGATGTAATTCACAAGGTCAAAGCACGTAAACTCTCTTATCTCTTTTCTCTATCACTCTATTAAAAATGTCTAGAACATCTAAACTTATGAAGAGAATACGTTATTTTAAGTGTTAACTTTTTTTCATAATTCCAAATTTAGTTCCTATAAGCACATGACCATGGTTAGTTTATTCAAACCAACTAAAGGTCTTGATGGTTTTCCTAAAATGTGGTCATTTTGTTCAAGTCTACTGGAGAAAATTCATGGTTTTAATAGTTTTATAATATTTTCTTCCTATAACAGGTGATATAAGAGTTTAACGCCTCAACTTGTTATAGGTCCAATTTGAGAAATTATGGGTAGCTTATCTTGTGGAGATAATCATTCTCATATTAATAATTAATTAACAATATATATACTAAAAACCTTGTAACTTAATTGACATCTTTTAGGGTTTTTAACCGAGATATTTAAGTTTCAAATTTTTATCTTATTTGCTTGAATTGAAGATGAATAGATGATGATTATGGATGTAGAAAGAAAATAAATAAGAAGAAGAAGAAGTAATAATGATTTATTGTGGCCCTTGAATCATTTGTGATGTGATGTGAAGAGCTTCCCCGCCTCAAATGTTTAGGTTAATTGATTGTTGGGAGGATTAAGTTTAGGGTTCATTTGATTCTCAAAAGTAATAATAATAAATAGGAATCATTTAGAGTTAGTTTCCTCAGGTTAATCTAAAACTGGTTGATTAATTCAAAAAAGTAGCCGAGTGGGTGGATTAAAAAACGAAACCCTCCAGGCTTATCTAGGTATATTGGTGATCAGATCAATGTTGAGTAAAAGCATTAATTGTTGACCTTAACTGCCAAATTCAGCTATCGATGTTTCATTAATTTGGCTTTAGAGGAAAGCTCCTCTCCATGAGTTTTCTTTTTGGGCGGAAAGGAAAAAGATGTAGAGATTCTAAAGTCTAAACACCCCTCCCCACCCAATTAAAAAATAAATAAAAATAATTTGTAAACCTAAACCAAACATTCATTCTTTGGCTCTGTTTCTCTCTTTTTTAAATATTCCTTGTTGCATATTGGTTGTTGATGACTAAAGCTTGTTTGTTCTTTGCTATTTGTTTTAATGAAAGTTGTTTATAACAACTTCTTTTTTTTTATTATAATGAACTGCAAACATATATTTTATATTAAGACAGATCATTTGATTCTCAAAAAAAAAAGACAGATTATAATAACATTTTTTCATAATAAACTGTAAATATATTTTTATTTTAAGGCAGATTATTTGATTCTCAAAAAAAAGACAGATTATTTTGTACAATAGGAAAAATAAAAGAATGGTTGTCTTCTTACCATACAATTGCCTCATTCGCTTTTACAAACTCAGAGCTTAGGCTGCTATATTACATAAATTTCAACCAATATATATATATATATATATATATTTTTTTTTTTTTTTTTTGAGAATATAAATTTGGAATACTTAAAAAAGAAATCAACCAAACAAAAGAGCAAGATTTTTTTTTTTTTTTTTGGTCACCACTAAGCCAACCTCCACAAGACACAAGTCCATTCAGTTAATATATATCACAAACTTAGTAAAGGTACATTCAACATGCCAATAGCATTTTAGCTCAATTGATACTTTTTTGTGTTTTCAACCAAAATATCTAGGATTCAAAATTCTCTTCCTCTAACTATTGAATTATAAATTTTTTTTTTTAAAGTAAATTCAACATGTATCTTTTAGAAGCCCATCTCAAAAGGAAAGTAACTGTATGAACGGGCATAGACTTATTTGTTTTTGTGGAGACCATTTTTGTGCAAGGCCAAGAGGTGCAGTTGTAACCAAGACTCAGAGTCCCACATTGAAGGAAAACCCCCCAACTTGCTGCCTTATAAGCTATGAAGCCAAGGGAGTAGTGTACCACGGCCCTTTTATTGTGGAGACCATTTTTGCGCAAGGCCAAGAGGTGCAGTTGTAACCAAGGCTCAGAGTCCCACATCCAAAAAAAACTCCCCCACTTCCTGCCTTATAAGCTGTAAAGCCAAGGTGAGTGTTCTAGTGGTACTCCCTTGGCTTCACAGCTTATAAGGCAGCAAGTGGGGGGTTTAAATACTGAAAACTGTTGTTTGAGTTATGTTACCAAACAAGTCATACATTTTCAAATGAAAAAAAGAACAGAGAGAGAGAGAGAGAGCCTTTACTCCAATAACTCAATATATTATTATTATTATTATTTATAATTGGTTTATTTAAAATATTTTATTATATGATAGGTTACTTTGTGCTAATATTAAAATTTGAGTTGATAGGAGAAAATGAAGATCAAAGTGCAAACCCATCAGGTGATACTTCATTGTCAGTGTTACTGAGACGCAAGTTTGAAGTTAGGAGAGCTGAAAAAGACTAAAGATATAGAAAATGGTGGATTAGAGTCATTAGACTAGTGTGCATATAGCCAATGATATCACATTATCACTGTAATAGAACAAACACGGAAGAAAAATTGTGCAGAACCAAATTAAAGAAAAATTGTGCAGTAATACTACAAACACCAAATTTCCACAATATTTTTCATAATAATTAAAATAACAAGTATTTTTTATTAATTCTAATTTAAAACCTCCATTTAAAATTTATAATATCATTATCTACCATATACAATTTATAATATCACACTAGTGAAACATTATATATACACAAAAATAAAAATAAAAATAATTTCACAAAACTTTTCATAATTGTCAATGTAGTATATTATCAGAAAAAATTTGTCAATTTAAAATACAGTGAATTTTATGTATATATATTGCATTACTGTCTTCTTTTTTTTTTCTTTTTTTTTTCTTTTTTTATACGGAGTATTTGTTTTATTCATATTAGCTCCTAATCTGAGTGGGTCCGAATGTGTGTGGACCCCACTCGTTGAAAAAGAAAAGTATGAAAATTAAAGCAAGAAATTCTAAAAGCATGAGTTAGCCGTTAGAGAGAGAGAGAGAGAGAGAGGAAAAAAAAAAACATGTTCTACAATCTTCTTTCCTACTGGACCTCGAACTGCAGTGTGAACGCCACTGGGTAACACTGCATTTTTCACTCACTAAACACCACAAAAAAAATTGAAGCCCACAGCCAAATTTAGAGTTTATACCAATGGCTGATTTGAGGTACCTATCAGACACAGACGAGGAAGAGTCAGCAGCAGTGGAAGAGCTGATCTCACAAGCAAAAGACCTTTGTGTTCTTGAGCAAGTTGCTGCTATTCGCTGCTCTTCTTTCACTGACTCTGTCCTCCCCACTGACCTTGAGTCCCGCTTCCGCAAGCTCAAATCTTTTCCACTCACTAATAAGCCTAAGCCCAAGCCAGATCATTCTGCCAATGCCGATTTTTCGCTTTCAAAAACGCCTCCCAATCCAAAAGCACCACCCGATTTGTCGGTGGAAAAAGGGGTTTTCTCAGATTTGGAAGAAAACCCAGATCCAGTTCTGAAGCATGAGTCTTCAAAATCATCAAAATCTCCATCTGGGTCTTCGTCATCGATGGATTTTTCGCCTTCTCCGCCGAAGAAAACAGGTTGCTTTTTCTGCCTTTCTCCAAAGAAGGCTTCTTCTAATGATCATCATCATCAGAAGAAGAAGAGTAAGAAGAGTAAGGAGAATGGTCTTGATTGGGACATGAACCATGAATTTTTATCGGATTTGAGCACCTTTTCGACGAAAAAGCAGCAGAAGATGCTAAAAAAGGCTATGAAAGAGGAAGAGAAGATTAACCGGGAGGCCCAAAAAATTGTCAACTGGGCTAAGCAGTCGTCTGCTAGGTTGAGTGTTGTTTCTGGTATTCATGATGATGAGCTAAGTGATAGTAATTAGAAGTATAGTTTTTGGTAATCTTGGCCTTCAATTTTTACACTTGGAAACAATATATAGTATAAGACCTATTGCTGTTATCGTTATTGTAGACAGTCATATACCTGATAATCATGCTTTGTTCTGCTTTTTTTTACTAAAGATATTTTGTAAAGGTGATGTATGTTTGGAAATTGGAAGAGTTTATCTATATTGACGTATTGGAAAAATTGTCTTGGTTCTATATGTAATGAATTGCTTCTAAATAATTTCCAATGCCTTATATCTATTGGAGTGTCATAGTTTACAATTCTGTTTTTCTGTGGACTTCTTTGAATTGCATGTTTCTTGAAATTTGAAACTAGTTATTAGTGTAAAATAATAGCTTCTTATATAGTAATTAGAGTGTAGTTTTTGTAATCTTGGCCTTTAATTTTTACACTTAGAAACATTATATAGTATAAAAGCTGATGCTGTTTTCGCTATTGTTGTTCTGCTTTTTTTTTTACTAAAGATATGTTGTGGTAATGTTTGTTTGGAAATTGGAAGGATTTATCTATATGGAACTATCAGCAAAGTTGTCTAGATGTGGTTCTTTATGTAATGCATTGTTTCTAAATAGCTTCCAATGCCTTATATCTATTGGAGCGTCATAGTTCAATATTATGTTTTTCCGTGGACTTGTGTTAGTTGAAACTAGTGATTACTGTAAATTAATCTTTTTCCTCTTGTTTAGCGGTATTAATTTCTAAATTTAATTTGTTGTGTGAAGTTTTCACCTATTTTAAATATTGAACTAATATTCTATTTGGATGAGGTCTAACTAGTCTGCTTCCCTTGTCATTGTGTTAATTGAAAGGAGAAGGATAGGAGACTGCAATCTTCATATCCAATTCCATATTTGTTGCAGATCAAAGAAGCTTAATAAATAAATAAATGGTGGATAAGAATGATTATGGTGTCCATCCCAGATACCAAATCCTGAATCTTATCCCGGTTAGTTCAAAATCGATATACTTAATCATTAAGGGACTCTTCAACAATGACATTGAAGGCCTTGATTCTGGAGGGACAATCACCTTGTATATATACTGAAGCACCTACAAAGATGTAATAAGAAGAAAAGATCAAGGGGAACCATGATCAGCAATGTTACTGTTCTGGAATTTATGCATCAGTTCATATTATTTCATTCATGTCATAACAATAGAATTGATATCTGTAATTTATCATAGGGACTGTACGTAGAAGCAATAATATTTGTTGCAATTAGACTCTTTCACAAGCAGCACAGGTTATGTTAATCCTATTTGGCTGATACAATGCACTTTGTTGTGGACCTTCTTGCTCTATGATTCATGGATCTCTTAAAGGATGTAAGTATTTAAAAGCTTTGTTTGTCTTTTCTCATGGGGTCATGAAATTGCCTTTTAGGGCACCTGTCTTCATGGATCATTCCTTGTGTTGGTATTGTTCATGAGCCCTACATTTGTGAGAAGCTTCACTAGGATAGGGGAATTTCCCATTTTATTTTCTGGATGATGTTCATCTGATTTTCACTCTAGTTCATTGACAACGTGAAAGAGCATTTGAGTACCTGACTAGACTGTTGAAGATAAAGAAAATCCTAGTATGATACCATGTGGCTGCAACCACCAGTTTTCACTCTTTTTGTCATTGTATGTGATTATGGGTATCTTTAGCTGCTTGCATACAAATTTGGGGAAGATAGAGGTGAGTAACTTGGGTTTTGATAGTTATCGAGTCAAGGCGCTCATATGGAACAACGATCAAAAGCTCCTTATGTTCTCATATTTCCCTTTCCAGCACAGGGACCTGTCAACACCATGCTCAATCAAGCAAAGCTTCTTTCACTTTCCAGTCTCAACAGCTATTGCAACCCCAATCGCCTTGTTGTTTACACCAATATTCTATCCTGTTTCACGTGTTTTCCTACATTCCAATCCAAGACCATCCCCAGACCTTCCAGCTTGTTAGCATATAGCCATTATTTTCATATTATACATTTCAAATGTACATGTACATATGAGTAATAGGGACACACCCCTTCCCACACCTAAATTCACACCCTACTTATGTGTTAACTCTTAATTGGATTTTAACCTTTTTCAAGTAAATGTGATGGATCCATGTGAAGAGTTGACACATAAGTAAGATGTGAATTTTGGTGTAGGAAGTGGTATGCCCCTACTCCCTAGCTAGCATTACTCGTGTACCTATTTCCTAGATCAAATAATGTCAATTATCCTTAATTCAAGCATAATAAGAGCATCTCAAGTCAACTATCTTCGTGTATATATAGGTTAAAATGTGAATTTGGGCGTAGGAAGTGGTGTGCCTTTATTCCCTAGCTAGCATTACTCGTGTACATATTTCCTAGATCAAATAATATCAATTATCCTTAATTCAAGCATAATAAAAGCCTCTCAAGTCTACTATCTTAGCGTATATATAGGTTGCCTCTGCATGATTGAAATACGCAGACATCATATACAGACTCTTTTTTCTTAATCTCAACGGTGTCAAAGCCACGACTTTGTGGCCTTCAATAGTTGTTGCTTGTCATTGTGCAACTCTGCTCATCACGGGTCAACGTCACCACCCTCAAGCCAACCTACTCGACATCACCAATCTCTTTTTATTTTTTTAAATTAAACTAATCACACATATCAGTTCCTTGTCCAAAGATTGACCAAAGAAAGCAAACCAGTCAATTTCGTGCCCTCACGTGCCTCCAACAGCCTTGGTGTGTCATCTCACGTCTCCTCTCGTACCCTCTCTTTTATGGTTAAAATGACAAAGCCCTAAACTATTTAATCTGATTACCTAAATACCCTTATATTAAATATGAAAAACCCAAACTACCCTTAAATTTAGTAATAAATAATAGTCCAACTTTCACATGCATTATAAAAAATAAAAAATAAAAAAAGTTCAAAATATAATTAAATTATTTTCAAAAATAACAATTTTCATTACAAGAATCCCATTAAATGCTCAAATTAAATCTGTTATCATTTTTTTTTTTTTTGTTAATTACAAAAAATTAATTTTTCATGGGTAAAATACACATATTACACTCACTATCAAAAAAATTTATTAAATTATATGGGTCCAAAAAATCATAAAAATTACTTTTTTAGCAATGGAAAGCATACTTTTTGTGTGTGTGAAAGAAGACATAGAGTCGTTTACTAACAGTTTTTTAAATATGAACTCACTCTAATGCAGAGAAGTTGACTTGACAATTGGCCAAGTCAAAGAGTTAATTGTTGTCAAGCTAACATTGGTTATCGATCTAGTTTGTAGTAGGTTAGTCTTTTTCAACTCAGTGAACCTGACCAAGATGCTCTTGCGAAGTGATAAGCTTTTATCGAATAAGAAATGATATGTTTACAATATTTTCAAAACTCTTTATCAATAAATTTTAAATAACAAGTTGTTACTAGTGAGTAAAAAATTAATTCAGTGATGGGTTCAAATTAGAACTAGTAACAATTTACCGCCTAAGATTTGTTATGAAAATGTTGTAAATATAAAAGTTCTCTTATCGAATTGATTGATACGATAGGTTTGGTCTTTGTCTTTTAGCAAAAAAGTAGCGAAGGTGGTGGAGGTGCAAACCCCCACTTGAGCTGCATCATTCGTGAGAAAGAGAATAGTGAAAAAGATGTGAGCTATGAGGTAGCGGAGGCTCAAGCTATGTGCCAACAATGGAGGTGTGAGGGAGTTCAAGTTGGAGAGAGAGAGCGAGAGTAAAAGCAAGAATTATTAAGTATTTTTGGAGTACAGTAGTATGGTGCTCCCTCTTTTTACATTTATGATAGGGTTCATCATGAATGTGAGAGGAGAGAGCACATGTCACCGTAATTTGAGAATACCTAAAAATTACTCATATAAAAGATAGGAATGGAAAAAGAAGATATAAGATAGAAAGGGAAAAAGATGGCAGGATTTGATGAAAAATGTATGGGAACATCAAACAACGTCATTTTCTACTTAAAAGCTAATATCCACTAGGCTACATGCTTTTGTTGGTAAAAAATGGACAATTAATATATTTAAATACAATTAGGAACTAGATTTGTTGTTGATGATGGAATTAGGAACTAGATTTATTAAAAAATGTTCATGATATCATCATGGTTCAAACCTTGAAACCTTTCCCTTTTTGGTTCTTTGAACGATTCAAAACTATGAATTTTATAAATTCAAATTAGAAAACAATACAAGAAGTTCAAATGGAGTAATCATTCAATGTTTTGGAGCTCAATAAATACGTATTTCTCTCACTCACATGAATAGTGGATCTCACTACGAATAGACGAGAGATTCTCCATCCAAACATATTATCATGAACATCTTCTAAAGCTCTTCTAATCAGAGCACGTGCTAAAGGCATTTTTTTGACACTTTAAAACATGGGTAAATTTATGCAAAAATCAAGCTTTTACACCAAATTGCGTCTTTGTCATAAGATATTCATTAATAGTAAAACTTGGTGTAGGATCATTTAGTATTTCCACCAGCAGCACATAAGGACAACAAATTAATAACAATTCATAATAAGTGAGTTAAAGTCATAACTTACAAAAATTAAAATATTTTTAATTTCTTATAATAGTAAGTGGCTCCAGAAATTTTTCTCAAGTGTTCCTTAAGAAGTATAAATTATACAATCTAATAAAAAGAGAAATTTATATATTAATAATAATAACAATAAAAAAAAATGCAAATACATAAAGTTTACAAGTTTTCATATTTTAAAATTGTTACATGATAGTTTCATTATTTTAAAAAACTGAAGGTGTTCCCAAATTTTTTTTGAAGAGTAAACAAATAAAAATTTTTAAATTATTATTATATATAAATTCACAGTATTAAGGACTTCACTCACCTTAAAAACACCTTAAGTTCAAGGTGGTCCTTAAGGTCAGAATGGTCCTGGCCTTAAGGACTACCTTAAGATCAGGGTGGTCCTTAAGGCCAAGACCACCCTGACTTTAAGGTGGTGCCGCCCCTAATAATAATAGTGTTATTAGTTGTATATAATTTGCACAAAATCGTAAATACACATTGAAAATACAATCTAACCATATACTATATTAGTATTTAGCTTTCAAAATCAATTTGAACAAAATAAGAATATATAGGGGAATATTTAGAGCCTGTTTGGACAAGCAATTTCCACGACTCAATTCTCAGTTTCCATAACTCATAACTCAAAAATGGTGGGACCCATAGTAAAAAGGTTGTTTGGCCAAACGATAACTCTGTTTCCATAACTCTGTTTTCATCACTCAATTCTCTGATTTTTGAGTTATAAGTTATGGAAACTGAAAACAACTTTTGGCTGTTTTCAGTTTCCATAACTCATAACTCAATGGCAATATTGTAATTAAACACACATAGGGGACCCACAGCCGTAACTTTTGACCACCTTTTGACTTTTTTTTTTTTTTTTCTGGGTTGGCGTTGGCTGTGTTTTTTTTTTTTTTCTTTTTCTTTTCCTGGGTTGGCGTTGGCTGTTTTAGTTTAGTTTTTTTTTTTTCTTCTGGGTTGGCGTTGGCTTTGGCTGTTTGTGTTTTTTTTTTTCTTTTTTTTTCTTTTCTTTTCTTTTCCTGGGTTGGCCGTTCAGTTTTTTTTTTTTTTTTTAATAATATTAGTTTCGGTGAGTTGGGTACTGAAAAAAAAAAAAAAAAAACTGTACCAGCTGACAGGTGTGGGACCCATGAATAGTGTGAAAAAATTGAGTGATGAAAATAAAAATGATGTTGCCAAATGAGCGTGAAAAAATGAGTGATGAGTGATAAGTGATGGAAATTGAGTGACGAAAATTGAGTGATGATTTTTTGTTGTCCAAACAGGCTCTTATTGTTTTTTTTGCCTCAAGTTGAAATAAGGTGAGATTGTCATTGTATTGGCTATTGCCCTTAATGGCAGGCTCCTATATTGTCTCCGCTTCCCTCGTAGCAGCCGCCAGCCGCCAGCCGCAGCTCAAAGGTCAGATTTGCTCTGAAAATATTAAATACCTCGAAACTTCCAATTTCGTGACTGACCTCAAATTTTGGAAACTGCCAACTTGGAATTGGTTACGAATACGATTTTCATTATTAAGTATTAATAACTATTTCCATTGGTCTTTACTCGTATTCTTGAGTCCCAAGCAAACTTGACTTGGTCCCCAAGAACTTGCCTACTTTTCTCGCCGTCTATATTCTCTCTCTCCTCACAATTACCAACCTACCCGAACCCCCACTCCACAACGTTAAATAGGCCAAGGGCAAATGAGTCAATACAGTTAAATCCTACGCCAGTATCAACTGTCTAGCAACGTCGAACTGTCATTCGGCTGACAATATGACACGTGTTATGATAATAACCGTACACGTATCCCTCCTCCCACCGACTAACCTATAATTCGCTTATATATAAAATCAAAAATCTCCCCTAAACCCTCGTGAACAAACAAACCCGAAAGAGAAAAAAAAAAAAACACACACGCAAAGAAACAAAACCAAAAAAAAAACAACCTAAAACCTGTCCAAGAATCTTGGTTTGGTTGCTAGTGACGGTGATGATGATGATGATGAGACAAAGTGGGAGCAAGGTGGCGGGGATGGCGGGTTTGGGGTCGAGGCTTTTTTCTACGTCAGTTATTAAGGGTGTGCATGAGTCGAGTCGAATCGCCAAACCATCTTTGTTGGCGAAAGAAGTTGTGGATACGTTTGTGAGGGCTAGGCCTGCGGTGGCGGTGTTTCGTGTTAGGCAGTACTCTAGTACGGTGACACTGCAAGGGGAGACCGAGAAGGAGAAGAACAAGGAGGAGGAGGAGAAGAAAGTGCAGAATGTTAATACTGCTGCTGACTCTGAGAAACAGAAAGGAAATATTGTGAGTTATTGGGGCGTGCCGCCCAGCAAAGTTGCTAACAAGGATGGCGCCGATTGGAAGTGGACTTGCTTTAGGGTATCTAACTCTTCCTCTTCCTCTCTCTCTGGTTTCATTTTCTTTTTTGTTTCTCCTCTTTAATAAGATACAGATCTTTTTGAATATTTGATTATTTCTTATTTAGTTTTACATCACATGGCTCCATGATAGTAATCAGAGGTTTTGCCAAAACCTCATAGATCTTGTAACATAAAAAACCAAGTTATTATTAGGGTTTTTTTTTGGGGGGGGGGGGGGGGGGAGATATTGTTATTAATTGTCCATTACATCACACACGCGTATTCCCATTTTTCTGGTCTTGAGTCTTGAGTCTTGACCAGCAAGTAGGTGTGGTCTTAAGTACTCCACACGTTACACGCCGTCACGGGCGTTTAGCTTTAAGGAAGCTCCATTTGCTGTCTATATGAAATATAGTAATAGGAGTAACAAATTTTAAAGGGTCAAAAAGTATTACTTTTATTATATAATGATAGGAGTAATAATTTTTTTTTTTTTAAACCCACAATAACCAGAATAAACATGTTTATTTATTTTAGAGAATTTTGTCATAATTAATAATATTTTATTTAACATAAAATTATGATTCTTTTATTTTTTATTTTTTGCAGAATAAAGTTCAGTTTCTTTTATAGATTTGTTAATTTTATCGAGAAAAAAAATTGGTATTGATTTGTAAATGGTATTGTGTTTTGATGATGATGGAAGCCATGGGAGACATACCAAGCGGATCTTTCAATTGATCTGAATAAGCATCATGTGCCCATAACATTCTTGGACAAATTGGCTTATTGGACCGTCAAATCCCTCAGATGGCCCACGGACTTGTTCTTTCAGGTATCATTCCTCTTTCTTTCTTTCTTTCTTTTTTTTTTTTTCTTTTTTTTTTTTTTTTTTTTTAATAGAAAGTTATAAACCTAATATATTGTTGTTTGTGACGTGCTAGAACTAGAAGCCAATTATTCTTTTCTGCCTAAAACTTTGGTGCTATTGTGTTTAGTTACCATAAGGAACTAAGGAAAATTAGGTTTTTTTTTTTTTTTTTCAATTTTTATATCCTAAAGCTTGGGATTAATGCATGATTGATCGCAACGTTTTGTAATTCAATATATAGCCATTTTCTTAAAAAATCAATAATCTACTACTCTTTAAAATTTTAATTGTTTCTTCAATCTTTTTGCCATGAACGATCCGGCTTTTTTTTTCCTATGTTTTTGGATTCTGACGGGATGTTCAATTATTATTTATAAGTGACTAATGGGAAATTTAAACTTTGATTCTTCTTATAAAAGAGATGTGACAATGTTACTGAATTAAAAATCTTTAGCCATTATTAACAATTTAACATGAACATAATTGGGTGTGCTAGAGACACCGATTGAATCCAAAATTTTGAACTTGGATATACTTCTAAAGCAGTTTAACTTGACAAATTGCTTAAATAAATTATATCTGAGGTAGGCTGTTCTAACATGATGAAAAGGACATGTTAGCAATGATTATGTTAACGAGGAAGAGTATAGGAATTGTTTTTCCCAGCCTAATTTTTCTAATTTTATCTCACAATCAAAAAAGATTTAATTGTGTTTTGATGGATCCTGCTTCTGATGCATCTTCTCGTGTGTTTATGGCTTAAATTTATCTGGAGTTGAAAACTGAAACAGGAGAGTCGAATATACTTGTTGTATTTATGCATATTTTTGTATGTTACAGAGAAGATATGGATGCCGGGCAATGATGCTTGAAACAGTGGCAGCAGTACCTGGCATGGTAGGAGGTATGCTATTGCACTGCAAGTCACTGAGACGATTTGAGCATAGTGGTGGCTGGATCAAAGCACTGCTGGAAGAAGCCGAGAATGAGCGTATGCACCTCATGACGTTCATGGAGGTAGCCAATCCTAGGTGGTATGAGCGTGCCCTTGTGTTTACTGTCCAAGGTGTTTTCTTCAATGCTTACTTCTTAGGCTACTTGATATCCCCCAAATTCGCTCATCGTGTGGTGGGTTACCTTGAGGAGGAAGCAATTCACTCATACACCGAGTTCCTCAAGGAATTGGACAAGGGTAACATTGAAAACGTTCCTGCTCCAGCCATTGCTATTGATTACTGGCAGCTTCCTGCTGGCTCAAACTTACGCGATGTTGTCATGGTTGTAAGAGCAGATGAGGCTCACCACCGTGATGTTAACCACTTTGCATCGGTAAGAAAATCATCTTAGTAATCACCACTTGTTACAGATTTGATAAATTAATCATTAGCTAGCTTACATATTGATTTTATTCTATTGGGTTTTTCTTAATGTTTATGGTCTTTTTGTTATAATGATTTGCAGGACATACATTATCAGGGACGTGAGCTGAGGGAGTCACCTGCTCCAGTTGGTTATCATTGAGCTTTCTACAATTTGGGAGATGAGAAAGTCCAACAATTATCAAACATAAAATTAAGTTCTTTTTTGAAGTGATAATGGTATCTGCTTATGGTCTGTTACCAAATATAATTTTGTTGTAAGTACATTATGGAGTTCCTTGTTTACTAAGGTTGTGGAGTTGTGATATATATTAGTAAGCCTTTCTTTGTTTTCTTTTCTTTTCTTTTTCTTTTTGTTTTTGACTCTTAAGGAATTCTAACTGTTCTCCCTTGCATATTGTGTCATGTTCTTCCCTTCCAGTTATCTTCTAGAAATGTTATCGGCAACTCAATTGTGAAGGGCACAACCATCATATGATCCGCAACGCCATCAACAAGAAGAGTTGCCGTTTAGTGAGAAAATTTTTTGTGAATTGACAACTAAAGAATGGAAGTGCTATCTTTATGTGCCCTTATTGAATATATATAAAGTTAATTCTCCGGATGATACTGCAAGTCTATGTGTTATAAGAGACACAGAGATTCCAGTTCTTGAGTCCACATACGTGCAGGTTGCCTTTAAGCCAAGGGCCTAATGGCTGGTGTGTTGAGAGGTGTTGAAAAGGATTATTAACAAGCAACTGATAAGAGAAACAAACTTGTATTAATCTATATATTGAAGGATATAGGAATAGGAGCATATATATCAAAAGCTATTTTCACACAAGGCTTCAACTTGGCAATGAACTCCAAATTAATACAATTATTGTATGGACCTGAAAGGGAATTGTTACAAGACAGAAGGTATCGAGAACTTAGATTAGGGATGAGGAAACCACAACTTTTTTTTGTCTTTCCTCATGAGGGTTGAAAATCAGCCTATTCTGTTGGAGATTGAAGGAGATTGAAAATGGGAAAAGAAGTATTAATTTTGATTGACCCCTGGCCATAAGTTAAATCTAAGTGGGCAGACGAGCTTGACCTGACCCCTTGCCTTGGACAACATGTCTTACTTCAGGTTCAGCGACTTTTTTTCAAACCACGAATAAGGAATAAGGAATATCCATAAACAAAGGGCATTAGGCTACGGAATTAATATTTAATCTTAGTCAAGTCCATGGACAATTCGTAGGGGAGAAGTGGTCTGGCAGGCAGACCATATCTTTACTTTAGTCAAGTATGGATCAAGGCATTAGCTCTTGCTTAATAGTTTAAGTCAAATAATAATAATAATAATAATATTATTATTATTATTATTATAACCGAAACTTTGATTTTTGATTGATCTCTCCACAATTTTCCACATCAGTTTTTTTATTTATATTTTTTAATTGGATTTAGGACTTTTAAGATGTATTTAAACGCAAACACCTCATCTCTCATACAGTTTTCTATTTTGTTTTGGACTCTTCTTTCTCTCCTTCTCTAATTCTCTGGTCACTACATCAACATTAGGGTTTTTTAATTATATTTTTATTGTGTTCTTTATGCAAACACCTCCTCTCTCATTCGATTTTTTTTTTTTTTTACTCTTCCTTCTCTCCTTCTCTAATTCTCCGGTCACTAGATCACTATTTGAGTTTTTTAATTATAGTTTTTTGTTGATAAGAATTGTCAATTTTTTCTACTATGTAGCCATATGTTTTTTTTTTTTTTTTTTTTGTTTCAAATAATTTTTAGGCACTGAATCTTTTTGTTCTTTACTCTTTCTTTTGGCTTTTTAGAAGTTCTAACATCTAAATTTTGGGTTCATATTTTGCAATATATGAAATTGTCTTGAAAAAATTTCAATTGCTATAATCATGGGTTATTCTTTTGAGATAACCTATCTTTCTCTTATATTTTTTCTATTATGTAGTCATATATTTTGCCTTACCATTAAATTAATGTGATTTAAGAATTATAAATTACTGTTATTTAAAAAAAAATTCATTTTTACTCTACTTTTTATATTGTTTTTTACGTTACTAGGTCTTGAATCTTGATGAACAAGCTTAGGTTATGCGTTAACCTCATAAATTTGTTCTTTAAATTTTTATTATTTAAGAACCAAAAAGGGTGTTGATATGTTTCTTGTGGCATTTTTCTCAATTATATTACCTGAAGGCAAGAACCTCTTTCTTTCGTCAAGAATAAAAGTTGGAATCATAAGTAGATGAGAGGCAAGAAGGTGGCAGCCTAGGCTATGCAGATAATAGGAGCATTCCAAGTGCTTTCTAGATTGGTCGTCTTCTATCTCAATTAAAAATCTATGGTCTTTCAACTAGTACTTCTTCTTCTTTTTACATTCATATATTCCGAAATCTATTCTTTCCAGTGCATTTATTTGTCTTCATTCTCTAACGAAGTCAATTTATTCATCTAATACGCCTTTTTGTTGTTCTTCTTCTACATGTTAAAATATTATAACTATTGCCTATAACACTAAATTAGCTTTTCCAATTCTCAAAAAAAAATCTTTTCCAAAACCAATTGCTCTAGATTAATGACTCTTTCTGAGTGTCAATGCCATTTCTGAGTATAATTAATTACTATTTCTATGTAAAAACTTCTATAGTTTTTATTTTCTTATTTTTGGGTTTTTTGGTTGCATTTTATATAGCAAGAAAAAACTCAGGATTTTGCAAACAAATTGAGCAATGGGAAGAATTATATTATATTAAAAAAATGATTGAGACCTTAATTTTGATTAAAGAAATGATGTCATTGATAATAGACATAACATGCCTAACATTATTAGTGTTAGTATTTTTTTTCCCCCTCTTAAATTGTAACCTATTTTTTCAAGTGATCATAACTTTAGGCAAATTTAAAATTTAAAATTTTTGTTCAACTAATTTGTGCATTGTACAGGTTAGCAACTAGTAATAATAATAATATGGAAAAGGATTTTCTTTTGTTTAGAGATAAACTCTTCGAACCAAACTCCTCATATCTTTTTATTGCATTTGAATTTTAAAAATCTAACTATTAAGATTGTATGTTCTTATTATATCATTCATACTTGCGAAATTTTAAAAAGATCAAAGATTAATAACTATGTCATCAATGACATGTTTAAATTTCAATTTTTTGTGGTAAAAAATTATACATGTGTTAAAAATATAAAGAACATGCAATTGAACGATTAGATTTTTAAAATTCATATTCAATAAAAAAAAATATCAGAGAAGTTTGAAGGATTTCTCTTCAAACATTGTCAATTAAATAAGGACTTCCTTCCTCCTTTTGAAATTAGGGTTTTTTTTTTTTTTTTCGATCGGATGATATTGCAAGTCTCATATTGTACTTCTTGTTTCTTCCTTGCACTGTGCGGATAGAGACTCGTGGAAAATGGCTAATGGAGGTAAGTTTTTCCTTTGACTTTGTGTAAAAATCGTGTTATTTTTTATATCTTTGATGTGTTGTCATGTCATTATCATTCCAAGTTCTTTGTTGGTGCAGTACAAGGAAGAAAAAAAAAAGTGTGTTTTGATTGAATAAAAAAAAATTGTGTTTTCACCCTAACTTCACACAGGGTTTTCTCTCTTTATTTTATTTTTAGTATAATTTGACTCAATCAACTTAAACACATGTGACAGTGTGAGTCTTTTAATGAAATAATAAACCATTAGTCAAGAGTGACATGGTCTATCAAGAGAATAGTATAATTTCTCCATAAGTCCCTTTCATTTTCAGCATAATTTTGTGTCAAAAATGCACTATAATTCATATTTTTTCTTTCTTTCTTTCTTAAGGCAGCTAAATTACTTTCTTATGTGGCTAAAGTTAAATGAACTTAGCCTAATTGAGAATCCAAATCAGGAATAAAATGCAACCAGCTCTTACACCAACAAAATACAACTATCCTAAGTATGAAACTTCTGACTATTACCCATTAACCAAAGCAGAGGTGTTCAGCCATTATAAAAGGACAAGACATGTACAAGGAGAGAAATAAAGAGAACAATCAGAAGGCATCAATATCTTGACTCTCCGCAAAGACATCCATTTCCATGATTCCATCACTTCTTCTATCAACCAACTATCAAAACCATTCTCATACAATCATTGACATTCATTGTTCAAACCCTATTCTCTCCCTTCCTAACTCATCCCCCCTTGTTTTTTTTTTTTGGATAAGATCCTTCATTGTATTTTGATTCTCAACTTTGAGATTACTAACTTTGTTATAAACCTCATTCTATTTTTATGAATGACAGTATGACACTCCATTCCTTGGAGACCTTGAATATATATATATATATATATATATAATCTTTTATAACCATTTATGTCCATTACAAACATATTTCAAATTAGATTCTCATCTACAAAAACCTCAAAATAGTGCTTACTAATAAGATCAATTAGAGGGTAAGAAAAAGAAATAAAATATAAACTTGAAGGGAAGGGTTAAGTGTAATTTTTAAAAATGGGACAGGGTTTCTGATATTATCCCAAAAATCTCGAGAAGTTAGTGTAATTTACTCAAATTTATCTCTCCTTTCTTATTGTTGAAAACTATTTCTTGTTTTTAAACATAAAACTTTCACGTTGCTGAACATATAAAACAAAATTTCCGTCCCTTTGAATATGGAATATTTGCATAGCTGAATATTGCATTTTAGTCATGCTAAACAAGTTTTTTCCTGCTTTGATGAATACATTATTTTTTTTCTTACCTTAATACATTATTTTAGCTTCGCTAAAAGTATTAGACAGTTGCTAAATATACTAATCTTTTATTGTTGAATATGTTTATCTCACCTTGCTGAAAGCATACCAATGTACTTTCACAAATCTTGTTATACTTTGTTTGGGAGCATTTCCAATTCATACAGATGTCATTTACACTTAATTTGGAGGAACAATCCTAGAGGAGACTACAGATTTTAAGAAATGGGAAAAGAAATTGTGTTGAAATCCATTCGCATCCATGCAAAATGAGCAGTGCAAGTAGCCAAATGCACCATGATGACTAACAAAAAGCTCAGTTGGTCTAGTGGACACAGATGATGCAGCACGCCTAATTCTTCAAAATCTCCAGAAAGAATGAACAAATATTATGCAGTAGTCAAGCTTTGCTAATTTTGATCCCTTTGAGCTGCTGCATTACTTTCCATAACTCACAATAAAGACATGGACGTGGACTCCATACCACCAACTATGCACAAGTCTTTCAATCAGAGTTGGAATCATAGAAGTCACTTGGGCACAGGCCACAGGGTCATAACCTCTGATTCAAGCAATTGGACCACCCTGTGCAATGTGGGGGTTATCCTCTGGAAAAGAAGAAACACACTGAATGGCAGCTGAGAGCACATCAAGACTATCTGCCTGCAGCCCCTCACAGGGTAACAATCTCTCTTTGCCTATTCCTATGACCAGAAATAGTGGGTTAGTAGAGCAGCTTGAATAGAAGAAATGTGCAATTGCCCGAAATTGCAGCAATAACTACTACAAATGAAATATTTTGAATACGAACATGTTTCTCGCGAAAAGTTTCAAGGTCAATTAAAACATATTCAGTTTCTTTCCAAATCTTTAATTCACCATTGGCAGAGATCCAGAAATATTTCGTGGGATATAATTAAACCATGCTTGGTGCAGCCATCAAAAATTACATATTCATTTGGCACAACAAGAGGTTTATTCCAGGATTTATGCGCTCCATGCTCTTTTATCACCCATATGCATATGAACTTATTTTCATCAACCCTAACAAATCTAATCAAAGTTAGTTTCCCCCTAAATAACAAAAGACGTCTCCCAAGATCCTCTCCATCTAAGCAATGATCAGGCGGCACTAGCCCTACGAATGTCTCATTATTGATATCAAATGACAAAACCATTTCACTCTTGCATCTCCCTTGAATAGGTATGTTATCTACCAACCAATGCAAAACTTCACCAAAAATTCTTGAATTATTAACTTATACTAGTCTCAGCCTCATCAAACATTATTAGGGGGAAACATATTTAACTTTGGTATAAAATTAACAAATAGCGTTGAATTAACAACAGTATACAAGAAATCAACACCTTACACACACTACTCTCTACACTCTACAAAGTCTAAGAGAAGCCATCCAGAAGACTATTGGGAACCAAAATAAAACACTCATTCAGATTAAATTGTCCTCACAAAATTCACTTATTTCATACACTACACTACTGCTTAAAGCCTTAAACTTCAGACTCAGCTACCAAAAAATAACAAGTGGTACAAAATTGGTGGAATTGAGCTAAAATCTAAGTGAAACAAGTAAGGAGATCAAAACGCACTGTTGGGGTTCCGGTTCGATCTGAGATGCAAACACAGAGAAAGAGAGAGAAATGCAAATTGAACTGTAAAAAAAAGGGGGGGAGCTAGATAACAACAGAACAAAACCGCCGAACACTTCTACTCAAAACAGTAGAAGTGTTTTGAGTATCATTGTGCGAAAATATAAAGGAAAAGAAATAAAATCCGTAAACAAAATTTAGCCGAACAAACCATACATATAGGTTTTTATTAACTTATTATAAGCTCACAAAGATGCACACAGCAGTGATTTATTTAAGTAGATACACTCCTAAGCATTGATTATTTATGAGACGAGCCTTGCAACCTTACAAAAAGCAAAACTAGGAGTCGGCATGATACAGTTTCGACACAGTTACATTAGATTTTCCATCAAAGCTATAGCCCTCCTCTGAGAAGAAGATCTAGAGTGTCTTACTATAGTGATCTCTTGCTGTTCCAAATTAGATTTCAGTTCTGAAACATCTTCTCGGCTAAGTTGGAAGGCGTTGGCTAGTACGTCCGCTGGAATGGCCCTGAGGACAGAGGTTTGTCCCGCGAGAGGAGAAATCTGGGCATTGTCATTTGTCTTGAAGGCCACCCACTCGAAACCCTCACTACTACTAGCTCGTTTCACCACAGCAAAGTTTTGTGGCACGGTTAAGATTTGATGTTGCTGCAGCTCATCATGGAACACAGTTTGACCAAAGTCGTCAACCACTTGAACTTGGGCCCGACCCTTTACTACATAGATCACACTGTGTGCATTCCTATTCCAGTGTGGAACATAAATAGCATCCTGCGTGTAACATGTATGACCTCTAAATTAATTAAATCTAAAATTCAAAAAAGCAAATAATATTTGTTAAATTTAATCGCAGCTTTCATTAACATTACCCTTCGGAGCCTTCCAAACTCAGCACTGAGTTGAAGCCAGCGGAGGACTGGGAGGTTGTGGCTGTTGAGGGTACTGATTCGACCGGCTTGGGGGTTGTAAATATCAGCTCGTGAAGGGTCATGGATGTTCTCCCTCAGCCTCAAGGTGCATAGAGTCTCCTCAATGCCATTGTCACGTCCACCTCCACCTCGGCGGCTCTGGCTCTCACGTTGTTCCCTCTCGTCTTCTTTCTCTTGCTCTCTCTCTTGTCTTTCCAATCGCTCGCGCTCTTCACGTGACCTTGGCGGCCTGGCCACTTGAAGCTTACCCTTCACTTTCACTATGTTCTTCCTGTCTTCATGGAAGCCTTGAAGGTTTCTAATGGTCTCCTTATCCACGTTGAAAGCATCTGCCAAATCCTCAGTACGGAAGCCACTGAAGAGATTGCTGCCCTGTCCATGTTGCTGACCACGCTCGCCACGGCCTTGGCCTTGCTGGTGTCGTTGTCCTCGTGGGCTTCGACCTTGTAGCTGAAATTCATCTTCTGGGTTTCCGGCAAGGTAGAAGTGCTACATATGCATACAAAGCCAGCCATATAAGACGCATATATCGTCACTTTAATTATACAGTTGGATTGTTATTAATATTTGGATTTCTATTTTAGTTCTTACTCTGGGGTTCTCGTCAAGCTGGTTGGCTTGGTTGTTAGTGTCAAGGAGAGAGAGTGCGACAACCTCCGAATTGCCATCATTGTACAACCAATGGGCTACTCCGGCGGGCAATGCTATGATGTCACCCTGTCGGAAGTTTCGGATCTTCTGGTGCTGGTCTCGCTGCTGTCCTTCTTGTCGTTGCTGCTGTTGCTGTTGCTGTTGTTGAGATTCTTGGTATGTGTTGGGGCAGCCGGGAAGTACGGCACCAAAGATACCATAACCTGTTGTATAACATTACATAAATTAATTAAATTATACAGTTTTGCACTTGCACAGAACTAAATTCAGTGTAGCTTAATATACCTCTCTCAATGTAAATGAGTTGAGGAGCACTGGCGTACTGAGGCAAGAGAAGGCCATTAGGCTCAATGGTGCGGCGAACGACGGCCACTCCGACGCACTGGAATTGATTGTCGTTGGGGTCCCAAGACTCGATCACACCGGCTTCCGCCTCAATGCGGTGGTTTGGTTTGAGCGCATCTAGCCTGTCCAGTTGGCACTGGTTGAACCGTTGTTGCTGCCTGCTTGTTTGAGTAGCTAGGCATCCATTGAAGAGCACAAGAAGGCACAGAGAAGTATAGAGCAAGATAGGCTTAGCCATGGTTTTGTTTTTGAGGTAGTACTGAAGTGGCGACTCGGAGATGCTGGTATTTATAGGAGAGATATGTTGGTAAGGGACAGACACAAATATAATTTTATACATATATATGACGTGCATTGGTTAAGGATCTTAGCCATTCTTCAGTTTGCATGGCTATTGTTTTACACCTCAATATTTTTGTTGGGGCAGGTGTCTATAGATGCCTAGAGACAAACACGATACCCAACCTGTCTTAGGTTTGCATGGCTATTGTTTTACACCTCAATATTTTTGTTGGGGCAGGTGTCTAGAGATGCCCAGAGACAAACACGATACCCAACCGGTCTGAGGATAAATATGCTTATTTGGCTGAAACTGAAAACTTTTTATAGTAGGAAAAAGTAAAAGTTAGCTAAAATAGTACAGTGGAACTCATAAATAGTATAAAAAAGTGCAATAAGACCATAAATAGTAGCGAAAATAAGTTAAATAGTAAAATAAGCTAACTTTTTAAGTTGGAGCCAAACGCACACTTAATTTTACATTCAAAAGAAGAAAGGTTGTCTTAGAGTCTATTTGGTAACAACTTATTTAGCTCAAATTGAAAAAAAAAAAAAATGTGAAAGTACTGCAAATAAAAGTAAAAATTGGCTGATATAATACCGCGAAACTCATAAATAATAATAAAAATAAGCTAAATAGTAAAAAAAACTTTCTTTTTAAGCCAATACCAAACACAACATTAATCTTTTCTACTTTATGTTTTTGATGTCTCTATTCATGAATACCACCTTTGATGCATTTAACGTAACGGTGATACCACGAAGAACAAACTAAGGTCCCTCAGGGATTACATAGAAATTAGATAAAATGCAATATGTTTTGGGCTAAAGAAAGAAACAATCAATAATTATGCATTAAAAAAAAAAAAAAAAAAAAAAACCAATATGCTCAGTGGCGGGTCTATCATTAAGCATGAATATAAAGAAAATTTCGGCCCTTGCTGCCCATTGCATGCAACTCAATGTGGTTGCTCACTTGAACCTCCCCATAAAGATTAATTCACCTGAAAATGTTTTTTCATAAAATGAAATTGTACGGGCTAAAGAAACCCCGACCCATTGGGCCCAAGGCCCAAACATGATAGCGTCATCACAAGGACCAAGCCTCATACCCTATACGGGCCCATTTAAACAAACTAACCTTAAATGGCTCACATGTCTCCTCGTTCTAATTCATGCACAGTCAACCATTCCCCGAGAAGTAGCGAATATGCTCGGCTATATTGTTTCTCGGTAGCTCAGCAAATCCTTAGGAGTATCGATGCCGAATATATTTGCTGAAGTGAGAATCATTTCCAAGGCCACTCTCACCTAAAAATCCACTTACCATTGACAACATTGGACCTCTCATTGCACTAATTGACAGAGTAATCATAATCATCCCACTACTAATTTGCTATAAATATGAGAGAAAGGGGGAGAAGAAGGGGAGGGAAAAATCGGGAGAAGGGAGAGATAGAAAAGTGATCTCATTGAGTCTCTGCTGAGAATCACTCAGAGCAGAAAACTCAAGCCCACTATACAAGTAAGTTGTGAGCGCAAGTTAGATTTAGTCCAAGAATCCAACTGAGAGGGGGCGCACAATTGGCGCCGTCTGTGAGAATCTCCTATCAAGCTATGGTTTGGTAGGGACCCAAGCGAAGGGAAAAATGTCTGAAGGATATTCTGGAGGCCATGCCGAGAGCGGATCCGCCGGGTCCTCTCGGGGGTCCACATGGCGGGAGCGAAGACAGAAAAGAAGTGAAGACAGAAAAGACGTGAAGACAGGGAGCGCGAGCGAGAGGAGGAATAATCTGGCCTCGGAGAAGGGTCATATCAAACACTCCAAATGGTATCGGGCGCCACGGGGCATAAACAATACGAAGAAAGGGACCAAGAGATTGAGCGGTTACGTAGATTGGTGAGAGATTTCGAACTGGAGGAAAGAAATAGGCACCAGCGCCAGAATCAAGACAACCGAGAAAGAAGAGATGATAATGTGGGGGACCGTGATGGTGGGGAATCCAGCCAATCCGACTTACGCCAAAGGCAGGACCGTTCCCGAGAATCACGCCGACATAAGACTCGGTCCCACTCCCGAGGACCACATTGACGCAGAAACTGTTCCCGCTCTAGGGAGCCACGCCAATGAAGTCATTCTCATTCCCAATAATCATGTCGGCAAAGACACCGTTCACATTCGTACTAGTACGCTGACCGAGGTTCGGACTCTCCCGAGGATCAAAGGTCTTACAACGCAGCTATGGATGCCATGAGCCGAGCCTTGCACAGGGCTGCTCGGTCGCCATTCTCAAAAGAGATTAAGCGAGCCCCAATGCCAAGTAGATTCACGCGACCACCATTTAACTCTTACGACGGGAGAAAAAACTCGGTGGAGCACGTTAGTCATTATATCCATATGATGTCCATGCATACACATAACGACGCACTGATGTGTAAAGTTTTTCCCTTGAGCCTCAGGCCCACGGCATTAAGATGGTTCAATGGGTTACGGAAGGGTTCAATTCGCAGTTTTGCCGAGCTGATTAAAGAGTTTGGTGCCCGGTTTGTAACATGTAGTCGGGTGCCGCAACCGGTGGATGCATTACTCTCTATTAAGATGGGGTCAGTGAGACCCTTCACAGTTATGCTAGTCGGTATTAGGAGTTTTACAACGAAATTGGTGGTGGTAATGAGAGAATTGCAGCGAGCACTTTTAGAATGGGCTACCCGAGAATTCAAAACTTCGGGAATCATTGACAAAAAGACCTCCCGAGGATATGAGGCAACTCATGAGATGTATTGAAGAATATAAACGGCTTGAAAATGATCGGCTGCAGCATAAGGGCAAAGCGCTGTTTGTCAATCGATCTCGGCCGGGAATTTTTCCTTCGAAACCCCGAAGGGACCTGAGGGTACAAAAGCCGGAAATGCCAATGGGGGAGGTAAACGTGGCGTTCAAGGAGCCGGTGCACAAGATCGTAGATCGGATTAAGAACGAGCCATTCTTCAGATGGCCGAACAAGATAGGAGGGGATCCCTCTCCAAAAAAATCAAAATCTGTATTGTATTTACCACAGGGACAAAGGATATACAACCGAGCAATGTCGAGTGTTGAAAGACCATCTGGGGCAACTAGTGAAAGCAGGACACTTAAAGGAGTTCGTGGTGGAATCAGGGAATCGTGGTCTCGGGCTGGAGGCTCAACAAAAAGGGAACCTTCACCCGCCACCCTTGGGGGTGATCGAGGTCATCCAGGCCGTGCCGAGGGGTACAAATACAGCCGGAATGAGAGTCTCTACCGTGGCATCCACGAGGGACTTTTCAGAGGATCAACCACCTATAAAGAGAATGAAAAGTCGATCAGAGCCCATTGCCTTCGAAGATGAGGATCTAGAGGGGATGATCCAGCCACACGATGATGCGTTGGTGATAGCGGCCCAAATAGGCGAATTCTTGGTGAAGAGGGTGATAATAGACCAAGGAAGTGGAGCTGATGTAATGTACCTGGACCTATTCAAAGGACTCGGGTGAAAGAATCAAGACCTTGCAAAATACGATTCCCCGTTAGTCTCTTTTGACGGGAGGGTAGTGATACCTCAAAGTCAAATTTCCCTCCCCGTAAGTATGGAAGGCAAGGAAGTGATAGTGACATTCATAGTGGTCAACTCGTTTTCCCCGTACACGACAATTCTGGGGAGGCCTTGGATTCACACAATGGGGGCCATTCCGTCGACTTTGCATACGAAGGTCAAATTTCAGACCGAACGAGGCGTCGCTACTGTGAGGGGAAACTAGAAAGTGGCTCGTCAATGCCTTGTTGCTGCAGCCCACTGGAAAGACAAACAGGCCGAACATAAGGAAATTGTCGAGGATGCGCCATTATAGCAATTACAGAAACCCAAGGAGAGCAAGGGGCTAGCGGTGCTGAGGAACGGATGAAGGTTAAAATATTACCATATACAGACAGGTATTTTCAAGTAGGGTCAAGCATGAAGGATTGTGACAAAATAAAGATGTTGTTGTTTCTAATACAGAATGTGGACGTGTCCGCATAGAGTCCAAACGAGGTTCCCAGGGTGGACCCTGAATTCATTGTTCATAAGCTTAATGTGGATCCTTCATTCCCTCCTAAGAAACAGAAGTTGAGGAGATCGGCCAAGGAGCATGTCGAGGCCGTGAGGTCAGAAGTTCGGAGGCCAAGGGAGGCTAGAGCAATAAGGGAAACCTTTTTTCCAGAATGATTGGCAAATACCGTGGTAGTAAAGAAAAAGAGTGGCAAGTGGAGGGTTTGCATAGATTACACGGACTTAAACCGAGCATGTCCAAAAGACCTGTTTCCAATGCCGAAGATCGACCAATTGGTAAATGCTACATATGGACACCCGAGAATGAGCTTCTTAGATGCCTTTCAAGGGTATCATCAGATCGCCCTAGCACCCGAAGACCTGTAAAAGATGGCATTCGTCTCCCCGGATGCAAACTACCATTATACCGTGATGCCTTTTGGGCTGAAAAATGCTGGGTCCACGTATCAACAGATGATGACAAGGATGTTTCGGGATCAAATAGGGCCACGGTTGAAGTGTATATCGATGACATGGTGGTTAAAAGTAAACAAGAAGGTCGGCATATTGAGGATCTTCAGGGAACATTTGAAGTACTTCGGCAACATAAGTTGCGCCTTAACGCTGAAAAGTGTGCTTTCGGTGTAGGAGCTAGTAAATTCTTGGGTTATTTGATCACTGACCGGGGGATAGAGTTCAACCCTGATCAGATCGATGCCGTGAAGCACCTCAAGCCGCCGAGCAATCCGAAAGAAGTTCAAAAACTGACCAGGATGTTGGCCGCACTTAATCGGTTCATTTCTAGCAATCCCAACACTGTATTTATCTTGACAGAGTATCCATTGTAGTCGTTATTGAAGAGATCTAATTTCATGGGCAGGATAGCCAAATGGGGGACACAATTAGGGTCCTTATACATACGGTACAAACCGCGAAATGCAGTAAAAGGCCAAGTCCTTGCCTATTTCGTTGTTGAGTTCTCTCCCAAAAACAACACGGAGATGGTTTGCCATGTGGAAAACCATTCATGGAGAGTGTTTGTGGATGGTGCTTCAAGCGCCATGGTGGCCGGTGCCGGGATTGTCATCATTACCCCCGAAGGAATAAGGTTGGAGCATTCGTTTAGGTTGGGGTTCAAAGCCTCTAATAATGAAACCGAATACGAAGCCCTCATTGCCGGACTGAAGACCGCTTTTGATTTGGGTGCCCGTGACATGGAGGTTTATTCGGATTCACGACTGGTCGTCAACCAGGTGCATGGCAGCTTCGAAGCACGAGACTCTCAAATGAAATAGTACTTAAGGGTGGTAAAGCAAATCATGGGGAAGTTCTGTACAACGAATGTGACCCAGGTAGCCCGGGGAAGAAATAGGCATGCTGACTCACTAGCCACACTAGCATCAGTAATGATGGAGGACATTCCCCTGCAAATCAAGGTGAAGCTCATAGCTAAACCAAGCATAAGCGCCACGGCAGATTGTGCCACAAAGGTTGACGTGGCGACAATCACAACAACCGAGTCGTGTTGGATGGACCCAATTATCGAATTCCTTGCCGAGGAGAGGATCCCGGATGATGAAAGCGAGGCTAACAAGATCCATCGAACAGCCTCACGATACTGGTTGTCAGTTGATAGGAAGCTTTATCGAAGGTCCTTCGAAGGACCATACATTTTGTGCCTCCACCTCGAAAAAGTAAATGAATTGTTGGCCGAGTTGCATGAAGGAATGTGTGGCGGCCATGCAAGAGGACGTTCATTGGCACACCGGGCCATGACGCAGGGATTTTGGTGGCCAAAGATGCGAAATGATGCTGCCGAATATGTACGAAAATGTGAACAGTGTCAAAAACATGCCCATTTGATTCAACAGCTAGCAGGGCACCTAAATCCCATTAGCAGCCCTTGGCCTTTTGCACAATGGGGGCTGGACATTCTCGGCCCATTTCCCCGAGCAACAGGCAATCGATGGTTCGTACTAGTAGCTGTTGATTACTTCACCAAGTGGGCAGAGGCCGAAGCACTAGCCAACATTCGGGACGTTGATGTCAAAAAGTTTGTGTGGAAGAATATAGTTACAAGATTTAGAGTGCCAGACACCCTCATCTCCGATAATGGGTTGCAGTTTGATAGCAGGGCCTTCCGTGATTTTTGCCGTGGTCTAGGCATCATGAATAGGTACTCTACCCCGGCATATCCTCAAAGCAATGGGCAAGCCGAAGCCGTCAACAAGAAAATTCTGAAAGGGTTGAAGAGGAGATTGGACGATGCCAAGGGTAACTAGGCCGAGGAGCTGCCCAACGTTTTGTGGGCATACCGAACGGTGCCCCGCAAGTCCACGAGAGAAACCTCATTTTCCCTAACATACGGAGCAAAAGCCGTGATACCGGCCGAGGTGAACATATGCAGCACACGAATTGACGAATTCAACCCCGTCCAAAATGAACTGATGATGGTGGAGCGTCTAGACTTGCTAAAGGAATATTGGGAAGCGGCAGTCATTCGATTAGCCGAATATCAACAAAAACTCGCTCGGCGTTATAACCGAGATGTCAAGACAAGAGAGTTCGGTGCCGAAGATTTAGTACTAGGAAGAGCTGTAGGGAATATGCGAGATACCAATGCCGAAAAATTGGCCTTAACCTAGGAAGGACCTTACAGGGTTACTTGCATCACGGGTGCCGGGGCTTACTACCTGGAAGACCTAGATGATAGGCCACTTCCTCGGCCGTGGAACGTCTATAACTTGAAAAAGTTTTACTGTTAACAACTTGTAAGGGTGACAGTAAAACGTAGTTGACGGGGCTGACGAGATAAATTAAAGACGAACACATCAGTACTGATGAGATCATTCCCAAGACGAGCCCAAGAAACTCCCACGTCCCTGACGAGAACAGTGTAGCCATTCAATGCCTTCAATAATGTCTCGGGCAGTTACAACGCCATCTGTTCTGGCCGTTGAGAGCACAATGAAAGCTCCATTACAAGGTAAGAAGCGTTACCCAAGAAAGGAGTAAATGCCGATCACAACGGCTAGGACCTAAGACAGCATATAAAACCTCCCCCGTACTACCAACGAGTAGAGACACAAAAAACACACATATATTCAGAAAGGATAAGTTATTGTCATCTTTTGTCTTGATAGATTATATTCCCTTGTTCTAACTTAAGCGTCGGAGGCGTTGTGGCAGGCACCACACCGGTGACCATTCCCAAAGGATCAGGTTCCTCGCTCACTCAGGCCCTCAAGCAAGGAGTTGGACACGCCTAGGCACCTTCAATTAAACTGACGAAATCATACCTCATCAGTAATCTTGTACATGTATATTGTCAACTAAGTACGACGTTTTTCTACAGATGTGTTTAGATCCGTTATTGTTTATCTATCTACCATGACCAGCAGAAATTCAAAAACTAAATAAAGGACAGAAACCTGTGCTCGGTCCAATTTTCATTGCCGGACAGGTGGAAACCTTACAACTAAATTAAGGACAGAAGCCTGTGCTCGGTCCAATTTTCATTGCCAGACAGGTGGAAACCTTACAACTAAATTAATGACAGAAGCCTGTGCTCGGTCCAATTTTCATTGCTGGACAGGTGGAAACCTTACAACTAAATTAAGGACAGAAACCTGTGCTCGGTCCAATTTTCATTGCCGGACAGGTGGAAACCTTACAACTAAATTAAGGACAAAAACATGTGCTCGGTCCAATTTTCATTGCCGGACAGATGGAAACCTTACAACTAAATAAAGGACAGAAACCTGTGCTTGGTCGAATTTTCATTGCCGAACAAGTGGAAACCTTACAACTAAATAAAGGACAGAAACTTGTGCTCGGTCCAATTCTTATTGCCGGATAGGTGGAAACCTTATCATGAAACTAAGGGTAAAGGCTCGTCCCTGGATAAATTAAACACGACTATATTCCTGATTATCTCTACGACTAGTAGTCAAGTTCTGGAGTTAGTAACATCAATTTTGGAAACGATTATTGTTAGTAGCATCAATTCAAGAAATGATTATTGTAAAGAAAAACAGAATTCGTAAAAAGTACTACTTTTTATTAAATAAAGGAAAGGTACATCATATGCAGAATAATTTCATATACATAACAACTCGGAAATGACTTCATATACATAACAACTCGAGCGGGCTTGTTTTAAAGCTAACTATAAAAGAAAGCTCATGGGGATGGTAGATTCACAATCTTGTTCGGGTGGGAACCGAACAAGGCTGGATGGTACCGGCGATGAGAAAGAAGGGGAGCCAATGTCATTTGGTGTTCGGCGATTGGAAGGTAATGTCATTTAGTGTTCAGCGATCGGTTTAATCTTCATTGCCGAAAGGATGGAGACCTTGCTCGATTGTGAGATAAGAACATCTCTAGCTTCTGGTTTTTAGCCTTCATCCATATCCACCTCACCCCCCATGCTTTGATCATCATCTGCGCCAGGCGCTGGAGATTGCTTGAAATTTAAATTCTGCTCAATTTCCCTTAGGTCTCTAAAGAACCCAAGGATCTGCGAATGAGGGAAAGTGATCCCCCTTGGGTGCCTTTTATAGGTGGCGAAGTCTAGTGGGAAAGGTGTGTTAAATGCTGCTTAATTTCCAAGGAAATCCTCAGCCGTTAGATCTACACTGCCTAGTAAACCGAAGAAGTATTGATAAAGTCACACCTCGTGAACCGAAACGTCAGGAGTAGAGAGGAAGGATCTCGGAGAGCAAAGAGCTAAAGGACGAACCTCGGTTACCCCGAGCATGATGAAACCTTAACATAAATATTCTAAGGACATGAACCTAGCTCTCGGTTCAATCATTCTCACCGAGCATGGTGAAAACGAGAATATTCTAAGGAGAGGAACCTAGCTCTCGGTTAGATCATTCTCACCGAGCATGGTGGAAACAAGAATATCCTAAAGGCAGAAACCTAGCTCTCAATTTTATTACCATTACCGAGCAAATGGAAATCTTAAAGAAAGTGTCTTAAAGACACATAACTCTTAGCTCGACCATTTTTCACCGAGGAATGATGCCCCACACCTGGATATTTCCGGGAAAACGGGAACCTTGGTCGTCTCCCTTCAAATATGCTTTGACCATTTACACTAGCTCGGGAGTAATTCCCCCACATGAACCACTAGAAAAATACATACACACGGAAGAAAGGACATGGCATAGAAAACCACACAGTAAACCACATAGTGAACATTGGGGAGCGTGATTAAATGAATTGTTCAGCAACTCGTCCCCATTCAAATAAAGCAAATGTAATTAAAACTAATGTTTCGTTGCCAAAACCCAGCAACTTCAGAGAACTTAACAGAAACTAAAATAGCTATTCGGTCACCACAGCCCGGTGACATAGGCGAATTTTTAAACAAATGCATTAAATAAAAAAAGGATATAACTAAGGAATAAAAATCAAATCCAGGGGTTGAAGGAAAGGGTCCACGAGTTAAATTTAGGCGGCATCCACAGGAGCATACTGGGCCTCGAGGGGCGGTTGAACATCCCCACCGTGTTGATCTTCAGCGTTTAGGTTGCTAGTAGCCTCTAAGTCAATCGGCTCGGCATAGGCATCAATCTACTCTACCAACTCCCTCAAGCTGGTTGTCTCCTCCTCATCAGCAACAACAGGGGTCTTTTGGGCGTAGCAAGAAGGCTGGGAAGCAGGATCTGGTTTGGGTCTTTTAAAGGGGAGTCCTCGGGGACCCCTACAAACCACCCCTCTTTGAAAGCCAGCTTCCGAGTCTCATTAGTGACAAGCTCCACCGAATTCTCTGCATCGGCAAAGCCTTTGTTGTACGCTCTAACATCCCTCCAGAGCTGCTCTTAGATCAGCCAACTCCTCTGCCTGCGCAGTATTCAAACTTTCCGCCTCGGCCAATTTCAGCTCGGTCTCCCCCACTTTAGCCTCCAAATCTGCAAGCCTCTTCTCCGCCAATGCTTTGGCTTTCTCAGACGCAGCAGCCTTTTTCTCCGCGGTCGTGGTGATTTTCTCTCTCTCCTTGCTCGCAACCTCCACCGCATCCTTCAAGGCCCTCTCTCGCTCGACATCCTCGGCAAGCTCCTTCACCCGCCCATCGAGGATGTGGGTCAGTTGAGCAGCCTGACAAACCAGCAGCAATAAAAACAAATACGAAGATAGACATGAATAGGGTAAAACAAACTAACATAAGACTGAAGAAAGAACAGGAAATTCGAAATTACCGCAATAGTATGCCACTGTAGCTGCCGACCCAACGACTCTTCTGTTCCATCCTCGAAGGTACGAACATCCTCAGGCAAAAGGAGGCCGTGCACCAAACTTTGTGCAACATGGCCCCCTTTACCCTTCTCCCATACTCGTACGCACGCGGTGGAAGGGAGAGGCTTACCATCCAACATGAATGAAGGCTGCCATGCCAGGGAGGTCTGGGATGAGGACGCCACATTTAGGGCGGTAGAAGGAGTTGGTTCCCGGATCGTAATTCCTCTAGAGTTTTATTTCATCAATAAAGTATTTTCTACCTTGGATCTCAAAAAAGAAATTGTGTTGAAATCCATTCGCATCCATGCAAGATGAGCAGTGTAAGTAGCCAAATGCACCATGATGACTAACAAAAAGCTCAGTTGGTCTAGTGGACACAGATAATGCAGCACGCCCAATTCTTCAAAATCTGTAGAAAGAATGAGCAAATCTTATGCAGTAGTCAAGCTTTGCTGATTTTAATCCCTTTGAGCTGCTGCATTACTTTCCATAACTCACAATAAAGACATGGACGTGAACTCCACACCACCATCTATGCACAAGTCTTTCAATCAGAGTTGGAATCATAGAAGTCACTTGGGCACAGGGTGATAACCTGTGATTCAAGCAACTGGACCACCCTGTGCAATGTGGGGGTGATCCTCTGGAAAAGAATAAACACACTGAATGGCAACTGAGAGCACATCAAGACTTTCTGCCTGCAGCCCCTCAACCTGTAACAATCTCTCTTTGCCTATCCCTGGGACTAGAAATAGTGGGCTAGCAGAGCAGCTTGAATAGAAGAAATGTGCAATTGCCCGAAATTGCGGCAATAATTGCTACAAATGAAATATTTTGAATACGAACATGTTTCTCGTGAAAAGTTTCAAGGTCAATCAAAACATATTCAGTTTCTTTCTGAATCTTTAATTCACCATTGGCAGAGATCCAGAAATATTTCATGGGATATAATTAAACCATGCTTGGTGAAGCCATCAAAAATTACATATTCATTTGGCACAACAAGAGGTTTATTCCAGGATTTATGCGCTCCATGCTCTTTTATCACCCATATGCATATGAACTTATTTTCATCAACCCTCACAAATCTAATCAAAGTTAGTTTCCCCCTAAATAACAAAAGACGTCTCCCAAGATCCTCTCCATCTAAGCAATGATCAGGCGGCACTAGCCCTTCGAATGTCTCATTATTGATATCAAATGACAAAATCATTTCACTCTTGCATCTCCCTTGAATAGGTATGTTATCTACCAACCAATGCAAAACTCCACCAAAAAATCTTGAATTATTAACTTAGACTAGTCTCAGCCTCATCAAACATTATTAGGGGGAAACAAATTTAACTTTGGTATAAAATTAACAACTAGCGTTGAATTAACAACAGTATACAAGAAATCAACAGCTTACATACACTACTCTCTACACTCTACAAAGTCTAAGAGAAGCCATCCAGAAGACTATTGGGAACCAAAATAAAACACTCATTCAGATTAAATTGTCCTCACAAAATTCACTTATTACATACACTACACTACTGCCTAAAGCCTTAAACTTCAGACTCAGCTACCAAAAAATAACAAGTGGTACAAAATTGGTGGAATTGAGCTAAAATCTAAGTGAAACAAGTAAGGAGATCAAAACGCACTGTTGGGGTTCCGGTTCGATCTGAGATGCAAACACAGAGAAAGAGAGAGAAATGCAAATTGAACTGTAAAAAAAAAGGGGGGAGCTAGTCAACAACAGAACAAAACCGCCCCCTCTCTCTCTAGTAGTAGAAGTGTTTTGAGTATCATTGTGCGAAAATATGAAGGAAAATAAATAAAATCTGTAAACAAAATTTAGCCGAACAAACCATATATATAGGTTTTTATTAACTTATTATAAGCTCACAAAGATGCACATAGCAGTCATTTATTTGAGTAGATACACTCCTAAGCATTGATTATTTATGAGAAGAGCCTTGCAACCTTACAAAAAGCAAAACTACGAGTCGGCATGATACAGTTTCGACACAGTTACATTAGAATTTTCATCTAAGCCATAGCCCTCCTCTGAGAAGAAGATCTAGAGGGTGTTACTATAGTGATCTCTTGCTGTTCCAAATTAGATTTCAGTTCTGAAACATCTTCTCGGCTAAGTTGGAAGGCGTTGGCTAGTACGTCCGCTGGAATGGCCCTGAGGACAGAGGTTTGTCCCGCAAGAGGAGAAATCTGTGCATTGTCATTTGTCTTGAAGGCCACCCACTCGAAACCCTCACTACTAACAGCTCGTTTCACCACAGCAAAGTTTTGTGGTACGGTTAAGATTTGATGTTGCTTCAGCTCATCATGGAACACAGTTTGACCAAAGTCGTCAACCACTTGAACTTGGGCACGACCTTTTACTACGTAGATCACGCTGTGTGCATTCCTATTCCAGTGTGGAACGTAAATAGCATCCTGCATGTAACATGTATGACCTCTAAATTAATTAAACCTAAAATTCAAAAAACGAAATAATATTTGTTAAGTTAATCGCAGCTTTCATTAACATTACCCTTTGGAGCCTTCCAAACTCAGCACTGAGTTGAAGCCAGCGGAGGACTGGGAGGTTGTGGCTATTGAGGGTACTGATTCGACCGGCTTGGGGGTTGTAAATATCAGCTCGTGAAGGGTCATGGATGTTCTCCCTCAGCCTCAAGGTGCATAGAGTCTCCTCAATGCCATTGTCACGCCCACCTCGGCGGCTCTGGCTCTCACGTTGTTCCCTCTCATCTTCTCTCTCTTGCTCTCTCTCTTGTCTTTCCAATCGCTCGCGCTCTTCACGTGACCTTGGCGGCCTGGCCACTTGAAGCTTACCCTTCACTTTCACTATGTTCTTCCTGTCTTCATAGAAGCCTTGAAGGTTTCTAATGGTCTCCTTATCCACGTTGAAAGCATCTGCCAAATCCTCAGTACGGAAGCCACTGAAGAGATTGCTGCCCTGTCCATGTTGCTGACCACGCTCGCCACGGCCTTGGCCTTGCTGGTGTCGTTGTCCTCGTGGGCTTCGACCTTGTAGCTGAAATTCATCTTCTGGGTTTCCGGCAAGGTAGAAGTGCTACATATGTATACAAAGCCAGCCATATAAGACGCATATATCGTCACTTTAATTATACAGTTGGATTGTTATTAATATTTGGATTTCTATTTTAGTTCTTACTCTGGGGTTCTCGTCAAGCTGGTTGGCTTGGTTGTTAGTGTCAAGGAGAGAGAGTGCGACAACCTCCGAATTGCCATCATTGTACAACCAATGGGCTACTCCGGCGGGCAATGCTATGATGTCACCCTGTCGGAAGTTTCGGATCTTCTGGTGCTGGTCTCGCTGCTGTCCTTCTTGTCGTTGCTGCTGTTGCTGTTGCTGTTGTTGAGATTCTTGGTATGTGTTGGGGCAGCCGGGAAGTACGGCACCAAAGATACCATAACCTGTTGTATAACATTACATAAATTAATTAAATTATACAGTTTTGCACTTGCACGGAACTAAATTCAGTGTAGCTTAATATACCTCTCTCAATGTAAATGAGTTGAGGAGCACTGGCGTACTGAGGCAAGAGAAGGCCATTAGGCTCAATGGTGCGGCGAACGACGGCCACTCCGACGCACTGGAATTGATTATCGTGGGGGTCCCAAGACTCGATCACACCGGCTTCCGCCTCAATGCGGTGGTTTGGTTTGAGCGCATCTAGCCTGTCCAGTTGGCACTGGTTGAACTGTTGTTGCTGCCTGCTTGTTTGAGTAGCTAGGCATCCATTGAAGAGCACAAGAAGGCACAAAGAAGTATAGAGAAAGATAGGATTAGCCATGGTTTTGGTTTTGAGGTAGTACTGAATGAAGTGGCGACTCGGAGATGCTGGTATTTATAGGAGAGATATGTTGGTAATGGACAGAAACGTATATAATATTAAACATATGACGTGCATTGGTTAAGGAATCTTAGCCATTCTTCAGTTTGCATGGCTATTGTTTTACACCTCAATATTTTTGTTGGGGCAGGTGTCTATAGATGCCTAGAGACAAACACGATACCCAACCTGTCTTAGGTTTGCATGGCTATTGTTTTACACCTCAATATTTTTGTTGGGGCAGGTGTCTATAGATGCCGAGAGACAAACACGATACCCAACCAAATCTGAGGATGAAATATGCTTATTTGGTTGAAACTGAAAACCTATTATATAAAATTAAAAATAAAAATTAGTTGAAATAATACCGTGAAACTCATAAATAGTATAAAAAAGTGTAGTGAGACCATAAATAATAGCAAAAATAAGCTAAATAGTAAAATAAGCTAACTTTTAAAGTTGAAGCCAAACGCACACTTAATTTTACATTCAAAAGAAGAAGGGTTGTCTTAGAGTCTATTTGGTAACAACTTATTTAGCTCAAATTGAAGAAAAAAAATGTGAAAATACTGTAAATAAAAGTAAAAAGTAGCTAATATAATACCGCGAAACTCATAAATAATAACAAAAATAAGCTAAATAGTAAAAAAAAAACTTTCTTTTTAAGCCAATACCAAACACAACATTAACCTTTTCTACTTTATGTTTTTGATGTCTCTATTCATGAATACCACCTTTGATGCATTTAACGTAACGGTGATACCATGCACGAAGAACAAACTAAGGTCCCTTCAGGGATTACATGGAAATTAGATAAAATGCAATATGTTTTGGGCTAATTATCAGTAACTAAAGAAAGAAACAATCAATAATTATGCATTTAAAAAAAATAAAAAATAAAAAACAATATGCTTAGTGGCGGGTCTATCATTAAGCATGAATATAAAGAAAATTTCGGCCCTTACTGCCCATAGCATGCAACTCAATGTGGTTGCTCACTTGAACCTCCCCAAAAAGATTAAATTCACTTGAAAATGTTTTTTCATAAAATGAAATATTTTCTTATGTCAAATATTTCTTAGACATTTTTTGTAGTCCAAGTTAAAGATAAAAAAATAATCAAAATCAACATTAAAACTTTGTAGCATAAAACTATATATTTCATTTAAATGCAAAAATGTCTTCTCAAATCCCCTTTAGTTTGCTAAGTTTGCTAAATGGGAGGGTGGATATATAATTATATTTATAGGATATTACCTAAGTGTTTTAAAATGTCCATTAACTATTTGGAAAAATAATTATAAGAAGGTGGACTAGGTGAAGAAGAAAGATCAGCAACAATTGAAATCTTCTTTTTAGTTTTAATTTGACTTGGTTCATCCATGAAAATTCAAATGAAACATAGATATAAACTTCTATTAAGTAATGCATTTCATGAAAATAGACACCATAAATTTATGTAACTATTATCAATAAAAAAGTGATGATACTCAATATATTTCTTAGGAAATTTACGTACAAAAAATGTATAGTAGTCATCTAATGACTAATAATTACAAATTTCGAAATAAAATAAAATCCCGTTGCAAAGCCCCAAGTCTATCGTTTGATAAAATATTTTACCTCTCTTGTGGAAGCTTAACCAAAATATAATCCAACTCGAAATAACAATCAGTCACAAGATGCATGTTTTACTCTTTCACTAAATAATTACGTGGAGAAAGCAGGGTTAATGAGAAGACAAATGACTTGCTCTTTGGACCCTCTTCAGATGAGGTCTCAGAGTTAACAGAATTTTCTTCAATTTCCATGAAAACCTGACTGGCAATGATGAAAAACGTTCCTAGTCTTTTCAGTTTTTGTACCAACTTGTAGGATTTGAACCACCATAACAAATACATGTCGACTATGCCTTATTACCAAATAATATTATGACTACGGCATACCACCTGAGCCACCTGACTTATACACTGGTTAGTCATAACACGTACGTACTCAAATCTGATTTGGAAGGAGAATAAAGGAAAAGTTTTCAGTGTCAAATCTGCCTATCAAGTAGCACTAAGGTTGAAGCAAAAAGGCTGTGTTGAGCACTCCACAGCAGCAAGGGATAGGCCTATTTGGAACAAAATATTGTCCCTTAAAGTAACACCCAAAGTTAAGAACTTTTTATGGCGTGCTTGCTCTAACATTCTACCAACCCGAGATAATCTACATAGGAGGAAGTTGCATGTGGAACCAGGGTGTGGTTTCTGCTGTTAGAACTCAGAAACAGCAGAGCATGTGTTGTGGACCTGCCCTTTTGCTAGAAACGTATGGGCATTATGTAGGGGGAAGCTCCAAAAATGCTCCAATGCAGCCACTGATTTCTTTTCTTTATTTCGGCTACTGGTGGACAAAATTGGAGTGCGAGGAACTGGAGAAGTGGGCTACGGTGAGTTGGGCGTTATGGACTGCAAGAAATAGATTTTATTTTGAAAAGACTCAGTGGCACCCCAAAAGAATTCTTGGCAAGGCACTTGGGTACCTAAAGGAGTATCACAGATTATGCAATTCACAGAGATAGGTGCTGCACAAAGACATGATTGGGGTTGTCTTTTTCGAAATTAAATGTAATTGGATAATTTATGTGGTCTGGTGTTGCATGACCAAAGATGTATTCTATTATGGAGTTTTATTTCATCAATAAGGCTGTGTTTGGATGGCAACATTTGAATTTGGATTTGAATTTGAAATCCATTGATTTAAAATGCCTTGATTTAAAATCACTTGATTTTGAAATTCTTTGTTTGGATCTTTTTAAACAATAAAGAATTTGAAATTCATCATTTAAAATTTCATTGTTTGGATACGTAAATTTGGATTTGGATTTGGATTTAGATCTAAGATCAATAAAATATATTTTTAATTATTATTTTTCTTAATCATTCTACATTTTAATTTTAAATACATGAGGTAATATTAATAATCCTTAACAAGATGATGATTAAAAATTATAGAAATAATTGGCCTAACATTAATCACAATTCTAGAACAACAAAAAATTGATCAAACTATAAAAAAAAGTATAGCTTTCACACACACACAGAGAGTATGTTGATATAAAAATGCCTAGATTCAAGAACCCATTGATCTATGCTGTAACAAGTCCAAAACTTTGAAAATATGATACCAATCACAACAACAAACAAACCCCATTTCCAAAATTCAAGAACCCATCAATCTCAGCAGTAATAAAAACCCAAACTTGGTAACTAAATATGATACCAATAACAAAAAAAAAAAAAAGACCCCATTTCCAAAAACCAATATTCTAATCAAAGAATCATAGATCAACCATTTTAACTAACATATACATAAATGAGTGATCCAAATCCACATTTTAATATATACATATAAAGGAAAATAAAGAGGAAATGCCCTTGTACACAGAGACACAAACGTACAGAGGCTTGCTAAGATCTACTCCTAATGATGGCAATTGCAAAAGAGAGCTAATACTAAGACATAGTTACTGTCCTCAAGGTGTAACAAGCACTTCAACAACACCCTCAAGCATTTGTGTTACACTCCTCATGCATAAAGATGTTGTAGTTTACCACTTCACTTCACGTTACACACACACAATGAGTCTTGAAAAAAATGAACCAAAAGCTTATAACAATTCACATGCTCTATTTATGTATATCTACAGTTCATAGAAGCATTTCATCAAACACATAATTTGCATTACAAACCCACAAACGAAAATAGAAATAGAAAATAAAGACAAACTCAAAACAAACCATTGAAAATACTACGAAACAAAACCCACAAACAAATCAAACGAATCCCAAAAAAAATCCATACTCAAATCAAAGGAAACCCATACAAACCCACACACAAAAAAATAAAAAATAAAAAACCACGCTAGAGCCTTTATGATTCAGATTTAGTAGAAAGAGAGAAATAGAGAGGATAAAGAGGAGGATAAGTGTAGAGAGAGACAAACCTTGCTGGGAGAAAGAGCAAGAAGAAAAGCTTGGCAGAGAGAGCGTGATAAAGAGTAGCCGATGAAGAGAGCACGAGCGTGAGGGCTAGGTGAGGGATTTCTAAATTCCTGGGTTTGGGGGGTATTTCAAATTCATGGATTTGGGGCCCCCTCAAATCCAAATCCAAATTCAAATTCATGTCATCCAAATAGACCTACCTTGGATCTCAAAAAAGAAATTGAGTTGAAATCCATTCGCATCCGTGCAAAATGAGCAGTGTAAGTAGCCAAATGCACCATGATGACTAACAAAAAGCTCAGTTGGTCTAGTGGACACAGATGACGCAGCACGCCCAATTCTTCAAAATCTGCAGAAAGAATGAGCAAATATTATGCAGTAGTCAAGCTTTGCTGATTTTGATCCCTTTGAGCTGCTGCATTACTTTCCATAACTCACAATAAAGACATGGACGTGAACTCCACACCACCATCTATGCACAAGTCTTTCAATCAGAGTTGGAATCATAGAAGTCACTTGGGCACAAGGTCATAACCTCTAATTCAAGCAACTGGACCACCCTGTGCAATGTGGGGGCGATCCTCTGGAAAAGAAGAAACACACTGAATGGCAATTGAGAGCACATCAAGACTTTCTGCCTGCAGCCCCTCAACCTGTAACAATCTCTCTTTGCCTATCCCTGGGACCAGAAATAGTGGGCTAGCAGAGCAGCTTGAATAGAAGAAATGTGCAATTGCCCGAAATTGCGGCAATAATTGCTACAAATGAAATATTTTGAATACGAACACGTTTCTCGTGAAAAGTTTCAGGGTCAATTAAAACATATTCGGTTTCTTTCCGAATCTTTAATTCACCATTGGCAGAGATCCAGAAATATTTCATGGGATATAATTAAACCATGCTTGGTGAAGCCATCAAAAATTACGTATTTATTTGGCACAACACGAGGTTTATTCCAGGATTTATGCACTCCATGCTCTTTTATCACCCATATGCATATGAACTTATTTTCATCAACCCTAACAAATCTAATCAAAGTTAGTTTCCCCCTAAATAACAAAAGACGTCTCCCAAGATCCTCTCCATCTAAGCAATGATCAGGCGGCACTAGCCCTTCGAATGTCTCATTATTGATATCAAATGACAAAATCATTTCACTCTTGCATCTCCCTTGAATAGGTATGTTATCTACCAACCGATGCAAAACTCCACCAAAAAATCTTGAATTATTAACTTAGACTAGTCTCAGCCTCATCAAACATTATTAGGGGGAAACAAATTTAACTTTGGTATAAAATTAACAACTAGCGTTGAATTAACAACAGTATACAAGAAATCAACAGCTTACATACAGTACTCTCTACACTCTACAAAGTCTTAAGAGAAGCCATCCAGAAGACTATTGGGAACCAAAATAAAACACTCATTCAGATTAAATTGTCCTCACAAAATTCACTTATTACATACACTACACTACTGCTTAAAGCCTTAAACTTCAGACTCAGCTACCAAAAAATAACAAGTGGTACAAAATTGGTGGAATTGAGCTAAAATCTAAGTGAAACAAGTAAGGAGATCAAAACGCACTGTTGGGGTTCCGGTTCGATCTGAGATGCAAACACAGAGAAAGAGAGAGAAATGCAAATTGAACTGTAAAAAAAAAGGGGGGAGCCAGTCAACAACAGAACAAAACCGCCCCCTCTCTCTCTAGTAGTAGAAGTGTTTTGAGTATCATTGTGCGAAAATATGAAGGAAAATAAATAAAATCTGTAAACAAAATTTAGCCGAACAAACCATATATATAGGTTTTCATTAACTTATTATAAGCTCACAAAGATGCACATAGCAGTCATTTATTTGAGTAGATACACTCCTAAGCATTGATTATTTATGAGAAGAGCCTTGCAACCTTACAAAAAGCAAAACTACGAGTCGGCATGATACAGTTTCGACACAGTTACATTAGACTTTCCATCAATTACTATAGTGATCTCTTGCTGTTCCAAATTAGATTTCAGTTCTGAAACATCTTCTCGGCTAAGTTGGAAGGCGTTGGCTAGTACATCCGCTGGAATGGCCCTGAGGACAGAGGTTTGTCCCGCAAGAGGAGAAATCTGGGCATTGTCATTTGTCTTGAAGGCCACCCACTCGAAACCCTCACTACTACTAGCTCGTTTCACCACAGCAAAGTTTTGTGGTACGGTTAAGATTTGATGTTGCTTCAGCTCATCATTGAACACAGTTTGACCAAAGTCGTCAACCACTTGAACTTGGGCACGACCCTTTACTACATAGATCACGCTGTGTGCATTCCTATTCCAGTGTGGAACATAAATAGCATCCTGCGTGTAACATGTATGACCTCTAAATTAATTAAATCTAAAATTCAAAAAAGCAATTAATCGCAGCTTTCATTAACATTACCCTTTGGAGCCTTCCAAACTCAGCACTGAGTTGAAGCCAGCGGAGGACTGGGAGGTTGTGGCTATTGAGGGTACTGATTCGACCGGCTTGGGGGTTGTAAATATCAGCTCGTGAAGGGTCATATATGTTCTCCCTGAGCCTCAAGGTGCATAGAGTCTCCTCAATGCCATTGTCACGTCCACCTCCACCTCGGCGGCTCTGGCTCTCACGTTGTTCCCTCTCGTCTTCTTTCTCTTTCTCTCTCTCTTGTCTTTCCAATCGCTCGCGCTCTTCACGTGACCTTGGCGGCCTGGCCACTTGAAGCTTACCCTTCACTTTCACTATGTTCTTCCTGTCTTCATGGAAGCCCTGAAGGTTTCTAATGGTCTCCTTATCCACGTTGAAAGCATCAGCCAAATCCTCAGTACGGAAGCCACTGAAGAGATTGCTGCCCTGTCCATGTTGCTGACCACGCTCGCCACGGCCTTGGCCTTGCTGGTGTCGTTGTCCTCGTGGGCTTCGACCTTGTAGCTGAAATTCATCTTCTGGGTTTCCGGCAAGATAGAAGTGCTACATATGTATACAAAGCCAGCCATATAAGACGCATATATCGTCACTTTAATTATACAGTTGGATTGTTATTAATATTTGGATTTCTATTTTAGTTCTTACTCTGGGGTTCTCGTCAAGCTGGTTGGCTTGGTTGTTAGTGTCAAGGAGAGAGAGTGCGACAACCTCCGAATTGCCATCATTGTACAACCAATGGGCTACTCCGGCGGGCAATGCTATGATGTCACCCCGTCGGAAGTTTCGGATCTTCTGGTGCTGGTCTCGCTGCTGTCCTTCTTCTTGTCGTTGCTGCTGTTGCTGTTGCTGTTGTTGAGATTCTTGGTATGTGTTGGGGCAGCCGGGAAGTACGGCACCAAAGATACCATAACCTGTTGTATAACATTACACAAATTAATTAAATTATACAGTTTGCACTTGTACATGCACAGAACTAAATTCAGTGTAGCTTAATATACCTCTCTCAATGTAAATGAGTTGAGGAGCACTGGCGTACTGAGGCAAGAGAAGGCCATTAGGCTCAATGGTGCGGCGAACGACGGCCACTCCGACGCACTGGAATTGATTGTCGTTGGGGTCCCAAGACTCGATCACACCGGCTTCCGCCTCAATGCGGTGGTTTGGTTTGAGGGCATCTAGCCTGTCCAGTTGGCACTGGTTGAACTGTTGTTGCTGCCTGCTTGTTTGAGTAGCTAGGCATCCATTGAAGAGCACAAGAAGGCACAAAGAAGTATAGAGAAAGATAGGATTAGCCATGGTTTTGGTTTTGAGGTAGTACTGAATGAAGTGGCGACTCGGAGATGCTGGTATTTATAGGAGAGATATGTTGGTAATGGACAGAAACGTATATAACATTATACATATGACGTGCATTGGTTAAGGAATCTTAGCCATTCTTCAGTTTGCATGGCTATTGTTTTACATCTCAATATTTTTGTTGGGGCAGGTGTCTATAGATGCCCAGAGACAAACACGATACCCAACCTGTCTTAGGTTTGCATGGCTATTGTTTTACACCTCAATATTTTTGTTGGGGCAGGTGTCTATAGATGCCTTGAGCCAAACGCACACTTCATTTTACATTCAAAAGAAGGACGGTATTAGAGTACTTTGGTAACAACTTATTTAGCTTAAATCGAAGGAAAAAAAAATTGTGAAAGTATTAGAGTCCCTTTGGTAACAACTTATTTAGCTTAAATTGAAGGAAAAAAAAATTGTGATACTCATAAATAGTACCAAAAAGTGTAATGAGACTCATGAATAGTAGCAAAAATAAACTAAATAGTAAAAAAAAAAAACTTTTTTTTTAAGCCAATGTCAAATGCAACATTAATCTTTTCTACTTAATGTTTTTGATGTCTCTATTCATGAATACCGCCTTTGATGCATTTAACATAACGGTGATACCACGGTAAGAGGCAAAATTTTAAGCCAATTATAAAATGCCACATGAAAGTTTATTGGCAAATTCTAAATTAATGTCATTAAATTAATTAAATTAGATGGTGACATGTGTCATCCAAATTGGCATCACATTGACTTATCAAAATTTGTCACGTGTCATTTGGCCCACAAGATAAAGATAAATTTTCTATTCAAAATTTATGAGTAATTATCTTTATTAAAATAAATAAATAAATAAAATAAAGATAAATTTTCTATTCAAAATTGGTAGATAATTATCTTTATTAAATAAATAAATAAAGATAATTATTTATCTTTGTTGATTATTATCTTTATCAAAATATGATCTTTATCAAAATTGATAAATAGAGATAATTATCTCTAAGAAGAATTTGGGCCAATCAAAAGTCTACTACATACTTTCAAGCATATCAATTCATAGTGAAGCTTATCCTCTGAAATCACTATAAATAGAGGACATCCCCTCTCATTTTCAACACCAAGTTTTCAAAAAACCCAAGCTCTGGAGAAATTTCGTCTCAAGAAACTTTGAAGAACTTGAAGAATCTTTAAAGAACTTGAAAACATTCGAAGAACTTGAAGAACATTCGAAGGGCTTAAAGAACTTGAAGGACAATAAATCTCTAACAAGTTCGAAGCTAGAGATTTATTGTGAAGACTGATCAATCCATCTTCCAATTAAAGTCAAGAAGATTCTTGTTCGAGTCAAATTCAATAAAGATAGAATTAGAGGGTATTCTTTTGTAAAAGAATCAAAATAGAGATTGTACTCATTATATATATATATATATATATATATATATATATATATATAATTTTTTTTTTTTTTCTTTTTGGACATGTGACTGAACTTAGCATAGAATGTCAAGCTACCTACATACCCAAAAGGGGATCAAGTCAACACGTAGTTCAGAAGGGGATTTTTTTTTTTAGGATGCGACTGAACTCAGTAAATGATACCAAGCTGCCTATGTACAGTGGCGGCGCCACGTACAGGTCAGGGTGTTCCCAGGAACACCCTGACCTGAAAAAAATTAAAAAAAAAAAAAAATTTTTATTTTTAAGCTAAATTAGGAACACCCTCAACATAAAATTAGGAACACCCTAACATTAAAAAAAATTTATCTGTTCAACTCTCAAGCAAAAAAAAAAAAAAAAAAAAGCACAAAATAAAATTGAACTAAAATCTGAAAAAAAAAAAAAAAAAAAAAATTGTGAATGCAAGCCCAGCAGAGCAAATCCACCCACGGCAAGCCCAGCAGAACAAACCCACCCACGGCAAGCCCAGCAGAGCAAACCCACCCACCCACGGATTCTCAAAAAAAAAAAAAAAAAAAAAAACCAACAGAAAATCAGAAATGAAACTTACCCACTGTGCCACGGTCACGTCGCTGCAGAGATCACAGAGAAAATCAATCCGAGATTTTCTCTTTGATTACAATCAGAACAAAATCAAAACATACCAAAAAAAAGCAAAAGCAATATCCTAAGCTAAGCTCAATACAGACTCTGTACAAAAAAAAACAAAAAAAAACCCCAATACAGACTCTGTACCAAAACGGAAAAAACCCCAATATACTAAGCTCGCCCGTCGTCGTCGCCGACTCGCCGTAGCTCGCCGCTCATCGCAGAGAGATCAGATCGCAGTCTCGCCGCGACGCCGCTCATCGCAGAGAGATCAGATCGCATCTCGCCGCGACGCCGCTCATCGCAGATCGATCTGCTCTGCTCGCTGCCTCGGCCTCGCCCCTCGCAGTCGCCGTCGGAATCTCCGGTGCTCTTCAGTCATCGCCGTAGCTAAGCGCCTAAGCCTCCAGGTATTTTCTCTCTTTTTCTCTCTTTTTCTCTCTGTCTCTCTGAAAGTGTGAAAGAAAATAAATTGTCCCTCTCTCTCTCTCTCCATGGTCCAGCCTTATTTATTATGATATTATCTGATTATCTCAAGACTGAAGACTCAAATCTCAATAACTCTCTCTCTCTCTCTCTCTCTCTCTCTCTCTCTCTCTCTCTCTCTCTGATTGGCTGGCCGCCTGGGCCCTCCCTGGCCGAATGATCTCTCTCTCTCTCTCTGATTGGCTGGCCGAAGGCCAAAATCAGTGTTTTGCACTTTTTGCTTTTTTTATATTTTTCTTTTCCCTTTTGTTTTGTCTTTTTGAATTGTGCTGCAGTGTTAATTTTATCTGTTTGTGTTGTGCTGGTCAGTAAACACACTGTGTTGGTGTGATATTAATTGTCGTTTAGTGAATATTATAATTTGTGAATCTTGTGAAATTTTCTGATTGACAGGTTATTGTAATTGGGCATCAGGCATGAGCATGAGGCCTGTGCTTGTCCAATTTCCATTGAGTGGGGTGGGGATAGATGGGCTGTTGGGCACAATAATAATTAAAACAATATAGTTTATTGTTACGCTAAACAACAATAATTAAAACTGTATAATTAATCAATACATTATAAAAGATAAATAAATTAAATTATGTTATGCTAAATAATAATTAATAATTTTATAATTAACGAAATAACAATATAACAAATTATAGTTTATAAAAGACAAACAAATTAATGAAACAATTAAACAATAATAATTAATAATTTTATTAATATTTCAAATGAACTTATAGTTTATTGTTTATTCTTTTGCTAGAATTATGGACAAATATTTGATAAGAAAACCACATACCCAAGATTCATCTCCTGTGCAAGATTCATCTCATGTGCAAGATTCATCTTCATCTTCTAAGCGAATTCGTGTTGACTTTAACTTAGAAAATCTTCCTTCAGATCCTGGGTTACGACAAAAGATATCATCTTATCATCCTAATAATCATGATGAAATAAGAAGACATTATTTAATAAAAGGCCCTTGTCAACCTGCTCTTGATGTTTTCCCTGTATCATATTTTTCTGAAAAGCCTCGTCGATTTAGATCCGATTGGTATAAAGGAAGAAAGTGGTTGGAATATAGTATAGAGAAGGATGCGGCATTTTGCTTTTATTGCTACCTATTTGGGCGGCAAGATGTTGGTAAGCAAGGAGGAGGTGAGACTTTTGTAACGAAGGGATTCAAACTTTGGAATCAGGTTGCGAAGTTAGATTCTCATGTTGGAGGAGTTAATAGTGCTCATAGCCAAGCTGTCAAAAAGGGTGAAGATCTTCTGATGGAAAAGCAACACATTCAAACTGTTTTGGTTAAACAATCAAATAAAGATAAACAGGATTATCGGGTTCAATTAAATGCAATAGTTGATTGCATAAAATTCCTTTTATGCCGGGGATTAGCTTTTCGTGGTCACGATGAATCTCAAGGTTCAAGTGATAGAGGAAATTTTCTTGAGCTTGTGCAATTTTTGGGAGATCACAATGAATCTATCAATGAAGTGTTGCAAACAGCTCCGAAAAATTGCAAGCTTACCCACCCGGAGATTCAAAAAGACATTGTGAATGCAATTGCAAGTGAAACATCCAAAGCCATCATCAAGGATCTTGACAATGGGTTCTTTTCAATATTAGTTGATGAGTCACGTGATATTTCAGTGAAAGAACAAATGTCCCTCGTTCTTCGTTATGTGAACAAGAAAGGAACTATTATAGAGCGGTTCCTTGGTATTGTACATGTTGCAAGTACCACCGCTTTGTCACTCAAATGTGCTATTGAATGTTTACTTTGTGAACATAATTTGAGTTTGTCGAACCTACGTGGGCAAGGTTATGATGGGGCTAGTAATATGCAAGGTGATATCAATGGTCTCAAAACTTTAATTTTGAAAGAGAATAAGTCAGCATTTTATGTCCATTGTTTTGCTCATCAACTTCAATTGACACTTGTTGCTGTTGCTAAAAATCACATTAACATTGCAGAATTTTTTTATGTGGTTAGTAATTTAGTAACTGTTGTTGGAGGCTCTTGTAAGAGACGAGATGCTCTTCGAGATGCACAATTTGTCAAAATTAAAGAAGATTTAGAGAATGGTGTACGTAGAAGTGGGCAAGGTTTGAATCAAGAGACAAATCTTAAACGTCCTGGTGATACACGTTGGGGATCATATTATGGGACTATTCTGAACTTGATTTTAATGTTCTCTGCTGTTGTTGATGTACTTGAGATTATTGAAGAAGATGGCCTGTCCGACCAAAAAGTTGAAGCTCGATCTATTATAAAGTCAATTCTATCTTTTGAATTTGTCTTTGCCCTACACTTGATGAAAAATATTTTAGGAATCACAAATGAGTTGTCAATAGCATTGCAAAAAAGAAATCAAGATATAGTAAATGCTATGGATCTTGTTAAAGTGTCTAAGCAAAGATTGCAAGTAATGAGAGAAGATGAATGGGAATCTTTATTGACTGAAGTATCTTCTTTTTGTACAACGCATGATATTTCTGTCTTGAACATGGATGAAACATTTATAGTTAGTGGGAGGTCACGACGCAACACTCAACAAAAGACAAATTTACATCATTATCGTGTTGAACTATTCTACACAGTCATAGATATGCAACTTCAAGAGCTTAACAATCGTTTTTCTGAGGCGAATACCGATTTGCTACTTTGTATGGCTTGCTTAAATCCAAGTAATTCATTTGTGGCTTTCGATAAGGAAAAGTTGATTCGTCTAGCTAAGTTCTATCCCTCTGATTTTCTTGGGACAGATATTTTGGCACTTGACTCTCAACTGCAGAATTACATTTTTGATATGCGCAGCAACAACTTCTTTTTAGAGCTTCAAGGAGTTAGTGAACTTGCTGAAAAGTTAGTGAGCACAAGAAAGCATGAGACTTATCCTTTAGTCTATTTACTTGTGAAGTTAGCTTTGACACTTCCAGTTGCTACTGCAACAGTAGAAAGAAGTTTTTCAGCAATAAAATATATAAAAAATGAACTGCGCAATCGAATGGGAGATCGGTGGATGAATGATTGTTTAATGGTGTATATTGAAAAAGATGTAGCTTGTAATATTGATAATGAGACTATTATGCAAAGATTTCAAAATATGAAAACTCGTAGAAGACAATTGTAAATTTTATGTATTTGTGTATTTTTTTATTGTTGTTGTTATCAATATATAAAATTTTCTTTTTATTAAATTGTGTAATTTATGCTTGTTGAGGAATACCCTGACAAAATTTCCTGGAGTCGCCACTGCCTATGTACCCAAAAGGGGATCAAGTCAACACATAGTTCAGAAGGGGATTTTTTTTTGAGGATGTGACTGAATTCAGTAAATAATACCAAGCTGCCTACATATCCGAAAGGGAATCAAGTCAACACATAGTTCAAAAGAAGATTTTTTTTTTGAGGATGTGACTGAACTCAATAAATGATACCAGTCTCATTCTTTCGTTGAAGATTGAGACTGGTATCATTTATATTTATAGGATATTACCTAAGTGTTTTAAAATGTCCATTAACTATTTGGAAAAATAATTATAAGGTGTACTAGGTGAAGAAGAAAGATCGGCAGCAATTGAAATCTTCTTTTTAGTTTTAATTTGACTTGGTTCATCCTTGAAAATTCAAATGAAACATAGATATGCATTTCATGAAATAGACACCATAAATTTATGTAACTATCCTTTGATAAAATATTTTACCTCTCTTGTGGAAGCTTAACCAAAATATAATCCCACTCGAAATAACAATCAGTCACAAGATGCAAGTTTTACTCTTTCACTAAATAATTACGTGGAGAAAGCAGGGTTAAAGAGAAGACAAGACTTGCTCTTTGGACCCACTTCAGATGAGGTCTCAGAGTTAACAGAATTTTCTTCACTTCCCATGAAAACCTGACTAGCAATGATGAAAAACGTTCCTCGTCTTTTCAGTTTTTGTACCAACTTGTAGGATTTGAACCACCATAACAAATACATGTCGACCATGCCTTATTACCAAATAATATTATGACTACGGCATATCACCCGAGTCACCTGACTTATACACTGGTTGGTCATAACACGTACGTACTCAAATCTGTTCGGAGCAAACTCAGCCAGAAAAGAAAAGGAAGAGGAAGAAGAAAATTTAAGCCTTTAACAGATCTGCGAGAGTAACACCAAGTGTGTACGTATATCAGGGAACTAATTATTGTATTAAAAACATATTTTACAAAAATGGCATAAACAAGAATCATTTGCAAGGGGGAGCCCATTTCAATTTGTACAGATTTCATTTACACTTAATTTCGAGGAACAAATGCTAGAGGAGATTACAGATTAGGAAATGGGAAAAGAAAAAGAGGGGGAGGCTGGGGAAAGCATGAATAAATAACTCAATCGTGTTGAAATCCATTCACGTGAAGAAAGAAAAGTCTTCGCGCATCCATGCAAAATGAGCAGTGTAAGTAGCCAAATGCACCCTGATGACTGACGAAATGCTCAGAAGGTCAAACGGACACAGATGATGCAGCACGCCCAATGATATTCAAAATCTGCAGAAAGAATGAACAAATATTATAAGGAAGTGACGCTTTGCTGATTCTGATCCCTTTGAACTGCTGCATTACTACTGTAACTCGCAAGAAATACATGGACGCAAACTCCACACCTCCATCTATGCACAAGACTTTCAATCAGAATTGGAATCATAGAAGTCGCTTGGGCATGGGGTCATGACCTCTGATTCAAGCAACTGGACCACCCTATGCATTGTGGGGCGATCCTCTGGATTAGAAGAAACACACTGAATGGCAACTGAGAGCAGTGCATCAAGACTTTCTGCCTGCACCCCCTCACACTGTGGGTCAACAATCTCTCTTTGCCTATTCTCTGTGACCAGAAAATTTAACTGCATAAAGGAAAAAAGCAGGTTAGCAGAGCTGCTTGAAAAGAAAAGTTGTGCAATTGCCCAAAATTGTGGTAATTATGTGGGTGGGTGTGGTTCTTTATGAATACAGGAGGCCACTGGCCTATCTTGCAAGGAAAGCTCCATTGTCAAAAATGGGATACATGGCTATAGATCCAGTGAAATTAAACATACATCAAAAATCAGTTGTTCCAAAACTGGAAGACAAATAGGATATCTCAATTAATTTTAAAATATTTTATATCCGGATTTTTTTCTCTATTACAACATCTTTTAAATAACAGATTGTAAGAAACTGATAAAATAAGAATTCATGAAGTCCAAAGAGGGGAGTTGAATTTTGGGAAAGCAAAGTACAGATTATTTGTCTATTGCCAGGGGAAATTAGGTACATTGTTGGACATCCCATCCCCACCCCCCCCCCCCACCCCTTTTCCCTCTCTTGGGGCGGGGGCAACAGTGAATTGCAAGGGCTATCAGCCTCTAGACAGATTCCTGTCCGCTTTTTTTCAAACATAGCTCCATTGAAGTTAAGAGGGATGCTAGGACACGACATAATATATGCAGCAGAAAACTCAAAACTAACAACACAATATATATATATATATATATATATATAACTTATGGTAAAATACAATCAGCACCCTGGAGTTTTAGGCTAATGCCAAGCAGGTCCAAGATATTTCAAAAATAACCAATATGGTACCTAAACCATATGCTCTTGGAAATGAAATTATTGTATTTTAGCATATGGTTTAGGGACCAAATCAGTTCATTCTGAAATGTCTTAGACCTGCTTGGTATTAGCCCAAACCTCAGGGGTGCTGACTATATTTTACCCTATAACTTACATGAGATATAAAAACATGCAACATTGTAAGCACAAGAGAGATTTCCATTTCTAAATCTTTAAGACTGGTTTAGTGATTGATTTAAAGAGTCTTTTGACTGCAAGCACAAGTGTAGGGACGAGACATACCCAACCTACAACATTGAGGCCCTTCTCAATAAATGATGCATCTGTTGGTCGCTTTCCACTCAACACTTCCAGCACCAGGACCCCAAAACTATATACATCAGTCTTCTCAGTTGCTCTCCCGCTTTGCATATACTCTGCCAGTGGAGTCAAACACAGACTTAAAGATAGATCGTAACGGAAAACAACATATGATCCATATTATATTTCACAAAGGAGAACAGGCCAGCATATGCATGCCAAGAACCTCTCTTGTCCTTGGTCCAATCATAACGTAAATATCAAAAAAGAAAAACTTATTCTAGGCATCACATTAACACAACCACACACTTACAAGACACATTATGAAAGGAGTTGCAAGTCAAATTTATCAAATATTGTACTAGACAATAACAGAACTGTTACATTTAAAGCCTTGTACACATGGAGTTCCCACTTTTATAGCTATTTATTATTCCAATTAAATCCTCCAAGTCAGTTCTATATATACATAGATGTATTCAGATCTTCATTTCTTTCTTGAAGCAAATTCAGTATAACTGTAAGGAAAAGGATGGAATTGGTTCACTTGGATGGAAGCATTTAAAACAAAATATTTGGAGTTAAATTTTGCGTTAAATGACTTGAATTGAGTATGAAATGGTAAATTTTTTTCTATTGATGAAATTTATGGGTGGTTTTGAGCTTTATTAATATGCTGGCTTGAATGTGAGCCTGAAATGACTAGGTATAAGATGTTATTTCAAATCCACAATAAAAGTGTTTTTTGTTTGAGCAAAATCTTTGAAGCTCAAATAATCATATGTTAAATTTCTATAGCAATTGTTCTTCAAATCCCTTTATTTTAGATCGTCAAATAAAAAAGCAGCCAATAAGTAAAGCTGATATTCACACCAGTTTATACATCATATTGTATATCCAAAAATTTTGGGGGCATGTGAAAGTCTGACATAGTTCGACGTCAAATCAATGATCTTCCACACTGGTTTGGGGTCATTGGGTAGAAACCTATAAAGAGCCATTTATGCTCAAAAAACTTAAAATTAAAGGTCTAGTTGTGGTTTCACTAGACATTGCATACCTGGAGCCAGATAACCAAAAGTTCCAGCAACAATGGTCGTTATATGGGTTTCTTCATCCTCCAATAGTTTGGCAAGTCCAAAGTCCGAGACTCGAGCTTCAAGATTACCATCAAGCAAAATATTGCTTGACTTTATATCTCTATGTATGATCCTGGGTGAACAATCATGGTGCAAGTAGGCCAGTCCTTTTGCAGCTCCCATTATGATATTCAAGCGTGCATCCCAGTCTAGCAGATCAGATCTATCTGTGCAACGGATTATGAAACATTGTTAGTATCAGGACCTAAGGGATTCATTTTTTGCAACAATTTAATACAATGCAAAGTAAAAAATTAAAATTATTTAAAATAAAATAAAATAATAAAAAAACCTGTGGTAAATGAGAGTAAAGTTACAAAAATCAAGATACAAATATTTATCCTATGGTGTATAGCTATAATTAGAATTTGATGGAATTATAAAATATTTTTTGGATATTCTGGATTCTTAGTAATGCATGATGACCACCCATAAATTATATATAAACCTAAACATCTTCCTCCACTATTGAGCACAATCAGATTATAGTCATACTTATATTTGAACTTGTGTGGACATCAACTAAAGATCTATGTAATTTTATTGACCCATTGAAATTTTAATTACATATGTTGCAGGCTTGCAGCCAACATATGAATATGATTCCTTGCAGAACAGAAAGCAACAGAATGAAAGCTCAGCCCTAAGCAGTCAACACCATAAGTAAATCAAGCAACATTGTTTTAGGATTACACTTGTTGCACACGTTACTTTACATAGTTTTACACACATGAAAAACTTAAGTCATGATTTCCAAGTGACTTCAAGTCACAATTTAGTTGGTTTTTCAGGTGTGTGTGTAACTGTGTAAAATAACTTGTGTGAAAAAAACACTGCTCTCGATGTAATCAAGCAACATTGTGCCAATTTCTGGAATGTACTTGATCTAATTTTCTACAAAGGCCTCATAAATTTCATCTCAATGAATATTATGTGTTTCTAGGTGATTGTGTAGTTAAAAATTAAGTAGAGGGATACCCTGCATACAAGCATTGAGCCTGACAAGAGCTATATGTCAGGCCCACCAATAAAAGATTAATATAAGAGAATATCTTACCGTGAAGAGCTTCATCAAGGCTACCACCAGGAAGGAAATCATAAATTAACAATTTTGATGTAGGAGAGTTGCAATAACCTCGCAAATTCACTAGGTACCGGTGTTTTATGCTTCCAAGAATTTCTAGCTCTCTCTCAAAAAAACGATCAAAGCCCTCATTCATCTTTACAATTCTCTTCAACGCAAATATATTGCCATCATCCATTGCAAGCTTGTACACTGTTCCAAAGCCCCCCAAACCTATAATGTGTTCCTCATTTAAACTTTCCAATTTCTTTATGATGTCTTTTGAAGAGTATGGCAAGTCTCCATGAAACATTACAATTGATGCACCTGACATGATAAGACACTGTAAATAAAGATCTTGAATTCTAGGAACTCCTACACATGGATGCAGATGAAGAATAACTTAAAACAGATTTTTAATGGAACAGATATTAGCTATGAAAAGAGTACCTCCACTGACATCCATTGCAATACTTTGACCATCATTTTTACCAAACTTTTTGTACAGATAGCAACCCCAAAAACACATAAGTGCAACCAGAAGAAGGGCACCAACTGTTGCTGAGGCACTTATAAGCAGCCGCCCGGAGTATTTCTTTTTAACACCCAGACCTTGGGCTTCAAAAAGTCAAATTCAAGAGAGTATAAGTCATCACAATTAATCCAGTATTGAATACAATAATGTCAAATATAAATCTTTTAACATAAAAATCATTGAGTGCCATCAAGAGTACCAACTCTGCCAAATTTTTTTTTTTTAATGAATTCTGCCAATTAGCAAGACAACCATAATAGTAGTAAAGTTTTCAGTCCAATAAATGGAATCTGAATGCTCTATAATCCCAAAATTGCATCCATAACACAAGCCAATCAAGTTCCTATGCATGCTACTTTACCTGAGGTTGGAGATTGGGAATTTGTTCCAGGTCCTCCAGCATCATCCTTGCATGTCACATTGATTTGCTTCCCACACAAACCACGGTTGCCAACAAAACTGAAAGATAACGTTTTCAAAAATTAACTGTAGCTACTCACAAAGTCTAGCTTTCTAGGTAAATTAATGTATTTGTTCAGCTTAATGTAATGTTCAGTGACAAAGGCAAGTTACAGATCATAAAGAAATTTTTGTCAAGAGTAGAGTAGCAAAAGGAATCTGTTGCATTCCCTTTCATCAATAATAATTTGTAATGTTTCATTGATAGACTTGTTTATTAACAGCAATGAAAACTTTATTAAAAGAAAATATACTTGGAATAGATAGAGAAGACTCCATAGAAGCTATCCTTAATTATTAGCCACTAAGCGGCTTGATGATCAAAAAACACATAACAGAACATATTATTATGAACATAACAGATGAGGATAAGCTGTACTTACGAACTTCCTGTAAAGTTGAGAAGCACACCATCAGAGGGTATTGGTCCCATAAGAAAATTGGTTGACACATTGCTTCAAAATGTCCAAAAAGACCACAATAATAATTAGGAGTTTCAATGTAACATATTCAAGCAACATGTCAATAAAACACCATTTTAAAGCACCAATATGACCAAAGGATCTACTCACAAATTAACAAGCTTATTCAACTGCCCAAGTGATGCAGGGATATATCCACTCAGAGAGTTGCTTGAAATGTCTCTGTAATATCAGAAAACACAATATTAACTCACATTTGTAGAACACAAAATTACCTGAATGTAATAATTTGGAAAAAATAAATAAATAAATCCACTTGTATCCATGCTTAGTGTCAAATATATTGTTCACAACTAGTCCCAAGCCCAGTAAAAGGACAGCGTAAAATTTAGTCACTTTATTAGAAATGATTCCATTACAGATACATGTTGGGACGTATAAGGCCAACTCTAACTAGTTTGTTTTTGTTGTCTAATAGTTTTGATAAAAATGATGAACTTCTTAAGAATATAGTGTCACTATTTCATTCATTCAAAATTATTATTTGATAGGCATAATTTAAGTTCCTTTGTTTTTGGAAAGTAAATCCTCATTAATAAAATAAAAGGGGGTACTGAAAGTGCACAGGTTTTATACTAGACTAGATGCTCCCAAAAAAATATAAATTATAAATGTAAAGAATCCTATGAAGCACGGGTGCGTTTCGAGACTTGGGTGCGGGTGCGGGTACGGGTGCGGGACTCGGCAATTTTTAAAAAAAGGTGGGTGCTGGTGCGGCAGGACTCGGCAATTAAAAAATTATTAAAAATATTTTTATTTATATTTTTTATATATGCTAAGCATGCTTCTATATGTAATAATAATAGAAAACTCATATAATAATAATAATAATATACAAAATAAAGTCTCTCTGTCCAAAGGCTCAGTGGCTCAATGTACCAAAAAAAAAAAAAAAAAAGAAGGGGAGATGTGGCTCATGTGAGAAGCACAAAAAACAAAATAAAGCCCCTCACGTGAGCCACATTTAACAATCCTTTTCCAAAAAAAAAAAAAAAAACAAACAAAACAAAACTTATAAAAAAAGAAGAAACTGAAACGCTGGGCTCGCCAAAAAAAAGGAAGAAGGCGAGGAAGCAAAGAAGAAGAAGAAAGGGGTTAAGGCCAGTGAAGATGGCGACAGCGGCGTATCAAATCCACTGGTATTTTCGGTTTTAAGTTTTTTTTTTTTTTTCGCCGGCTGATTTCCTTTTTCCGGCCGAAACACACCGGTATTCGGCCGATACAATCCAAATCGGCGCGAATCGGCCCGGTTCGGCGCGAATCGGAGCCGAATCGGCGCGAGTCGGCGCGAATCCGGAAACCAAAAAAAAAAACTGGACGCGGTTCGACGCGCAGGCAGCGGCGTCCCCCGCGCGTCGCCGCGTCGGACGCGGGTGCGGCAGCCATTTTGCCGCGTCCGTGCATCCTAGAAAGAATCCATGATCTCCCAAAGAGGACTACACTATCTAGAGACATTCAATGAAAAAGTGAAATCAAAATTGATACTTCACTGTCTAAAGGAAGCTCAATCCCATCAAAAAGTCCGAGAATTTCTCTTTTACGCCATAATATCCAGATCAGATATAACAACACCAAGTTCCAGATTTTATTTCTGTACCAGTCTGATATAGAAAAGTAGCATTGTTCGGGTGGACTCTCCGCTTGGGGAAATCTTGTAAGGCATCACAAACAGAAATTTCTTGAATTAAGGCATTTCTTGAGTTGAGATTAGAGAATCTTTATCTAATCTCATTATTTTATACATTCCAGAATTATTTGAGTATCCTTCTTCTTGTTTTGGGTAAGTTAACTAGAAAAGGAGGATTAGATGAAGGTATTATAAGTGTGAACTCCAAGCCCATCTCAAACGAAGCATTTTAAATCCTAGGATAGCTTACAAATATATATATATATATATATATATATATTTCAGTAAGTAAAAATATTCATTGATAAAGATATGAGAAAATACAATAAAAACAAGGCAAACAGGCAGTGTGCTATGGAAACAGCAGAATATCTAAACTAACTAGCAGTGAAAGTGCAAAAATCATGCGCATATATAAAGCATCATCAAAGTCACTCCTTAGCAATGTGGGACACCACCCAAAGGTGAACCCAATGCTGAGTTGGGCTTTTAGCATTAAAAAAATATTTTTTAATAGTTAACAGAGTAATTGGACGGAAGGATCAACATTAACAACAAACATAAACTTTAAGGACTAAAACAATTAAAAACAAAACTTAAGGGACCAAAACGACAAATCACCAAACTTAAAGGGTGTATATATCACAGCTCAGATTTTTTTTTTTTTTTTTTTTTTTTGGTTGTATGTTGATAATATACTCCTTACAGTTAAGTAATTAATTGTGATATACAAGTTGAAGGCTCAGTTATATAGTGAGTTTGAGATTAAAATTTTGGTTCTGGCTAACAAGAATATTTAGGAATCGGAAATTCAAAGGGATTGACAAGCAAGTTATTTTTGTCATTAAAGAAGTAAATTATAGAATGCTTGAATGCTTTGCTAGTACTTCACTTGCTTTTACTTTTAAGTTTTACTATTGTCACCAAAATCTGAGTAGTAGCACATCTTGTGTTCCTTATTGGTACTATTTTGCACAGGTCCAAATATTTCACAGGCTTTTAGTACTAATAACAAATACATGGCTAACCTTAGTATAGAGCATAGCCAAATTGTGAAGTGGGTCTTTTGGTATTTGAGAATACTAGAGACATTGACTTGGTATATTACAAGGCATCATCTAGTGATAACACTACGGTTGTTAGATTTGTGAATTCTGAATATGCCGGTGATTTGGATAAGAAGAGTGGTTTGACGAGCTAATTTTTCACTTTCTAGTTGTGGCATCAATTGGAAGGTGCCTACAGTTGAGAGTCGCTATCTACTACAAAATCAGAGTATATGGTAGCAAAAGACAATAAAGGATGCAATCTGGCTAAGACGTTTCTTGGTGATTTGGGTTTGCAGCAAAGTGAGATTTTTATGCTTTGCAGTATCTTAAGTGCTAATACACTGACTAAAAAAAAAAATATCATGATAGGACCAAATTTTTTGTTAAAATTCACTTCATTTGAGAGATTGTTTCTCAGGATATATTGCAGTGAAACAATTGTTATGATAAATGATCCAACACACATGATTAAATTTACACCTTTGTTCACATTCAAACATTGCTTAGATTTTATTGGTGCATCCAATTTATGATTGCTCTTAAGGGCTTTGGTAGAGGAGATGGAGGAGTTTCATTGGTGAGGCATGATCTAATTCAATCTAAGATGGAGATTTTTTCAGGTGGCTTTTAAATTGGCCAAGTTCTAGAGTCTTTAGGAAAGCCCACCCAATTATCAATATTGGGTGATATTTGGATGCCACATCGCCAACTCCTAAAGGGATTACAACACCCTTATATTCCTTGCGCCATATTTCCAAGTTTGGTTCATTGTTGCAATCTTCTCCACTTGTGCTGGTAAGGAAAAAGAGATTTATAATTTCCTTGCTGTGTTGTGGTGTGGTATTTGTATTTAGTATGTAGATAAATCTTTGGGTGTATTTGAATTTTGAAATCAGTGAAGGTTTTGTACCAATATTCGAATCACTCTACATTGACAGTGAAAATTACTCCTCAATGTTGCCTGTAGATTGCAGGCTTAGAAGGTCAAGTCACATCAATCCTATGTTCCCTTGTGATTACTGTATTCTATTTATTTTTATTTTTCCAAAATCCAATATAAATGACTACACTCAAAAGATATTAAATACTTTAAATATATTGTAATTAAGGCAATAAAAACCATGAGAAAGATAACTTACAAATGTTCAAGCTCTGAAATGTTTCCCAGTTCGCTGGGAATTGTTCCGCTCATGTAATTTCCCTGCAAGAATCTGTAGAAGACAGATCAACATTACTACTCTCAATAATAAACAAACAGGATTAGTGAGTTATAAAATACAAGATATAAATGTAACCACTTCATTTGTAATCTATGTCACCAACTTGATATGTAACTCAAATACAATGTGATCACATCTTATTCATGCACGAGGTGATTAACAAGGGCCATAAGCCGCAACAGGAAGCTTTAATACAAACTACAAAGTGCAAGCTAGCAACGTCTGCTATTAACTATTTAATTAGCAAAAAGTAAACTGCCTAAGGGTTAGACAAATCTATACAGTTTAAGCAGAGGCTCTCATGTTTGAATTATGGCCCATTGATCACAGATGGTTCTCAATGGTATCCAAGGGCACTGTACTCAGTATTCTAAGCAATGGAAAGAAATAGCAAGGTATTCTCCCGGTACTAATCAATCCATGTAAGCGTGACTATTCTCAGTACTTCGAATTTCTATTTGAACAATCAACTTTGTAAGGGGCTAAATCCCAAGAACCTGTGATCAAGTTCTGGTATTCTGCCAAACATGGAATACATTTGATTAAATCTGCATTGCTGAACCTTTTCAGCATTCAAAAGTAGAAAACTATGAAGTTAACTATAAACCACAAACTATGAAAACACCCTGAGCAAAAATATCAACTATGAAAGCATTATCGACAGAAGACAAAGTGATGCAGAACAGAAGCCTTAACGAGCTCTTATACCAATTAAGATGTAGGATCTTTAGAAATTCAGCACTAAATTTTTTTTTTTTTTTTTAAATAAGATCTTGAAGGGTTCTTGAATAGCGATTGATGTTTAAGTGTTTAGGTAGCTTTAGGGAATAAAAGAGTGGATCTTTAATGAATTTGATGCTTGTTTGGCATCAAAACAGTAAATAGAAAGAGAAAGAAAGAAAGATAAACCCTAGGCAATAAAACCCACATTACCTAAGCGATAACACTTAGATAGGAGTAGACAATCACACTTACGAGTTGTAGACAGGGGAGGTAGACTAACTCCCAATCACACTTGGGGGCTCACTCCATTAGAAAATATGTGGTTGAAGACTGCTGGTTTAATAGACAGGGTAATAGCTTGATGGCAGAGTTATCAGGTTATGGGTACTCCAAACTTCATTCGTTCCTAGAAGCTAAGAGCCTTATAGGAGGACTTAACAAAATGGAACAAGGAGGAATTGGGTGATGTGGGCATCGAGAAGAAAGAGTTATTAGCAGGAATACAGTACCAGGATGAGAGGGATGAGAATGGGAATCTCTCAGTGGAGGAATGTTCAAGAAGGACTGAGGCTAAGGTGCAGTTGGGGGACATATTGCTGTTAGAGGAAATTTCATGGTGACCAAAATAAAGGGCGTTATGACTGAAAGAGGGTGATAAACACGCGAAATTCTTCCATTGATTGGCAAATTCTCATCGGTGGAATAATTGTATCCAAAAATTATCCAATGGAGCAAACACAAACAGTTGGAAGAATCAAGAGGTAATACAGGAATAAATAGTCCACTTTTACAAGCAGCTATATTCTGAATCTGAAATTTGAAAGCCTCACTTGGATGGTTTAAATTTCAACTTGCTTGATAACAAAGATGTGAATTGGCTGGAGAGATCTTTTGAGGAAGTGGAAGTTCTTGAGGCACTAAAAGATATGAATGGCAACAAAGCTCCGAGATCGGATGGTTTCTCAATTGCCTTTTTTCAAAGCTGTTGGGATGTGGTGAAAGCCAATGTAATGGGTACTTTTCACAAAGCTGGTTTGTTTGAGCAAAGCTTGAATGCCACTTTCATTGCATTAATTCCCAAGCTGGTTTTTTTTTTTTTTTTTTTTCGATAAATAATTAGCTTCATTGGAAAATAATGACAGAATACAAAAATCCAAAGCACACAGGCAGTGTGCTAAGGAAACAGGAAAACAACAAAACTAAGATGCATGGAAAGTACATCTATCAATCAGATCAGAAAAAGAAATAAAGTGAAAAACACCCAATGCATTTGTCCATTCAAATGAAGTCTGGAAAAAGAAAAGCTTGAGGTCATGAATCCATCTTTCACTCCATTCAAAAGTCCAAGCATCTCTCCCACCAAATACACCACATAAGACATTGAGGGATCATTTCTGTGTCTACTAAACTTGCTTGGCCAGCTAGCTAGAAGCTCCACAACCCAAATAGTGAAAACATTATATTCCACAGCTCTCTAGCTACACAGAGTAATGTAAGAGCAAATGATTACTTGTCTTCCCAGCCCTTTTACACATACAACACCACCTCAATAACAATAATCCCATGCCTTTACAAATTATCAATAGTTAAAATTCTTCGCTACGCTACCGTCCACAGGAAGAAACTAACCTTTGTTGGCACTTTTGGTTTCCAGACAATAGTCCATGGAAAAGACAATTGAGAATTGGAATGTAAGACCTCATAGTAGGATTGGACTTTAAAAACTTCCTGAGAAGAAGGTTTCCAGCAAAGTTTAACTATTCCGTCCCCTCTCCACACTCCAAAATAAATCGAATCCATAAAGGAGGCAATTGACTCTTAACTCACAGTCTTGAACCAATTGAATAAAACTGACATTCCAATGATAGCTATCCCCTGAGAAAGATATTAGCTTAACCACTGAAGCATCCTTATTACATGCAATGCCACACAATTCTGGAAAAATATCTTTCAAAGGTGGTCCCCCGCACCAAGAATCATGCCAGAATTAAATAGAAGAATCATCACCCACCTTGAAGATAATAAAACGATGAGAAGTATCCCGCCCTTTCTTGATACTCTTCTAAGAACACCAACCCCACCACAAACTGCCATACTTTGTGTCTACTACCCTTCTCAACAAAGCATCCTCTTCATATGAAGTGTCTCTTCAAGAAGGGCATTTTTACCATTACCTCTTCTTGATTGGTATGGAGCTAATAGACTTAAATGGCATATAGAAGGTTACTTTTCTCTAATCACACTATGGATGTGGCATATTATGTACCATTCTAATGCATTAGCCAGCAATTTTAATATGTACATGCACAAAGTTTGCATATATTGAGGAAACTTTCTATCTTCAGTTCATGATTTTTAACAACTAATTAACGCCATTTCTTTAACATTCAGGAAGAAAATATCACATATCATTAGTTAACAAACATGAGAACATATCATTTAGTTAACAAACATGAGAACACATATTAGTCATAAGAAAACCATTGGTAGTGCTTACATTGCCTGCAACTGTGTGCAATTTCCCAATTCTGAAGGAATTGTCCCATAAAAATTGTTGTCATGCAGAGCTCTACAACATGATTCATCATAATACCATCAGCTGCAGCATCACATTTTAGCATAGCAAATAAAACAAGAAAGGTCAACAAAAAAAATACATACAAAAACTTCAACTGGTCTAGCTTCCCAAGATCAGGTGATAGAGAACCGCTCATTTTGTGATAAGGAAGACGCCTGGAAGATTATTAAGAACAAACAGAGTTAGTATCATAATTTCAAAGACAATACATTTCACTGTTGGTAAATTGTGTCCTATCATGTTTCCATTCCCACTTCTCCATCCCATGCATCATGCATTATACGATACACATTTTTCACAAAATAAAAAAGCAAAAAGGGAAAGTTAACTAAAAAAGAATAGGATACATGCTACTTTCAAAAAATATTTTTAAAAAGTGCAAAATTTTTCTCCATCAAAAGGAAGAATAAAGTTTTTTTTTAATAGATCTGAAGTCGAAGTGAGGGATTCAAATCCTAGACGCCTCGTTGGAAACACCAGGGAGTGCTAGTTAACCTAAAGGTCATTGGCTCAAAAGGAAGAATAAAGTACCCGATGCCTGATCCTAAATATGAAATATTTATCCTCAAACTCAATAAAATTAGCACTTAAGAACATAAAACAAGTGCACATCACTTTAGGTCCCATTCGCCAAGTTAGGAATTTATAATTCCACAAAATTTCCTGTGATGGAACAAGACTTTTATAGGAGAATTTCCTTATGTAATCTAGTATGACTGTTCTAAATTGTTATGAATGTTATAAAAACCATTTGTCAGAATTTGGAAAGAATACTTGAAGTTCTTGGAATTTCTTATTCAAATTTGGTGGGAAATTTTGGTACCCAATTTTTGGAACAGTTTGTGCAACTGCAACCCAATGAGCGATTTGGATGTATGTTATGAAGAACAAAGGTCCCTTCAGGACCACATGGAAATTAGATAAAATGCAATATGTTTTGGGTTAATTATCAGTAACTACAGAAAGAAACAATCAATAATTATGCATTAAAAAAAAAGCAACAGAGGAAAATGATGATACAAGCATATTTAGAGGTTATTCTGGAAACTTACAAGTATGTTACCCTCATTGTTTTCAAATCACATTTCACCCCCTTCCAATTACATGGGTCAGGATCTTCTGGTCTCCATTGTTGAAGGACTCCATCTGAACTAACAACTGCTGTCCTGAACCTTAGAAGTGTCTCACCTACAAACCACAAAGGGAACTTGACACATTAAAAGTGAGAGAGAGAAATAAAAGAACAAGTCCATCTTTCTTGCTTGAAGCATAAACTAAGCAAACAAGGTGAACATCACCTAGAATTTCAATTGGTGCCCAACCTAGTGAGGTGAAAAAAAAGGGCAATATTTATCATTATCTAGATCATATCATAATGGAGAATATATATATTCACTTTTTTTAATATCTAAATGATGGCATTGTCAAAGACAAATACTACGGCTGAGCTATAACTTATAAGAATGATAACATCCAACCAACCTCAACGAGTGGCTTATGCAAGAACAAGCAACAATTTGAAGAGAACCATTTCCATTACTAGTACCAAGGTTTTGATAAAATGGATATATAATAATGAAAAATATATAAATCATCAGCACTGTACCACTTTGAGATATCAAGAATAATTGGGAAGTTTAAAAAGAAAAAGAAAAAGAATTACAAATTCATAAATATATCACTATACCATCGGGACTGAGAGCTCTACTGTTGCTCATTAGGATATAAATCAGTAGAATGCAAAGAAGCAACAGTTTTTGCCATTTCATCAGACAGATGCCCATAGTGGCACTGGTGGTTGAGTATACAGCTACTATAAATCATCTGACACACAAAGCTCTGGAATGCCTCCTCTGAACATATTGTTATTTGGGTGGTAATAACATCTAGAGGTTGCAGAAGAAAGAAAAGATATACCTGAAAACAAAGAAACTTTAGTCACAATAGCAACAAGAAACCTACTCAAGAAGATACACTAGGCAAATGCGTCATAATAAGTCATCTATACTGTCAGTTACTCTATTATACCATCAATTTCCAAGGACGCATTACCACATAAAAAAGAGGAAACTTCTTCAGAACAATAAGAGAGGTGCTACGTCTACAACATGTTCACAACATTTTCACAACAAATTATAGGTGGTTAGTTGTTATTGATCCTAATTTGAACCTACCACTAAAATTACTTTTTTATCCCATCAATGACAACCTATAACAACCTGCCACATAAGATTTTTTGCGAAAATGTTGTAAAAATATTGTGGACATAGCATTTCTCGAACATAAAGACAATAGAATAGCTGCCAATACAATCATGTACACCCCAACTTCATCCTGTAAAACGAGAACACCACACCACACTACCTACATCTTTTTCCTTTTTGTGGTTGGACACAACAGTAACTTTTTTTTTTTTTTGATAAGTTTTTTTTTTTTTTTTTTTTTTTGATAAGTAAGAATTTTATATATATGAACGGCTACTCTGTGCAAGAAAAGCACAAAGCAAACCTAGAGAAAACAAGCAAAAAACAGAGAGAAAACGAGAAAGAACAAGACAAATGCGTGATAATAAGTCATCTATACTGTCAGTTACTCTATTATACCATCAATTTCCAAGGACGCATTACCACATAAAAAAGAGGAAACTTCTTCAGAACAATAAGAGAGGTGCTACGTCTACAACATGTTCACAACATTTTCACAACAAATTATAGGTGATTAGTTGTTATTGGTCCTAATTTGAACCTACCACTAAAATTACTTTTTTACCCCATCAATGACAACCTATAACAACCTGCCACATAAGATTTTTTGCGAAAATGTTGTAAAAATATTGTGGACAGCATTTCTCGAACATAAAGACAATAGAATAGCTTCCAATACAATCATGTACACCCCAACTTCATCCTGTAAAAAGAGAACACCACACCACACTACCTACATCTTTTTCCTTTTTGTGGTTGGACACAACAGTAACTTTTTCTTTTTTTTTGATAAGTAAAGTTTTTTTTTTTTTTTTTTTTGATAAGTAAGAATTTTATATATATGAACGGCTACTCTGTGCAAGAAAAGCACAAAGCAAACCTAGAGAAAACAAGCAAAAAACAGAGAGAAAACGAGAAAGAACAAGACAAAAAAAAAAAAAAAAAATTACAAAAGAGAAAGAGAACAAAGAAAAGAAGGGAGAGAGTCGCTAGACGTGAGTCTCCAAGCCCGAGACCAATCAAAGAGAGTCCCACTAAAAGAAGCAAGAATCTGATCAACGGTACTATCCAAATCCTCAAAAGTCCGCCAATTCCGTTCCTTCCAGATACACCAAAAGATGCACAATGGAACTAAGTTCCAAATCTGAGACGAATGCTTCCCCAACCAATTCCACCAACCAAAAAGCAAATTTGGGATCGATCTAGGGATAACCCAAGCCAAACCAAAAGACTTTAAAGCAAAGCACCACAACCGATGAGCTATCTCACAATGAAGAAGTAAATGATCTACCGTCTCACCACAATGACGACACATAATGCAACAGTCTACAAAAACCAATTTCCTCAATCTCAAGTTATCACCCGTAAGGATCTTATTCCAAGCTACACACCAAATAAAAAAAGAAACCCATCTAGGAGCCTTTACTCTCCAAATACCCTTCCAGGGGAAGACAATTGAAGGGGGATCCCGCAATTTATTGTAATACGACCTGGTGTCAAACTCCCCATTAGGATTCAACTTCCATCTCATCCGATCTCCAACATCCAGAGGAGGGGTATTAGCTCCCAACAAACGAAGAAAATGCAGCCCTTCATCCATCTCCCACTCATTAAGATCTCGAATGAGACAAACATCCCAAGAATACGGCTATATACAAGTACAGCACAAAAACAGAAAAGAAGAATACACAAAGATAAGAAAAAATAAAAAGTAGGACACAAAGTTAGAAAAAAAAACTCAAGGAATTCAGGAATTCTAGGAGTGCAATGAGTCGCCACAGAAAATGCAATAGACAACAAAGTCCAATCATATGCTTCAGAAATAAATATTTCAGCTTCACCAAACTTAGCTCTTGCCCCTCAAAAAGCATTATGTTCTCTCCAAAGACACCATATCAGACACAAAGGAGCCAATTTCAATATGACCTATTCTGCCAAAGTAACCCTTTCAACACGCAAGCAACTCTTGCAACGAATTCGGCATCACCTAGGAAGCTCCAAATAAACAAAATATCATAGCCATTGTGGCACAGCATAAATATATAAACCTCCCATGAATTTTACGCATGAAACACCATTCTGTAATAATTCCGGCCCTCTTCCTTAAATTCTCAACTATCAAAATCCTCCCTGACACCACACCATGAATAGAAAGCCCCCCTTGGTGGGACACAAACTTTTTTCTACAGAAAACTTGCTCCCCCTCCCTCCCTCCCCCCCCCCCTCCCCCCCCCCCCCCTCCCCCCCCCCCCCCCCCTTCAAAATGTTGTAGTAGCTCTTCAAGTTGAAGCCTCTGCTTTGCAAAGGGAGCCACACCAATTATCAACATTGCCATACTAATCTTTATTTCATAAAGATCCTCCAATAACTTTGCCATGAAATCTACTTCCCAATCTTGAACTGCACGAATGAACAAAGGATTCCAATAAAAAAGTTCGTGTCACGACTCTACATAATCTGCCTCTATAACTTCACTATCTATTGCTATTAGAAACAAATTGTGCCTCTCTCCTTAAGAGTGGTCTCCCCCTGCCACAAATCATGCCAAAATCTAACTTTCATGCCATCTCCAAAATCATATCTAATGAATCCCACCCCACGCAGCCCACTTACCTCACCCAAACACTAATACTCACCAGAAGAGCCATATTTTATCCCTATTACCCTCCTCCATAAAGCCATGTCTTCAATTGCATTACGTGACAATCACTTTCCCAACAAAAGTTTGATTAAATAGCAATAGCTTCTTGATTCCCAAGCCACCATGGTAAACTGATTCCAACGAGTATTCCAATTAACTAATTGAAACTTGAACTCATGACCCAATAACGGCTAAATTAGAGCATTCAAAACAGAGTGTTCCCAGTTCAATTACTTATTCCCAACAAAATCATCTACAGTCAGATTAAAGAAATCTAAACAACAGTAAGATTTTCTAAATCACAATTTTAGGGGGGAAAATGCCTAAAATCAAACTAACTAACATCTAAAATTACAGACTCATCAAACATTAGACATTAAAAAGAAACCTATTCCATTAAAAAAATAAAAAATTAACTGACTAATACTGAATTTAATAACTTTTACAACTTATACTAGTCTCAGCCTCATCAAACATTATTTATAAAAAAAACAGTTAATATTTGGCATAAAATTAACAACTACTCTTGAATTCGTAATTTATACAGCTTATACTAGTCCCAGCCTCATCAAACATTATGCCAACAAAAAAAAAAAAAAAAAAAAAAAAAACAGTCATCTTTGATATAAAATTAACAGCTACTATTGAATTAGTAACTTATACAGCTAATACTAGTTTAAACCTCATCAAACATTATGCCAAAACAAAAAAGCCAGTTATCTTTGGTACAAAATTAACAACTGCTCTTGATTTATTAACTTATACTAGTCACAGTCTCATCAAACATTATGAAAAAAAAAAAAAAAAAAACCCAGTTATCTTTGGTATAAAATTAACTACTACTCTTGATTTAGTAACTTTATACTAGTCTTGAATATTATTGGGAAAAAAAAAAACCAATTTAACTTTGGAATAAAATTAACAACTAGTGTTGAATTAACAACATTATTCAAGAAACCAATAGCTTACATATACTACTCTCTACAAAGAAGAAAAAAAACACTTATTTATGCTTATACATACACTACACAGCAGCTTAAACTTCCAAACTCAGCTAAAAAATTATCAAGCGGTATAGAATTGGTGGAATTGAGTTAAAATCTAAGGAAAAACAGTGAAGAGATCAGAACGCACCGTTGCGGTTCGGGATCTGAGATGCAAACACAGAGAAAGAGAGAGAGAGAGAGAGAGAGAGAGAAATGCAGATTGAGCTGTAAAAAAAAGGAGAGATAGCAACAAAACAAAACCACCCCCTCTCTCAGTATCTGAGATTTGTGTGATTACACAGAGAGAGAGAGAGAGAGTGTGTGTGTAGTGAAGTAGTAATAGTAGTGTGTGTAATAAGATGAGGGAATAGATGCTTAAGGTGGTGGGAACCACATGCCATTTACTTTCACACGTGCCTATGCCGACCTTGCGCACGTGCGACCGACGCCTCTTGACACCTTCATATTACCGTTCTTCTTCTTTTTTTCCACGTTTCCATGATATAGATATGGAAAATAAAAGTAGTGGACTTGGTACAGTCTACAGCAAACAACACAAGTCAAGTCAAGAACCGTGCCAGCCTTGCCCCCCCGATATGCCAGCTTTGCGTTTCTCAACTCAACTCTAAACGCCTATACTTTTTAAAAGTACATGGAGGCATGTAAATCAAGCCGAACTTTGTCCAATAGTGAATTTTTAAATTTGACTTCGTCTAAAAGTTTAAACTATGTCAAGCTTGAACATTATCAAATGAAATACATTATCAAAATCAATTTCCAGTCAATTTGGTTTGGACGAGTGCTCTCAGCTCTCAATTAATTCAAATTTTGATAAGATATAAGTTTATTTGTCAAGCTCGTATCAAGTTTATTACCAAGCCTATAATAAGCGTAGGCTTTTATCGAGTCCTATTATTTACAAGGTTGTTCGTGAACAAATTTTTTACTTGATTTGGGCTCGTTTATTAAACAAGCCTAAATTTAATATTTAAGTTTGGCTTGTTTATAAACAAACAAACATGAGCGAATTTTTTATCAAACTAAACCCAAATTGTTTATAAACAATTTGGTTTATTTACAATTGTAACGACGATGCTCTACTCTACATTTCAAATCTTTTTTCTTACATCCATTTCACAGATGTTGTTTTATGAATTTAACAATGTACATATTATCTATACTACTATTTAAGGGGTTTTTCTTGTTTGAAATCCTCATTTTTTTATTTGTTCAAAAATGCCCCTACTCCCCTGTGTTTAAGTAAAAACAAAACTAAGGACAATCCGGTAAAAATACAACTCTAACTCTTACTAAAAAATTACCTAAAAAATAGGGTTACTCTCCTATTGATTTTTCAAATTGTTTTATCCACTTAGAGCATTAGCATTGAAAAATTCTAATTCTACTCTATTTTACCATTCCAAAAAGCCACTTTATCATTATACCATACCATTTTACAATACCTCCCACATCCCAAAACTCTATTTTTATTAAAATATTATTTTTTAATATTTCTTTATTATTTCTTTCCAACCGTTAGTTTTTTTCAGACTTGGCATGATTCCAACGGCTCCACCATCACCACACCACCACCACACCACACCACACCTCTACGGCTCCACCATCATCAATCACCACACCACCACCTCCACGGCTCCACCATCATCAATCACCACACCACCACCAAAATGCTTCTGCCTCCCATCATACACATTACACAATTAGAAAACCCAAACCTATTTCAGCAAGCCCGCAGCCATTGATCAACCCAGATCAACCACCAAAAACCCAAACATCGCCGATCAACCCCGATCACAAATGGAAAAAAAAAAAAAAAAAAAAAAAAAAAACCCAGATCAACCCCGATCAAAACCCAAACACCGCCGCCACTGCTGCCGCTAGATCAACGTTTCCTCCATCGTTGATCAACCCAAATCAACCACCAAAATCCCACCGGAACAAAAACCCAAAACACCGCCGATCAACCCGATCACAACAGGAAAAAAAAAAAAAAAAAAAACCCATATCAACCCGATCAAAACCCAGACACCGCCACCACTGCCACCACTAGATCAATGTTTCCTCCATTGTTGATCAACCCAGATCAACCACCAAAATCCCACCGAAATAAAAACCCAGATATCGCCGATCAACCCGATCACAACAGGAAAAAAAAAAAAAAAAAAACCCATATCAACCCGATCAAAACCCAGACACTGCCACCACTGCCACCGCTAGATCAACGTTTCCTCCATCGTTGATCAACCCAGATCAACCACCAAAATCCTACCGGAACAAAAACCCAGACACCGCCGATCAACCCCGATCACAACAGGGAAAAAAAAAAAAAAACTATATCAACCCGATTAAAACCCAGACACCGCCGCCACTGCCACCGCTAAATCAACGTTTCCTCAATCGTTGATCAACCTAGATCAACGTTTCCTCCACTGTGATGTGTGATGTTGATGTTGGGAGGAGGGTGATGTTTGGGTCTAAAGAGAGGAGAGAGCAGATGAGAAAGAGAGAATGAAGAGAGAGAAGAGAACATAAATAATGAGGGAGGAGAGAGAATTTTCGGGGGAAAAGTAGCTTAAAATATTATTATTATTTTTACAATACTGTTATAGTGCAATTCTAAAGATAGAATTGCACTGTAGCAAGTATTGCAAATTAAAAATTTGCAATACTTGCCTTTAGCATTCTGTGATGCAGTGCGTTTTGGAACTCAAAATGCTAAATACACCTTACATATGGCATTAGCATTCTCCAATGCTAATGCTCTTATAAATTAGATTCTCAAAATAAAAATTATATATAAAATAAAAACACATGTTTTTTTTTCTACAAAATAGGACTACTAAGTCCAATGTTTTCACTTTTTTTTTCCCCTTATCAAGACACAAACATTTCTCTTTTTTTTTTCCCCTGCTTTCCTTTCTTCTAAATTCTAATCTCACTTTTTTTTTTATAATTTTTTTTTTCAAATTGGAATAAATGAAAAATTATGATACAAAAAAAGAGTCTCATTGCACGCACGAGTGCATGTCATGCGACTAGTTAAGATATTTAAAGTTTTAAATGATGTGATAATATATATGCAAAATTATCATTTTCTGGCACGTACTTAATTGCTTCAATATGACTTTCTGCCTATTCTCAAAATTTATATATATATATATATATATATATGATTTTCTGCCCTTCTTACAATTTACCTCTTTTAGCTTCACATTATACCTTATATTTTGAATTAATATTAAGGTTTAGTTTGATTTTACAAGTTTAAATTTTAGCCTTTTAGGACAAATTTTTCTCTTTTCCAACATAATCAATCCATACAATTGATCATATTCATTAATCCCATAAAAGCACAATTTTACACACACTAAAAAAAAAAAAAAAAAAAAAAGGAGAGAGAGAATTTGAGCTCAAATTATACCCAAATTCAATTCCCACCAATCTGATTTCTTCACTAAGCAATACATGGAGAAATTGAACTCGAAATATATTCATATTCTCTGCTTTTGTAATGGGAAAAGAGAAGAATAAATTTGACATCTAGAACTTTTTGTTTTTATGATATGGGTAACTTTGTAATCTAAAATTCACTGGATTTTACATATCATCACCAATGCGGTTGAATAATAAGATGTGAGTAATTCTTTCACTTAAAAACTTAAGTCATTCAAAAATAACAACCTAGAACAATGTACAGATCCAAAATGTAAATTTTTTTTTTAAAATTTTTATAAATCAATAGTTGGAGGTGGTGGTAATGAAAAAGCTATGTTAGGACAAGGGGACATGTCCCCTTTGACCCTAATACCAGCCCTATATATGTTGCTTGCCATCTCAAAATGAATTGTTTTTTATAAATATTTAAAACTTTGTTCTCAAACATATCTAAATCTTAACAATTTAATTGACCCAAATAGGTCATAGAATGACTTTTTAACATAATTTAAAATATATATATATATATACGCATAAATTTTTGGTGTTTCATGATGTAAAAAGTTTTAGTAAAAAAAATATCATTTCCTAATCTCTCTCTCTCTCTCTCTCTATATATATATATATAAGCAGAGACCTCATGATAGAGAGTATGAAGTTGTGCCATGTGACACATTTCTTGAAGTTTTCTTTCTTTAGTTTTCTACTTCAACAAAGTTTGCATTTATATTAAAGTATTAGTTCATTGAATTAACCAATAGAGTAAATGCATATATTAATTATCTATTATTTTGCATTAATTAATTATATTAATAAACTCTACATAGAAAATAATATTCGGTTGGAATAATAATAATAAATTTAGAATATAACATTCTTACTCATGTTCAGTTGCTTTGACAACAATTGTCACAAAAGCCATAAAATAAAATAAAATATTTGTGAATTCACTAAAATTAATCTTAATCCTTTAAATTTCCTAACTCCTTTATGTGTGTGTTAGTGTGTGTGTGAGCCTGCACGTGTACGTGTGCGTGAAAATAACATTGTAGTATGTATTCTATGTAATTAGAAAGATTTCTAATATAATAAATATGTTTATTTTGTTATATTCATTATTTTAAGCATGATGAAATTTTAATATCATTTTTCTAAGATTTATATGAGAAACAATTGGTTTTTTTATGTGAGAAACAATTGATTTGAAATATGATATTTTTACTCAAATTTAGTTGTTTTTGCAACAATTGAAACCATGTCCAACAAAAAGGGGAAATTTTTTTTAGTAACACAGAATCAAGACTGTAATAAAAAATAATAATTGAAGGATATATGCATTTTTTAGTAGGCATAAAACATGCCTATCTATATTAGCTATTACATCATGCAATTTTCAATTTGTAAACACACACACATATATAGTATGATCAAATCACTATACTACTCTTAGTGTATTTCTATTTTGTCTATATATAAAATAACTAAAGATTACAATTTTTTACAATGAAATTTATTGAAATATATTTTCTATACATCGATAGTGGGGGGGTAAGGATCTGAATCCTAAATGTTTCTATCGGAAATTGAGGTGCGAATCAGTTAAGTTACAAGATTTTTGGTACAACCCATCGAAATATTTAAGAAAACTAATAATAAGTTGCACCGCAAATTGTGTGGGAACTCAACTAGTTATAATAAATTAAGAACAAACCAAGAAATAAGAAACAATGTTCCTCTTTTATTCATATTTGAAGGTAGTTCTTTTTTCTTTTCTTTTTTCCTTCTTTTTTTTTGTTTTTTTTTTTTTGAGATAGATAGAGTTATACTTTAATATAATCTAAGTGTATATATATGTGAATCTCCCTTCTAAAAATTTGAACCCTAACTTTTGTCCACATGTCCCATAAGCACTTATACTTGTGAAGTGACCACTACACCAAGAATGCATGATGGTCCTTGTTTTTGAATATGCATGTGTGTGTCCTTTTATTCATCCCTAGACGTAACTCAAACCCTCACATTCTCATATTCATTCTCTGTATCTTCTATACTACTAATAACATTATTCTTTGTTTGAGTTTTATCATTTTGCATACTAAAATATCCTTATACAAATTCTTAAAATACCTAAAATACCTTATCTTTTAGGTAAATAATTTTAAATAAAAAACATAAATGGATTACAATAGTAATTTATTGTTCCTAAGTTTTAGGCTTTTTTTCTTTCTCTTCTCTATATGAATTACCACCTTTTATTTTAAATTCAAAATTTCAAACTTTAAACCCATGTACAAATAACTTTTTTTTTAAATCACATAGAAAAAAAGTCTAAAACGATGACACTATATTTATCTCAATTTTAAACATTACGACACTAAGTATGTGTTTGGATTCGCGTTTCATTGCTCACGTCTGCATTTTCTTCTTCTTTTTTTTTTTTTTTTTTTGAGACTAGCGCCTCTTGCATTGTTCATGAGACACGAACATTGTTTTTGTAAGTGTGAACAGTAATCGAGATTTTTTTTTTTTTTTTTCAATTTTCAGTAAAATAAGTGGTATCCAAACGCACCCTAAATATAAATAATTTTAAAAAAAGCTCCATCGCATGCGCAAAGCACATGTGATGAGGCCAGTAGGAAAAACAAAGATGGTGATGAAGTGAGGAAAAAAAGGGTCATGGAAATAGAGTTAAATATGGCCAAAATGGCTAAATACCACTGTCAACTGAAATATATATCAATTTATCACTATTTCAGAAATATGTAGGGATCTATCACTTTTTGAATACTCGAATTTGGGAAACTTTAGTTTTTCATGGTGCTTAAGTTCCATGAACTCAAGTTCTTTGAAAAAATAGTCTTTATATTTGCTAGAAAATTTTTGATGGAATTTGAGTACCATGGAAAACTTGAGTTTCTCAAACTTTTTTTTTTTTATACGAGTTTCCCGAACTTGAGTACTCAAAAAGTGGTAGATTCATACATATTTTCAAAACAATGATAAATTGATATATATTTCAATAAATAGTATTATTGTGCCATTTTGGCCGTTAAATGGAGTTGAGAAAGAGATAAAGAATTGACTGTGCTGTGGAGCATGGGGCCCAAACTTTCAAAATAGTGACTAGGCTAGCTTAACACTAGTACACTATTTTTCTAAAAAAACAAACAAAAGCAAATGCATGAGAGAGAGTTAAAAGAAGAAAGAAAAGAAGAAGTAACAGCGGAGAGGGACCCTAAAAATTAAATTAAAATTAAATTATGTTGAATGAAAATGGCTGCTCCATCTCCATTTCCATCTCCTCCTCCTCCTAATGATCCTTTTATTTTTGGGTCCTCATCCTCATCCTCAAATCAAAGTACCAAATTGATTCCCAAAAGAAAAAGAAGGCATCAGCAAATGGATCAGAAACAGAAGATTATAGATTGTTGTCGAAGTTAACGATGATTATGATGATGATGATGATGTTGTTGTCAACAACCTCAGACAAAGACGTTAAGGGCTAAAATGACTAAATAGCACTGTTTACCGAAATATATAACAATCTATTATTGTTTCGAAAATATATAGGGATCTATCACTTTTTGGGAACTCGAGTTTGGGGAACTCAAGTTTTTCATGGAGAACTCAAATATCATGAAAAACTTGAGTTCCCTAAACTTGAATACTTAAAAAGTAGTAGATTTCTACGTTTTTGATAAATTGGTATTTCAAAAACAGTGATAAATTGGTATTTCAAAAACAGTGATAAATTGATATATGTTTTAGTAATATTGGACTATTTTGGCAGTTAAATGGGGTTGAGAAAGAGATAAAGAATTGACTAGGCTGTGGAGTAAGGGGCCCAAACTTTCAAAATGGTGACTAGGCTAGTGTGGTACAGTAGTATACTTACACTAGTACACTATTTTTCAAATAAAACAAACAAAAGCAAAAGCATGAGAGAGAGTTAAAAGAGAAAAGAAAAGAAGAAGAAACGGCGGAGAGAGACCCTAAAAACTAAACTAAACTAAATTCTGTTGAATGAAAATGGCTGCTCCATCTCCATCTCCTCCTCCTAATGATCCTCTTATTTTTGGGTCCTCATCCTCATCCTCAAATCAAAGTGCCAAACTGATTCCCAAAAGAAAAAGGCATCAGCTAATGGATCAGAAACAGAATATTATAGATGTTGTCGAAGTTAACGATGATGATGATGATGATGTTGTTGTTTTGAAAACAACGACCTCGGGCAAAGGCGTTAAGGGAACCAACAAGTCCAACGCTATCTCTGTTGAACGCTACTCTGAGAACAGAGACCTTCAACTTGCTATCATGGCTTCTCTGCTCCAATCATCACCCAATTCTCAGTCCTTCATCAACCTCGATGATCATCGTGATGATGGTGACGATGAACTCCGAGTTCTTATGTTCAAACCCAAAATTCAAAATTGGCGAAGAACAACTTCTTCTGGTCCTCTTTTGGAAACTGGGCAGTCTTCTTCTTCAAAACCCAACAATCAAAATGGCTCCGTTGAGTTTATCTGTGAAATTTGCGTGGAAACCAAGAGTGGGAATGAGAGTTTTAGCATCAAGGGTTGTGATCATGCGTATTGTACAGAGTGTATGGCCATGTACGTGGCTTCCAAGCTTCAAGACAATATTACCTCTATACGTTGTCCTGTACCAGAATGTGTAGAAGGATTGTTGGAGCCAGAGCAATGTCGTTCTATTCTTCCCAAGGATGTTTTTGACAGGTGGGGTAACGCTTTGTGTGAGGCTCTTATTCCTGGTTCACAAAAGTTTTATTGTCCCTTTAAGGATTGCTCGGCTTTGTTGCTTGATGACACCAGTGAGAGTGGAGAAAGCATAAGGGAGTCTTACTGTCCCAATTGTTTGAGAATGTTTTGTGCACAGTGTAAGGTTCCTTGGCATTCAGGGATTGACTGTGCCCAGTTCCAGAAATTGCATCAGAATGAGAGAGAAAGGGAGGATATCATGTTATTGAACCTTGCCCAGAACAAGAGTTGGAGTAGGTGTCCAAGTTGCAGATTCTATGTTGATAAAAATCAAGGCTGCATGTTTATCAAATGCAGGTCCTCATTTCTTTCTTTATATTGCTAATTCCTTCAGATGTTCCAGCATACTTAATCTAGGACTTTGAATAGATATAGATGAATTAGACTTGTTAGTTAGTATGTTTGGGTTGCTTTGCCACTTCCTGCATATTCAATATTGTCTACCATATGCCAATTTTCATTCCATAATCTAGAATTCTAGATAAATATTTCAGCTGATGCTTACCCAGAGATTAATCAAGGCAACAATTCCAACCTATATCCCATTGCAAGCCTAGTGAAACTTACCACAAAAAAAAAAAAAAAAAAAACACCGATGCACAAATAGTTTGGATTTCTAGAAATATGATTTTGTGCAGAGGTTTGTGGTTGGACTTTGGAGTATCATTTGTCGCTTACAACGAGGAGTAATAGCCTTTCTTGAACCATTTTCCTGGTTAACAATAGTTTGTGTCAAAACTTTTTGTTTATAAAACTTTTATGTCTTTGATCCTCAAAATGTCTATTTAGGAGCATGGTTCTTTACTTTTTTATAGGGAAAAAATTAGGTTCAATTACCAAGTGTTAAATCTTAGGTTTCCAAATTAAATTCAACCTCAGGGTTGTATTGATCAATGCAGCAGTATTATCTTCTCCCGTGACTAGTTGACAGTGTAGTTCATTGGCCAATGTAACCATGTGATTAAATTTAATTGGGTAACCTATGGTACAACACCTAAGGAACTATACCTAGGTACCCCCCCACACCCCCCACACACACATATAATTTCCTTTATGATTGATAAAATTTTAGTTAGGTGCAGATTTTGTATATCATGTGTAATTGATGAGTTAATGTTCTTGTCCACCTACATGCTCAATCTATAGATTAAATTCCTACCTTACTCTATAAACGATAAATTTGTTATTTAATTAAGGACCTTAGGCATGTGTTGACCCTATTCTTGATGTATTACCTGCACAATCACTACAATTATTTTCAACTGGTATTTTTCTATGAAGTCTTGAATGCTGTAATAACTTTCTTTTTGTGTATTATCACAGGTGTGGAATCGAATTCTGTTACCGATGTGGAACTGCAACAACTCGCTCTCATTTTTGTGCAAAGTGTAAATGTTAGTGGTTTGGAGACAAATTCCACAATGGTCTTTGTATAGATACATTGGGTATTGTCATTTAGTGGATGGCGAAAAGTTAGATCTTTTTTGCCTGAAAATATTATAATTAGTTATGCCGGATAATATTTGAATATTATTTATCTTTTCTAAAGGACCTCAAAGATGATATCTTGACCTTCTTGAAGGACATCTAGATTATCTTACTACCAAACCAATTATACAAATCTCTTTTTTTTTTTTTTTGGTGGCTTGTTATTGCTTGTTTGTTGAGAATTTATAAGCAACCTGATACTCACAATGGATGTTGTCTGGGACTAGTTTATCCACGTTGGCACTCACAATTCCAATTTATCTACCTGGTTCAAGTTCTAGTTTCAGATTATGTGCCAAATTGGTCTTATTTGAGATAAAGGAGTTTTGAGTTCCTCCACAAACTTGGCATTGAAGTCTGCACCACTTAGATTCCCCACCATCTATGAATCAGTATTATCAACCACAACCACAGGATCATTACTTTTGAACTGCACAATGTTCATTTGCAACAATAGCAGAGGCTGCTGCCCAGGAGACGCGTTAGTCATTCTGTTTTCCTATTGACAGGTAATTAAATACAAGAACAGGAAATTATTTGTCTTTGTTTTAGACCAGGAGCGAAAGAATAGTCCTTATACTTCTTTGTGTCCTTCTGTTTGAAGGAATAGATTATCTAGTACACATTTCTTGTCTCTTAACCCCTATCTTACTCCTTCCTGGTGATGATTGCATTCTTGGGATTGGTTTTCCACCTATGCTTATTTTAATTTCATGTTCTCACCAGTGTGTGTGTGACGTGTTGTTGGTTGAAGTCCACTTATTTATAAGGCCACTGATTAGTCTGTGAGGTAATAGTCATCACATATCAGGCTGAGGACAACTTCATGTTTGGCTGGACATTTTAAATGTTGCTTGTGATGCATGCTTTTTGATGGTCCTTCCTGATGAATTGCTTTAAAGAAATGGTTGCCAATATTTAATTGTGATTGTTGGGCTCTTCTTTACAAAGGTTCCATAAGTTATCACATACATATAACTGTGATTGTAATTAGCAAGCTGAAGTCTTTTCTCATTTATAATTATCATTTTGCTTATCAAAATATATATATATATTAGCAAGCTGAAGTCTAAGGGGCTCTTGATTCTGACTTCTGAGACAGTTGTTAAGTTGATCCAGACTTTGCTTTGAAATGCTTATATTTCAAGAAAAAAATACAAAGTATGATGTTACTTACAAAATTCAAGTTGACTTCGTATTGAGCACTTTTGCACTCTAAGTATCCTTTTGGATATGGATGAAAATGGCCAGCCTTTGGCGTTTTGCGTTTTCCTTCTTCTTTTATTTATTTATTTTTAATTATAATTGAGAAGCATGTGAAGATGTTGTTTGTCACTGTCCCGTGAACAGCGACAGTGACAGACATTTGACCAGAAAATAAGCGGTGGACAGTGCACACCAGTGGGTTCCGTGCACTATTCATGGGATCTACAAACCTCTTTTTTCAACAACTTTTTTATTAAAATAGGTCCCACGGTACTATTCACACATTTAAAAATTATTTTGTTACAGTATTTTTAGATTTCAGTAAAATAAGCAGTATCCAAACAAACCCTAAGTATGCGTTTGGATTGAGCTTATCAGCCCTGCGTCTACTTTTTTTTCTTTTTTTTGGGAAAAGCGCGTTTTTGAGTAACCAGTGGGTCCGTGCACTGTTTACAGGACTCATAAATTTCTTTTTTCAACAAAACTTTCATTAAAAATGGATCCCAAGGCATTATTCACACATTTAAAAATTATTTTGCTACAGTATTTTCAGTTTTCAGCAAAATAAACGGTATCTAAATGGACCCTAAGTAAAAACGATAACTTTTTTAGCTGGCACCTATAAGAATAAGCTGTATGATATATTTAATGCCAGGAACTCTTAAACTTCCTTTGCTTTGAACCTAGGAAATATGACATTTGTTATGCCAGTCCGTGGACTTTTTTGATTATGCTAGGGTATCCGTGTGGTATTGGTTTGATGGAGGCTGGTTTGAGATTGGAATGCTTGGACAATGTAAGTTACTTAGAGTAGTTTATGAAATGCAAACTCTTCAAGAGACACACTCTTGGTATGATACCTCTCATGTAAGTGTTCATTCAATGCTCCAAAAACTGATTATAAAGTAGTAGGCTTGGTACATTTATAGCCATCAAGGCAGGCTGCTATTGGTTGGCTGGTTTGTTGCACTTGTTGCTCTTTGATTAGCTTACAATAAAAACTTTCTAACTAACTAACCAGCCCTAACTGACTGATCTTACCACTGCCTTATCACTAACTGTTTTATTTCATGGATACACTATCAATCTGTTACAAGAGATCTAATACTAAGAATGCATCATATTACAAGCGCTGCAGGGCAAAGCAACCACATAATGAACAATAGTCCAGCACTGTTATATATCTTGACTGCACTGCATCATGACTTAGCTGCATTAGCTTCATAGCTACAGCAGCATGCTCAGTGGCCACTTGCAAACACTAGGAATGCACTGCAAGTCTGCATCACAGTCCCCTGTCATACATAATCATTCTTTTCCCTGAAATCATTGTAACAGAATGAGTCAAACTTGGTCTCCAAAGGTGCATAATAATACAAAAGAAATGGCAAGTACTTCTCTGAATGTTGATAAACATGCAATCTGTGGGCTGCATGTCATTGATTGAACCTTTTTTTACAGAATGGAAACCTTGAGTTCCTTGACATTCAAAATAATGGTATCGATTATTTTATTGTGGTATGTTTGCTCTTTTATATTAGTTTATTATGGGTCTTCCTTTGGTACTGTCTATATTTGTATCATGATTAATACTTAAAAAGTATGTTAGGAAGTGGTTGATTTTTTAGGATAGAAATACCTTGTGCTTGTGGTTTAGTAGTCTAATCAACTGGTTGTGATGTCTATAATTTGTTCTATAACCAGTGCTTATACTATTTTTTTATTATTATTTTTTCTTGGTTTTGTAGCATTTAGATATCTTCCGTATTTCAAGGCTTTGAATTTTAAGCTCGATATCTTTTAGATCATTGTTCAATAGTTGTAAAGTAAGCGATTTAAAATGTCTTTTCATTTTGGGTTTTTTTTTTTTTTTTTTTTTTAAACGAACTTTTTGGGGTTTCTAAATGAAAGTGAGTTGATTCATTTTGGTGTGCATTTGGGATTGCTTAAAAAACTAGTTTTTTTTATTATTCAGCTTATTTTTGCTACTATTCGTGGGTCCTATTGCACTTTTTGGTACTATTTATGAGCCCCACTATACTATTTTAGCTACCTTTTAGCTTTATCTATAGTACTTTCAGCAAAAAATTTTCAGTTTCAGCTAAATAAGTTGTTCTTAAACAGACACTTGAGTTGAAACTTAAGAATTGATCATTTGATTTTATTTTTTTACCTGAAGAGTAAGTTGTAATTGTCAAGTTGATGTAAGTACATGATACAAGATGATAGTGAGCCTAGGCTTAACATCAACCCAATCAGTAACCACTAGGCTGATCCTGTTCTATTCTCCATAAGATTCATTTGTTGAGCTTGAGTTGGGTCAAGACTTCAAATGTGAAAAGCACACATCAAAGATGGCACTAATGATTTTGAGGCATGAGAATGCCTTTTGTCCTGTGGGTCACATAAATTTTAATTTCAAATCCAATTCTGGCATTCTTAAAGATTTCATCAGCTAAAAATGGAGCTATGTCAGTTTCTTGAAAATGAGTATGAAATTCTATTTGGACTCCTCACCCATGCCTTCTGTTCTAGCCCCCAATATTTCACACAATTCAATGATTCAATCCCTGAGGAATCTTCAAAATGTGTAAGGACACTTCCCTTCTTTTTGTTTAACCTTCTCTCTCTCCTTCTCTCTCTCTTTCTTAAATATATATCTTAAATTATTGAAATTTTCTTCTTTTTACAGGGCCTGCTTAAACCAAGTTATATCTTGTCGATATAATGTTATGGTATTCACTTAATTTGACACAATTACCGAAACCGTATTAACTATCATCAACTTGAAAATTGTGTCTGTTCTCCATAGTTCTATGTTCTATTCTTAGCTAATGCAGGTTCCCCCACCCCCTCTTTAAACTCAACTCTCTTTTCTTTCTTCCTTTGTACTTTTGACTAGTTTGTGTTTGTTGGATCATAACTCGTGCCATTTTACCTCAAAACCAATTGGTGATGAGAAAGATGCACTGAAATCTTTTATGACATTTGACATCGCGCCCCATGAATCTACTTTTAAAGTGGTTGTAGTGAGTCAAATTTTGATCCCCCAACAATTTCTCCCTCACAATAACACTCCCGCGACTAGAACCCATGTCTTTGACTTTGATACCATTTGTCCTACCATGAGTTGTGCCATTCATCCTCAAAACCAATTGGTGATGAGAAAAGATACTCTCAAATCTTTTATAGCATTTGACATCGCACTTCGTGAGTCTATTTTTAAAGTGGTTGTAAGGAGTCAAATTGTGGTCCTCCCAACAGTGCTCCTTTGCACAAAGTAGTTTTTTATTTATTTATTTATAAATTTATATAGATCCTTCTTATTTATTGAAAAAAAGAAAAGAAAAAAAAAAGATAATCGCTACAAAGATGTATAGATCAAAAGCCTATATGTAAGAGACTCAAAAGAAGTTTAATTTTGTAATGGTGAAGCAACTTCCTTGAATGGACCAGCTGATTTTAAAACACAGAGAGAGATACATAGGCGAGCAAAGAAAGACAAGGAAAATGTTTCAAAAGCAAATGAGGCAATTACAAGAGAGAAGAGAACTAATGAACATAGAGAGAGATTTACTAGATGTGAATCCCCAAGTCCAGGACCAGTCAAACAAAAAGCCATTAAAGAAGCAAGCAACTGATTATCTGAACTATCCACATCCTCAAACATCCGCCTATTACTCTCCCTCCAAGTACAGCACATCAAACACAATGGAACTAAAACCCAGATGTTTGAAGAATGCTTCCCCAACCAATCCCACCAACCAAAAATAAAAGAGCAGGTATCGTCTTTGTCCAGTGCATTCTGATTGTTGTTCTTTAGAATTTCAAATGAGTTATTACAAATTTAATGAATCTCAAAGAGAACAAACTGTGTTAAAGAGGCTGAAGCAGGGTGAGATTGTGGCATTGATAAGTGATGCGGGAACACTATGCGTTAGTGATCCTGGTTTGGATTTGGTGAGTTTTGTAGTACATTCTGGTTTGCTGTTTGACTTTTGTTATTTTTTCATGCACTCTAGTTTGAAAGATCAGTCATAATAAAACCTCGTTACCCTTTGGTGGGACGCATATTGTGGTAAAATGATCTTGATTGCAATTTTTAGTGGATGTAATACCTTCATTTTTCCACTTGAATTGAGTCAAATTAAAATGGGGTAGAATGATGTGGAAGTACTTCAGCAGTAATCTGGATGTGGTACATGGATATAGATATATGGTTAGGGTTGAGTACTCTTGTTTGTTTATCTTCCCTATTTATCCTCTTGTTCAGTCTTAGCATAAAGGTTAATTGTTTTTACATTATACGTGATTATTTCATAAATGTTGATTGTGTAGAATGCTCATTTTTGCAACAAACAAGAGTTGTATTTATTTCTTCTTTCACTACAAAGTAGGCCAGCATGGAATGCATTTGGCTGGCTTTTAAACTAGGTTTGAACTAGATCTTACTCTCTCTCTCTCTCTCTCTCTCTCTCTCTGTGTGTGGCTAAGGATACTTTGAGAAGGAGAGGAGGGGAGGGGAGTAGGAGGCCTGAATGTCCCTCCTCCAACCCCCCCACACCCGGGCGGTGGTTAGCCACTTTGCTGGATGTTTGCAGTTGAGTTTTCGCTGTTGATTTATTTTGAGAATTGAAATGAATACATATTTGAAATCTTAGTGCAGGAAAGGTTATGTGTGGATGAGAATATTATTGTTATTCCCATTCCTAGGTCTTCCACTTTGATTGCTGCTTTTTTTGACTCTTGTTTGGTCACTGATGACATTGCATTTGGTAATTTTCTTACTCATAATGTGGGATGACATGCTTATTGTAGGATTCAGTGTCCAAAATTTTAAGATGTTGAAAAACATTTTTTTTGTAAATTACTATAATGATCCAAGGAAAAACACTAGTCACATCTGCACTATACCTTAAAAGGACTAGTCACAATTGAGGCTCTTTGTAATTGTTAATAAACTCCAGATCTATTGAATATATGCTCGATGTGAGACTCATCATACACCCACACACATCACACAATCAATAAAATTGGGGCATCACAATTACAAACACATCTTGTGAGTTATGAGCCCACAACTTCACCCTTCCTCTTGTTTTTATAAGAGTGGAGGTGCCATATGGAAATCTCTTTTATCTGTTATATAATAGATGCAGGAAAACATATCAACAGTTTACTGGGAAGTGACAAAATTGTAAAATTCTTGCTTAGTCTGTTTGGTTAGTAAACTTCTCCTTAACTTGCTTATTGGCAATATGAGCTATGTTCTTTCTTTTTCCTTTTAGTTTGCCCCTCCTTTTCTTGGAAATGTCATATTTGTTTTAAGGTAGTGCTGGAAGTATACACCCAATGTCACTGGATCAACATCAGTAACCTTTTGTTCCTGGGTGAGGATGGGTAACTCATTGATACTTTAGCCTCTTGCTTTTAATTAATTCCTAGGTTATTCATTATTGTATGCAGCCAAATTTTGGTTTCTTGATACAATTAGGATTATCCTCAAGACTCCTGGTACAATGAGCAGTTTTACATCAATTAGAGGGAGGCGAAATTATACGAGCTTTCACTCCTTTGAAGTTCTAATTATGGTTCATTTCATTTGACGATGGATTACAAAATGAAATTGTATTAGTAAATTCATGTGTAATAGCTGATTTGCTATGGATATTTACTCTTTTATAAGTAGATATACAGATCCTTAGAATCAGCTTTGACAATTCATCATAACAATTGTATTGCAGACGATGTTTCATAGCTCGAGAGATGACAATATGCACGAAGAGGTAGGTCCTACATTTTTACATCTTCTTCATATTGCTTCAGTGAGTGAGAATGTGGATTGTAATGCTGTCTGGACTTCGGAGATCAATTTATCTGCGCTATAATGTTTCCTTACCAAATTTGTGTTGAATATAATTATATTAGGCCAAATAGGCACCACAATATTGTGATGGTGACCTATTTGTGGATTGCAATGAGATCTTACTTTATCAACTGCAATAGACAAAGTCATTTATTCATTTGGTTGGGTATATGGGGCACTATGGAGAGGTTTCTGATGCCATCAAGGCACTCAAGAATGATCTCTCTCTCTCTCTTATATCTTCTGTTTTTAGTACTCTTCAAGCACCCTCTCCCTTGGTCTGATTTTTATTAAAATGATGAAAACAAATACCTAAAGAGTACTTGCTGAGAACTACACTTGCTATGTCAAAGAAGGACGTTAAAGTTGTTTCAGTACTACATTTATCTTATTTTATGATGCAGCAAAAAGACAGTACCTTCATAGCCATCTGACAGTAATAGGGCTTAAGAGGAGCATCCAACAGAAAAGGCAACAAGAGATAGCAAAAGTATTGAACTTGAAACTCAAATGTTTCTAGGCTCAAGAAACCTAGGATATATTCCACATATAAATTCATAAATGTCAAAAGACTGTTTAGGGAACTCTTAAATGACCACTGAAATGAGGCTTATTGTAATATTACAGTATAATTCTTAACTACATATGAATTTATCCACAAAAAAAAAAAAAAAAAACTATAACTATATATGAATTCTTTTAATTGTAGCTAACCAAGCTCATCAAAAGTCATATGCTAATACCATAAAGTTACATAAAGAATATGAACATAAGTATTAATTGGTTTGAATTTGAAATTTCTCTTTCAAATTGTAATTAATTTGGTTCAAGCGCTAAATGTGATAGCCATGTAGGGATATATTTGTGTCTATGCATGTATTTGTGCACAATTGTATTTGATCATATTAGTAATACTAGGGAAGTTTGTGAAAAGTAAAGGGTATGTGATTTTAATTAGGAAATTATACTGTGAGTGTGTGATTTTAACAAAAAAACATAAAAAGGATTTGGTAATATTGAGCCTTTTGGAGCAATTAAGTTAAAATGAGTGTCCTTTAAAGTGCCTTGGAGTCTAGAGGTAGAGCCTCCATGAATTCAGAAAAGTCACATGGTGAATAGTAGATATCCTTTAGTATTGAAATTCTTAAGATTTTGTTATATTAACTTCATATTACTTGTTAGACTTTGCTTAATTTCAATTAACAGCTTTTGGCTTTGGTATTTGCAATCTGTAGGCCTTTCGTATAACCTGGATAAACTTTTCAATCAGTATGTCACAATTGTTTGCTCCTTAACTTCCATTCTGGCTTTGGGGGAGGTATGCTTGTTTTACTAAATTTCATGATTTTGCTGGTTTAGCTGAGATGTTTGAAGCTACTACATTTGATGGATTTAAATGGGATTGATTGTCCTGTTGTCATTCATTTGTCAGGTCATTCTACAAGCAATATGCACAAGATATGGACTTACTATCGGGGCCAAGTTCATATGGCTTGTGAGAGTTTTAATGATAATTTTCTATCCTATAGCTTGGGTGAGTTTATTTTGTTCAGTTCACTTGTGAAGTTAGACTGATGCATGGCACTTTATGAATTATCCTTGTGTAAATCTTGAACATAATTTTTTTTTATCCCTTTCATTTTACTAAGAAATTGATTTTTTTACTATGGGAGGTTGATATAGAAAAAAAGCTTCCATTTATTCTTATTATTTCATGGAGAAGCAATCAACTTAATTCTTCTTCTATACTTTGCAGGATTAAACATCAGTCCATGCTTTGTCTACCAAAGGTCTGACTCTTTAGCAGAACCTTCAGATTGATATTCTTCCCTTAATCATAGAATATTTAATTTTTATGTACCTTGTGCATGCTATGCTGAATCATTTATTATTTCATTTTTCTTATTAGGTAGAGAATCACATTGTTGGAGCTCCATGTGGTGTGATGGACGAGATAACTTAAAGCATGTGGTGAAGCCAACACACTTCTTGCAGTGATGAGATATATCAAATTGCTTTCTTAGCTAGACATAATGACCACAGCCCAGTGCTTTCGTTGGTGCTGATTAACGTCATATGTGCTTACTCTATGTAGCTATAAGTTAGACTCATATTCCTTGTTATGGTAGTGTCAGTTCATAAATATATTCTTGTTTTAAATTTCCAACTATGGTTTCTTTTTTGAATACATTTTGTGGACTACATCGCTATAAGACATTAAAGATTTGAGAGATAATGTGCAGCAGAGATACCTTGTCTGTCTTCATTTTTGATTACTATAATTACATGTCTGCTGAGTTAGTTTGCTTAATTACTTGTCTCACAGGCTTTCAAAGCACTTATAACATCGGCAACTTCAGATGAGCAACATATGGGATCTTGGAGAACTATTGTATGAGGTATATTTAAATTTTTAGTATTGATAAATTGTTAAGCGTGTTGTGTGTTTTGAAATCCGCTTATGCATATATATAGGTAGGCCTCAGTCGGAAATAAAGCAATGGAGACTAGTGACATCTGGAGTATCAGCCCCTTGTATTCCTTGTATGGCTAGCAATAAAAAATTCTAATGATTTTTTTATATTCTATAATGCATGATTTTAAATTCATTCTATGAACGTATGTTGTGTCTTTTAGTAGGCTTGTAACAGGGACTGGAAAGTTATTTCTAACACTAACGTTTTGTTCTAAGGCTTTGCAGAGCACCTATTGAATTTTTCTGATTTTCTAATTGTTTTTGTGATTTAGGATTTTTGAAATGCAATGGGGACAGATTAAAGATAGCTTTTGTTGAGGACATTACACATATAGCAGGATTCAGGCCAAAAAGAAAAGGAAAGACCAATTGATTTCACTATCAAAAGTTTTCGCTTCCCTCATGCAAAATTTGTACTAAGCCCATGGTTTTCAAACTACATCAGTGTTTCTAATTCAATCATCATTATGTTACTCTAAGCTTGGTAAAATACGTTTGGTTGGTGCTAATTAATTTGTAACAGGCTAATCATCATGAATGAGGTTTGTAGCTTTTATGTGTCCTAGTTATGGGCATGCATGGTCAAGTTGTTTAGCTAGTTTTATATGGCCTAATAATTATGGACATGTATGATCACCATTTTAGTCATTGTTGATAGCTGGGAAATACACTTCATATTTGGCCAACAATTTTTCCATTTATGCTTTGCCCAACATCTGGCTGTTACCTGGTCGGTCAAATTAGGCAATGCTCATAGGATAGAGTTTTCCTCCAAACCAGTTTAGAGGAAAGTTCCTTCAATTCACTATGTGGCAACTTGCAAAACTATCCGCCTATACTTTTTGAGTCACATGACTACTTGTTTAAATGATATAATAAATCATGTGATTTAATTCTTGTGGATGGTCTTATGAACAGCCATGTAATAGGTGATCTGGTTTTGAGGAGAACTTTGTCCATGCTTATATGGGTGGTTTAAATTAGTCATGGAGCTGCCTACTTTCATAATAAAAATGAATCCTTATCATATGAAAATGTGGGTTGTTTACTGCTTTAGTTATGTTGTAAGTGCTCTTACTGTGTCAGTCAGTGGTAGCAACAAAAAATATGGCAACAGGAAGTCAGTGGAAGGAGTTTCTTGCGAAAAGGATGTTATTTGTGAAGACAACCCATAAATAGGTTGTGTTTGCCTTGTGGCTAAAATATGTCAAAATCAGGGTCAGTCTGTCAGATGTGTACTAATGTAGAAAATTATGTCTTAGTCTGGTCTGCACGGTCTGTAATTTGTTAAAGAGTATCAGTTAACATAGTTTTGTGAATTTTGTCTCAGAAAAATCTTAGCATAGGTGAATTAGCAAAGAATGAACACTCATGTATGAATGAACAAGTCCAACTATTCAGGGAAGGTCCCAGAGTGCATCAGTGCAGATGAGTCAAACTTCTGCTTATTAAATGGGATGGAGACAATGACACAACCATATCATTCTGGTGATGGATACTCAAGGTTATCTCAGAGCTCTTACATCTCAATTGTTGGAGGAATCTGTCTGTCCATGACTACCAGTGCAGGTGAGATAACCTGTTGGATGTGATCTTCCTATATGATCTTATCTCAGTTGCTTGAATATTTTTTTGATATATATCCCATATGTGATATAAAGATATATTTTATCTGGTTATCACGATAACAGTGCAGCGCAATGACAATTGTGCATTTGTGTAAGACCTCACTTGTAAAGTTATAATTAACTTTTAAATTTTTTTGAAACTTTTGTTAATTGAGTTTTTAATCTGAGTGATGTTTAAATTTCTTGAAACTGTGATAATAAAGTTTACCCAATAGTAAATTATCTTAACATTTTTAAGAGCAAAATGCAAAAATATCCTTCCAACTTCAAGTGTATTGCAAACTTTAATTTTTGAAAATTTAAATAATAAGGTTCCACAAAGTGTGAAATTGATCCTTCCATTTCATTAGTGGATAAAAATTATATATATAAATATAATTTGGAAGTTGGAAGAAGCAAATTAATTTATCCTTGGAGAGAGATGTGCTCTAAGAGTCCGTTTGGGAATAGCTTATTTAGCTGAAACTGAAAACTTTTTGCTGAAAATATTATAGATAAAGCTAAAAGCTAGCTGATACAGTACAGTGGAACTCATAAATAATACTAAAAAATGTAATAAGATCCATGAATAATAGCAAAAATAAGTTGAACAGTAGTAAAAATAAGCTAAATAATAAAAAAAACAGCATTTTCTAGCCAATGCCAAACATAACCTAAGGGTGTGCGGTGGTCTTTTTTTTTTTTTTTTAACATGTTTATAATAAGTTTGCTTGATTTTATTTTGTTTGGTTGCTATGAAAATAGATGGTGAAGAAATTGACGAGTTCGATCAAACTAAATTGTGGCTTATTTTTATTTTTATTTTATTTTATATAAGATAGAAATTCTACTCTACACCCTACAAGCACTTATATTTGTAGAATGACCATCGCATTAAAGGTGTTCGGTGGTAAAAAACATAAAGAGACTGAATTGTGGCTTTCTTAATTGGTACAATATTGTTCTATATGGGTGCATCGATTAATGAACATTTTTTTTTTTTGATGACATAGGAGAATTTCACTTAGATTAGTTGCACGTCGTAGAGCATACTGTACAACAATTTTCACTGTTAATCAAACTCCTACGGGCAACTTACTCCACCCATCAAAACCAGTTACCGGGTAATTCAGAGACTTTTCACCCCTAACGGGCTAATGAACATTTTAATAACAGACATTTTAGTATTAATAGTGCACAATTAATATATATATATATATATATATATATATATATATATTAAGGACTTCCTATTGAATTTTTTGAATTTAATAAGGGAGGACAATTTGTAGATTATCAATTAAGGGGACATTAATCACTTTTGTAATATAGAGGAAGATTGACATTGATCCGATAACTTAGAGCCAAAGTGCAATTATCCGTTATAATTTAATATGTAAGCACTAATAATTATCTAGTACTCCCAAATTACATGTTTTCAAACAAATGCTAAGCCCCACAAATTGAATTCATGGTGTGATCTACTGTTTATTTTTATTTCTTATTTTTTGATGAAAAAAAATATTTTAATTAATATACAAACACAATAATAATGAATAATAAATGCCTTTTAGTAACTATCGTTAGCCTTTTTTTTTAGATTCTAAATGTATAATTATTGAATTTTATATTTCAAAAAAAAAAAAGAGAAAAAATATATATGCTAAATTTTTATGTATTATATATAGGATCCAATTAATGTGTTCCCTTAGAACACACATTAATTATCCATTTTATAAATTTTTTTATGTGAAATTGAAAAAACTGTCAAAACAGTTAATTACTTTTTCGCTTTCTCATAAAAAAATTTCCTAAAATAGTTGACTAACATATGCCCTAAACATACATTAGTAAAACCCTTATATATAAATTATGTAGTATCAATATAAAAATAAAATATATATCTATACTATTATTTAAGGGGTTTCTCATATTTGGATTCCTTAATTTTGATGCCCAAAATACCCTCAAATTTACCAGTTTGTAAAGCTTAAATAATAGAGTCAGACATGTAAAATTATCAATTTAAAAGTCCTAAATTTTAGATAAATTTGAAAAAATATTGCTCACAAAATAGGAACACTCCCACTAACCCACTTATTTAACACATGTTTCTAATATTTATAAAAAAAAAATAAAAAATAAAAAAAAAAAAATAAAAATAAAAAAATAAAAAAAACCTCCCATTTAGTAAAAAAAGAACACAACTAATGAAATACCCTTGATTTAATAAATGCCTATCTTTATCTCTAAATCATAAGAAATGGTTTAAAATCTTAAATTGATAAAAATTAAAAACAAAAAACCTAATGAAAAAATCCATGTTGTATCAAATTTTTTTTACCAAGTTCCTATTTTGAAAAAAAGAAAAAAAAAAGAAAAAAAAATCCTATGTATTGTAAAAAAAAAAAAACTACCCTAGCCACTCTTTTTTTTTTTTTTTTTCAAATTCAAAGATTAAAAACAGTATAAGTTTTAGATAACTTCACGTTTAAAAACTTAAGTAAAATATGCTAAAATTTCAGATAAAACTACCACTCTTCCATAATCACTCCCACAATCACAAGTTATTTTTCCTTTATCTAAATGCAAGTTACATGGAGTTATATTTCTGCCATAATGATAACCACTCATGAGAAGTGTAAGTACGCAATTTGGTTCCTGTGGGTACTTGAGGACCAAGGATGAAGTTGAAGGGTCGCAACATTGGCCCGAGAACTAAGGATGAAGTTGAAAGGTCGTAGCGTTGATGTGGGAATGCTGTAAGCCATGGGACTAAGGAAAGAGGCCACCCGAGGAAAAGAAGAAATGAATCATGGTGCTCTGTGGTATTCTAAGTGGGAACTGGAGTCTGGAGAGCGTGGAAGTCAATGGCCAGTAGGGAAGCTTCTGATTTGATGTAGCCTGTGGCATCCACATTAAATGGTAGATAACAGCTTTATCAGCTGCATTGATGAGAAAGTGACCTGAATAGTGTAAGCCATAGCTAGGTAAATTCCTACCACCATCTTCTTTAGATGTGAAAGGTAACAAGTGTCAGGAAAGGAGGGGGGTTAGGTGAAAATGGATGGTGAGGATGTGATGGAGGTAAAGGTATATAAGGAAAGGGGAGAACACTGAACAAGAGGATCAGAAAAAGAAAAAAGAAAAAGAATGAAGAACATTGAGAGAGAGGAGTAAACAGTATTACCGTTTATACAAACTTAGTCTTCTTAGGAGCACTTTTGTAAAGCTGATACCATTTTGCTTTGGAATACAAAACTTTATTTTTCCTTGTAGTTGTCCTCTGGCAAAGCCCTCTGTTGTTTTCTTACCCTCCTCTTACAAATTTATTGATTTGGGCTAGGTTTGAAAGACATAACCCATTACTCTCATTAGGCTTAGGCTATAAATTTTCTGGTCCTTACAATTCCCAAGACTAAGGGATGGATGGATTTAGGCCCAAAAACCCCAATACAATGAATTTATAGAGAGTGGGTTAGAAAACTAGGATCTAATGAATTAGACAACAACTATAGTGGGTCAAGATGGCAAAAAAATAAAGATGAACAAGTTTTATATAAAGAAAATCGTCCTAGGCACAATTTGAGAAGGTTGGTTCTTATATATATTTCTTTTGAATTTGATTACAAGTACAGTTCTTGTTGCTAAAGTGTTTTTTTCTTAATTTCCAATCCTATTCTCAAGGTCCTCTTCCTCTTTTATACTATCTTCTTTCTTTCATCCCCACCCTCGACGTGTAGATCAGGTTTCTGGTGTTACTCCTTGTCCCATCAGCACATTCCTAAAGTCTTAGGGAGTAGTTGTAAGGCTAAAAATTACTGTTTAGATATCACTTTCATATTAATGCGGCCAGAGAGTTAGTTACAGAGCATTCAATGCGGTGATAATAGCTTTCTCTTAGATATTTTATAGCTTCTCTTTGTCCTATGCTTTCATGATGTGTATCCTTATCTATAGAATCTCACAGAATGTTGCCCTAGATGGCAGTCCACACCTCCTAACCTATGTCTTGCCCAGCCGAGAAGGCATTCCTCCTCGGACCACCTTCTTGGACCCTCAAGACTAGACCCCATTCCTTCATTCATTAATGTGGACCTCAATGACAGTGTTTACCCATCCTTGGACTATTAGATGTCCTCGGATTAGGCCTCTGGTCCAATATATACATATATATACTACTGGGCCTATCATCCCTACAAGAAGAATTCCAAATTAATTCATGGCCATGTCAAAGGTTACTTCCGCACCAGGTTAGAATTTGCTTAATTTGTGATTTATACATGTGAGTTTGTCACTTTGTCTTCAATACAGTTCGATCAATAACATCTTCTAGGGATTTTTTGTGATATTTACTTTACTAGGTAAAAAATTGTGGGAATTACTTTTATTTTATTTTATTTTTTATTTTTTATTATTTTTTTGAATTGCAACAAATAGGTTATCAGTAAGATTGCTTTACAACGCCATTAAAGTCCAGTACCCTTTAAACAGGCAGTATCCTTTTATGGTCGTGGTATTTAGTTTACTGTGTTAACAATTGTGGAGATTTTACTTTCTTCTTCTTTTTTAAAATTAATTTTGCAATTGGAGTCTAATACACTTTATAGGGGGAGTAACACATGAGATTGTAGGGTCAGGTTCTTATTTACTTTTTTCTATTCTTCTCTCTCTCTCTTTCACGCGCTCTCTCTCTCAATTTAGATTATTTTTCCATTTTTAAATTAATTTGTTTTGGATGTATACATTCCTCTTCTACATTGGGGGTTCTAAAGTCAAATGTAAAAGATGAATCATTACCACCAAATGCAATTGTGTTTATTTATTTATTTTTGTGAAAGATTGTGTTTATATTTAAGTGCATACTAGCCTCTGAGTACACACTCAAGCATGTGCTTAGACGCTCTTTTATTTTTTTGGGAAAAAATTAATAATTTACATCCATTATAATTTGGGATTACTATATTTTCTAACAACAAAAATATCTAGGCGTGTAATGAAAAAAATATTTCACCCACAAACGTATAACACTCATTACACGCCTAGGTATTTTTGTGATTGAAAAATGTAATAATCTCAAATTATAATTGATGCAAATTATTAATTTTTTTCTAAAAAAATAGAAGAGTTTCTGAGTATGTGCGTGAGTACATGCATGCTTAAAGGCTAGTTATATTAAAATAGATAAGAATTTTTGAACAACCATATAATTATGTGTACGGTGGGTTTTAAATAATTTGATATGCTGAAATATAATAAGAGACTCTTCTGACTTTTTATTTTTTAGAACAATCTCTTCTCTATGGTGATCTAATAGGTTTGAGTTCTTAACGAAGATTGGTAGATTTCCCATTAAAAAAAAAAAAAAAAAAAAGACTCTTCCGGACGGGATGGTGGGGCCTATCAGAAAAAACAATTGTCTTTTTGCAAGTAGGTCGCGCTATCCTGCGCCAAGCGCCATGGAGGCAAGCGCCAAAAGGGTCGACAATTGTCTTTTTGCGCTGTTGCAAATAGTTTGCGCTATCCTGCGCCAAGGGGACCCTTCTTTTTCTGGGTCGGGAGCCGAACTAGCAAAACGTCACTATTGTCTTGGACTAGCCACTATTGTCTTTTTGCGCTATAGCACGCAAATATGAGAGCTAAACTTTGCGCCATCGCAAGATAGCACATAAATATATCCCATGCATCACTCGCATCCTCTGCTTCATTCCTTCTCCGGCTTCAACGTCCCTCGCTCTTCCTAATTCCTATACTTGACAATTCTAGGCAATCGTCTCCTCCTATGGCAAGGTAACACTACCTAGCTAAAGTTATATGTGTGAGTTCCTTTTTCTGTAATATTGATACAAATTTTTTTTTTATATTTTTTTTACAACCGCTTGCATTTTAGCGTTAAAGAAGTTACAGAAATCGTGACCCTCATGATTCTCATTCTTAAACTTATTGCTAAACTTGGCGAGTGTATAAGATATTTCAGAAGAGGTGACGGCACTACCAACAACAAAATGGGTAATGAATCTGACAACTCTATGCATATAGTACTCTTTCTTACTATTACTTGGAATAACCATGCTGCTTTTTCTTTTTCTTCAAAGGCTTAGTTCAAGATTTTTTGACAGAGAGACAAGTTTTTCTTGGGGCCGTTATACTATCCTTGTAGTTGTAGATGTAGTACTATGGGCCCAAGAATGGGCTTTGTTCCTGATCTTCTCAGTCGGCCCTTTCTTATGCACTGTGATTCCTTAATAGGTTCATCTGGGGTGTGGCTTTTATAGTTTGTGTTGTGGTTGTTGATTAAAATTTAATCTCATTCATCCCCATCCAAAAAATAAAAAAATAAAAGACAAGAAAAGAAAAGAAAATTGAGATGTGAGATTGGTGGATCTACTTCTTGTTTTGTAAATTTCTCAAAAAAAAAAAAAAAAATCACTTCTTATTTTGTAATGTTTTTGTTTTTAGCTGTAAAACTCGGTGATATTTTGGAGTGTGTGGCTTAATTCCTAATAAAAGTAATGTTTTTATCATGTATGCATGCCAATATGTATTATTGGATTATTGTGCTAGTGTATGCCCAGCCCATTTGAATTGATCTAAATCGGCAAAGTTCTATTACGGATTGGTTTTTTTTTTTTTTTTTTTAATTATTAATTTTTATTTTGCAAAAGTTTTTGGTTTTTCTTTTTGTAAGGTGGACCCCAAAAGAATATTTTTGAAGGGCTAAGATTTATGTAAGATTATAAGGCAGTTGCTGGATTTTGTCATCTTAGTAAGCCTGAATTAAATTTGGGCTAGGATTGGGTCAAAAAGGGGAGGTAATTTAGGGCTTGTGCAAACTTGACCAAGTAGTGCATTTCATTCCTGGTTGTTGAGTACTATGGGCCCAAAACTGGGCTTTGTTCCTGATCTTCTCAACCGGATCCTCTGTTGTGCCGTGTCCTTTCTGAAGGCTTCATCTAGTGTGTGTATTGTCAATTTGCATTTGTGGTTTTCTTGTTACGTTAGAATAAAATTTATTCTCATTCATCCAAAAGAGTTACATAATTTGAGATATGCACGTTCTATTCATTTCAGATTTGGATATACTGACTTTATTATATCATAACTTGAGATTAGCATGAAATTTGGGATGAATTGAGTTAACACAGAGTACTTATAACTAGAAGAAAATCATAATTTTTGAAAATTTTTAGTTACTTTAAATTTAAAGCCAAAGTGGTGAGGAAATTAATTATGTTTGGCCAAATTTGTTGGGTCCCTTAGCATTTGGTTTTAGGCTTAAAAACTTTCAAGTACGACCAACATCGTTAAAAAGATTTTGGAGTAATTAATCCAAATCTGCAAGAACTTTATTTTGAGACCCATGATGTGTTTCATTACTGATATTTGATGGTTTAGCCTATAAATTTATGAAGGTTGTGATGTAAATCGCTTAGGAATTTGCTTTGGTTCCATTTAATTATCCAAAAATATTTGTTTATTGGTTCGTTAACTGTAAACAACAAACTCTCCACATGAGATAGAAATTGTCTTGAAAGTAGAGATAATCTCTCTTCTTTGAATGTTCTTTCACTTGAAGAGTTTGGGATGACATGATAAAGTTGTGTCTAGTTTCAAATGCTCTATTTGTGTGAGAAGACTTGATTGTTGGGGGGCTAGAGAGTTAAAAGGGAAGGGGCTTAGAGCAATAAGTTGCAAACTTGCTTGGTGGTCAATGGTCTACCACATTTAGTTGCAAAGGAATGTCATAGTTCATGAAGATAAAATTTGAACTTGAGAGTAGCTCAAGAGAAGCATCAATCATTAAGGATGTCAAAGCAAGGGTGGGGTTTCAAACCAAGTTCTTTCAAATGCTACTATCTATTGTAATTGGTGATTGTTCCAAATGGTCTTTTAATTTGATTCTAGAACTCTTGTTCTGCCATGTTTTGTCAAAGTGTTATTGTGCTGTCCATCTGTATAGATGTGTTGTTTAGTTGTTAGTACAATTTTTCTTTGCTACTTGCTTTGACTTGTTTTTTTATTGTAGTTAGATTTGTAATTTGGTCGTTGTAGCATGGAGGTTTCCTATGTTGGTGTCTTCCCTTCTCTGGTTTGGGAGTTTTCATTATATACTATGTTTTTTTTTCAATAAAAGTAAGTTGGATTACTAAAAAAATAAATAAATCACTTAGGAAATATAAATATCAGTTTACCTAATTTTGGAAAAACTGGGTCATACTCCATTTGGACAACAAGGTGATGGATTTGGTTGAGTTTTGATAGTCTTGATATCAAATTTCGGTATTGCCATTTTAAGTGTGGAACCAAGTACGTATCGAAAGTTAAATCCTTATATCATTTTTACTGCCTCGTATTCTCCTAGATATAAATAGATATTGGCATGTTTATTTTCACCGAGTCATCTAATCTTATATTAGGTTTTGCTTTATATTGTTTGGGGCTTTCGACATAAAAATTGTTTGTCGATTTGAAGTAAAGTGGACTTTAGATAATGATTCCTCTCAAGATATTATATTATATATGTATAATTGGAAAGAAGATTTGCTAAATAGTGAATCTTTTATGTAAAAGTTCTTTCCATACATAGTTTTCTATTTTATCATATATATATATATATATATATTATGATATTGTTAAAGAAAAAGAAAATAGTTTCTAATAATCGTCTAGACTATAATCTTTGCCAACACAATGCTAAGATTTGGTCTTTGGATAAAATATTGTTGATTGCGGTGTGGTGCATTGTTATCGTTTTTGTTTGCTCCTCAAAACCATTGTTATTATTTGCTCTTCTGAGTTATTGTTATATCTTACCTCATTGAGATTATTGTTTGCCATGAGATTCACCTGCCAATTGTTAAGAATGTCTTCGATGGTTAATATCTTATACACTACTTATTGTTTATTGTTATTGACAAATTGTTTGTGAAAAACAGTTTTACTATTAAGTGTATTACTATATGTTATTATAAATAGTTTACCCAATGATGAAGTAATGTTCCTATAATTGAACTGTGGCTTATTGAAATTGGTTAAATCTTTTAAGAGAGCATTTGTTTATTTAACAAGTTATATGTTTTTCACTGTACAGTTAAATTTTCACGTCCAAAATAAGTTTCATTGTTTCTACTAAATTACTTTCATACTATTGATAAATATTTTGTAAAATTTAATACATTGTCCATTGTAATGTGTATTTTCACTTGACAATATCATGTGATGTAATTTCTTGTTTAGCTATCGACTCACCCCCTTTTTCCATCATTTTCAGATTAGTGCAGTGGACTCTCTCAATGAAATAAATTGATGACTGTTGGAGGTACGATTTGAAGTCTGCATGTGTTTCCCATGGCTTCATCTTGTGTGTATTGTATGGTTTGTATTGTGGTGTTGTTATGCTAAATAAAATTTAATATGTCAGATTGGCAGCCTTGCTTCTTGTTTTGTAATGTGTTGACTTGTAAAACTCTGTAGTTTTCTGGAGTGTGTGGCGTAAGTTTTAATAAAAGTATTTTTTTTATCATTGATTATGTGAATGACCAAACCATTTGTGTTCATCAAATTGGCTAATTTTTATAATGGATTGTGGGTTTTTTTTTAAAAAGTGCTATGTCTACAATATTTTCATAACCAATTATAAGTGGTAAGTGAGCACGTGCTCAGAGGCTTTTCTATTTTTTGGATAAGGGTTAATTTAGAGCATTTATTATAATTTGAGATTATTATATTTTCTAATCACAAAAAAAATCTAGGCATGTGATGAGTGTTATACGTTTGTGGGTGAAATAATTTTTCATCACACGCCTAGATATTTTTGTTGTTGAAAAATGTAGTAATTCCAAATTATAATGAATATAATAGGAAGTTGTTGGATTTTTTGATATTGTTAAGTCAATTTGGGCTAAGATTGGGCCTAGAAGGGAGCTAAGCTAGGGCTTGTATATATAAAAGATAAATAAATAAAATATAAACCATCTTGCCTTTAGGAGTCTTTTTTTTTTTTTTTTGGTAAACAATCTTTCATGAGAGTCACCAAAATACTAATGATACTCATTAAAAATAAAAAGCGTCACCACATGCGCTTCGCGCGACGAGGCTTTTATTTTAGCAAAAAAAATTTTGTGTTTTTATTTTATATATATAATTTTTATTTTGACAATTTAATTTAAAAATGGATAAAGCAATTTGAAAATTAACTGGAGAGTTGTCCAATTTTTTAGGCAATGTTTTAGCGGGAGTTAAAGTTACATTTTTACCGAATTATCCTTTAGTTTTATCTCTACTTAAACATAGGGCTGTAGAGACATTTTCAAACTAAAAAAAATGAGGAATCCAAATAGGGAAAGCCCGTTAAATAGGAGTATAGATTTTTATTTTGACAATTTAATTTATAAGTAGATAAAGCAATTTAAAAATTAACTGAAGAGTTGTTCTATTTTTTAGGTAATGTTTTAGTGAGAGTTAAAGTTGTATTTTTACCAGATTATTCTTTAATTTTGTCTCTACTTACATAGGAGTGTAGACATATTTTTAAACTAAAAAAATGAAAAACCCAAATAGCGAGCCTTAAATAGTAGTATAAATAAAAAATCGATTATCTGTAATAAAGTCATTCTCAACCTCTTTCCCTTTGTTTCTTAAAAAAAAAAAAAAAAGTCATACTCTTACAGTGATAGATAGATACCGAAGGTAATTTAATTAAGAAAGGGAAAAGAGAGAGAGAGAGAGAGAGAGAGAGAGAAGCGAGAAGAAGAAAGAGATGACTCGGGGAAAGCAGAAGATCGAAGCGCAGAAACGAAATGCGGAAAAGAATCAGAAGGCAAAAGGGTCTCAGTTTGAGGCCAGAGCCGTTGCTCTCAAAGTCACCTGTCCAATCTGTAAGGTATCCTCTCTCCGACGACCCAGATCTGCCTTAATCAACTATTCTTATTGTTATATCTGAGATTATTTATGATGGATATTGGAAAAAAAGGAAGTAGAACTTTGTACCAAGTGAAAGAAGATGATTATTATTTTCTTGTCACTTCTGCCCCCCACCTCCCCCCCCCCCCCCCCCGACCCAAAGCCTTGTACCTCAATTGCTACCTCTTAGTCTTGCTTGCTTGAGAAAAGAAATTATGATAGGGACACAACTTTTAGCACAATTTTGTGCCACAACTCGTCATATGGGGAGTTGTGGTTGGTACATACTCTTACCAATCACAACTCACCACATGGCGAGTTGTGACACAGAGTTGTGCAAAAAGTTGTGTCCCTAGCATAATTCTTGATAAATTTGACCTCACTAGATTGAGAAATCAATAACTGACACAAAAAACTAAAAATATTATGAGGTTGCAAGTTGTTAATGCTAAATAAATAACTAAATAAAAATAATGTCAGTGGTGAACCCCAATGAGAACCAATAAAAACTTGGCAATTTAGCGGTGTTGTTTATATAGCATTACTCTGTTTAATCAATTCTTATTTTTGAAGACCCCATATGAATGGACTTCGACATTTGATACTTTTTGTACTGTTGGATACCTTGAGTTTTTGTTAGTCTTTCTTTGTATTTTTTGCAGTAGCCATATTGTGCAAGTGAAGTTGTCAAGTAGGTGCATTTAAATTGCAAAAGGAAACCACAATGTGATTGTAAATGCCGAGCTAAAAGCTTATATGTGGAACTGAAACGCTAGGATTACCACATCAAGTGTACCCAGAAATGCTAGGATTACCAGATTTCAAATGACTATCCAAGCATTCATTAGCTATGAGGAACCTCATTGTCTTGATTAAATGCATTTTGTGTGTCTCACAATGTCTCCCAGTACCCCTTCAATCTATTTGCCAAAATTTTGGCCAGAATTTCATTGATACTACCAGCAAACTAATAAGGTGGATTCTAGTTAGCTCAATTGGTAAAATCTTTTATTGTCAAATAAGAAATCTAGGGTTCGAAACCATAAAACCAATTGGTGTTACTTGTTGGAAAAAAGAAAAAAGAAAAAAGAACTAATAGGCCCAAAACCCTTCACTCCAAGTGCTCCTGCTTTGACAACTAGAGATTGATGTCAGCAGTTAGGCCAATACAGAAATATGGTCATATTGTTGATACTACAAGAATATGGTGTGAAAGGGGTATTGTGAATGAAGTACAAGGTTCATATGTGACAATCCGGTAAATTTGTTTGCTGTTGCAGGAGTTAGATATGAAGTAGGGTCATAATACTTGAAATTTGAAAAGTTGGTTAATACTTTACAATCTGTGGACGCAGAAATGAGTGTCATATTTTGCAGGAAGCAGGAAGTTGGCAAATACAACCCCGTAATATATTAATTTATTCAGATATTAGGAACATGTCTATGTATGTTGGACGAACATATTAAAACATTGATGTGGACATTAACTATGTTATAAATTCATAAAAAAGGCATGACTATATGTTTAAGTGTGTAAATGTGACCACTTTGATATGTCTGTACAAAAGTGGGGCAACGAGGCAAGAGTCTTCCAAGCTGGGAGAAGCTATTAGAATAGCAAGCTTGAAGACAAAATGTTTTCAAATTATTACCCCAATATAATAAGGTGGCCTTGTTGTAACCGTATGAATTTGGCTGGTTAGTTGTGTCTTATTTCTATGTTTTGGCCACCTGGAACCCTATGATTTTGTCTCGTTAGTTGGGCCTTATTTCTATGTTTCTTAGCATCAGACTACAGGGATTATCTTAATTAAGCTTCTTCAAATATTGCTCAGTAAGGGGAATTCTGGTAATTCTGAATATGCTGGAATGGGTTGTACCACATGTAAATGAGTATCATTTCAGTTTTAGAAGTTTCCTCCATGGCCGGTTTCCTAATTACTTTTCTTTTTAAGTTTGCATACCAACCACCTCTCTAAAAAATTGGGGTAAGACTGCCCTATTAACCACTTTTCTTAGACCCTGAAGAAACAGGAGCTATCTGCACAGGTTATAATTTTTTATTTAGTTTATAATCCTGTTCTTGTGGCAATAAGATCGGAAATAGGCTGGATAAAGCTATCTCTGTGATCTATCAAATTCAGGTAGAGAGTTTAATAAAGAGATTTTTCACAACTTTTAAATCTTGATTTCCTTCTCCTTCCTAAGGTTACGTTTGGAAGGAGGGAGAGACTAGAAAGGAGAGAGGAAGAGAAGGGGGGTTGCAATCCTTCTTTGGATGATTCTTTTTGGTTTTTGGGGGAAGGGGATAGGATTTCAAGGGATATGGAGGGATAATATTTTTACTTATGAAAAAAAAGGGTATAAATACATTATTAGTCCTAAATTTACCTATAAAACATACACACACATATAGGTCCCTAAATTTTTGCTCATGAGCGATTTTAGTCCCTGAAGTTTAGAGTGATCACGTACATAACAAATTTAAAATGATAGCTTTTAGTCTTTAAAAAACTTAAAGTGATTGATTTTAGTACCTAAAAAACTTTACGTGATCATTTTTAGTCCCTATAGAGTGATAACATGTCAGTTTTTAATTTGGCCAAGTCATCTAAGGGATTAAAAGTGATCACATCAAATTTTAGGGACTAAAATTGCTTATGTGCTAAACTTTAGGGACCAACAATGTATTTGAGCCAACAAAAAATTACACACCCTAGAATTACACACAAGAATTGAAAATCAATTGTAACTTTCTGGCTTTTCACATGGTTGATACACATGTACACGCCTTATCAAGGCCAAAGTCAAATCTGATTTCAGATCCGACTTTCCTCCTCCTCCTCTCTCTCTCTCTCTCTCTCTCTCCTGGCTCCTGATTTCACTCTTTTCTCTCAAAGTCCTTAATCCTCTCTTTCAAAATCAAACCTCCCTTTTTTTGGGGGGTGGGGGTGGGGGGAGGGGTTATGCCAGGCAGTATATGGTACTTTATGTTGGGCTATAAAGCAACAATGAGTGTAATTGAAATGAGAATGTTGAGATGGATAAGTTGAAAGGTGATTAAGGATTGATATGATAGAACTATATACCTTAAACCCTTTGTACTACTTCCTACTAGTGTTATTTTAGGTCTTCTTATAGACCTAAAATGGTTAGGACTACCTTAAAGTACTTAAGGTATGTTAAGGTGATTATATATATGTGACAGTCTTGTAACTAGTGTGAGAACAAATGGAGACATCACAAGTGAGTTTCCTCTTACAATAAGTTTGCATCAAGGATCAACTTTTAGCCTATATTTCTTTGTACTGGTTGTGGATGAGCCTACTAGATCAATTCAGAATGAAATTCCTTGGTGTATGGTTTTTACTTATGATTTTAGTTGATGAGACTAGATATTGAGTCACGCAAAGTTGAAGATTTATATGGATGATTTAGGATCTAAAGGTTTCAGGTTAAGTAGGACTAAAATAGAGTGCATGGAGTGTTAGTTTAGTAAAAGTAGAAACAATGATGTAGGGGTTATCAAACTTAATGTTTAGGAGATATTAAAGAGTGCATACCTTCAGTATCTTGGATCAATAATTCATAAGGATGTATAGACTATAGATTGAAGAGAATGTGAATTATAGGATAGGAACTAGGTGGAAAAAATGGAAAAACATATAAGGAGTATTGTGTGATCGTAGAATACCTATGAAGTTAAAGGCAAAATTTAATAAGACTGCACTGAATTTCTATAAGACTACTATATACTAGTTGTAAGACTAGTTATACTCTATGGAAATGAATGTTGGGCTATTAGGAAGCAACATGTTCATAAAATAAATGTAGTTGAAAAGGGAATATTAGGATGGATAAGTGGATAATGCATGCAATAAAGAGTTTAAGGAAAAACAAGATTAAATATCAAAAGATTCAAGAATTGTGTTCTAGTTTTGATTTGGGACTTCTTGGCTCCTTTCATAAGCTACTTTAGTTATTATTGAGTCTTAGTATCAAGTTTCTTTTGGTTGGAAAGTTGTTGGTTCAATTTAAAAAAGGTTTTAACTCAACTAAGGGTAGTTTGGTAATTTTCTGGACTATGTTGTAGTGGGTTGTTTTAGAGGCCAATGAGTCTTATTTTATGTTTTAGTCCTCTATCGATTTTGTTTAGAAGTTTTTAATTACTTTTGTTAATATTGGGAGTCAAAGTCTTCTTAGGAAAATGTTATCTAGGAGTCCTAGTCCTTTTGGGAGTGGTATTGGCAATAGCCTATAAGAGTGCTTTTATGTATTCAATAAAAAAATAGAAGTAGAGAGATTGAATTTAATAAAATTCCAACAGCTATTTTAAGCTTAGAGGGTGATTGCCTTATCCTTCCAAAGTGTGGTCAATTAAGAAACCTAGGTGTTACTGCCTATAGTTTATTTTTCTTTGTTTCTTGCTTTATTCACTGGTTTAACACCAAAAAAGGGATTTTTTTGGCATCTAACATTATTTTCGGAACATTTTAGTTAGTTGTCAAGTTTGCAACACTATTTAGTAAATTAGCATCTTGAGGCTTTGAAACTTGAGTTCAATGATGGAACTCGAGTTCCAAGTGGTGGTAATCTGATGTGGAAGAAAAAATCCACCATTGGATAGGGCTGTACCCAGATCTGTTCTCCAGATCTTCTTCTTCTTCTTCTTCTTCTTCTCCTTGTTTGCTCTATGAAAACTCAAGTCTTAAAGGCTCGAGTTTTGTCACAGAACCTGAGTTTTTGAGACTCGAGATGCTAGTTACAAAATAGTTTCAAAAACTTGACAACTAACGAAATTGTTAGAAAATTGATGCTAAATGCCAAAAAAAAACCCCCCCAAAGCCATCAAACTCATTCAAGATCCAATATTTTTGTTATCTAGCCCTACTGCTGTAAGACAACAAAAATTTGTCGCAACATGGAAAAAAGAAAAAGAAAAAGAAAAAGAGAAACCATAAAAATCACATAGGATTTGACACCTAGAGTTGCTTGGAGGCAGCGGCAAGTAGGATAGAAAACCTTTAAGAGTCAATACCTAGGTTTGGCAAGAATCAGCACCAGACCATTGAAAATATTCCAAAAGAAATTTTATTCAGCATAAACCTGTAAACTGTCTCTGTAGGAGTACAATACCGTGCTTAATAAGGAAGATGAGAAGGAAGAATACTTATTGTAGAATCAAATCTTGCCAAGGATGATTGTATAAAATGAAAATTCTTTGTTGAGTATGTAGCAAAGAATACTATAGGAATTTGACATGAAGTGTGCTAGGGTTACTTTTCTCTGAAGCTGTCACCTCATTACCGTTAACAGAAATTATATTGCTGGGTTGAGAATTACTGACAGAAAAATAAAAAATAAAAAGATGCAGGATTGAGATATTTTTTGAATGGTTTTATGGACAGACTTGTTATTTTAAGGGGTATTTTTGGATATAACCTCTATAATAGATCATCTTTCATTGATATGTAATAAACCATTGATGCTGAAAACAAGATGGTTTGTCAGTGGTCTAGTGCCTAAAATTTTGGAAGCAAACTAGACTCATTTCATTTGAGGGGACGTGTCCTCATTTATGACAGTTAAAAAGAATTTGGGAAAGAAATGCAATAACACTCTCTATAAGGCTTTTGCATTCAGATGTTCCTACATTTATTAATATGATCTGTTTTTACTTATAAAAAAAAAAAAAAAAATGCAATAACACTCTCTGAACTTTGGGTTAAAATCAAATTGACTCCATATTCTTCAAATTTGAAATTAGAAAATCCTTAGATTATGGAAATGAGCAAAATTGGTCATTCCCTCACATTTCAACTTAATGGACAGAAAATTCTATCAAGTGCTATGCACATGATTCAATATTTTTAGGGGTTTCTAATTTCAATTAGAAGAACATTAGGTAGTTTGATTTTGACCTAAATTCTGGTCTTTTTGCATTTTTTTCAAAGAATCACGTGTCATGATATGTGTTCACATCTGTTGTCACATGGCTGCAGATTTTATACATTTCTTAGAATAAAGACTTAATTCTGATAGTGGTAAAGATAGTGCTGTTGTGTTCATCTGATTTTACAAATTTTTTTACAAGGGGTGGTGTTATTACACAAACTGTAGTACATGAATTTTCACACTCCAAAAAAAAAAAAAAAAAAAAAAACTGAAATTGTGACTTGAAAGTCACGATTTAAAAACAATTGAAACCGTGACTTGAAGTTATGATTTTCAATTTATGTTTCAATTGTTTTTTGGGTGTGTAAAGTTGTGTAAAACAATTTGTGTGCAATAGCATTTTTCCTTGCACATATACTTGGCGTTCTTTTATTGTGATATGCTGAGCTACACTCTTGTGGTGAATTAAATTTTCAGGTGCAACTAGCAAATCAGAACCAACTTGGTGATCACTATTCCTCCAAACATCCAAAGGAAAAGCCTCCATCTGACTCGAGTTGATTTTATCTGTCATTGAAAAAAAAAAGCATAAAACTGAAAAAAAGAAAAATGAAAATTCCTGTGTGCTTCTAGAACTTGTGTTAGTTGTGTATTACATGAATCAAATGTCTGGACCTTTGTATGACCATAAATTGTAAAAACTAGAAAGTATTTCTAAAACATTACTAGTGCACGTGTGGAAATTGATCTTGAATTTTTATGGCCTAAAGCAGCTTTTGTCATTCTGATCAGGCCAAATATATAGATATTGGCCATTGTGTTGTATCTACTATCTGCTAAAGAGGCCATGCAACTCCACCATTCGGATTAGCTTTGGTTTATAATTCCACCATTGTGATTGTTATTGCAAGTGCTTGTAGGTCGATTGGTTGGCATTTCTTAGTGTTTTTATTAGAAACATTGAGAATTCAAATCTCCTCATTCATAACAATCGAGTTATAGAAAAAGGGGTAAATTGCAAACCATACCCTGAAGTTTGGGGGTTTCTGAATTTTACACTTTGAAGTTTCATACCGTTGTGATAATTGGCCCATCCGGTAGTTCTTTTGCTGACATTTCAAAAGAATACACCGCACATTGAGTAGTAAGTATCAAGAGTTGGACTAAAAAACCACTACGCACCCTTAGCGTGATATTCACCCTGCAAGTACAAAGTTCTTATGAGGTGTGGGAAGTAAAGGCTAGGATTTAAATCTTTATAAGAGAATTTCACATATACACTTAGATTAAGTTAGACTTGTTAGAGTAAAATTTTTATTTTATATACATGCATATATATATATATATATATATATATATATAAAGAGTTGGATCAAAACATATCAAAAAAAAAAAAAAAAAATTGACAACTGCTTAGTGGCATATTCTTAGTGCTAGTAGAAAAGTTATATTAGTGGTGTTCCAATGTTGTGTAATTTTTTTGGATATGTAGTGGTAGCATTGCTCCTAAATTTATGGAGTGTTTTTATTTATTTATTTATTATACAAGATATAAATTTTCCTCTAGCCTAATCTAAGTGTTTATGTATGTGAAGTTTTCTCTTGAAGACTTGAACCCCGGTCCGTACCCCCCACACCTCACATGCACTTATACTTGTGGAGTGACCATCGCACCAAGGATATGCGGTGGTGAGTGTTTTTATTTTAGTCTTGATCTTAGAGTGTTTTAATTTTGGTTTTGATCTTTTCTAATGTTTCGTTTTAGTCCTTGATTTTTTAGATACTGTTTCATTTTTGTCATTATCATTATTTTTGTCATAGAAAATGCTGATGAGGGTAATAGATGTCTTATGTCACTTGATTATAATAAAAATAATTAAGTACTACTAAAAATGCATCTTAGATTGCAAAAAAAAAATCATAGCCATTTGGCATTTATTCTCTCTCTCTCTCTCTCTCTCTCTCTCTCTCTCTCTCTCTCTCTCTCTCTCTCTCTCTCTCTCTCTCTCTCAATGGCCTGGCAAACACTTCTCTATAAATCCCTTGAGAGAAAGATCTCCTAGTGAGGGTTTGAACTCTTAAATCGAGGTCAATATTGGTTTGAACTCAAACTTTAGTTTAAAAATATTTGCAAACTCACAAAGGTGAAATAGAGATGTCACTAAAGATATCCCTACAATTATGCATTTTGTAATTCTTTCAAATCACCAACACCTCCATAGTCATGAACCCACAACTCATCAACTGATAAACTTCTTGAGTGGTAGGGTAGGTAGATTATGATTTGGTGGGCTTGTGGTGGATGGGTCATAAATAAAGTTTCTCTCTAAACTAGTTTGGAGAGAAACTTTTCAAACTTCTCATATATCTCTTTTTTGGTGAGAATTTTGAAAATCTAACCGTTGAATTTTATATTCCTTATGTTCTTAGTGTGCATATCAAATTTAATTCAAATTAGATATTATTTACTATTCGATTAATAAACTTATTTTTTATACACAATTTTAGATTATAAAAATTTGAAATTTTAACATTTGTTTGATAAGATAGCATTTGATCTTTGATCTTTTTGAAATTTTACATGCATGAAGAATATAATAACAATATACAATCTAATAGTTAGATTTTCAAAATTCATACTCAATATAGAGATATATGAGGAGTTTGTAGATTTTCCTTATAAACTAGTCTGGAAAGAAACTTTGTTCACGGATCATGGGAATTTGGTATGTTGGCTCAGGTTGGGACTTTCACCTCTGGGTTTGTGAGGCCTACAATGATGGACTACTGTGAATCGGGGTCAGGTTTCCGTGTATGGGCCTATCCTAAATATGAGCATGAGAGTACGCCATAAATCTCATGGGCCAAAGAAAAGAGAAGGAGTGGCCATTAAATTTTGTGTGGGTTGAGAACCACCTGAACGGTTGAACCCCATGTGCAAAGGAACACTAGTTTAGGCAAAGCCAGGGTACATTACTAGGTAGGTGTTAGGCAGTTAGATTGTCTAGCCATATGGTTGGTCTTCACTTGTATTGTTGAACACATTATCTAAGTGGAATGAAGAATGATATTCCAACTAATGTTATAAATTCCATTCCATTCGGAATGCCTGAAATATTCTACTTCGATCATAAAATTGGTATAATAAACCAATCCATTTCACCTCGGCTCAAATTCTAGCGAGTTTCAATGCATTCTAATGAAAGTGATGCATCTACAACTTCACTACTCACAACTCACCACATAAACAAATTGTGACAAAAGTTGTGCCAGTTGTTGTGGTTCTAGCATTTTTCTTTCCTCATTTCTCAATTTTTTCTCTTTACATCACATCACTCTTTTTTAGACATTATATTTTTCTCTTTTTCTCATTCAGTGTGATCATAATACCTAGTTAAGTTTTGTTACAAAGTTAAATTATTTATTTATTTGATTTTTTAACAAAATGTGTCCGACTCATTTCATTTTTTTTTTCTTTTCCCCCTTTTTCATTTATTTTTTATTTTCTTGTTGTTATGTTTTATTTTTGAGAAAGTTAAGTTTAAAAAAATAAAAAAAAATAAATGTGGTTGGTAATTTTGATTGTTATGTTTTTTTTTAGTGTTTAAGAATTTTTAAAATATTTTATTTGATTTTGAATTAATATATTCTATAATAAAGAATTTTATTTATTTATTTTTGTGATAAAAAAATAAATAGTAGTTACTTTGAAATAGTATATTTGTATTCACTGGTATCGAAATATTTCATTTCAATAAACAAACTGAAATAGTTATCAAAATGAAATTCATAACATTTTTCCAACGTATGCCCCATGCATTGAGTATCCAAACCCATGAAGGCGAATGATGGATTGGGTAAGGAATTCTTGATGGCATGGCTTTTCTCAAGCGTATGCCTTAGGTGAATGCGGCAAGCCTACATAGTGGCCCCAAAATCATACTAAGAACTCCATTTCACTTGTGATCCCAATACGATATGTAGTCAAATGGGTATGCGTGACACCCTCCCATGCAGAATGCTAGTGTATCAAACCTAGAATGTTGTTGGTATACACCATGAACATGGAACAATTAAACACTAGAGATTTATTGTGAAAATTTATGTGAAGAACATTTCTTGGTATAAAATTAAAAAAACAATTAGAAGCTAATCTAAAATTAATTTGGATTATAATTGTGATTTGATTAAATATAATACACACACACACATATATATATAATGTGAATAATTGGGAGATATTTATCTATCTATCTATACTATTAATAACAGATGTAAGGACCAACTTTGACTTGAACCTAGAATAGAAATGGAACTAGGCCCAAAAAGCCCGAACAATAAATTTGTAGAGAGTGAGAGAATAATCTAGTCTGAATCTAGGATAAAGATAGTGGTATATAGCGTTAAAGGGAAAAAGTTACATGCGCACATATGCAAGAAGTATCCTCGGACCTGTCCTAGTACTATGATTAAGAGTGCTGAATTCCTCCTTTTTTACTGTTGTATTTCTTCACCATTTTTCTCTTTCTCTCTCTCCTTTTTCTTATCTTTTTTCTTCTGTTCTCCCTTTGAATCTTTTTTCGTATTGTATACTATGGTTTTTACACCAGTTCCTCCATCCACGTGTGGGTCAGGCGTTGGGAGTTCTTTTTCTCTGTTCTCACTTGTCTCTCCTTGAACCTTCTACTCTTAGCTGTAAGGCTGCTTGTTCACTATTCAGGCATCACCTCCACATTAATGCGGTCAGAGAGTTAGCTGGGCAGCATTTAATGCGGGGGTAACAGTACTTCATGATATTTGTTTTTTCTCATCCTTATCCTTTATCTGATATCTTCCTATTCCATTTGTTGCAAAGTCCTTCTGAAACGTTACCTTAAAGGATTGAGAACTCTACTGGCCACCTCGGACAGAGGGTCCGAGGTGGTCATCATCCTCGAACACGGTTAACTTCTACATAGGTATTGTTTACCTCTTTTTAGGGCTTAGTTTTCATCTCTTCCTTTGCTGGTCGTTCTCGGATACTCTTTTATCCTCAGACTGGGTATTGGGCCATAGGCCCAGCTCTTTCCAATGCAAATTGTACCTATGAGATTAATTGGCCTCCACAACAGAGTTCCTTGTTTGGTTTTCAATATTTTGTGTACTAAAATACTTTTACACAAATTCTTAAACTTTCTAAAATACTCTTATTTTATAGTTAAATAATTTTAAATTAAAAAATACAAACTAGTTAAGAGAGTAATTTACTGTTCATAAATTTTAGGCCTAAGTTTTAGCCTTTTTCCTTTATCTTTTCAATTCGACCTAAAACTTAGGACACTAGATTTATCTCATTTTTAAACATTATTCTACGTTACCTTACCTCTTTTTTTTCTTTTTCTTTTTCTTTTTATTTTTTTTAAATACACATGATTATTTATATATCACTTTTAAACATTATAATTCAAAAAAAAAAAAAAGCATTATTGCACGTGCAAAGCGTGCATTGCGCATGCAATGAGTCTAGTACTATTGATTTTGGTTTTCAACATTTTACGTACTAAAATACCTTTATACAAATTCTTAAACTCTGTAAAATACCCCTATTTTATAGTTAAACAATTTTAAATTAAAAAATACAAGCTAGTTAAGAGAGTAATTTATTGTTTCTAAGTTTTAGGCTTTTTCCTTCATCTTCTCATTTCGCCCTAAAACTTAGGACACTATCTCTATTTCATTTTTAAACACTATTCTACATTACCTTATTTCTTTAAAAAAAAAAAAACAATACACACGATTATTTATATATCACTTTTAAGTATTATAACTCTAATAAAAAAAAACAAATAAATAAAAAATAGCGTTATTGCTAAGTGCATGTGATGAGTCTAGTACTGTTAATAATAGGATTCCCACCACCACACACCTTTAATGCGATGGTCACTCCATAAGTATAGCTGCTTGTGAAGTGTGGGGGCAAGGGCCGGGACTCAAGTTTTTAGGAGAGAGTTTCACACATATATACACTTAGATTAAATTAAAGTAGAATATCTATCTTGTATTAAAAAAAAAAAAAATTCCCTATTTGGGTTTCAACTCTTTTTTTGTACTAAAATACCCCCACACAAATTCTTAAACTTTTTAAAATACCCATATATTTTAGTTAAATAATTTCAAATTAAAAAAAATACAAACTAGTTAAGAGAGTAATTTACTGTTCCTAAGTTTTAGACTTTTTCCTTTATCTTCTCCATTCGGCCTAAAACTTAGGACATTATCTTTATTTTATTTTTAAACATTATTCCTCGTTATTTTACTTATTTCTTTAAAAAACAAAATATACACAGTTATTTATATATCAATTTTTAACATTATAATACTAAACCAAAAAAAAAATTAAAAAAAAAAAATTATTGCAAGTGCAAAGTGCAAAGTGGCTGTCATGAGTGTAGATAAGTTATAACATCTTGTTTAGTGATATTTGTCTTGTTAATTGATTTTCAAATAGATTCTTAAAAAAAAAAAAAAGAATTATTGTCATTATCAGGTTGGGCCTTATCCATTAGAAGAGTTTAGAAGCCCATTTAACAAATTTCTAATTAAACATCACCTTTTTTATATACAGACACTGTATAGCACATTATCCCCTATAATAAAGATAGAAATTCCTTCACTCAGTGCTCTAGGTCTTGGGCAAAAAATCAATCTCTCTCTCTCTCTCTCATAGGGTTTGCTTGGTTATGCTTTTTAATGCGAAGAGCATAAACAGCAGCAACTTAGTGCTTTTTCAAAACAAGAACTCCTTTTTGGCTCTCGCCTCTCGGAATCCAACCACAACCCAGATTATATATATAATCTGCTCCTCTATCTGTTTCGGCTTTTTGCAAATCTATCATCAAATTCAGTATATAATGATTAAAATCTCAAAATCAAGGCTGTTCGTGTGCGTGAACGCCGTAGTAATCTGCCAGAATCTTCGTGTCTTAGGTCCTGGCTTGAATCCCTTTGCACCTTATTGCATAGCCAATCACTCTCGCTAATTCTCTTCTCTCTTCTTCTTCTTTCATTTTCCCTCTGTTTATCGATCTTTCAAATTATTTGCTGTGTTTTTTTCAAGATCATGTAAGCAAAACTTCGGACCTGTTTTACTCCTTTGTAATCCGAACAAATTTAATTGAATTATCGTTGTTGTTTTCCTTTTTTCTATTATCGTGTGTGTGTGTGTGTGATTTGGTATGGTAAATATGCTCGAGGCGCTGCCTCAGCGACAGGAGCTTACGTCTTTGTTTCGTCGAAGCTTGTCGAGACGTCGCTCCATAAGGTCTGGAGGAGGTGTTGATAGGGATGATCGAGGATGGACTCTGCTCCATATTGGTGCTCGCAAAGGCGATCTCAAAGAGGTTTCATTTTCTTTCTTTCTTTCTTTCTTTTTCATTTTAGGCCAAGAATTTGTTTTAATTAATTGATTGATTTTGGTATCTCCATCTTGCTGTGTCCTAATCTTTCAAGAATTGTCTGTTGAGTGTCGTGTTTGTGTTTTCAATTATACTTTTGTCAGCGGTGTTGAACTCACTATATTATGCACATTTTTTTTATGTTCTTAATTGGTTTTTTAGTTGCAGTCTATGGTGGTATTTGTGGTTTCGATCTATTTGGGGTGTCGTGGAAGTTCTGATTTTGAGCTCTCTATACCATTGCTTGTTGTTGTGGGTAAGAAACATATGGGTTTAATATTCACTTTTAAAATGTATGAAGCGTGTGAGTGGAAATAATATTTATATAAAAGAAAGAAAACTAGCCCTGAGAGTGCTCTGTGAACAATTACCACCTATGCCGGAGTGTTCTATTACTTATCAACAAAATGACTTAGAAATGTTTTGATGACTCGTATTCGATATTCGTATTCGAAATGTTGAAAGAACTTGTACAACTCATGAAAAATCTTTAATCATACTTCTCACCTCGCCCAGTCCTGTATGCTTGCTGGCCTTGGTTTCCTCTAATCCTACAACCTCTCCCACAACCAATCATTGCTTAAAATTGCAACCTCTTGACTCAAATATGAAGTTTGTGGCCTAAATGTAGGATCTCTTGCTTTGATACCACTTGATGCAGTAGGGAGAACTTAAGTCTAGTGTAGAAGAGGGGTTTAAGAAGAAATTACGTAACAAAAAAGATTAAAGAAAAGAAAAAGATAATGGGATTGAAGTTTGGAACAATCAAATATCAATGTCTAGGCTCAAATAACAAAGAAAATATTTAAATATTAAATTTCATGTAGATAAGAAAAGACTGCCTACAATGATAAGAAAATACACTAGAATCTAATTGTCCATCTAACCAATAACAGTTATTTTTCCAAACTATCTACCCCCATTAAACATCACATACTAGAAAGTTGACCTTTATATATTAAAGACATAATAATCAATAAAACATAACATAAATAAATAAAAGAAAAATACTAATGGGCTTAAACTCTCCTACATCACTCTGTGTGCGTGTGTGTATATGTATATTTGTTGATTAAGTGATTTTAGTATTTTGGTTATTTTAGGAATGCTTACCTTTATGTAATATTTCAGTTTCAACCCCTGCCCCCCCTCCTTTTGACAACTTTTCATTGTATTATTCACAACCGTATTTCACAACCCCGAATACCTAAATATTTGCCAACTCTCGGTTGTCAATTAGTCTTCAACACCAACCCTAAACTCAATATGGTGGAGAACATTGGAGCCTTTTTATATTTATTTTAAAGGCTTTCTTGGGCTTTAATAATTTTTTTATTTTCAAATCATAATCAATTCATAAACTGTAGATTCTTTTGTAGTTCCAAACTCTAATATCACAAGTTTTTAAACCTTAAAGTCTACTTCTTAATAGACTAGATCTGATTTAGAAACCTGCCTGTGTGATGGGCTTTTTAGGGTTTGAAGCTTTTGGTTTTAGGGAAGGGGTTTATGGTCCTTTGGTTAATTACCGTCTGGGAAAAGGAGGATATAAGTGAAAAAAGTGGCTGTTCTTGAATGAAACGAGTTTACAAAAATTTCTGGCAGCAACAAGATTAGGTACTAAGTGGTTACTTGGTGGCAGCTATGAGAATTTATGAGGTTTAGGCTTTCAATGACATAAAGCGGTTTGGTGTTGAAACTTGATTATCAGTGCTGATCAGGGCATGTGAACAAAATAGATGATGTAAGAGGTGAAAAAAGGGGAAATGGAGGGAGAAGTGGGAAATAAAAAAGTGAGAAGTTTGAGGTCCGATCATTTTGTGATGTTCTGAGGACAATCACTTTTTCTTGGAGGAATATTTTAAGTGTGAAGGTTCTTTCAGTAATTGCACGTGGATAGTTGTTTGAGGTAAAATATTCATTGTTTAGGATCTTATTAGATGCTAGTTATTGCATATCTAAGAATACTGGGTAAACAATTCATCATTTTCAATCTATGAAAGGGAGTTGGACTTAGTGCCATTTATCATCAAGACTAACCAATAAAGCCTTTAGGGAACAGAAGATATGAACTCCTGCCCAATTGAAATGGATAAGCAAAATGGGATACATGTTCTTGATTGAATACAAGGAGGCAAGGAAAAATAGATCTTTGTAGAAACCTCTAGTCTCTTCCTCATTACATTCCTTTATAAGGGAAGGATTTACTTAGGTTAATCATTTTCCCTCAAGCCTAGAATTTTATAACACATCCATGACCACCCATGGCAGGCCATTCATGTAACCAAAAGTCCTTGAACAGAGCCAAGATGGATTTATTTTGGAAAGGCATGAAGGGAGTATCAAAAAGATACATTAGAGTGTGATGCAAGAGGAATAAGCTGGATAATGTGTCTCTTGCTGGTCTCCTACAGTTGTTTCCTATCCCTTAGTCATCCTTAAGTAGATGTTTCCATGGAATTCATAGAGGGGTTACCTTTCTCCAATGCTGAAGGTGGACAGGCTGACCAAGGACTCCCATTTCATTCCTATGTCTCATCCCTATACAGCAGCCAAGAAAGGGTTTATAGTGTTATGAATTAGTTGCTTAAGGGGTAGTTAGCCAATGAGTTGCAGGCAGTTTTAAGCCCAACTAAACCTATATATTCGTTGATGTAATTGCCTATCCATAGAAAAAAAATTATTCTTTCAACTAATCAATTATAAATCTCTCATTTCTTCCTTCTCTTTTCTTGGAGGCTAGCTACCTTGAATCAGTCAAGATCTCTCTAATTTCCCAAGAACCCAACCATTTGAACCATTTCAGAAACGTAGTCTTAACCTGATTAAGACATGGTATAGGTTTGTGGTTTATTGATTTATTTTTGGTGTTTTTTTTTTTTTTTTTTTTTGTGTGGGGGGGGGGGGGGTGTGGGGGAGGGGGTATTAATTCATGTTTTTCACTGTCATATTGTAAATTACTTGATAACAGAATAAGAAGAAGTAGTTCTTGATGCTTCAAGGACATGTTAAAATTATGTGATGCTTCAAGGACAAGCTGTTTTTGTTTGCGTCATTTGAATGTTTTTTGTTCTCATACTTGGAATAGGTGAAGCGGCTTCTTGATGAAGGGATGGACGTGAATGTGGCTACATGGGGCCCCAAATCGAAAGGGGTCACCCCCCTCCACCTTGCTGCTCAAGGTGGCCACCTTGAAGTTATGGATGAATTGCTAGAGCGTGGTGCTAACATCGATGCTAGAACTAAGGGTGCTTGTGGCTGTAAGTATCTTCTCCCTATAGATGATGTTTCCCTTCAGTACTCCCCTTCCCTTTTTGCTTAAATGAATAAGCTAAGGGGAAAAAAAGGAATCTAATTTTTGGATACAGATGTTGATATTTATTTCTCCTCCTGTTTTTGTTAAACCCAGGGACACCACTTCACAGTGCTGCTAAAGAAAGGAGGAAGGAAGCTGTGAAATTTCTGATAGAGAATGGTGCATTCATGCCAGATGACATGAATGACAGCAGATTTAACCCACCACTCCATTACTGCCCCGGTCTTGAGTGGGCTTATGAGGAGATGAAGCGTTTCAGGCCAGATAGCTCATCATCATCATCAGTAGGTGAGACTTCCTGCAGCTCAGAAAGCTAAAACCCTCTCATTGCTATGGCCTTGCAGTTGCAGATATCTGCTGCTATCGGTGTTTGTGTCTGTTGAACCTGGACGTAGATCATGTAATCAATCTGTTCTGTGTTGTGTGCTTTGCCTTTTTATATGCTACTTGTTTGTATCAGATATTTGACACCTGGGATGTTAATGATGACTCAACTCAAGAGTTATATAAGTACGTTGTTATGTTGTTGATCTTTGGAGGCTTTTTGCTGTTACAATGTCTAGTAATTAATCTTTATATATCCAAGAGTTGAAGTTTAAGAAGAAATGAAAGAAAAAAACTAGCTTTTAATGAGTAATAGGGCTTTCTTCTCAAAGTGCTACGGCAGTTTAAAGGGATTTGAGGTGAGGTTTGTCTCTGTCCTATTATTTATTTTTCGTGAATTACATTTCAGCCTCCCAACAACAGTGATGTTATATCTGTCCCGAGACTTCCAATTGCAAATTTTAACTTTTAATTATGCGATAAAAAAAAGTTTTAATTATTACTTTAAATCCAAATTTGTTAGAATCAAGTTAACGAAACAATTACATGACCTGCCATTTTAGTGTTTCTTTGTTTTGTATGATGCTTCTCTGCCCCTGAACCTATGTTTCTCCCTTTGTTTCGTTTTATGAATCTTTAATTTTTATTATAAATAAAAAAAAAGAAAAGAAAAAAGAAATACTAAAATGGCAATGCCAGTATCACATAATATCATATACCACTGCACCAAATTGCATATATTTTTTAATAAAAATAATTAGTTATTTGTTCTTAGTAACTATTTTTTTTCCTACTGCTTTATCAACCGTTCCTTGAGTTTTATCAATTTAGGATAGATATAAAAGTATATTGTTATCGTTTTCTATTTTTATTTTTTTTGGAAAAATTACATTTTTACTTTAAATTATATCTCATTTTACACTTACGTACCCATGAACTACAAGAATACATAATTAGCCCTTTAATCTAAAACTATGTAAAACTTTTTTCTCATCACTTTCTCAATTTTTTTTTTTTTTTTTGAGAAATGTCACTTTCTCAATTAAACGTAACAGAATCTTCTCAAAAAAAAAAGAAAAAAAGAAAAAAAGAAAGAAGGTGTAATGCAATGTAGTAGTAAAAGACCAATTTACCATTTACTATGTATTTTGGAGGGAGGGATAAATTGGTATTTTCCTTTAATGTTGAATTCAATTAGGCTTAACCTCAAAACAAATGAGAGTTATAACTTTGAAGGTGAATTGTGCATTTTGATAGTTCAAGGAGTAAAGTTTTAAATGAAATATAGTTTAGATGGAAAAGTATCAAATTTTTTTTTTTTTTTTTTTTGGTTTTGTTTTCTCACGTTTTTTACTTCTTCTGTTAAGATTAATCTATCATTGAAGTTTATTAACTTTGGATTTTTTCCTATAAAAAAATGGTTTTTTTGTTTGTTTTTGTTTTGGTTTTATTTTCATCTCCATTTGTTTTCAAAGGAAAAAAAGAAAAAAGAAAAAAAAAAGAACTCATTAAAACTTTATCAAAAGAAGGTTCTGATCAATTAAGTTTTAGTCATATTATAAAAGACTGTAAGTCTATAATGGGTTTACTAAAAACCTGCTCTTTCTCTCATCAATGGGTTACCCATGCCTTAGCAAGGAGAGCAAAGAACTCTTTTCTTCTTTTAGTGTGGATGGAATCTGTTCTGCTAGAAAAGAAATAGTTTACATTGATTTAATCTCTTAAGTTTGTGTTTTAATAAAACCTCATGGATCTACTTTTTCTCAAAAAAAAAAAAAAAAAAATTCCTTATATTTTTCAAAAAAAGAATAAAAAAAAGAAGTTATATCCTTGTCAAAAACAAAGGTTTAACAAGGTCTAGAGCCCTTATTTAACTATTCTTTTGCTTTACTACTCTACGTATACAGTAAAAATCAAAGAAACACAACCCTCGAATCTCAATCATGAGACATCAAAAAGACAGTGAAGAACTACACAGATTTACAACCAAGCAACAGAGTAAAAACCACATAAATGAACCATGAATATCCAATAATGAGTTCCTTATTTTCCTTTTCAGTTTTCAACACGTGCATACATTTTCTTCATTTTTTTTGTTTATAGAAATTTTAGCGACTATTTGTTCAAGATTTTGCTAGTTGGTGACTCTATCGTAGGGACATCTTTCTTTCTCCTCAAATTTGTGGTGATTTTTTTTACGCTTTCTTTGAATTTCTAATTTTGTTTTGGAAAAAAAAATGTTAATTTTAGTGACTTGGAAAATGATTCTGACGAAAATTAGTGAATATTGTTAGGGTTTTCAGATAGAAACAACTGTTTAATTGTCTTTATCAACTTTTACTTTAATACCTTATCAATTTTTTGGATAGACACCAAAATTTCAGTTGTTAGCAAAACTTTAGACAAATTTACTATTTTGAGAGTAGAAGGTAAAGACAATTTACAGTTTTTAAAAACACTGTTTTTTTTAGTTTGAATTTAAGCAGAGTTAGTAATTGTTTTGGATAAAATGTATTTTTTTTCTCATTTTTTAATTCACGCATATATATATTTTTATAATGTTCATATCAACTAAACTTTCATATATTTGAAGGGTTTTTTTTTTTTTTTTCCTGAATATATATTTGTAGTTTTCTTGATCGCATGAAACTCATCCCAAATTGTTGATAATTACATAATAAAGTAAGAATACCATTACACCAGTTGTACACGCCTACATGGCAACTACCAGCATTCTTCCTAGTTGCGTTTTTATCTAGAATTATCCAAAATTTAAAAAGTAAAAATAAAAAATCAACACATTTGATAGAGTTTAACTCAAACTCTATAATCATTAATGCAAAAATCAATAAAACGAAATAGAAACTATATAAGCAAAACTCAGTGTATTCCTCCGAGTGAGAACCTGTGATAGAGAAGGAGAAAAGCATAGATACGACTTACAAGTAAGTTTTGGTACAAAATATGGTTTTTTTTTTTTTTGCCTTCATATTCTTGTGATAATTTGTTTTTATTAAGTGTTCAACAATGTTGGAGATTCAAAATTTTTTTTTGAGTGCCTCATTGAATACTTTGTACTATAATTAATCACACCAAAATTTTTGACATAATAATGATAGGACCCTATCTATATGTCATAGATTCAAAATATGAAAATTTCAAAAATTTTGCCGTAATAGATTTCACGGGTAAGTTGTGATTTTCTTAAAAGTTTTAGGCAACAAGATAACACAGTCAATGTTTGATTCGCGTTTAAAGTTTCAATCGAAAGGTATTAGCAGGGATATGTAAATTTTACGTAGTTGCTCTTTGATTGTACATCTCTTGAATTTTTATCATTTTATTTAAATTTAATACTTACCCCAAAAAAAGAGGTTATAATCTTCTTTTTTTCTCCTCAATTTTTTAATGCACGCATTTTTTTTTCTCTTAATGTTCTTGCACCAATGAAGTTCTTTTTTTTTTTTTTTTTTTTTTTTTTGAGAATGCATTGGAGTTCTTTTTGTGGTTATTAAAAGGGTTTTAGTTCTCAATTTTACAAATTATTTGGATGGGTAACTATTAAGGTTCTTGCTAATTCACAGGATACCTTCCATGGTGCAAAGGGGTTCGGCTCCCAACTGGTGCATTAATTAGCGTGGATAGCTCAATTGAGAGAGCTTCAGACTAAAAAGCTAATAAGGTTAGAAATAGTTTTTATTTTATTTTTATTTTTTATTTTTATGAGAAGGGTAGAAATAGTTTATTTGTTTAATTATATTAATTCAAAAGAGAGCGCGCGCACACACATGCATATATTTGATAATTGAATAGTTAGGTTAGGAAAGATTTGAATATTGGATGCCTAGGTTGGAAACGCCAAAATGTTCTAATTAATTAAATTATATGGTTCTTAACATTACATTAATGGAAAACATATATATATATATATATATATATAATTTTTTTTTTTTACATACTTGAGTTACATGTGCAATCTATTATGCATGGACATACTACTTGAGTTACGTGCTTGAAAAATATGTAGTTTATAATCAGCTTACAAATATTCCTAATAAATTTGCTTAAGAGAAAATATTTCTAATAATCGGATGCACTATTTGATGAACCTGTAAAAAAAAAAAAAAAAAAACCACTAAATTCTTGTCATATAATATATATTGTTAAGAGGATGTTTTCTTAAAATTGTTAAGTGGATATTTTCTTTTCACTACTTTTTTTTTTTTTTCTTTATTAGAAATGAAATTGATCTAGTAGATTTTTTTTTTTTTTTTTGAAGCCAAGCTTACCATTATAAAGTACAGCCAGTAGATGAAAGTTGGATGGTCAATAGTTAGACCATATCATATATAATACCAACAACAAGAATTTATGACACTAAAACCTAGTTAGTTTCTAGACTTATGTGATTAAATTACAATTAATTGAATGTATATAATCCGAATTGAACTACCTCCCAAATGTCTAGGTTTATCTTTTCCAAAACATGTCTAGAGTTGAAGAATCCAAGCCATATGCATAAGAAAAAGAAATAGATCTATATCAAATTACTAAGGAAATAGTAAGAAGAGAATTCTAAAATTGTATAATAATCTTTCATTTTTTTTTTAATGGAATAGTCTTTCATTAAGCTATTGTTTCACAAAGTATATATTCTATAAGTTCTTTATAGGTTTTCTATCTCTAATCTCTAGTCTATTTGCAGAGAATGATAAAAAATAAAAATAAAAATTTGTTAAATAAATAAGTACATATTAGTGCTTTGATCCTTTTAGTTCTAAAAGGATTTAAACTTTGGAACTCAGATGGAAGTACTTAGTAGTCTAACGTTAATCTGATTTGTAGTCCCACTCCCATCTGACTTCTTGTGGGTTTTAAAGTGTAATTATACTTTTACTTTGAACATGCACTTTGTGAGAGACTGCAAAAATTTAGGGTGCTCTCAAAAAGAGATTTGGGTGCTTGTAAGGGCACCTCTCTTTTGGGTAGTGGTATGGAGTCGCCACTTATTTTTTATACAAAACAATAAGAAAAAATAAAATACAAATTACATGTTCAAATACTCCGAATGTCATTGATTGAATAAAGAAAAATACAATTTTGGTAAATTAACCTTACAATGCTTTGGGTCCTAGTTACAATCTACCAAAATTAAAAAGACAAAACACTAATCTACCTATCCAAAAATCCTAAGCTCAGGGGCTAGGTTACGGAATGTGAAGGTGTTAGGCACCCATTCTGCCAAGATAGAGTTTGGTCCTCTAGACTCTAATGACCTATATATCCTTTTTGCATAATGTTGAATGATATGTTGAACACACATGACAGATACTTGACAAAAATTAATTTAAATAAATCTGCCTTATAAATATGTCCTCTTTTTTTAAAGAAAGTTCAGATCTGTTTTGAAAATTAAAAAAATAAGACTTGGTTTGTAAAAAAAATCAGATCTCTTTTTTGTAAAAGAAAAAAAAAAGAGATTTTGTTAAAAAGAATTAGTTTTTTTTTTTTTTTTTGGGTGTAAAGTTAAAAAAAGTGATTTTATCAAGAAAAATCAGATCTGTTTTTATAAAAGGTAAAAAGAGAGATTTTATCAAGAAAAATCAAATCTGTTTTCAAAAGATAAAAAAATAAGATTTGATTTGTAAAAAAAAAAAAAAATCAGATCTGTTGTTGGAAACTAATAAAAAAGACTTTTGAAAAAGGATTCACATTCATGAGACAAACTTATTATGCATGTATAAAAAATAAAAAAAAAACCCAACTTTCAATCCTTTCTTTGAAATTTCAAAATCTGCACTTTTATAACAAAGAAAACTTTTTAGAAAAATTTTTAGATCTGTATTTTCATTAAATACAGATCTGTCTTTAGTTTAGAAAAAAGTCAAATCTATATTTAATGAAAATACAGATTAGTTTTGAGTTTAGAAAAAAAAAATTAGATATGTATTTAATGAAAATACAGATTAGTTTTGAGTTTAGAAAAAAATCAAATCTGTACTTAATGAAAATACAGATCAATGTTGAATTTAGAAAAAAATCAAATATGTATTTAAGGAAAATACAGATCAGTTTTGAATCTTCATAAAATAATTTATTTTGAAGTCAAAATAAAAGAATTGAAATAAAAAATCATCTAAGGTATCTAAGCATGGCAATTACATATTAAGAACAAGACATAATAAAACATGCTAAACATATTCATGCATCAAACAATCACATACTAATTGATGGAAAAAGAAAAGAAAGAAAAATAGAATACCTCTTGCATGAGCGTACTATTCTAATGAAAGAATATTTTAGAAATCAAAGAAGTTTGTTCACCTCTTTAAAGTCTAAAATGCTTTACTTACAAAAAAGAAGTTCCTAAAGCAAAAGCCTTCAGAACATCTTTAACGTAAGGGGAATGAAAAGTCAGAATAGAAGAGCTCTTAATTTTGATTTGTTTCCTCTATTTATAGAGGTTGGGATGCTTAAAAGAATGAGATCAGATACAAATTAGGACGCGTCCTTATCTCTAAAAAGTCGAAAAGATTGGCACTTGGGGGGTGCTGAATGGCCCTCTTGGGTGCCAGGTATGCGTTTGAATTTTGATCCAATTTGGACTCCCTTTTTGAGGATTTTTGAGCCGGGAATTGCACCTAGACACATTTTTAATCCATATTCTAAAAATTAAACCATTTTTCTTGATATTCAGGTCTTTAAAGTGATAATTATCTTGTAGATAAATATTCCAAAAAGACTCGATTATCCATAACTTCTTTATTATCTGATTATCCACTTTATTCCCATGCAAGCAAGTCTATTTTTTGACATTAACCGAAAACCAATCACAAAATTATTTAATTAATTTTAATTGTCTAACCAATCAGAATTAGTTTAAATTAATCATGCGTGATCGACTAGACAATTAAAATTAATTAAATAATTTTGTGATTGGTTGTCGGTTAGTGTCAAAAATAGACTTGCTTGCATGAGAATAAAGTGGATAATCAAATAATAAAGAAGTTGTGGATAATCAAGTTTTTTTGGAATATTTATCTACAAGATAATTATCACTTTAAAGACTTGAATATTAAGAAAAAGTGATTAATTTTTAGAATATGGATTAAAAATGTGTCTAAGTGCAATTCACGGCTAAAAAATTCTCAAAAAGGGAGTCCAAATTGGACCAAAACTCAAACGTAGACTTGGCACCCAAGAGGGCCATTTAGCACTCTTGGAGTGCCGATTGGCCCAAACTTTTTGCCCCGTTTGGGGACCCCTCTGATTGAGATAAAACCTATCTTTTTCGACTTTTTAGAGATAAGGACGCATTCCAATTCATATCTGATCTCATTCTTTTAGGCATCCCAACCTCTATAAATAGAGGAAACAAATCAGAATTACGGGCTCTTCTTTTTAGACTTTTCAATTCCCCTTATGTTAAAGACATTCTGGAGGCTTTTGTTTTAGGAACTTCTTTTTTTGTAAGTAAAGTATTTTAGACTTCAAAGAGGTGAACACACTTCTTTAATTTCTAAAATATTCTTTCATTAGAAGAGCACGCTCATGCAAGAGGTATTCTGTTTTTCTTTCTTTTCTTTTTCCATCAATTAGTATGTGAATGTTTGATGCATGAATATGCTTAGCATGTTTTATTATGTCTTGTTCTTAATATGTAATTGCCATGCTTAGATACCTTAGATGATTGTTTATTTCAATTCTTTCTTTTTGACTTCAAAATCTGCAATGATCAACAAAATTCTTTTATGAAGACTCAAAACTGATATGTATTTTCAATTAAATACAAATCTGATTTTTTTTCTAAATTCAAAACTTATCTATATTTTCATTAAGTACAGATCTGATTTTTTTTTTTCTAAACTCAAAACAGATCTATATTTTCATTAAATACAAATATGATTTTTTTTCAAATCTGATTTTTTTCTAAACTCAAAACAGATATGTATTTTCATTAAATATAGATCTGATTTTTTTTTTCTAAACTCAAAACTGATCTGTATTTTAATTAAATACAGATTTGATTTTTTTCTAAACTAAAGACAGATCTGTATTTTCATTAAATACAAATCTGAAAATTTTTCTGAAGAGTTTTCTTTGTTATAAAAGTGTAGATTTTGAAAATTCAAAGAAGGGATTGAAAGTTAGGTTAAAGTTTTTTTTTTTTGGTGATACATGCATAATAAGGTTGTCTCATGAATGTGAATTCTCTTTCAAAAATCTTTTTTATTAGTTTCCAAGAACGAATCTAATTTTTTTTACAAATCAAATCTATTTTTTTTATCTTTTAAAAACAGATCTGATTTTTCTTGATAAAATCTTTCTTTTTACCCTTTATAAAAACAAATCTTATTTTTCTTGATAAAATCACTTTTTTTTTTTTTTTTTTAACTTTACACAAAAAAATAGATTTGATTCTTTTTAACAAAATCTCTTTTTTTTTTCTTTTACAAAAAACAAATCTGACTTTTTTTTACAAACCAAGTCTTATTATTATTATTATTTTTAAAATTTTCAAAACAGATCTGGATTTTCTTTAGAAAGAGGACACATCCATAAGGGATTTTATTTAAATTGATTTTTGTCAAGTGTTTGTAATGTTTGTTCAACATATCATTTAACATCATGCAAAAAGGGTATATTGGTCATTAGACTCTAGAAGACTAGACTCTGTTTGGGTGGAATGGGTGCCTAACACCTTCCCATTCTGTAACCTAACCCCCAAGCTTAGGATTTTTGGATAGGTAGATTTAGTGTTTTGTCTTTTAATTTTGGTAGATTGTAACTAGGACCAAAGTTTTGTATTCTTTTGCATAGATTGTAATTAGGACCCAAAGCCCTGTAAGGTTAATTTACCAAAATTATATTTTTCTTTATTCAATCAAGGACATTCGAAGTATTTGGAACATGAATTATATTTATTTATTTATTCTTATTTTTTTTGTATAAAAATAAGTGGTGACTCCACACCACTACCCAAAAGAGAGGTGCCCTTACAAACACCCAAATCTCTTTTTGGAGAGGCCCTAAATTTTTGCGGTCTCTCACACACTTTATGATAGATTTTTTGTTCATTGACTCGAATATTTATCCTCGTTATTGTTGTTATTATTATTATTATTATTTTAATTAAAAAAAAAAAAACACGTACAAAGAAGAGGAAGAAGTTGATATGAAGTATGAACAAAATGTAAGTTATATGTTTTGTTAAAACACTAGTTGTTAGTTTATCAAAGTAGTGATAAAGTATTAAAGAATAAAGTTGATAAGAACAAATAAGCTATAATTTTTACCTAAAAAATTGTTGAATCTCAAGTGGTTATCTCGCTCTCATTAATTATTAAATTATTTAGATATATTTTCTCGAATCAAGAGATAAGATTCAACAATGGTTTAATTTAGGTAAAAACTTTATCATTTAATTTTCATGAAATTCAAAACACTAATTGTTAGTTTATCCAAAGTAGTGATAAAGTATTAAAGAAAAAGTTGATAAGAACAAATAAGTTGCAATTTTTACCTAAAAAATTGTTGAATTTCAAGTGGTTATCTTGCTCTCATTAATTATTAAATTACTTTTTATTAATTGTTTAGATATATTTTCTCGAATCAAGGTATAAGATTCAACAATGGTTTAATTTAGGTAAAACTTTATCATTTAATTTTCATGAAATTTAAATTCTACTCCCACTAAAAATCTATTATCAAAATTTTCAAAACTTTTATAGTCTTTTAGTGGGAGTAGAATTTAAATTTCATGAAAATTAAATGATAATGTTTTACCTAAATTAAAACCATTGTTGAATCTTATCCCTTGATTCGAGAAAATATATCTAAACAATTAATAAAAAGTAATTTAATAATTAATGAGAGTGTAGATATGTATTTGATAATTTTGTACAAATAAATCCATCTTATTATTATTATTTGTTTCTAAAATTGCGTTCATGAATATCATGTTAAAGTGAGTTAAATATAAAGAAGCAAAACAAGATACGCCTAAAGTTTTAGAGGGAATAAAATTTAAATATCTTGAAACTTAAATAATAAAGTTTTACCAAAATTAAACCATTGTTGAATTTTATCCCTTCTTTTGAGAAAATATATTTAAAAAATTAATAAAAAGTAATTTAATAATTAATGAGAGTGAAGATATGTAATAGATAATTTTGAACAAATAAATCCATCTTATTATTGTTAATTTTTCTAAAATTGCATGCATGAATATTATGTCAAAGGAAGTCAAATATAAAGAAGCAAAACAAGAGATGCCTATTTAAGTTCTTAGTTACTCTCAGATAAGTATTCAATTTTTTTCACATTTTAAATTTCTCAATTTGTGACTCCCTTTTTCCCCCATTTTTGGGTGTGTGTTGATTGGGTCATGTTTTCTTTAGGGGTTTTGATTATTCTACTTATTTAATTTGTGGGTGTTTTCATTTTTCTAGTTGGAGTATCACTATGGAAGAATCTAGTTTTGAGGGGTTGTTTGTTATTATTGTGCTGGCTGGGGCATTTACTCATGCCTTTTATGTGTTGTATCATTTTCAAATTTTATTTCTTTTGTGTTGCATTGCAATATGATTTGGGGGTTTCTTTTTCTAATTGATTTTTTAGACTATATTAGTGTTTATTTATTTTTATACTTTAAATTCTATTTGTACTTTGTGATAATTTCTTAGTCTAGATCTAGAATGAGTTGAATCACTCCAAATATTAATTTCACCTTTTTAATCAAAATTTTATGTGTTATTTTTATTTGTGCGTTATTAAATTAAAATAATTTTAATATATGGTGTGTGTATGTCACTTTAACAACAATTTAAAAAAAAAAAAAATTGCAGTGCAATTGATTAAACTAAATTAAAATTTTTTTCTTTTAACTTTTTGGCTTATTTGCTTAAAGATTCATTTCTTCTAGGTATAGTTATACTTTAAACAACCCTTAGCAAATAAGTAAATAGAGCTACATTGTGTATGTGTAGACACCCGATTTTACACCCATAATTTAATTTTGAAATATGACTAAAATGACCATTTCAAATATCCAAAAATCATAGTTGCATTTCATGCATTAAATCATTCATTACATTTCATGAAAATGATCTTGAGATTCTAACGGTCGTGACGGTATGCCCGATTCCCAAATCGGACTGTCGGATTGAAAGGTGTCACAAGATCAAGTTTTCACGGTTTGCATGCATTATATGTGGGTGAAGCTGATCACGTGTGATTAATTAAAATTAATTTTGATTGGTCAAACAATTAAAATTAATTAAATAATTTGTGTGATTGGTTGTTGGATTTTATCAGAAATAAGCTTTGTTGCATAGGAATAAAATAGATAATCAGATAATAAGGGGATTATTAATAATTAAGTCTTTTAAGAATATTTATCTATCATATAATTATTATTTTAAGGAACTAATTATCAAAATAAAAGGGATTTATCTTGGAACATGAGTTGAAAATACGTCCAGGTATAATTCCTGGCTTAAAAGACCCCTAGAAAAGAATCTAGATCGAACCAAAAGAGAGAATTGGGCTTGGCATTTAAGAGTGCCAATCAACACTTCCCTAGTGCCAATTGGCATAGCTTTGAGGCATGGCCTAGAAATTATCAGATCAAGCCGAAGCACATCTATTTTGATTTGTTAGGGATAAGAATTCAACCTAATTCGTATCTAATTAAACTTAGCTTATTTTCTAAACACCAAACCTCTATAAATGGAGAATTAAAATCAGAAATCTAGACCCATTTTCTGACCTCTCTCTCTCCCCTTACATTAAAGAAATTCTGGAAACTTTGCTTTAGGAATTTCTTTTCTGCTAAGTGGCCTTTACCTAGATCTTTAAAAATTCATTCTCCTTGATCTTTAGGATAATTCCCTGCTTTTGGGATACGTTCATGGAGGTAAGTTTCCATCTTTCTATCTCTGTGAAATTCAATTCTCCATGCTGTTAATAACATGCTCTTTCTTTTATTTGTGTTGATTTTTCTTTTTAATGATTATATAATGAATGTTTGTTTTTGCATATGTGTTTTGTCCATATAATTATGTAAGGCATATGATTGAATCCTAGATTTGTTGCTTTGTATAACCAAAAATCAGATCTAAAATATTTTTTCAAATCTCCTTTTTTTCCAAAAGCAAAAATTAGATCTGAATTATTTTTCAAAACCTTGTTGTTTTCTTAGAACCAAAAGTCAGATCTGAATTATTTCTCAAATCTCCTTTAATTTCCAAAACCAAAAATCAAATCTGAAATTATTTTTCAAGTCTCCTTTGTTTCCCAAAACCACCATTCAAATCTGAATTTTATTCCAAAAACTCATTCTTTTTTTACTCTAAAAAACCAGATCTAAATTTTATTCTAAAAACTCGTTCTTTTTTTACTTTGAAAAACCAGATCTGAATTTTATTTTAAAAAATTCTTTCTTTTTTTTACTTTGAAAAATTAGATTTGCGATTTCTTTTGAAAACCACTCTATTTCTTAATTAAACAATCAGATTTGGATTTTCCTTTTGGAGATTCATTCTGTTATTTAATTAAGGAATCAAATTTGAGAAACCCTTTTTAAAAAATCTATTCCATGCTATAAAAAAAATCAGATCTGAATTTATATCAAAAAATTCATTTGGCTTAAATTAAAACTTCTCTTAAAAATCCTTTTCCTACAAATAAAATTCAAATGTGATTTCTCCTTACATAAATGCAACAAATTTAGGATTTTGCACATTAACCAACTTTAGATCTAGGAATATTGACACAAAAATTTGAATATCATTTTTTAATGGTTATTTAAAGTCTAGAACATCAGACTCCGTCTGGGTAGGATGGGTGCCTCACACCTTCTTATCCTGTAACCTAGCCCCTGAATCTTAGAATCTTAGGTTGGTAGATTTAGTGTCTTATTTAATTTTGGGTAGATTGTAACTAGGAAACAAGGCCTTGTATTTTTTGTTACTAGATTGTAACTAGGAAACAAAGCCGTGTAAAGTTCTTTCTACCAAGATATAATTGTTTCCAATTAATGAGAATTTGCATTATTCAAGACATGTTGTAATTTGTATAGTTTTTTTTTTTTTTTTTTTTACTTATAAAATAAGTGGCGACTCCATATGATCCTTAAAAGGAAGGTGCCGATGTCTAAACCCTTTTCTGAGAGCTACCAAATTTCTCAGTCTCTCATAGTGGTGACTCTGTTGGGGATGTCAAAGGCTAAACATCACATTAGACCATTGTGAGAGACTGGGAAATTTGGTTGCTCTCAGAAAAGGGTTTAGGCATCGGCAACTTCTCTTTTCAGGATCATATGGAGTCACCACTTATTTTATAAGTAAAATAAGAAAACTATACAAATTACAATATGTCTTGAATAATAGACATTCTCATTAATTGGAAATAATTACATCTTGATAGAAAGAACTTTACATGGCTTTGTTTCCTAGTTACAATCTACCCAAAAAAAAAAAAAAAAAGACACTCTTCTACGAACCTAAAATTCTCAAATTCGGAGGATAGGTTACAGGATGGGAAGATGGTAGGCACCCATCCTGCCCAGACAAAGTCTGGTCTTCTAGACTTTTAAATGACCTTTTAAATACCCATTAAAAAATGACTTGCAAATTATTGTGTTAATATTCCTAGATTTAAAGTTGGTTAATGTGCAAAATACTAAATTCTTGTATTTATGCAAGGAGAAATCACATCTGAATTTTATTTATGAAAAGAAAGATTTTTTATGAGAAGTTTCAAATTAAGCAAAAAGGAATTTTTTGATAAAAAATTCAGGTTTGATCTTTGAACTAGCAAGGAATGGATTTAAAAAAAAATTCCCAAATCTAATTTCTTAATTAAATAATAGGATGAATCTCCAAAAGGAAAACCTAAATCTGATTGTTTAATTCAGAAATAGAATGGTTTTTTTTTTTTTTAAGAAAATTGCAGATCTGATTTTTCAAAATAAAAAAGAAAGAATTTTTAGAATAAAATTTAGATATGATTTTTGTGTTTTAGAAAACAAAGTAGGTTTGAAAAATAAATTTAGATTTGATTTTTGGTTTTGGAAAATAAAGGAGATTTGAAAAATAAAAGATATGATTTTTGTTTTTGGGAAACAATGGAGATTTGAAAAATAATTTCAAATCTAATTTTTGGTTTTGAAAAACAAAAGAGATTTGAGAAATAATTCAAATTTGATTTTTGGTTCTAAGAAAACAATGAGGTTTTGAAAAATAATTTAGATATGATTTTTGTTAAAAAAAAACAATGAGATTTTGAAAAAATATTTCAGATTTGATTTTTGGTTACACAAAGCAACAAATCTAGGATTCAGTCATATGCCTTACATAATTATATGGACAAAACACGAATGCAAAAACAAACATTCATCATATAATCATTAAAAAGAAAAATCAACACAAATAAAAGAAACAACATGTTATAAAAAGCATGGGGAATTGAATTTCATGGAGATTGAAAGATGGAAACTTACCTACATGAACGTATACCACAAGCAGAGAATTATCCTAGAGATCAAGGAGAATGAATTTTTAAAGATCTAGGTAAAGGCCACTTAGTAGAAAAGAAATTCCAAAAGCAAAGCTTCCAGAATTTCTTTAACATAAGGGGAGAGAAAGGGGTCAGAAAAGGGGGTCTAGATTTCTGATTTTAATTCCCCATTTATAGAGGTTTGGTGCTTAAAAAATAAGCCAGGTTTGATCATATATGAATTAAGTCGAATTCTTATCCCTAAAAAATCGAAATGGATGTGCTTTGGCTTGTCTGATAATTCCTAGGTTGGGCCTCAAAGCTATGCCAATCGGCACTAGGGAAGTGTCGATCGCTGATCGGCACTCTCAAGTGCCGAGCCCAATTCTCTCTTTTGGTTTAATCTAGATTCTTTTTTAGGGGTCTTTTAAGCCGGGAATTGTACCTGGATGTATTTTCAACTTGTGTTCCAATAGATAAATCCCTTTTATTTTGATAATCAGGTCCTTAAAATAATAATTATCTGATAGATAAATCTAAAAAGACTTTTTTTTTTTTTTTTTTGAGAATGAAATCTAAAAAGACTTAATTATCAACAATTCTCTTTTTATCTGATTATCCATTTTATTCCTATGCAACCAAGATTATTTCTGATAAAATCCAATAGCCAATCACATAAATTATTTAACTAATTTTAATTGTTTGACCAATCAAAATTAATTTCAATTAATCACACTTGATCAACCTCACCCACATACAATGCATGCAGACTGTGAAAACTTGATCTTGTAACACCTTTCAATCCGGCGGTCCGATTTGGGAATCGGGCATACCGTTGCGACCGTTAGAATCTCAAGATCATTTTTATGATATGTAATGAATGATTTAATGCATGAAATGCAATTATGATTTTTGGGTATTTGAAATGATCATTTTAGTCATCTTCCAAAATTAAATTATGGATGCAAAATCGGGTGTCTACAGTATGATTTGTGTAAGTGTGAATACAACACTTTCCAATTAAAGGGATAATCCCCTAATTGCTTGATGAGTTGTATATAATATTCTTTGGATCACTTTTTTTTTTCTTGATCTATGTGTGGCTGAATTTTAATTTTGAGCGAAAATAATATGTTAATTTTATTGAAGTAATATCTTATTTGCTATACAGTGATAAATTTTTGATGACACAATAATTTTTAATTTTTTTTTTTAGTAATAGTATGTAAGACTTTGTAGTATTGCAAAATTGTTCTAGGTTAAAGGTTTTTATGTAAATATATTGTGGGGAAAAAAATAATATTCCACTAATTATACATTAAATTTATTAATATAATTTACTTTAAGTGAAACTCTATTCACGAAGCCTATAAAAAATTAAAATATTAATCTGATTAAAACTATCAAAAATGTCATAATATTTTTTTAAAAAAATTGTGTTTTAATATAATTTAAATAATTAATCATTTACTATAATATTTGTTTATTGGTAATAACCTAGAGTTACATGATATGCATTTGACATGTAACTTAAAAAAATTTATTAATTATTTTATAATTCAATTTTAATTATATTTTATAAAATTTTTTCATTATATATTATATTGTTTGGTTTTTTATATAAATAATATTTGATTTTTTTCTTAGGCAATATGCATTTTTCATGTAACTTAAAATAATTTTTTTAAACAATTTATATTATATCTCCTTTTAGTTATATTTTTGAAAAATTATTTTATAATCTATAGTATTTGGTTTTTACTAACAACTTGGGCTTACAAGATATGCATTTGTTGTATAACTTAAAGTAATTTTTGAAAATTATAATTACTTTTTTTAAGTTATTATTATTATTATTAATAATTAAAATAATTTAGTTTTAATTATTTTTAAAATTTTTCTTGCTTACTTATAAATCTTCATTAAACCTAGCATCGCAAATGAATAATATTAGTGTTATTGAAAAAGTTTGAAGCTTATATGAGCATTTGGCACCCAATATTTCAAATATATGATATTTGTGAGTCCCCTTCCAATGTGGTTCTTTTTCTATTCTCGCTATTTTTCACTTTGGTGATCTCATATGGAAGCAATGATAGTACTGGTCTCAGAGTACTCTCTCTCTCTCAGAGTATTGGTCTCAGAGTACTCTCTCCTTTTGTTTGGTTGTTGACAAAACTTAATACGAACGTTTACAATACCAATATAAATTGGTATTTTTAATTTTTCTAACTACTCATTTTGTCATGTTATGTTGTTTCTATGTATTCTCAAAGAATTTGATTTAAATTTCTCTTTGAATTTGTTGGGTTTGTGAATTTGAATATAGTTTTGTGATTTTAAATTCATAGTTGTTGATCTCTAAAGTCTCTAAAGCCTAACCATGTTTGTCACCTCATCCTCACTTCCTGAGCATTAAACTTCCTATGAACGGGTTCAAGTTTTTAGTCTTTTAAGATTTAAACTTATTGGGAGTTATACAAGTACTCTTCAAGTTTCCATGTCTCCCTCACTAGAAATCCCATAAAGATTGCTTCACAAAATTCAGATTTGTTTTCACAGCTAAGTCAGATCTCTCATTTAAATCGTGGAGAAATTTTAAATGCAAACTTTTTTATGGACTATTTTGTCTTACTCTACTCAAATATTTGTAGAAGTGATTCACTTGGTTTGTCTTAGCCTGGAAGTGACCAGTGTAAATCTGTTAAGGAGTTATCGAACTCCGTCATGTCATCTTATGAGGATGGATATGTTGATGTTAATCATGATTTCGCCTTTTTTTTTTCCATAATAATATATCCATCCTCATAAGGTGACATGACGGAGCTTAACTCCTTAAAATATTTTCTATTATTCATTTTCTCATTGACACAAGCCATGTGACTCATTTCTGCAAATGTTTCAGCAGCTAGATGATAATCCATGATAGAGATTGCATTTAACAATTTTCCATGTTATGCATGAGAGAGAGATATCTAACTTTTGAAATTTTTTTTGAATTTTATGATGCAATCTCTCTGAGATTTCTAAAGAGGGAGATACAGAAACCCAAAAAGAACTTGCATAAATCCCAAGTTTAAATCTTGAGAGACCAAATTGGCAAAAACTTAAACACGTTCACAGGAAGCTGAATGCCTGGAAAGTGGGGATGTGGTGGTGACAAACATGAAACATCGCTGGGCTTTCGAGATTGACACCTATAAATTTAAAATGATGAAATTATTTTCAAATTCACAAACAACCCCAACAAAACCTAATAGAAATGTAAATCAAATTCCCTTAAAATACATTGAAGCAACATAACATGAAAAAATGAATAAGGGTTCCTCAAAGGGTGTTTGTATTGAAAAAATCAGAATTTTGATTTTAGGTACCAATCATTTAATTAAAAAAATAAGGGGAGAAAAGTTTTCATGTCTCTCAAGTAAAAGGCTTTAAATTAAAAAAAGTAAAAATACCAATTTATTTTGGTATTGCAAACTTTCCTACCAAACGGGCGAGGGGCGCTACGATATCACTGAACACGGATAGCAGTACTATCATATTGCTTCCATATGAGATCACCAAAGTGAGAAATAGGGAGAAGAGAAAAAGAAAAGCACTAGAAGAGGAACTCATATATAAGATATTTGATATATGGGGTGTCAATTACTAATATATAGAAGTTTAAGAATATTTCAATAACACTAGTATTTGGAAGCTTTGTTGTTACAGTGTTTGGTGATTAATCTCATATGCATAAGAGTGGAAGTTTAAGAAAGAAATTAAAGAAAAAACTAGCTTTGAATGTGCGCTTTCTTCTCACAATGCTACGCGAGTTTGAAGTTTGTCTTTTTGTTTGGGTCTTTTTTGTTTTTCTTATTTTTATACGTAAATTACCACCCCCCACAAAAAGAAAAAAAAAAGAAAAAAAAAGAAATGGTCCTTATAACATTGTTCTCCCATGTGTTAATCAACTCCCAAGAGTTGAATCTAGATAACTACATGGAAGAAAGCAGAAATTTGAACAGGCATATAAAGGGTCATAAATTTGTCTTTTATATGTGTACCTTCAATAGGGATTGCTATTGTCATTTTTAGGTAATATTATCATGATTGCCTTGTTTCTTACACCTATTGTTCACGAGTTTATTCATGAACAATTATTTATACTTGGATTTGGCTTATTCAACAAACAAGCCTAAAACTAAGGCTCAAATTTAGCTTTTTTTTAAAAAAAAGTTTATTTATAGAGCCAAGTATGAATTGCTAATGAACAGCTTGGTTCATTTACAACCATAAATCCATGTTCAGAGTTGTATTTTCACATAAAATAATACCATGGAGGTTTATGTCTCTAAAAATTTAAAAACCCTAGGAGATCAAGTGTTGCATAATTAACAGTTTACATTTAAAACAATACAAAAATGAGTTTAGAGTTATATTCAACACTTCAAAGTATTTTGTACGTATGTTGTGGTACACAATAGGGTTGATGTATCTTTTGCTAATTTTTTTAAAAGATAAATTACATCAACCTTCTTTGAGGTTTCACAAGATGACACTTCCCCCATTCTCCAAACGTTTCAAGAAATAACATTACCATCTTTGAGGTTTTATAAATGCCTCTCTCACGTCGTTATTCCATAACATAATTTTATTTTATTTTATTTATTAAAAAATCACTACATATTTATACGAAACCTTAAATGAGGGGAGGAGAATGTCATTCATCCACAAGCTTCACTTTCAAGGGAGAAGTGTAATTTATTCTAGTTCGGCTATTTTGTTTTTAAATGAAATATTACATTAGAAAAGTATTAGTTTGAAAGGCATGAGCTTATATGTTCTATATATAGAAAAGTATTGTTTAATGCAATCTCAAAGGAAGTTGGTATAGGTCGTGTTTGGCATTAGCTTAAAAAGCTAGTTTATTTATTTATTTACTATTTAACTTATTTTTGCTATTATTTATGGGTTTCATTGCACTTTTTAGTATTATTTATGGGTTCACTGTACTGTTTCAATTACTTTTTAGTTTTACCAACAGCATTTTTAGCAAAAAGTTTTCAGTTTCAGCTAAATAAGCTATTCCCAAACAGACTAATAATTTACCCTATTTTTTATTACTTGTTAGGGTAAATTTCACAAACCACCCCCGAGATTTGTGATTTTTCGTCCTAAAAAGACAATTTTGTCCCTGAACTTAAAAAAAAAAAAATACACTGTTACTTTTTTTATTTTCTCTTTTTCCTCTCTCATTTGTCTCTTTCATCTCTTTCCTCTCCCCCTTTCTTCTCTGAGTTCTCCATAGAAATCTCTTTCAAAACCAATAGAAACCCAAAATATAATAAAAAGAAAAAGAAAAAATCCAAGCCCAACAACACACATAAATCCCTTTGAAAATTTCCAATGAAATCTCCTAAAAATCCCAGCAGAAATCCTAGAAAACCAAGCAAAAATCCAAGCCAAACAACACATAAATCCCTTTGTAAATTCCCAATGAAATCTCCTAAAAATTCCAAGCCAAACCGGGTTTTATCAATTTTTTCTTTCGTCTTCATCTTCAACAGCTTCTCTTCTTCATCATCATTGTCTTCTTGTTGGTGGTGGTGGTGGTGGTGGTGGTGATGGGGTGTTCTAGCGTCACCTTCTGTAACACCCCAAACTTTTTAAAGCAATTTTACAACGTGAATAATATCTCAAGTGAATTTATGTTTTTCAATAAGGTTGTTAATTATTTTTGTAGAGGTCTTTTTAATATTAAAAGCTTAAGGTGACATTTAAGTTATTTGTGATGATGGTTTGAGTGAGGATTAAGGAAGAGAAGAAATTCTCTCCCTCCCCCTCTCTTCTCATATTCACTCTTCTTCTTGGTTCTTAACCAATGATGACCAAACCTCCAAGCTCCTATATCTATTTCCTCATTTTTTTTTTCTCTCTCTCTAGTCGAGACCTCCTTGTTAGGGAGGATTATGTCTCCATTGGTCTTCCTAGTAGCTAAAACTCCATGAGATTTTGAAGCGGATTAAACCCAAGGTAAAAATCTAAGCTTTTATCTCAATTTCTTCTATGAGATCCTTTGGGTTTTGATATTTAATGATTATTATGGTGAATACTTGATGGGTTTTGGTGAATAATGGAATATTTGAGGGTTAAGATGATTTGGGTAGCAATGGTTTGGTTAAAATCTGAAAATTTCATAACATCTGAGAGTTTTTTTCTTTGATAAAAGGTTTTGGTTGATTAGTTTTCTAATGGGTACTTGAGGGTTGGCTTGCTAGATCCACTATATGGGTCTTCTTGTTGCATATGCTGATGTGAGTTGATTTTAAAGTGTGTTTCCTTTGCATTTGAGTGACTTTGACATATGTGAATGTGGGCATTTGCTTGTCGCGCGCCAAGTGTTTGATAAATTGTCTATATGAGTTATGGGATTGAATTTCTTGACTCATGTTGTGATGACTATTATATGAGGTTGTTGGTTGCATTCATAGTTGTCATCATGTGCTAAAACATGTAGCTTTGAGGTTAATCAAGTCTGAAAGTTTTTGGCATAGTATTAAGATTATAGTAATTTTATTTTGGAATTGTAAATCTGTCCCTAATAGATTTGAGTCAACTGAAATACATGATTTTTAATAAATTATAGAAAAATATTTTTGAGCTGAATTTTTGGTGGTACATACTAGACACATAAAGAATTATTCTTATTTAATTTCAAGTTAATCGGATAACTTTTTGTGGACCAAAATTTTTTTACAAAATGGCCACCTTGCTATGTACTGAATCTGAAAATAAGACTAAAACGCTGAGAAATTGTGGAATTAATCCCAAACCTTGGTTAATCTTATCTTAGCTTAAATATATTATTTAGTATCCAAAGAGATTCATGAGTATGCTGTATTATCTTATGATGCACATTATTTCGGCAATGAATTTAAAATGTTTTGGTTGTGTCAATACTATGAGTTTTTTGGATGCTTGTTTGGATCTTGTTTGGGAAGGGTACTTGTCTTAGGACGGGCAAGCTAGACTTTAGGGCCTTTGGTTTGATTTTAGGGTATCGTTACGATTTATGGAGATAAGTGTGATGGTACTTTGTGAAAGGCCTTGTTATTGATAGGTTTGATCATTGTGTTTCTAGGTTCCAATATTCTTGGTGATGGACCTAGTGACTGGGTCATTTGATTTTGTGATGCCCGGTTGAGGTAAAATTGGTTGGCCTTCTGAGTGTAAGTCGCTTTTTAATGGGATTTTTGGAAAATAACCATGTTGCATAAACGTTGTTTTTGGGTTAAACACATTTTGGAAAATTATTTGTGGAATTGTATCTTTCCAAAAAAACTATTGTGTCGTAACCTTAATGTATATGACTATTTATGAAAAGTGCATCATGTTTAATATTGCATACGGGGAAATGCATGAATATTTGGCACGGGAAAGAAAAGCATCTTTGATTAAATTCTTGAGAATGGATTTTATGGATTTATTGCATTATTCACAAAATTTAAAGATGCTTTGATAATTGGGAGAGTTGATACAAAATCTTTTGACAAGAAATGAGTTTGAAGGTTTTGAGAAGCTTGTGAATATCCTTGGATATTAAAAGGTTTTGTGAAACTACTTGGAAATGAATTATGTTTTGAATTCATGTAACCTGTGAGCTCTTTATGTTTTACCCTTGTGCTGTGACATGTGATTACCCAGTAATTACCTAGCTAGCTACTATGGTCTATGTGACATTAGTATCTTAGCACCCGTCTTTGTGATGACATATGATTTCCGTCTTTGTGACAGTGATGAGTTCTGTCTTTGTGACGGCGTATTTGTTCCGTCTTGTGACGATGTTGTGTTCCGTCTTTGTGATGGCAGATTAGTTCCGATTGCATTTCCCCCACCCCAATTAGTTATGCTACTTATTGGGATTTAGCTCATCTCACTCTCCAATAGTTTTTTAGATAAATTGGCTATACGTCGGGCATGTAGCTTAGTTTATTGGTGGTGATTAAAGCACTATGCTAAGTGAGAGATTTGTGTTATAAAGTGTTGGTGACTCAACTTACTAAATTTATTGAGGCCATAGCTAATGCTATTGGAGATTGGACTCTTGAGGTTTGTTAGCCCTAAGTGTGGCAAGCCTAGATTTTTGTTGAGGTTGTGTGCCTTAGAGATGATCGTGACTTTGTGTTTATTTTATTTGGAGCGTTGGATTGTTAAGTACATTTAGAGACACATGATTTGTAGTTTGTATTTCTTGTAAATGTGTCATAGAGCACTGACTTGTATTGTGAAGAGATCAATATATTTATTTACTTTATCCAATGGAAAGAAAAGAAAAAAAAAATCCCATACAATCTCTCTCGAAGGCTTGGTTTCTCATGCTTTGGACCTTTTTGGGTTTAGGGCATGACACCTTCGGTGATGGAAGAGAGGCTGTGAATGGATGATCAGATGGTGGGTGATGAACGAAGGAGTGAGGACTGTGTTCTCGTGAGCTTCGCCTGCTGGCTTTTCTAGCCGTCCATTATTTCTTCCTTCCTTTGATTAAACCAACCAATCCCCACTGTCTGATCAAAAACCAAAAAATCAAAAATACCACCCCAGTGGGCCCTCCTGTACCGTAAGATTCTTATTATCACTCTTGATATCGCCGGAGACATCTCAGGGTGCGCAGGATAAGGCACTGTCAGTCACTCAACTTGGGAAGCATACATTAGCAGAATAGAAATAGAAAGGTTTTTTGTTTTTTCATAGAGAGAGAGAGAGTCAGTGTGAATCTGTTGTTGATGCCGGTGACCAAGTCATGGGCTTTGCCGTGGATAAGGTTCCATTGGAGAGAGAGTTTTGAGATGGAGAACTTAGAGAAAAAATCGGGAGAGGAAAGAGACAAAAGAGAGAGGAATAAGAGAAAATTAAAAAAGTAACGGTTTTTTTTTTTTTTTTTTTTTTAAGTTCAGGGACAAAATTGTCTTTTAGGACAAAATTGGTAGGTTTTAAAATGTTTTGAACTTAGTTGGTATTATCACAAACCTCAAAGGTGATTCGTGAAATTTACCCTACTTGTTATCATGTTTAGATCTCTATCTTCCCTCCTTGAGTTGCCTTGCTTCTTTTTTTAAAGAAATGATTGAAAACATGGTGACTAGTATTATTTGTGTTAGAAATATGCGATTAAATGATTAATACTATATCCCAATAGCTTAACCTTTTAGTAGAATCAGTAATTTAAATTTTTGGGAGAATTAGTAATTTAACATGATATTAAAGTAGGAGATCCAACCGTACTATTTAAAAGAGTGGATACTTTAAAAAAAATGTGGATATCTGTTTTTTTTTTTTTTAAAAGAGTTTTAATTTATGGAATTTGTTTATGATGATAGTTCTTTATCATCAGATCAAGATATGATAGGTCAAGAATATATTGACCCCTTGTGATGAATTAATCAATTAATTAGCCAAGTTAATTAATTAATTTAATTAGCATGCAATAAGCTTGATAGCACAAACAAATCACCAACTAAGTGAAAATGCAGTGGAAAATAAATTGACCCGATGATTAGTTTACGAATGGGGAAAACCTATATGACAAAAACCCCACCAGGTGATTTTAAGGTCATCACTCCTGAGAATTCACTATTATCACAACAAGCGGTTACAAGTAAAGGAATCCCAGTACCTTATACCAATCTACAGTTGAACCCTTACCCCAATACCCAATTGGATTTGTTCTGTAGTAATAATCTCTCCTTTCAATGCACGGCTCCCAGTACGTGGCTAACCAATTCAATGCGTGGATTCCAATACGCGGCTTACACACCAACTTGAGAAGGATGTTGGTTGCAAAATTCTTCAGTTCATTACACGATGAAGATCACGAAACTTCTTGGTTACAAAACCCTACGGTGTACAAACACAACAACTTCTTGAATAGAAAGATGAATTAGGGCATTTATCTCTGGTTCACAATATACTTGTGAAAAACTTTTTGCATTGAGGTGTATTAGCTGTGATGACCCTTAAAACAATTCTTATATATATTTAGGGTTGTGAGAAAAAAAAACTCAAACATCTATACACGGATTGGATGAAAATCACAACTGAAAATCTAATTTTCTTAAATCTCGATAGATACCCTATCTATTGAGTAGCTGTCAAGCATCGGGCATAAACGACCTTTTAAACCTCGATAGATACTAGCTGTCGAGATAGTTGTTAAACTTTAAAATCTAGCACTTTTTTACTTGATTCTTGGACAGACTTGTATGGGTTTAACACTTGAATTTGAAATCTTGTTCTTTAAAGTATTAAACACATTCTAGATCTACCAAATTATAAGTAAAATGCGTTTTTTCAGAGGATTAGTCAATTCTATCTTGGCATATGTTCCTAACATGATTCACATATGTCTTAACAAAATATTAATTGATTTTTGGTATATGTGGAAATTAAACTTCAGATTTCTTATTTAACCATTAAAGACTTTACCAATTGAGACTTTGCAAAATATAAACATTACGTAAACTAATGTACATACCCAAAAAAAAAAAAAAAAAAAAAAGTGTAAAACTAATTATTAGAGCAATTACATTAGCTAGTGGAAAATTGTGTAAAATTGTGCAAAATGGAAAAAGGGGATCATTTTACACAATATGAGCAAAAAAAAGACCCACATCAGTTTGGGCAAACTTATGTATAAATGCAAGTTGCTACAATACCTGTGCAAATATGCACGGATACTGTAGCGCTCCTATTTATTATTTTATATTTTTTTCTCTCTCCTCTATCAACTCTCATCTGATTATCTCTCCTCTCTCATTCGATCTCTCTCTTCCTCTGCCCTCTTAATCCTTTTATCTTCTATTAAATCCAACAACAAATCATAAAATTCTTCAAACTTGATCTAAATCAAGACCCCAAATTCATCAAACCCTCTCCTAAAAAAAAAATAATCAAACCCATATAAATAATCAAACCGAAATTGCAAAAGAACAAGAAGAAAATGCAGAAAAAAGTTTACCCACCAAGAGTTTTCTCTCTTTAGCTTCTTGTTTCAGCATTAGCAAAAGAAGAAGAAAGATGAAGACGCTGAAGAAGAAAAAATTGAGGAAAAGAAAGAAGGAGAACGAAAAGAAAAAAAAAGAGGAAAGTGAAAAAGAAATAGAAAGAGAGAGAGATCAGATATACTTTGGCGTGTGGGTTAAAGTAATTGGTGGGGTCATGGGTAGTTGTGAATAATAAAAAGTTGTGAGAAAAATATTATTTAAATAAAAGAATGTGTTGAATAGACAAATTGATGTGCGTATTTTATAAAAATAGGTGTGTAAAAAAAAAAAAAAAAAAAAGTAGGTTTTAAACATACAAAATAGAAAAATTTATACATAAGATGATGTAATTACTCTTATACATTATCCAAGTTCTAGCTTTCGAGACATCTTATTCGAAGAGCATGTGAAGGGATACAAGTTCCAATATCCTACCTATTTCTATCCCCAAAAAAAAGTTTTAATATATATCCTACCGACATGATGCCTAGTATATACTTTTTCAGAAACCGACAAATTTAACCTTTAAGCTTTCTCGATGATAAAAAAGAAAGAAGAAAAAAAATCAGAGGACAAAAACATTGAATGTCCCTCATTCACACAAAATTCAAGAATTTTGTTTAACCGGAAAAGAAAAGAGAAAACTTCATTCCATGGATGTAGAAGGTAGTTCCGGAAAATCAAAATCCGGGCGAGTCATCTTTGGCAAGATATGAACTCTCAATGCTTCAAATCCCGTAGGCATATCCAACACCCACAATTTCTTCGGAGAGGCCACCACATCTACCACAACAATCCCATTACCACCACAAACTACAGTTACTACACACAGTTTTCCACCACCAATAGCCACATGTTGTGCCCCTTTAAGCCTCTCTGACTCCATAATCTCGTCCCACAAATCCTTCTCATGGTCATACTTTCTCAAAGCAACCTTGGCCTCATCCACCAAGTACATTACATCTCCATGGCTGCCACTGGTCCTTTCCACCCACGAAGCATACCTTCCGGCATCTCCTCCCACTCATCTTTATCCACATTGTATGCCATTCCTTCTTTTGCTTTCACATTCACCATATAAAGCTTCCCTCTCCACCCCACTGCATCGATTGCTTCCCTACTAAACCTGCCATGTTTGAGCAGGCTGCTCTTCCTTTTCCACTCGCCATGATGATTATGATCCCACTTCTCCAATGAACACGCAGTGTCGTTGGAGAAGGGGGATCCTATTCCACTCGCCACGTATACAGTGCCGCGTACTGCACCTGCTGCGCACCAGCGGCGCGGTGTGGAGAGTGGGGGTCCGAAGGACCATGTTTTATACTCACATTGTGATTGCCAACCTTTCTCTATTACTCTTGCTTACTCTTTCTACTATTTTCTTCTTGTTTTCTTATTGTGCTTCCATGGCTGATCCCTTCCCTTTTATACTAGTTTTGGAGGGCCTCAAAATTACCATCTTCTCCCTTTGACTTAGGCTTGCCGTCCATCCTTAGGTTGAAGTTCTGTGTACTTACTTTCCCTTCTTGTTCTTGTTTCTCTTTTCTGTGAACTCGTCCCTGAAAGTATCATAGTTGGCTTTCCTTTCATGGAAGATGGGTTTTCTTGGGTAACTCAGGTGTCCACCAAGGTCAATAAAAACGGATCCCTTCTTAAAGCCGGTGAAGAGACACTTTCAAGGTTCTCTTGGATTGATGGAGACTTTACATATTGAGTCTTCTTCCTGAAAGTGGTATAGATGCTTCTTGGATATGGGTGAACTCCTAAAGTTGTTAAGCATCTTTCTTCTTCCATCACTCTTTTTTGTCAAGGTTCCTTGATCCTTTCATTTACAGACTAGTTGGTTTTATTTATCAATAACCATTCTTCACATCACTAACTTGTAAAAGAGTTTGTAACTATAATATTTTCCTCATTTTGAAGACCATTAAAAAAAAAATTTATAAATCTAGAATCTAAAACAAAATATACAAACCCAAAAAAATTAATCTAACAAAAATTACCAATAGTAAAATAACAAAAAAAAAAAAAAGCCTAATCAACCAATTTTATCCAAAACAAACAAATTATCCTTATAAAAGATTTTAAACAAAATAATTTTTTTCTTACCAAACAGCACACATCCAAGACCAAAAAAAAAAAAAAAAACCCTCAATGACTAAACAGTAGCAAAATTGGAGGCCAAAGTTGCTGCATAAAACCAGAGGTAAACCGTAAACCTGCTCCCCTAACTCTACGGTCTAGTTCGGTCCCTGCCCATTTGCTAGGCTGGTCTCATTCGAAAACCTCTTCTCTTGCACCCTTTTAAGGGGTCGTTTGCACCTTATTTCAAGGCCCTTTTCCATTTTTCTTTCACTATTGAGATTTTGTCCCATTCTATTCAGTTCATTTGTCTCTTTTGTAAGAGCATTGCTACAGAGTCATGGGCCCCTTATACTCGTGCAAGGCCCATAGTTTGGTTCCCTAGGTTGGACCTATTCCTCTAAATTTTTTTTTGGGTATCAACAGTATAAACACCGCTGTCAGTTTTTGAATATATCAGTTTCTTCCATCTATTTTCTCCGTGTGTATGAGTTAAAATACTTAGTATTTTTAAAAAAAAAATAATTTATAAACACAAAAATCTTAATAAAAATGTGTCAGATTGTTATGAAAAATAAACTAGCAAAAATTTACTAATTTAACTGTTGTGAAAAAATGTTGAGAAATTTTTTTATCCGTAACATTGCTCTAGATTCTCTTCATTTCACATAAAGCACCTTTTTCCCCATCTTTTAGGTAATGTAAAAATCTCTCCCACTTTACAACTTTGAGGCTATGGAAAAAGAAAAATGCTTGAAAAACCCAATTTTTATGGGTTGGGCTTCTGTCCAGTGATCAGTGATCACTGGATCCGTTAGGATACGGACACGTGTCCAGTCTTGGACATGTGTCCGCATCGCAACGTGTCCATTGCTCACTGGCACTGGACATAAGCTGCTCCCAATTTTTATTTATATCCGTGGGAAAGGTTAGTTCTTTATTATACATGAGTGAGATTGTGAGAGGCTTGTTTCCGTTATCATGAATTGGGAATTTGATAAGTTTGTAATGATTTCGAAGTGAGGGATAGCAATGATTGGTGTAAAAGATTCCAGAAGGTCTAGAACAATACTTAAAATTTAGATCCAACTCCACCTCACAAAATATATATATATATATATATATATAGAGAGAGAGAGAGAGAGAGAGAGAGAGAGAGAGAGTTAGGTTCAAGTTACATTTAGTGTAACTCTAAGTAATATTACACCACCTAATAACTTATTATTAAATTCGTATTTTAAGAATCCCATCGTTGAATTGCATGTTCTATATAAACTTAACATGCATGTCAATTTTTATGCTAATCGGATGTTATTTACCTTATGATCCATGAACTCATCTTTTATGAATTATTTTAAATTTCAAAAACTTGAATTTAAACAATTGATTGATAACATAACTATCAATCTTTGACCACCATGAAATTTTGCAAGCATGGAAAGTATATGAATATAATGTAATCCAAAGGTAAATTTGTCAAAATTCGCATCTAATAATAAGTTATTAAATGGTGTAATATCGCTTAGAGTTACACTAGGTGAACCCAACTCATATAGAGTTATATTCAAGTTACACCTGGTGTAACTTTAAGCAATGTTATATCACCTAATAACTTATTATTAAATTCATATTTTAAGAACCCCACCGTTGAATTGCATGTTCTATATGAGCTTAACATGCATGTTAATTTTCATACTAATCGGATTCCTAATAACTTGAACCCAACTCATATAGAAAATTCTAGGGAATTTTAATCATTTAGGAGGTTTTATAAGTATTTCAATAATTTTTGAGGTTTTCAAAGGATATTGATAATTTTTTAGGTCTAGGGGTTTTTCGGTTATTTAAAAGTGTTCATGGGGTATTTTGGTCATTTTGGAAGTTTTTATGGGGAGATTTGGTTACTTTTGAAGGTTAGGAAAAATGTTTTCATTTTACAACTTATGGGGCCAAAGAATCTGGTAACCCCAGCCCACTTCATATCAAGCACAAGACCCACATCGAGGAGGAAGAAATGTCCGAGGACGAACGAAGAAGGTTCGAATTGCCAGGAGACGTTGCCAAAGGCAATCCTGTTCTCGGCAAGCCGAGATCACGGAGGGAGAAAGCGGCACGCTACCAAAGGCAGTCTCCCAGAGCGTCTCAAGGGAAATCACAAGTGCAATGGGATAGCCATGGGAGAATAGTGGAAGAGCAATTCTAGGATAAGCTGTTACCTCCGCATTAAGTACCCACGGCTAACATCCTGGCCCCATTTATGTGGACATGACTCCTGAACAGTGCTATCTGGGTCACCGCAACTCATAGAACGTCAGAAGGAGTGGTTGATAGGACGTGCACTCAAGTATAGGCGTGGATGACTAACAAGTGTAGGACCAGGATGGTCCAAAGGGAACTATATAATGTAAGAGGCCTTCTTAAGAAAAAGGGGGGGGGGGGGAACAGAAAATGGAGAACAGAAGGCTCAGATCCCCCTTCGTGCTCTGTTTAATTGAGCTAGATGGAAACTCACATTCTCGGATGGTGAGTTTGTCTCCTCGGATGGTGAGTCCATCCAGCTCTGTGTTCCTAGTTCCTATTCAATCATCTCTAACATCTACGTTAACTGTTGTCAAACTCATCAAAGCCTAGCTCTTGGACCCATTCTCTACAAATTCATTGTAATGGGGGTCCGCTGGGCCTAGATCCCATTCACTTATGGGCCAAGTTCGAAAACCTAGACCCTACACAACTAAACAAACATCAAAAAAAAATTTCATAGTATTCTAAAAAATGTAACAAAACACCAGAAAAGCAAACATTTTCTTGAAAATATTTTACATTGGACAATATTTCACAATGGAACTTTCACAATGGAATAACCAGAGCCTAAATGGATCATATTTACTTAGGCATTTTATACTTATTCCTGATTTTTTATTGTTATTTTGTTCTATTGTGCTATTTGGAGTTATCACCCTTGTCTTACTCTGATTTGACTAGCCTTATTCCATCCCCCGCATAAGCATTTTTCATACCAAGAGAGGAGCAACATTCTTTCGCTGATTTGAACTATGTACCTTGTCTTATCTGTAAAATTATGTTAAGTTACATATGGCGTAATTTTTATTAATATTATATCATTTAATAACTTTTTATTAGTTTATATTTTGAGAAATCCTTGTTGAATTACATTTTATTTTTATATTTTTCATGTTTGCAAAAATTTGAGATGATTAGAGATTGATAATTATTTCATTTATAAAATATTTATATTTCAAATTTTGTGCTTTTAATTTATACACAAAATATGGGTACATTGATCAAACAGTAAATAGAATTTGATTAACATGAAACTATGTAATCTAATGATCCGATATTTTAAAAAATAATACAATTAAAAGTTATTAAATGATATAACATTAACAAGGGTAAAATCTAGGTACATTTGTTTAGGTGATGTACTTAGGTTTCCTAATTAAATTCAACCATGTAGTCTTGGAAATTGTAACTATAAAAAAGGAAGTGCATTGGCTAATAGGCCAATAAACCACATGGTAGTGCTGCATTGGCCAATAACACATATGGTTGAATGAAATTGGAGAATTTAAGGTAAAATACCTAAGGAATTATACTTAAGTATTGTCCTAATAATAATGCGTAACATCACAGACACACAAAATACCCACCCCCCTCCGGGAATACACACACACACACACACAACCCCTAAAATTTTGGATGTAACAGTGAACTCTTTGTGGATATTATTATATATGTATGTAAGCTGTTAAACAATTGGGAAAATAAACTATGAGTTCTAGGGTGATGACATATGTCCATATTTAGAGTAGCATTTTCACATAAAACAATATCAAGGGACAAGGGGGTTTATGTTGCATTCAATAACCCTAGAAGCTTAGGTATTGCATAATTAACAGTTTATGTATAATATAATACAAAATGGAGTTTAGTGTTATGTTCAAAACTTCAAATGGTTCTGTATCCATGGATGGAGCTATATATTGGCGGGGGGTAATGCCCCCCCTAAATGATTTTTAAAAAAAATATTAGTATATTAATAGGTACTAATTTAGTAATTTTGTTCAATAAAATTACATTTTCCCCCCTTAACAATGTCATTAATTCTTTTAAGATTAATGTTATAGCCACAAACCTTTTTACAACATTTTTACAAACTATTGAGGTAGCAAATTTTTAGTGGTTCACATACTTGCATCACATTTTATTTACTAATAACCACTTACTACATTAACAATTTGTTAAAATTTTGTAGTTTTAGCATTTTATACTTTTAAAGGCCATAAAAAATTAATAGATTAAATCTAAAACAAAGTATATAAACCCAAAAAAATTAGCCTAACAACAAAAATTACCAGTAATAAAGTTAAAAAAATTAAACCCCATCAACCTATTTTACCCAAAACAAACAACTTAGTTCTTCAAAAAGTTTTAAACAAAAATTCTTAGTAGCGAAGCAGCAAGGCCACCCTCTGAACTTCAAGTCCTGGGCTTCGTCCCCATCTGTATTTTATACAACACAATAAAGTTGGTGTATCTTTTGCTAATCTTTTCTAAAGGTAAATTACATCAACCTCTCTTAACGTTTCACAAAATTACTTTCCCCATCCCACCTTCTTCAAACGTTTCGAGAAATAATATTTATTACCATCTTTGAGGTTTTACAACACGTAGAGCCTGTTTGGGTAAACAATTTTCATCACTTAATTTCCGTTACTCAATTTCCATCACTCATCACTCATCACTCATTTTTTCACACTCATTTGGCGACATCACTTTTATTTTCATCACTCAATTTTTTTCACAATATTCATGGATCCCACACCTGTCAGCTAGTATAGTGTTTTTTTTTTTTTTTTTTTTTTTTTCAGTACCCAACTCACCGAAGCTAATATTATTAAAAAAAAAAAAAAAAAAAAAAAACTGAACGGCCAACCCAGGAAAAGAAAAGAAAAGAAAAAAAAAAAAAACACAAACAGCCAACGCCAACCCAGGAAAAGAAAAAGAAGAAAAAAAAAAAAAACCCAACAGCCAATGCCAACCCAGAAGAAAAAAAAAAAAAAAAAAACACAAACACCCAACGCCAACCCAGGAAAAGAAAAAGAAAAAGAAAAAGAAAAAGAAAAAGAAAAAAAACACAGCCAACGCCAACCCAGAAAAAAAAAAAATTTAAAAAGGTGGTCAAAAGTTGCGGTTGTGGGTCCCCTATGTGTGTTTAATTACAATATTGTCATTGAGTTATGAGTTATGGAAACTGAAAACAGCCAAAAGTTGTTTTCAGTTTCCATAACTCATAACTCATAAATCAGAGAATTGAGTGATGGAAACAGAGTTATGGAAACAGAGTTATCGTTTGGCCAAATAACCTTTTTACTATGGATCCCACCATTTTTAAGTTATGAGTTATGAAAACTGAGAATTGAGTCGTGAAAATTGCTTGTCCAAACAGGCTCGTAGATATTTCCATCACTAGTTAACATTATCCTCAGTCCTGGCCGCCCGGACATCTTTACTCAAAGGGCATGGGAAGGAATTCAAGTTCCAACATCAATTAATATCATACCTAGATGCTGCCAAGTATATGCTTTTTCAGAAACCAACAAATTTTCACTTTAAGATGCACAAAAAATAAGGGAAAAAAATCTGAAGAAGAAGACATTAAATATAGTCGCAACGTACCTCATCCGCACAGAATTCAAGAAGTCGGTGGAGGAGAAAGGGAGTAATATTTTTTATTAGATAATTTGTATTATTTTATTAGATTGCAGGTAAAAGTAAAATTTTGTAAAATAGATAAAATAGTGTTTAGAAATGTAAAATAATACTTCTTTAGCCTCAATTTGTTTGTCACGTTTAAAAAGTGCAAAATAATATTTTTTTTTGTTTCAATTTGTTTGTCCTATTTGAAAAGTCACACTTTTTAAAAGAATATTATTTATTATTTTATCTGCCTTATAAAAATATATAAGTTTATAAAATCATCCTTAAATAAATTAATAAGTTTTTTTTAAAAATAATTATTCTTAATGAGGTAATTAAAAATATGTCCCAATTATATTGATTTTTTAAAAATATTTGTTAGTTCTTTTTTAAATAGTTTTGAAAATAAAATACAGGTAAAATAGAAATATTAGTAAATTAATGAATTTTATTTTTAAAAAGAATACAATATCTTAAAATATCTTAGAATGAAATAAAAAATAAACAAATCGACATGGAAGAAGTAATTTTTTGTTTTTTTTTGGGCATCCCGGATGCTAGTGATATTTACATCACTAGAACGTTATCCTGAGTCCTGGCCGTCGGGACATCTTTGCTCAAAGGGTATGTGAAGGAATTCAAGTTCCAACATCAATTAACATCCAACCTAAATGCTGCCAAGTATATGCTTTTTCAGAAACCGACAAATTTTCACTTTAAGATACACAAAAAATAAGGAAAAAAATTCTGAAGAAGAAGACATTGAATATAGTCGCAACGAACCTCATTCACACAAAATTCAAGAATTTTCTTTAACAAAAAAACAAAAAGAAAAAAGAAAAAAAAATCATTCCATGGATGTAGAAGGTACTGCCGGAAAATCAAAATCTGGGCGACTCATCCTTGGCAAGATATGAACTCTCAAAGCTTCAAAACCGCTAGGCAAATCCACCACCCACAATTTCCCAGGAGAGGACAACACATCTACAACCACAATCCCATTTTCACCACAAACCACACACAGTTTTCCAGCAGCAGCAGTCACATGTTGTGCCCCTCTGAGCTTCTCTGACTCCATAATCTCCTCCCACAAATCCTTCTCATGGTCATACTTTCTCAAAGCACCCTTGGCTTCATCCACCACATACATCACATCTTCATCCATGGCTGCCAGTGGTCCTGTCCACCCATAAAGCATACCTTCCGGCATCTCCTCCCACTCATCTTTATCAACATTGTAAACAATTCCTTCTTTTGCTTTCACATTCACCATATAAACCTTCCCTCTCCACCCAACTGCATCGATTGCATCTCTGCTATATCTTGCATCTTTAAGCCTGCTCTTCTTTTTCCACTCGCCATGGTGATCATGATCCCACTTCTCCAACGAACGAGCAGTGTCGTTGGAGAAATGGGATCCCACTCCACTCGCCACATATACCGCGCCGCGCACTGCGCCTGCAGCGCACCAGCGGCGCGGTGTGGCGAGTGGGGGTCCGAAGGACCATGTCTTGGAGAGCGGGTTGAAGATGAGAGGGTGAGAGAGTGCAGGTGCGAAATTATGAGTGGTGGCGGCGAGGAGAACAAGGTTCTGAGAGAAAGAGACCGATTGAATCGAAAAGTTTCGGGATATGAAAGATGGGTGTTGGAGAAGGACACAAAGTGGTGGTGGTGGTGGAGGAAGGAGGTCCCAAGTGGATGAGATGGGATCGAAGTTGAAGAATTCTATTGAATTGGAATTGGAATTTGAAGACTGGGAATGATGTAAAAGAGCGTATAAAGAGAAGAAAGGAGGGAAGGAAGGTGAATAGATTAGGCGCCGCCATGAGTGGCACACAGAGTAAAGAAGAGAAGGGTTGACGAAAGAAAGGCATAGTTGGGCTATGTGGTCAGGTAGTGCTGGTAGCGATGCCTCATCTTCTTGCTGATGATTGTGGGGTCTGAACTTTTTAAGTTTGGTAGATGGAGCTGTGCAAGAATTAGTACTGGTATTGAAAGTATTGGCCATGGACTATGGGAGAATGATGATTAGAGAGTTTGGGGAGAGAGAGAGCGGTGGTAGGGTTTTGTTTTGTCTTTTAAAGGGCTTGCAAATTGCCAAATTGGATTGAAGCATTTATGGTTATGGAGTGGGTTCTGCTGTCTTTCTCTACTTTTCATTTTTAAAATAGTATTAAAAAATAGAAGTCTATCATTGCCATTGGTGGAGAAGTCACAAGTTGATTTATGAAGCTATTCTTTTAACCTAAAAAAAAGAAAAAAAAAAAAGAGAAGTCACAATTGCCAAATAACAAATATCAGGCCAGAAATAAAAATGAGGTTAAGGAGCTCTATGAATACGCTTATTTTGCTAAAAATTAAAAATTTATTATTAAAAATATTGTAGTAAAATAATTTTTAAATTTTGAATAGTGTCGTGAGATCCAGGATTTATTTCTTATTACTGTGTTTTTCAATACTTGACTAGTCTGTGAACAATGCCATGAGACCCAGTAAAAAATGTAAAACGTAAAATCATTGCTCGACAAATGCATGCTAAATCTTCTTACACAATCAACATTGTGTCTAGTAAATATGGTTTTTTTTTTTTTTTTTTTTTGGTACACATGGTAATATGGTATGTAATTATATCACCCCTCTAAAATTTATATCTACCTTATATATTCTTTATTGATATATATGGACATGATAAGTCTATTACTGCAACAATTTTCACAACTTTGTTTACAACTCACTTACGTGATAAGTTGTAAGTGATAGAAAAAAAATGGTAGAACCATGTGAGTCCATAGTTTCAACACTCACAAGTCGTCACGTGTACAAGTTGTGGTAAAGTTGTGAAAATAGTTGTGATACCAGACTTACTCGTATGATAGAATTTAAATCTATAATGTCCAATTCATGATAATTAACTTATATTTATCTCGTTTCTAAGCTATGAAAATATTTATGGTTGGACCAAATACGTGAGATTGAATTATATAGTGGGTGAAAGTTAGCTCAACTTGTTAAGTGTTTGATAGTTGAACAAGAGATTGGAGGATCAATCTCCGCCTACATCAAAAATCGATTAGTCTCTTGGTTTGATGACAAAAAACTATTATTAGAAGTGGACGTTATAAGTTGAAACTCTAAAAAAAAAAAAAAAAAATGTTGTTTGGCCAAGATTGAGTTCGAGCAGACGTCCAAAAAAGTTAATCGCCCAACCCATAATGTATGAAAGGCCCATAACGAGGTCATCACGTGAGCAACCATGCTAGGGTCCAAACAAATCACTTTTGTTCTCCAAGAAGGGGAAGTAGCGTCAAGGAGAAATAATGTCTCGGGGGAGTCCACCGTCCGAGCAAGGGCCTCAATGCATGGTTCAAATTACAAATGAATCATCACAGTGGTAAAGTTAGGAGGACCCACTTCTTGATGTGAGATTAGACATGTTGGAACAGTACTCTAGACTTAAGGGGCCACCCAAATCCTGTAGGTGGTGAAGCCCATGTACAAGCAAAATATTCCCATTATTATCGACCCACTAATGGAAGAGTAGAAAATGAACAAAATTTGAAGGGAGAGGGGTTTGATAATTTGGGGGGAAAGAAACATGAGAGAACGAGAGTACAACATAGAGTTTTTTAGGTGAAGGTAAACCAAATAAGAACACTAGTAAGGTACCTCGGCCATCGGAGAATCTCCTTGAATGGCCTAATAGATAGTCCCAAACCACCATACAACAGTCTCTAATCATCAGCCACCTACCTAATCCATTGTGGGACCTCCCATGTGAGCTATATTCCTAATTATATACAAATTAATTGTGATCCAAGCCCAAATATTGCTACGTAATTGGACCCGACCCCCACAATCTTCATTTCACATAAAAGCTAACTCTCTCTCTCTCTCTCTCTCTCTCTCTCTCTCTCTCTCTCTCTCTCTCTCTCTCTCTCTCTCTCTCTCTCTCTCTCTCTCTCATATTTCACATAAAAATCTCTTCCACTCCACAACTTTTAGGCTATAAAAAAAAATGCACGTAAAACAATATGCTATATATACAGAATGATTTATATTTATAACCGTGGGAAAGGTTAGTTCTTTATTATTGATTAGTGAGAGGCTTGTTTCCATTGTCATGAATTGGGATTTTGATAAGTTTGTAATGATTTTGGCATGAGGGAGAGCAATGATTGATGCAAAGATGCCATAAGGGCCAAGTCAATACTAAAATCAGATCCTGTTTATCCCAAAAAAAAACTTAAATCAGATCCAACTCCACCAACCAATATATATATATATATATATATATACACACACACACACCAGAAATGACACACTAGTGATGTTCTTTTTATGACTTTCTACTTCTAGACATATACTTTTGTAGTAATTTATTTGCATTCTTTATCGGTCACGTACATAGTTAAAAAAAAAATTAAAAAAAAAAACAAAACAAAAGCTAAACCCTATTTTAAATTGGCTCTTAAATTTTTAATTGTGTCAATTAAGTTTTTAATATTTTTAAACGATTGCAATATGTGGTCTCCATACATCTTTAGTAAGTTAATGGTAATGTAGAGTTTGGTTGTACCTCCCAACATCTAGATTCTTGAAAACACGATGCCTGAGAATTTGATTTCATATAAGTGTAAGTGTGTAACTATATTGATTTGATTAAGAATTTGTTAAAATTTCATTGTTTGGTTTACTTCTAACAATCAATTAAGAATGTGTTGAATAGACAAATTGATGTGGATATTTTATAAAAATAGGTGTGTAAAATAAAAAAAGTAGGTTTTAAACGTACAAAATGAAAAAATTTATACATAAGCTGATGTAATTACTCTTATACATTATCCAAGTTCTAGCTTTCGAGACATCTTATTCGAAGAGCATGTGAAGGGATACAAGTTCCAATATCCTACCTATTTCTATCCCCAAAAAAAGTTTTAATATATATCCTACCGACATGATGCCTAGTGTATACTTTTTCAGAAACCGACAAATTTAACCTTTAGGTTTTCTCGATGATAAAAAAGAAAGAAGAAAAAAAATCAGAGGACAAAAACATTGAATGTCCCTCATTCACACAAAATTCAAGAATTTTGTTTAACCAGAAAAGAAAAGAGAAAACTTCATTCCATGGATGTAGAAGGTGGTACCGGAAAATCAAAATCCGGGTGAGTCATCCTTGGCAAGATATGAACTCTCAATGCTTCAAATCCCGTAGTCATAGCCAACACCCACAATTTCTTCGGAGAGGTCACCACATCTACCACAACAATCCCATTACCACCACAAACTATACACAGTTTTCCACCACCAATAGCCACATGTTGTGCCCCTTTAAGCCTCTCTGACTCCATAATCTCCTCCCACAATTCCTTCTCGTGGTCATACTTTCTCAAAGCACCCTTGGCCTCATCCACCAAGTACATTACATCTCCATGGCTGCCACTGGTCCTTTCCACCCACGAAGCATACCTTCCGGCATCTCCTCCCACTCATCTTTATCCACATTGTATGCCATTCCTTCTTTTGCTTTCACATTCACCATATAAAGCTTCCCTCTCCACCCCACTGCATCGATTGCTTCCCTACTAAACCTGCCATGTTTGAGCAGACTGCTCTTCCTTTTCCACTCGCCATGATGATTATGATCCCACTTCTCCAATGAACACGCAGTGTCGTTGGAGAAGGGGGATCCTATTCCACTCGCCACGTATACAGTGCCGCGTACTGCACGTGCTGCGCACCAGCGGCGCGGTGTGGAGAGTGGGGGTCCGAAGGACCATGTTTTGGAGAGTGGGTTGAAGATGAGAGCGTGAGAGAGTGCAGGTGCGAAATTATGAGTGGTGGCGGCGAGGAGAATAAGGTTATGAGAGACAGAGATTGAATTGGAAAGTTTCGGGATCTGAAGGATGGGTGGTGAAGGAGGACATGATGAAGTGGTGGTGGTGGAGGAAGGAGATGCCATGTGGATGAGATGGGATCGAAGTTGAAGAACTCGATGGAATTTGACGACTGAGAATAATGTAAAAGGGCCTATAAGAGAAGAAAGGAGGGAAGGAAGGTGAATAGATTAGGCGACCCCATGAGTGGCACACAGAGTAGAGAAGAGAAGGGTTGATGAAAGAAAGGCAGAGTTGGGCTATTTGATCAGGTAGTCCTGGTAGCAATATTGCTTCATCATGCTGCTGATGATTATGGCCTGTGATCTCTTTACGTTTAGTACCGAAGGTGAAGGCGTTGGCCATGGTTGACTATGGGAGAAGGGAGAATAGAGTTAGAAGAGAGAGAGAGAGAGAGAGGTGGTGGGGTTTTGTCTATTTTAGGCATGCAAATTGGATTGAAGCCTAAGTTGAAGTGCGATCCGCTATCCTTCTTTGCTTTTCATTTTTATAGGATGAAAAGAGAAATAGCCTATCATTGCCATTAGTGGAGAAGTATTACCACGCACCCATAGTGTGCCTTAGTGTGGTAGTCGGTTTATAAGTTTTAAATGTCTGTAGGGTGTAAGGGTAAGAATTCGGTTTAAATTTTTTGAAAAAAATTTCACACATATATACTTAGATTAAACTAAAGTGGAATTTCTATCTTTTATATATATATATATATATATAAAAGAATAAATTTTTTTATACCTTCACTAATACACTTAGAAGTTGTGATTTCCATTGAGTCACAATTTCAATTCATTTATTTTGTGTGTGCAATAGTATGTATTAGTGGTTGCGTAATAGTCACTACTTTAAAAAGTTATTTCAAAGTTACAAAATTATTTATAGTTGAACCAAATGCATAAGGTTAAATTCTCAATAAATTCTATGTAGGACCCCCTTTTTTTGAGAGGTCCCTTAGGCCTAGGCTCAATGCAAATCTTTGGGTCTACTAGAGGGCTAGAGAAGATATAAGATGCTGGGTAAAGGAACTGGACTCGGTCCCATCGTGGCCAACTTGGGTCGTTTTAACAGACGATCTGCATACAAGCAAATCCAAGAATACAACAAAATATATATATATATATATATATGGATTTGCAACAACTATGGAAATAACATAATATTAGCAAACGGTAAATATATTCAATGAATTCTTTTTAATAGGTCAAAGAACCCATGTACAAATCCTTTGAGAAAAATAACACAAAACCCGTAAGCCCCAGACTTCACAGAGTTAAGTAGACTTTGAGGTCCTACAAGACTTGTGAAGTCTGGATCTCTAGATCGATGTGCAGCCCCTACGTAATGCTACAAATAAGGACTTCTTTCAATATTGCTCCCTAGGAACTCGACCTAAGTTTTATACTCACATTGTGATTGCCAACCTTTCTCTATTACTCTTGCTTACTCTTTCTACTATTTTCTTCTTGTTTTCTTATTGTGCTTCCATGGCTGATCCCTTCCCTTTTATACTAGTTTTGGAGGGCCTCAAAATTACCATATTCTCCCTTTGACTTAGGCTTGCCGTCCATCCTTAGGTTGAAGTTCTGTGTACTTACTTTCCCTTCTTGTTCTTGTTTCTCTTTTCTGTGAACTCGTCCCTGAAAGTATCATAGTTGGCTTTCCTTTCATGGAAGATGGCTTTTCGTGGGTAACTCAGGTGTCCACCAAGGTCAATAAAAACGGATCCCTTCTTAAAGCCGGTAAAGAGACACTTTCAAGGTTCTCTTGGATTGATGGAGACTTTACATATTGAGTCTTCTTCCTGAAAGTGGTATAGATGCTTCTTGGATATGGGTGAACTCCTAAAGTTGTTAAGCATCTTTCTTCTTCCATCACTCTTTTTGGTCAAGGTTCCTTGATCCTTTCATTTACAGACTAGTTGGTTTTATTTATCAATAACCACTCTTCACGCCACTAACTTGTAAAAGAGTTTGTAACTATAATATTTTCCTCATTTTGAAGACCATTAAAAAAAAAAAAATTATAAATCTAGAATCTAAAACAAAATATACAAACCCAAAAAAATTAATCTAACAAAAATTACAAGTAAAAAAAAAAAAAAAGCCTAATCAACCAATTTTATCCAAAACAAACAAATTATCCTTTTAAAAGATTTTAAACAAAATAATTTTTTTCTTACCCAACAGCACACATCCAAGACCAAAAAAAAAAAAAAAAAAACCCTCAATGACTAAACAGTAGCAAAATTGGAGGCCAAAGTTACTGCATAAAACCAGAAGTAAACTGTAAACCTGCTCCCCTAACTCTACGGTCTAGTTCGGTCCCTGCCCATTTGCTAGGCTGGTCTCATTCGAAAACCTCTTCTCTTGCACCCTTTCAAGGGGTCGTTTGCACCTTATTTCAAGGCCCTTTTCCATTTTTCTTTCACTATTGAGATTTTGTCCCATTCTATTCAGTTCATTTGTCTCTTTTGTAAGAGCATTGCTACAGAGTCATGGGCCCCTTATACTCGTGCAAGGCCCATAGTTTGGTTCCCTAGGTTGGACCTATTCCTCTAAATTTTTTTTTGGGTATCAACAGTATAAACACCGCTGTCAGTTTTTGAATATATCAGTTTCTTCCATCTATTTTCTCCGTGTGTATGAGTTAAAATATTTAATATTTTTTTTAAAAAATAATTTATAAACACAAAAATCTTAATAAAAATGTGTCAGATTGTTATGAAAAATAAAAACTAGCAAAAATTTACTAATTTAACTGTTGTGAAAAAATGTTGAGAAATTTTTTTATCCGTAACATTACTCTAGATTCTCTTTATTTCACATAAAGCACCTTTTTCCCCATCTTTTAGGTAATGTAAAAATCTCTCCCACTTTACAACTTTGAGGCTATGGAAAAAGAAAAATGCTTGTAAAACCCAATTTTTATGGGTTGGGCTTCTGTCCAGTGATCAGTGATCACTGGACCCGTTAGGATACGGACACGTGTCCAGTCTTGGACACGTGTCCGCATCGCAACGTGTCCAGTGCTCACTGGCACTGGACATAAGCTACTCCCAATTTTTATTTATATCCGTGGGAAAGGTTAGTTCTTTATTATACATGAGTGAGATTGTGAGAGGCTTGTTTCCGTTATCATGAATTGGGAATTTGATAAGTTTGTAATGATTTCGAAGTGAGGGATAGCAATGATTGGTGTAAAAGATGCCAGAAGGTCCAGAACAATACTTAAAATTTAGATCCAACTCCACCTCACAAAATATATATATATATATATATATATATATATAGAGAGAGAGAGAGAGAGAGAGAGAGAGAGAGAGAGAGAGAGAGAGTTAGGTTCAAGTTACATTTAGTGTAACTCTAAGTAATATTACACCACCTAATAACTTATTATTAAATTCATATTTTAAGAACCCCACCGTTGAATTGCATGTTCTATATGAGCTTAACATGCATGTTAATTTTCATACTAATCGGATTCCTAATAACTTGAACCCAACTCATATAGAAAATTCTAGGGAATTTTAATCATTTAGGAGGTTTTATAAGTATTTCAATAATTTTTGAGGTTTTCAAAGGATATAGATAATTTTTTAGGTCTAGGGGTATTTCGGTTATTTAAAAGTGTTCATGGGGTATTTTGGTCATTTTGGAAGTTTTTATGGGGAGATTTGGTCACTTTTGAAGGTAAGGAAAAATGTTTTCATTTTACAACTTATGGGGCCAAAGAATCTGGTAACCCCAGCCCACTTCATATCAAGCCCAAGACCCACATCGAGGAGGAAGAAATGTCCGACGAAGAACGAAGAAGGTTCGAACTGCCAGGAGACGTTGCCAAGGGCAATCCTGTTCTCGGCAAGCCGAGATCACGGAGGGAGAAAGCGGCACGCTACCAAAGGTAGTCTCCCAGAGCGTCTCAAGGGAAATCACAAGTGCAATGAGACAGCCATGGGAGAATAGTGGAAGAGTAATTCTAGGATAAGCTCTCACCTCCGCATTAAGTACCCACGGCTAACATCCTGGTCCCATTTATGTGGACATGACTCCTGAACAGTGCTATCTGGGTCACCGCAACTCATAAAACGTCAGAAGGAGTGGCTGATGGGACGTGCACTCAAGTATAGGCGTGGATGACTAACAAGTGTAGGACCAGGATGGTCCAAAGGGAACTATATAATGTAAGAAGTCTTCTTAAGAAAAAGGGGGAGGGGGGGAACAAAAAATGGAGAACAGAAGGCTCAGATCCCCCTTCGTGCTCTGTTTAATTGAGCTAGATGGAAACTCACATCCTCGGATGGTGAGTTCGTCTCCTCGGATGGTGAGTCCATCCAGCTCTGTGTTCCTAGTTCCTATTCAATCATCTCTAACATCTACGTTAACTGTTGTCAAACTCATCAAAGCCTAGCTCTTGGACCCATTCTCTACAAATTCATTGTAATGGGGGTCCGCTGGGCCTAGATCCCATTCACTTATGGGCCAAGTTCGAAAACCCAGACCCTACACAACTAAACAAACATCAAAAAAAAAATTTCATAGTATTCTAAAAAATGTAACAAAACACCAGAAAAGCAAACATTTTCTTGAAAATATTTTACATTGGACAATATTTCACAATGGAACTTTCACAATGGAACAACCAGAGCCTAAATGGATCATATTTACTTAGGCATTTTATACTTATTCCTGATTTTTTATTGTTATTTTGTTCTATTGTGCTATTTGGAGTTATCACCCTTGTCTTACTCTGATTTGACTAGCCTTGTTCCATCCCCCGCATAAGCATTTTTCATACCAAGAGAGGAACAACATTCTTTCGCTGATTCGAACTATGTACCTTGTCTTATCTGTAAAATTATGTTAAGTTACATATGGCGTAAATTTTATTAATATTATATCATTTAATAACTTTTTATTAGTTTATATTTTGAGAAATCCTTGTTGAATTACATTTTATTTTTATATTTTTCATGTTTGCAAAAATTTGAGATGATTAGAGATTGATAATTATTTCATTTATAAAATATTTATATTTCAAATTTTGTGCTTTTAATTTATACACAAAATATGGGTACATTGATCAAACAGTAAATAGAATTTGATTAACATGAAACTATGTAATCTAATGATCCGATATTTTAAAAAATAATACAATTAAAAGTTATTAAATGATATAACATTAACAAGGGTAAAATCTAGGTACATTTGTTTAGGTGATGTACTTAGGTGTCCTAATTAAATTCAACCATGTAGTCTTGGAAATTGTAACTATAAAAAAGGAAGTGCATTGGCTAATAGGCCAATAAACCACATGGTAGTGCTGCATTGGCCAATAACACATATGGTTGAATGAAATTGGAGAATTTAAGGTAAAATACCTAAGGAATTATACTTAAGTATTGTCCTAATAATAATGCGTAACATCACAGACACACAAAATCCCCACCCCCCTCCCCCCCCCCCCCCCCCCCGGGAACACACACACACACACACAACCCCTAAAATTTTGGATGTAACAGTGAACTCTTTGTGGATATTATTATATATGTATGTAAGCTGTTAAACAATTGGGAAAATAAACCGTGAGTTCTAGGGTGATGACATATGTCCATATTTAGAGTAGCATTTTCACATAAAACAATATCAAGGGACAAGGGGGTTTATGTTGCATTCAATAACCCTAGAAGCTTAGGTATTGCATAATTAACAGTTTATGTATAATATAATACAAAATGGAGTTTAGTGTTATGTTCAAAACTTCAAATGGTTCTGTATCCATGGATGGAGCTATATATTGGTGGGGGGTAATGCCCCCCCTAAATGATTTTTAAAAAAAATATTAGTATATTAATAGGTACTAATTTAGTAATTTTGTTCAATAAAATTACATTTTCCCCCCTTAACAATGTCATTAATTCTTTTAAGATTAATGTTATAGCCATAAACTTTTTTACAACATTTTTACAAACTATTGAGGTAGCAAATTTTTAGTGGTTCGCATACTTGCATCACCTTTTATTTACTAATAACCACTTACTACATTAACAATTTGTTAAAATTTTGTAGTTTTAGCATTTTATACTTTTAAAGGCCATAAAAAATTAATAGATTAAATCTAAAACAAAGTATATAAACCCAAAAAAATTAGGCTAACAACAAAAATTACCAGTAATAAAGTTAAAAAAATTAAACCCCATCAACCTATTTTACCCAAAACAAACAACTTAGTTCTTCAAAAAGTTTTAAACAAAAATTCTTAGTAGCGAAGCAGCAAGGCCACCCTCCGAACTTCAAGTCCTGGGCTTCGTCCCTATCTGTATTTTATACAACACAATAAAGTTGGTGTATCTTTTGCTAATCTTTTCTAAAGGTAAATTACATTAACCTCTCTTAACGTTTCACAAAATTACTTTCCCCCTCCCACCTTCTTCAAACGTTTCGAGAAATAATATTTATTACCATCTTTGAGGTTTTACAACACGTAGATATTTCCATCACTAGTTAACATTATCCTCAGTCCTGGCCGCCCGGACATCTTTACTCAAAGGGCATAGGAAGGAATTCAAGTTCCAACATCAATTAATATCATACCTAGATGCTGCCAAGTATATGCTTTTTCAGAAACCAACAAATTTTCACTTTAAGATGCACAAAAAATAAGGGAAAAAAATCTGAAGAAGAAGACATTGAATATAGTCGCAACGTACCTCATCCGCACAGAATTCAAGAAGTCGGTGGAGGAGAGAGAGAGAGGGAGTAATATTTTTTATTAGATAATTTGTATTATTTTATTAGATTGCAGGTAAAAGTAAAATTTTGTAAAATAAATTTGTAAAATAGATAAAATAGTGTTTAGAAATGTAAAATAATACTTCTTTTGTCTCAATTTGTTTTGTCATGTTTGAAAAGTGCAAAATAATATTTTTTTTGTTTCAATTTGTTTGTCCTGTTTGAAAAGTCACACTTTTTAAAAGAATATTATTTATTATTTTATATGCCTTATAAAAATATATAAGTTTATAAAACCATCCTTAAATAAATTAATAAGTTTTTTTTAAAAATAATTATTCTTAATGAGATAATTAAAAATATGCCCCAATTATATTGATTTTTAAAAAATATTTGTTAGTTTTTTTTTTTTCAAATAGTTTTGAAAATAAAATACGGGTAAAGTAAAAATATTAATAAATTAATAAATTTTATTTTTAAAAAGAACACAATCTTTTAGAATATCTTAGAATGAAATAAAAAATAAACAAATTGACACGAACGAAGTAGTTTTTTTTTTTTTTTTTGGGCATCCCGGATGCTAGTGATATTTACATCACTAGAACGTTATCCTGAGTCCTGGCCGTCGGGACATCTTTGCTCAAAGGGCATGTGAAGGAATTCAAGTTCCAACATCAATTAACATCCAACCTAAATGCTGCCAAGTATATGCTTTTTCAGAAACCGACAAATTTTCACTTTAAGATACACAAAAAATAAGGAAAAAAAATCTGAAGAAGAAGACATTGAATATAGTCGCAACGAACCTCATTCACACAAAATTCAAGAATTTTCTTTAACAAAAAAGAAAAAGAAAATAAACAAAAAAAAATCATTCCATGGATGTTGAAGGAACTGCCGGAAAATCAAAATCTGGGCGACTCATCCTTGGCAAGATATGAACTCTCAAAGCTTCAAAACCGTTAGGCAAATCCACCACCCACAATTTCCCAGGAGAGGACAACACATCTACAACCACAATCCCATTTTCACCACAAACCACACACAGTTTTCCAGCAGCAGCAGTCACATGTTGTGCCCCTCTGAGCTTCTCTGACTCCATAATCTCCTCCCACAAATCCTTCTCATGGTCATACTTTCTCAAAGCACCCTTGGCTTCATCCACTACATACATCACATCTTCATTCATGGCTGCCACTGGTCCTGTCCACCCATAAAGCATACCTTCCGGCATCTCCTCCCACTCATCTTTATCAACATTGTAAACAATTCCTTCTTTTGCTTTCACATTCACCATATAAACCTTCCCTCTCCACCCAACTGCATCGATTGCATCTCTGCTATATCTTGCATCTTTAAGCCTGCTCTTCTTTTTCCACTCGCCATGGTGATCATGATCCCACTTCTCCAACGAACGAGCAGTGTCGTTGGAGAAATGGGATCCCACTCCACTCGCCACATATACCGCGCCGCGCACTGCGCCTGCAGCGCACCAGCGGCGCGGTGTGGCGAGTGGGGGTCCGAAGGACCATGTCTTGGAGAGCGGGTTGAAGATGAGAGGGTGAGAGAGTGCAGGTGCGAAATTATGAGTGGTGGCGGCGAGGAGAACAAGGTTCTGAGAGAAAGAGACCGATTGAATCGAAAAGTTTCGGGATATGAAAGATGGGTGTTGGAGAAGGACACAAAGTGGTGGTGGTGGTGGAGGAAGGAGGTCCCAAGTGGATGAGATGGGATCGAAGTTGAAGAATTCTATTGAATTGGAATTGGAATTTGAAGACTGGGAATGATGTAAAAGAGCGTATAAAGAGAAGAAAGGAGGGAAGGAAGGTGAATAGATTAGGCGCCGCCATGAGTGGCACACAGAGTAAAGAAGAGAAGGGTTGACGAAAGAAAGGCAGAGTTGGGCTATGTGGTCAGGTAGTGCTGGCAGCGATGCCTCATCTTCTTGCTGATGATTGTGGGGTTTGAACTTTTTAAGTTTGGTAGATGGAGCTGTGCAAGAATTAGTACTGGTATTGAAAGTATTGGCCATGGACTATGGGAGAATGGTGATTAGAGAGTTTGGGGAGCAAGAGAGCTGAGGTAGGGTTTTGTTTTGTCTTTTAGAAGGCTTGCAGATTGCCAAATTGGATTGAAGCATTTATGGTTATGGAGTGGGTTCTGCTGTCTTTCTCTACTTTTCATTTTTAAAATAGTATTAAAAAATAAAAGTCTATCATTGCCATTGGTGGAGAAGTCACAAGTTAATTTATGAAGCTATCCTTTTAACCCATTAAAAAAAAAAGGGAGAAGTCACAATTGCCAACTAACAAATATCAGGCCAGAAATAAAGATGAGGTTAAAGAGGTGTTTGGAAATGCTTATTTTATTGAAAATTAAAAATTTATTATTAAAAATATTATAGTAAAATAATTTTTAAATTTTAAATAGTGCTGTGAGACCTAGGATTTATTTCTTATTACTATATTTTTCAATACTTAACTGGTGTGTGAACAATGTCATTGGACTCAGTAAAAAAATGTAAAACGCAAAATTATTGCTCAGCAAACGCATGCTAAATCTTCTTACACAATCAACATTGTGTCTGGTACACATGGTTTTCTTCTTCTTCTTCTTCTTCTCGGTACACATGGTAATATGGTATGTAATTATATCACCCCTCTAAAAATTATATCTACCTTATATATTCTTTATTAATATATATGGACATGATAAGTCTATTACTGCAACAATTTTCACAACTTTGTTTACAACTCACTTACGTGACAAGTTGTAAGTGATAGAAAAAAAAATGGTAGAACCATGTGAGTCCATAGTTTCAACACTCACAAGTCGTCACGTGTACAAGTTGTGGTAAAGTTGTGGAAATAGTTGTGATGCTAGACTTAGTTGTATGATAGAATTTAAATCTACAATGTCCAATTTATGATAATTAACTTATATTTATCTCGTTTCTAAGCTATGAAAATATTTATGGTTGGACCAAATATATGAGATTGAATTATATAGTGGGTGAAAGTTAGCTCAACTTGTTAAGTGTTTGATAGTTGAACAAGAGATTGGAGGATCAATCCTCGCCTACACCAAAAATCAATTAGTGTCTTGGTTTGATGACAAAAAACTATCATTAGAAGTGGACGTCATAGGTTGAAACTCTCTTTAAAAAAAAAAAAATGTTGTTCGGCCAAGATTGAGTTCGGGCAGACGTACAAAAAAGTTAATCACCCAACCCATAATGTATGAAAGGTCCATAACGAGGTCATCATGTGAGCAACCATGCTAGGGTCCAAACAAATCACTTTTGTTCTCCAAGGAGGGGAAGTAGCGTCAAGGAGAAATAATGTCTCGGGAGAGTCCACCATCTGAGCTAGGGCCTCGATGCATGGTTCAAGTTACAAATGAATCATCACAGTGGTAAAGTTAGGAGGACCCACTTCTTGATGCGAGATTAAACATGTTGGAAAGGTACTCTAGACTTAAGGGGCCACCCAAATCCTGTAGGTGGTGAGGCCCATGCACAAGCAAAATATTCCCATCATTATCGACCCACTAATGGAAGAGTAGAAAATGAACAAAATTTGAAGTGAGAGGGGTTTGATAATTTGGGGGTAAAGAAACACAAGAGAACGAGAGTACAACATAGAGTTTTTTAGGTGAAGGTAAACCAGATAAGAACACTAGTAAGGTACCTCGACCATCGGAGAATCTCCTTGAATGGCCTAATAGATAGTCCCAAACCACCATACAACAGTCTCTAATCATCAGCAACCTACCTAATCCTTTATGGGACCTCCCATGTGAGCTATATTTCTAATTATATACAAATTAATTGTGATCCAAGCCCAAATATTGCTACGTAATTGGACCCGACCCCCACAATCTTCATTTCACATAAAAGCTCTCTCTCTCTCTCTCTCTCTCTCTCTCTCTCTCTCTCTCTCTCTCTCTCATATTTCACATAAAAATCTCTTCCACTCCACAACTTTTAGGCTATAAAAAAAATATGCACATAAAACAATATGCTATATATGCAGAATGATTTATATTTATAACCGTGGGAAAGGTTAGTTCTTTATTATTGATTAGTGAGAGGCTTGTTTCCATTGTCATGAATTGGGATTTTGATAAGTTTGTAATGATTTTGGCATGAGGGAGAGCAATGATTGATGCAAAGATGCCATAAGGGCCAGATCAATACTAAAACCAGATCCTGTTTATCCCAAAAAAAAAACTTAAATCAGATTCAACTCCACCAACCAATATATATATATATATATATATACACACACCAGAAATGTGAAGACACACTAGTGATGTTCTTTTTATGACTTTCTACTTCTAGACATATACTTTTGTAGTCATTTATTTGCATTCTTTATCGGTCACGTACACAGTTATAAAAATTTAAAACAAAAAACAAAAAAACAAAAGTTAAACCCTATTTTAAATTGGCTCTTAAATTTTTAATTTTGTCAATTAAGTTTTTAATATTTTTAAACGATTGCAATATGTGGTCTCCATACGTCTTTAGTAAGTTAATGGTAATGTAGAGTTTGGTTGTACCTCCCAACATCTAGATTCTTGAAAACACGATGCCTGAGAATTTGATTTCATATAAGTGTAAGTGTGTAACTATATTGATTTGATTAAGAATTTGTTAAAATTTCATTGTTTGGTTTACTTCTAACAATCAATTAGAGGAATTATTTATTTTTCCCAAAATATTCTTAGATTTATTAATTCAATGCCAAGTCTATTACCCATAACTTTTTATGTGTTTTTCTACTAATAGAAACATAATATGAACTGATGATGTCGAAAATCGTCACTATGTCGCAGAGTCTTCATGTGCTCGAGACAACACCTGCACAACACAGAACAAGAAGACCTTGAGAGAGTACCAGTGTGGTATTGGCCAAAGACCCTCCGAAGGTTAAGTTAGAAAGCTTCTCACAACTCTAGAGTGACAGAGCTGGGATGAATTATGCGTACCTTGATTTAAGAGGGCTTTGGGGATTTTATAGTAGTGTAGAACCAACTTTCTTTCTTTCTTGGGGAAGGTGAATTTTTCCTTATAAGGAAGATCCTCATAAAAAGCACTTATTTTTCGGGATCCTTTCCATATAAAAATTTTGTTGATCAGGGTTAATCATGAGGCGTAAGATATTTCCTTTTGAAGTTTCATGAGGACTACTTAAACTACATGGATGTCACGTGACCTTGCCATTGTCCACATTGTATTCGTCACCTTGAGGACAGCTTACACTGTGTGGTTGTCACGTGGCCCCACCCGTCGTCCACATTGTATCCGTCCACTTCCTTATTCGTCTTCTTATGTACACGCTCTCCGTCTTCTTCCATTACCTTGATCACAAGCTAAAGGCACCATCACTCGTGACTAATTCAGTAGAATGAGACCGTCTACGTATATTTCTCCCTTTTCAGTTGCCCCCTCACTCTATGGATCCATTCATTAATGTTAGGACAGATTCGTGGAGTGACGGTCTAATTTTAACTTTGGGAGATGCGTTCTGATTGACAAGCTAGCCTAGAGCCATAAATGCCATAGGTACACGTGGTGCATTTTTAATGGATAATTGCTCAAACCGAAGCGTCCTTTCGTCTTTCGTGCCATTACCTGTATATATTCATGCTCCTTTATCTTTCATTTTCACTTTCTGCAAAAAATTTACAACCAGATTGCTACCGTCTTCTTCACTAAACCGGAATATTGTCTTTTTGGTGCTTCCGTTTATTTGGTGTTACTGTTTACTTGGTGCTTCGTCGCCCATTCCTTCATTGCCTTCTCTGTTTTGTTCACTCGGTAAGTATCCTTTACCCTAAGTTAAATTTACTTGTCATTTATTTAAATTTCTCCAATTCGTCGTCTATGTAGACCATCAGAGTCTTAGGGTTTGTTTGTCACGTGTAGGTGACAGATGTCTAGTGCGTCGAGTGAACAATCGTGTGTCCGCGAGAGAGCGGGCTACAATAAGGTGTATCTGTTAGGTCAGGACAACCCCGACACCTCTTCTGAAGAAAGGGTCCCGTCCGCCAACTCACCTTCCATGGAGGATGATGATTTGGATGGAGACGGATCAAAAAGTGATTTAAACAAAGACATAGGAAATGATGAGCCCCCCGTCCAGTCCATCATAGGCCCTAATGGATTCAGGGAGTTCATTATGCTCTAGTTGTGGATGATAAATGATTTCAACTCGTCCATCAAAGAACGTCACTTCAATACACTTAGGGAGAAGTACCAAATACCTGTCAACATTCCAATGCGTCTTCCATTTAAACGGGAAAAATGTTATTACAAGGGTGTAGAGGATGTCGGTATGTATGAGCAAATGCTGAAAGCGAGGCTTAGGTTCCCTTTAAGTGCTCTTCATCGTCATCTTTTCTAGTATCTTGGACTGGTCGTCACCCAAATCTTGGACTGGAGAGTATTTTTGGGAGTTGAAGTGCTCTACGGTGTGATGTCCGATAGGGCACGTAGGATGACAGTGGAAGAGTTCTTCCATTGCTACCGTCCATCCGAAATCACATAGTCAAGAGGCATGTACAGTTTCGCGCTGAGAAGCCCGTTGCTTAGGCTTGTGTGTGACACCCCTGATTCCAACAGGAACTAGAAGGGCCGCTATTTCTTTATCCAAGGTGACGAATGGATGTGTCACCCTGGTGACCAAGAATATATGCCCGTGGACAAAACATAGGGCATTATGCCCCTGTCCAGTATGTATCCGTCTGCACGAGGTTTTTACTTTTTTAACTTTTGTGATATTCTAACCGTCTCCTATTGCAGCCCGAAACCATCCAGAAGTCACACTTGAATAGTGGAGCTTATTGGAGAAGATTTTCACAAAAACCAAGCTATCCAAGAGGTCGTGGGTTAAACTTGTTACCTTGGACACCCTCCATTGGTACTGTGACGGTCTTGAACCTACTGCGGCTGCCCATCATTATGATTCACAAATCCGCCAACATAAGCCTGTTGCCCAAACACTTTGATTTCCTTGTTTTAAGTTATCTAACTCCTTTTATTCGTCCACCTTTGTGTAGAAATGGAAGAGAGCAGGAGAAGAGCTTACATTAAGCAGCAAGCTGTCAAGAAGAAGCAGGAGGGGAAACTACCTCCTAAAGCAATGGGCCAAGCTGATCCATTAACTAAAAGATAACCATCAGAGAAGGTTGACTATCCACCTAAGAAGCCAAAGGTGATGACGGGGCCTAATGCTAGTGAGACTCCAGAAAAGTTGCCCGCTAAGCTTGGCCTAGGAGTTAGGAAGGGCCTGATGAAAGGCCTTGTCCCCTGTCACCGAGGAGTGCCCCATCCTCCTTCGTGAGGATTCTAGCTATGCGCTCAAGCAAATATCGTCGATCATCAAAGACGACGATTACTCTGACTTGGGCAATCACGCTATAGAGGTCATGGGGGAGACGGGTCTCTTTAGCCTAACGCAGGTATGTATACCCGTCACTTTTCTTTTTTTCGTCATATTGTTGTCTTTCTCTAATCTTTCTGTTTCATGCAGGGGGTGGTTATGATGAAAGGGCTAATGGATTGTTGCATATCCCATGAGACGGTGTTGGGCCGTTTGAGAGAAAAAACTGGGTGCAAAGGAGACGGAGGTTCAGGAGTTGCTGGCCTGGAAGGATGTCTAGATAGGGAAGCTAGACTTGACCAAGCAGCTCTTAAAGGAGTTGAAGGCACAAGTTGAAGCTCTGAACAAAATTCTCAAGGAAAAAGAGGGGGAGATCTCGGAGGCCAAGAGTCAACTCCGTCATGCTAAGGATGTCGCAATAAAGGAATATCATGACTTCGATGACCTCCTTAGGGAGCTTGGTGGCTCCTTTGCTGAAGGCTTTGACAATTGCATCGGTTAGGTCAAAGCCTCATTCCTAGACCTCGACCTTTCTCACATCAACATTGATGCCTAACCTCAGACTCCAGTTCAACCCGTCTCTTCTGTGGGTACTGACGATCTATTCACTGATGACCCGGTGACAGAACCTCTTGGTGACGAAGAGTGATAACGCCTTAAAATGTATACTTGTTATATATTTATATGGACATTATCTCCTTCTTACTATGCTTAATTTGTATAATTAAGTCATGATTTGTATTAGTCCCTATTATTTATCTTTACATAATTTCTTGAATAAGATGCTATTCATTGTGTGTAATTTTCTACTTTCAGGAAATCATATGAGAAAGATGAGTTTACAGGAATTTGTGAGAGAATGGAGGCCAAACTAGAATTAAAGTGGAGCTAAAGGACCATGCTTAAATGTTTGAATAGGTGCAGCTGGAGTTCTTGGATTGTCTACCATGATTGGAAGCTTCAAATAAGGAAAGAAATCAAAGAGGCAGAAGCTGAAAAGGAAAAACCTGATTTGAGCACTAATCACTATTTTGGGTGTATCTATCTCCTCAAAAATTCAATTGATACAAGGCTAGATGGGTTGTAACCGTGACTTAAATATCTACAACTTTTCAGTTTTGAGTTTTTCGAAATTCTCAATTTTTGAAGGCCGAAATTAACTCACAAGTTACTGCTGTAAACTTGGACGAAAATTAAAATAGTATAAGTTTTATTTTTCTTTGGACACTTAGACATTAGGGTTTTGAAGGGAGGCTGGTAGAACGAATTTTGGCAGAGAAAACCTTGTATTTTTCTTTCTCTAATGGCAGACTAAACTCTTTGCTAGGGCTAGGGGTTATGTTTCTTCTGTACGGTATGAATATTCAATGTGATTCTTTCTAGGATTTTATCAACGACATATTTGATTGTTCAATTAGATTTCTTTTGATGTATTAGTTTTTCCATGCTTTCAATAAGTTCAATCATGTTTTTCTTATTGTTTAGATGAATTTCTAATAGTTTCAAATAGAAATCAAGATTTAAAGTGAATGGGTTTTTTTTAAAACTTTTCTAACTGCATTATCAATCTAGGTTATCATGCGTTCTTGAATTGTCTCAGTTCAACCGAATCATAAGTATTTAATTGTATAAGAACAATCAATTATGAAATATATAATTTCTTAAATCACAAAGAATTTCATATCGATATAGGGAAACTCCCCCGATGCCCTAGTAAATACATTATTGATTTAAATCAGTTTTTATTATTATTCTTGTTAACAATCACCAAGCAAAAGTATTTTTCTTCTTTACCCAAATTTTTGTTTAATTATATTGTCTTTGAATCTATCCTACTCCTTGTGGTTTGACCTCGGTACTCCGAGAATTATATTGTTATGATCTCCTGCACTTGGGAGTAAGCAAATAGAGAGACTCCTTTAGATCAAGCCAAATCTGTTAGGGATGAAGTCCGTACACTTGAGGGGGATCTGATGGCAGGGAGGAAGGACGAAAAGGACCCTGCGCCTTAGGACTAGTGTTTACTTTTTCTTTTAGTTTACTTATTTAAATGTAAAGATCTTTTTGTTAGAATAGTATTTAGTTTAATTTAACCGTTTCTTTTTGTATCTAAACTCCTCCCTTTGTGCGCTTTTATAATATTTTGTTTATTTGTTTCACAAAATATCCGTTTACTTTGAATTTGCAGATTTAATTCTTTGGACAAAACCATCCAATTTCTGATATGAATATAGGCATTGGTCAGGATAGGGCCGTACATTCTGTAAACATACGTTAATAATGTAGAACGAACCCGTCCACTTCTTGAATCTGTCTACTATTTCCTAAATCCGTCAACTATGTGGACTTGGCATGAACCCATCCTCTTTATAATTTATTTCTTTGAGATGGATCTGTCCATTATGTGGAATATAGTTTTAGATCCTTGGGTCATCTCATAAGGTGAATTTGTCCCCTTATGGACTGATTTTGGCCTTTTCCTTAGGATGAAACCATCTTGTGGACTTCATAATCTTAAATCATCGCATAGGATGAATCCGTCTACTTATGATCCGATTTTAGTTCACCCTTTAGGATGAACCCATCCACTTATGGACTAATTTCAGCTCACTTTCTAGTGAGCCCATCCACTTGTGGACTAATTTTTATGGTGAACCCGTCCATTTATGGACTAATTTTTAGCTCACCCTTTGGTGAACCCGTCCATTATTTTGGACATTTAATGGAGATAAATCATCTTTACAGGATGGATCCCATCCACCTTGTGGACTTGATAAATACAAACCCCTTTAGGATAAACCCGTCCATTTGGGACTTATAACAATAATTTTTATGGTGAACTCGTCCATTTATGGACTAATTTTTAGCTCACCCTTTTGTGAACCCGTCCACTATTCTGGACATTTAATGGAGATAAATCATCCTTACAGGATGGATCCCATCCACCTTGTGGACTTGATAAATACAAACCCCTTTAGGATAAACCCGTCCACTTGGGACTTATAACGATAATATAGAAATGCAGATAACATACATATGGAATTTTTGAATAACTCCTCTTATTGTGAAAAAATTGCGGATAAAAATTGTCTTTTGAAAATAAAAAAAAACTGCCCTTCGGGCTTAAAAGAAAACTGTAGATAATAAAAATTAAACTAAAAGGAAATAAACTGGAAATGAGGAGTGTAGTCGCCCTTGCCACTGTCTACTGGTAGTATTTCTTTAGGTGCTCTGCATTCCATGGGTGATGCAACTTTTGCCCGTCTAGTGTCTCTAAGTGGTAGGTTCCTTTCCTATGCCATGATGCAATTTTGTATGGTTCTTCCCAGTTAGGTCCTAGCTTTCCCTGGGAGGCATCTTTTGTAGCGTCCATCACCTTTCTTAAGACAAGATCTCCAACCTGGAAGTCCCTATGTCTGAACCTAGAGTTGTAGCGCTTGGCCATGAGGTCCTGGTATCGTGCTAACCTTTGCTCAGTTGTTGCTCTGACCTCGTCCACCAGATCAAGCTGCAAGCGTAGTGCTTCGTCATCTTTTCCTTCGTTATGGTTTCCTACTTAGTAGCTGGTGAGCCTTACTTCAGCTGGAATGACCACGTCGCTTCCATATGCTAGTCAAAATGGTGTTTCCCATGTAGATGTCCTTATCGTTATCCTATACACCCATAAGACGCTTGGCAATTCCTCCGGCCATATACCTTCTGCCCCCTCGAGTTAGGTCTTGATGATCTTGAGCAAGGACCGATTCGTGACCTCAACTTGCCCATTGGCCTGAGGGTGAACGAGAGATGAGTAGTGATTCTTGTTCCCTAGTTGTGAGCAAAAGTCTTTGAATGCGTCGTTGTCGAACTGCTTCTCGTTGTCTGAGACCAGCATTCTGGATATACCGTACCTGCAAATGATGTTCCTCCATACGAAGCTTCGCGCATTTTTATCCGTGATTGTGGCTAGTGCTTCCGCTTCCACCAACTTGGTGAAGTAGTCTATACCAACCACCAGGAACTTTAGCTGCTAAATTGCAGTTAGGAATGGACCCATGATGTCCAACCCCTATTGTACGAAGGGCCATGGGGCTGTCATCGGAGTGAGTTCTTCTGGCGGTTGTCGGATGAGGTTGGCAAACCTCTGGCACTTGTCACAAGCTTTAACATAAGCAGTGGCATCCTTCTGCATGGTAGGCCAATAATATCTCGCTCGAATAAGTTTGTGCACTAACGATCGTGAGCCGGAATGGTTCCCGCAGACTCCTTCGTGCACTTCTCGCATGACATAGTCTGCCTCCTCCGGGATGAGATATCTCAGATACAGTCAAGAGAAGCCCCTTTTGTATAGAATGCCTTTAATCAGAACCGTGCTGCTTGAACCTTCAACTTCCTTGCTGCTTCCTTTCTATCAGGCAACTCACCGTCCTTCAGGTAAGAGATTATTGGTGTTGTCTAGTAGCTTTCGGGACCTATTTCCTGCACACTAATGTCGTCTATTACTAGCGAGATTTGAACGAAGGATAGTACCTGAGTGGGGATGAGCATGTGTTTTGCTGAGGCGGCTTTAGCAAGACAGACAGCATGCTCGTTCTCTTCCTTTGGGATCTGAAAAAACTTCACTTGGAGGACGTTAACTCGATCCTTTACTTGCTCAAGGTACTTCTTCATCCGTTCATTCTTGTACTCATAGTCGCCGTTAACCTGGCTGATTTCTACTTGGGAATCGCAGTATACAACCATACTTCCAACTCCTGCCGCCTTGGCGAGATCCAGTCCTGCTATCAAAGCTTCGTACTCTACCTCATTGTTGGTTGTGGGGAAGTCAAGACAGATCATGCATTCAACCCTATCCCTTTCTGGGTTATAGAGTACCACACCGACTTTGCCTACTTGTTTGTTGGAAGATCCGTCTGTGTGGATGCTCCATTGAGGGCTCTCCTCTGCCCCTAGGCCTTCCACGAGAGTGAATTCTATGATGAAGTCAGTAATGACTTGTGCCTTTATAGCCATACGTGGTCGGTATTGTATGTCGAATTCGCTCAACTCAATTGCCCATAGTGCCATCCGTTCAGCTGTTTCAGGGTTGCTCATTGCTTTTCGAAGGGGCTTATCTGTTAGGACGATCATAGTATGTGCCTAGAAGTATGGCTTAAGTTTCTGGGTGGCAGTCACTGATGCGAAGGCAAGCTTCTCCATCGGCGGGTACCTTTCTTTTGCACCTCGGAGCGCCCTACTAGTGTAGTACTCAGGCTTCTGTACCCTGTCTTCTTCCTTGACTAAGGCTGCACTGACAGCTGCTGAGGAGACAGCCAAATAGAGGAATAATTCTTCACTAGGTATAGAGGGACTCAGCAACGAAGGGGAGGAGAGGTACGCTTTTAGGTCTTCGAACGCTTGCTGACAATCAACCGTCCATTCAAACGATTTCTTCAACATACGGAAGAAAGGTACGAACTCATCGGTTGCTCTTGAGACGAATCTGTTCAGTGTAGCAACCTTGCCATTCAGGCTCTGTACTTCCTTGATGCTTGTTGGCGGCGTCATCTCCATTATTGCCCGTATCTTGTCTGGGTTGACCTCGATGCCACTTTGGGACACCATGAACCCTAGGAATTTCCCTACTGTTACCTCGAATGTACACTTGCTAGGATTTAACTTCATGTTATAAGACTGAAGGGTGTCGAAGGTCTCTTGGAGGTCACTCAAATGATCGTCCTCTTGAAGGCTCTTTACCAGCATGTCGTCCACGTAAACTTGTACATTCCTTCCAATCTGATGTGCGAACATTTTGTTCATCAATCTTTAATTTGTGGCGCCGTATTCTTAAGCCCGAATGGCTTCAAATTATAGTAGAAGAGACCCTGGCTGGTAACAATTGAAATCTTCTCTTGGTCAGCCTTATCCAGTTTAATCTGGTCGTACCTAGAGAATGCGTCCATGAAGTTTAGCAACTGGTGTCTTGTAGTCGAATCCACTAAAATGTCAATCCGCAGAAGTGGGTAGCTATCCTTGGGGCATGCCTTGTTCAGGTCCGCGAAGTCTACGTACATCCTCCACTTTTCGTTTGCCTTTTTAACCATCACTATGTTGGCCAACCAGTTGGGGTAGTATACTTCTCGAATGAAGTCTGCTTCCTATAACTTATGAACTTCTTCGGTTATGGCCTTGTCCCGTTCCTACAAGAACATCCACTTCTTCTAATGGACTAGAGAGAAGGAACGTGATACATTTAACTTGTGGACTATAATTGAAGAATCGATTCCGGGCATGTCCTCATAGCTTTAGGCGAATACGTCCTAGTTCTCCTTAAAAAATGTTGTAAGCGCTTGATGGATCGGTAGGCTAGCCAGAGTTTCGACCCTAGTCGTTCGTTCGGGCCTGGCATTGTCCAAGATTACCTCTTCCAACTCCTCTACCGGTTCCGCCACCGTCCGATGTTCCTCTATACACATGGTCTACAAATGGTCGTCTATCTCTAACATGGCAATGTAGCACTCACACGCCGCCACTTGATCTCCCCGTACTTCTCCCACTTCGTACTCGGATGGGAATTTCATCATTAGGTTGTAAGTTGAGGTTACGGCTTTCCATGAGTTAAGGGTAGGGCAACCCAATATGGCATTGTAAACGAATGAACAGTCGACAACTAGGAATGTGACATCCCTGGTGATCTACTGTAGGTAATCTCCAACTGTTACGGATAAAGTGACTGCTCCTAGTGGGTGTACCCTTGTTCCTCCGAATCCAACAAGCAGTGCGTTAACTGGAATTAATCGTTCTTTATCAATCTTCATCTGCTGGAACGCTGGGTAATAGAGGATGTCGGCAGAGCTTCCATTATCCACTAGGACTCAGTGGGTGTTGTAGTCCCTTACTTGAATGCTAACCACAAGCGCATTTTCGTAAGGAGACCTAGCATCTTCCTCTTTAAACCCAATGACAGGGTTGTCGATCCGTGCCATCTTCGGGATGAATCCCGTCAACTGGACATTCTGGACCATCCATTGGTAAGTTTTGCGTGCCTTCTAAGAGCCAGATGCTGTGGTTCCTCTTACGATCATCCTTATGTCACCTAGTGGGGGTCTGGGATGCTCGTTTTCTCTCCGTGCAGGTGTTTCTTAGGGCTAGTCTGTCTTTTCCTTACCGATGAACCTTTGCAACTTCCCTTGCCTAATAAGAGCTTTTATCTACTGCTTTAAGTCATAGCAGTTAGATGTGTCATGACCATGGTCGCGGTGGAAACGATAGTATTTGTCTCTGGACCTCTTGCTAAGGTCTCCTTTAGCTTGCCAAGGAATGTCAAGGCACCTTCATCCTTGATCTGCATCAGGACTTGATCAATCGAGGTGTTCAGTGGGGTGAAGCTTGCGAACCTTCCGGTGGGAGGCTTAGAGTGCCTATCCTCCCTCTTATATCCTATCCTTACTATCTTTCGCCCCCTGTCCTGTCGGGATTCCTCTTGTATTTCCTTCTTCCTAGGCTTTTCTTCGCAACCTAGCGGCGTGTCTTCCATGTTCATGTACTTAGTAGCCCTGTAAAGTACATCTGACATAGTTTTTAGGTCATTCTTGTATAAAGGAAACAAAAACTTACCCTTCAGTAACCCATTCGTGAATGCAGCCACGAGTATCTTGTTGTCGGTTTCATCAATGGAAATGGCTTCTTTGTTAAAGTGAGCTATGTAAGACCTTAGCATCTCAACTTCTCGTTGCTTAATGCTCATCAGGCATGTAATTGACTTCTTATACCTGTGTCCCCTGATGAAATGTGAGGCAAACTGGGCGCTTAACTCTTTAAAGGTACCAATGGAATTGGGTGTGCGGTTCCTTCCAGCCCCTTTTGATTCCTTCTCTTAGTGCTGGTTCCTTCCTGGTCCTCCTCCTGAGTGTCAAGTGATGCGTTCTTTTAGTGCAGCTACTCCTTTAGGTCATGATTTTGTTTGGTGAGGCATTCTACTGCCGCTGCAAGAGTCTAGAACTGCCTCTCGAGGGCGATGGTGTGTGGTTCATCTCCTTAAGTGTTGTTGGTGATTGCCATTAGCAAGTAAGTACCATGCAACTCTTTGTCCGGGAAGCGATAGTGTATGGCTTGCAAACTTTTTTTTTCTCCCATAAACGATGTCAACTGATGATGTCGAAAATTGTCAGTAAGTTGCACAGTCCTCACGTACTAAAGACAACACAGAACAAGAAGTCCTTGAAAGAGTACCAGTGTGGTACTGGCCAAAAACCCTTCGAATGTTAAGTTAGAAAGCTTCTCATAACTCTAGAGTGCCAGAGCTGGGATGAATTATGTGTACCTTGATTTATGAGGGCTTTGGGGCTTTTATAGTAGTGTAGAACCGACTTTATTTCTTTCTTAGGGAAGGGGAATTTTTCCTTATAAGGAAGATCCTCATAAAAAGTACTTATTTTTCAGGATCCTTTCCATATAACGATTTTATTGATCAAGGTTAATCGTGATGCGCAAGATATTTCCTTTTGAAGTTTCTTGAGGACTACTTAAACTACGTAGATGTCACATGACCTTGCCGTCGTCCATATTGTATCCGTCATCTTGAGGACAGCTTACACCATGTGGATGTCACGTGGCCCCACCCGTCGTCCACATTTATTCGACCACTTCCTCATTCGTCTTCTTATGTACACGCTCTCCGTCTTCTTCCATTACCTTGATCACAAGCTAAAGGTACCGTCACTCGTGTCTGATTCAGTAGAATGAGACCATCTACGTCTATTTCTCCCTCTTCATGAACCATGAATTAAGTCAACTCTACTTAAGGAATAACCTAAGATTGTCAAACAACTTTATTATCTTAAAAAACAAACAATTCTAATTAGAATATAAAAATCAAAGTAATAGATAATTCCTAAAGGTGAATGTTGAAGCAGTTGATCCAATTGTCACTAAACACCTACACAGAGGACTGAAATGACACCAGAGGATTGTCAGATTGTTCCAACAGGGGACTCATCAATACTTAAGTTAGCAAAAATAAGGATTAAATTATGAACTCACGTAGTGGTGTGAGGATCTTCTTCTTTTTTCTTTTTTCTATTTTTGGCTAATTTAGGTTTAGGAAAATCTTAGGAGAATGTGTTGTGTGTGCAAGTGTGTGGAGTTGACACTAATTTTATTGTGGAAAAAAATAAGAAAACTTTCACAAATATGTCTTGTGGGGCCAAAGGGTCTAAAGACTCTGGCCCATTTCATATCAAGCCCAAAGCCCATGCCAAAGAGGAAGAATTGCCTGAGGACGAATGAAGGGAATCCAAACTACTAGGATACACTGCCGAGGATGACCCTGTCCTCGGCAGACCAAAATCACAAGAGGGGAAGGCGCCACATTGCCAGCGGCAGTCCCCTTGAGGATCCTAAAGGAGATTTCGAGCCCAATGGGTTAGCCATAGGAACATGGTAGAAAAGCAACCCCGGGAGAAGCTGTCCCTTCCGTATTAAATACCCACAACTAACACCCTGACCCCATTGATGTGGATGTGACCCCTAGACAGTGCGATGGGGACCACAGCAGCTCACAGAGCGCCAGAGAGAGTAGCCGATGGGACGTGCACTCAAGTATGGGCATGGATGACTAACAAGTGTAAGAGGAGGATGAACGGAGGAGAAGGATATATAACAACAGAGATCTCACAAAGAAAGGAGAAAAAAAAAAGAAAGGAAAAAAGGAAAAAAGCCCAGAGAGAAAGGAGAGAGGCTCTTAGGATGGGAGAGGAGTTGGGAGTTCAAATCCCCGAGCGAGGGGTCCTTTCTCCCTAGGATGTAGGACCGTTTGATTCTGTGTATTTTTCTCCCCCAAAACAAGCTGTTGCCCTATCAGAGCCCAACTTTTGGACCTACTCTCTACAAATTCATTGTAATGGGCCCGATCTGAAAATCGAGACCCTACAATTGGCGCCGTCTGTAGGAAGGTTGCTCGTGCGATGATGAGTGCAATGGCTTATTAAAGCAGGATCAAATTCTCTAGGGGAGGCTATGGTGGCCAGTCTACTGTACCACAGGGGGAGAACTGCCAGGCGGTTCACAGCTCAACGGGCCTCTGGCGCCATGTGCGTAACCCTCGCCCCCACTAGGGGTCAGACCCCCGCGAACCTCATGGCCGGCCCCTTTGGGCCCTAATTGAGGAAGGCGGCGGCTGCACGAAGCATTTCCAGGAGGCTCTGCGGCAGGACTAGTTCTGGAAGATTGGTATTAGTGCCTTCTGACCCACTAGAGCGATTTAATGGGGCTTTAGCAACGGCGAGTCCTCGGAAGGCAAAACCAAGGTCTTGCACAGTCCTCGGACTCAAACCTATGGGAAAACTAATAACTCTTGACAAGTATCTAAGTGTTAGGCTGAACCAAGGTCTTGCATGGTCCTCGGACTTAAACCTATGGGAAAACTAATAGCTCTTGACAAGTATCTAAGTGTTAGGCTGAACCAAGGTCTTGCATGGTCCTCGGACTCAAACCTATGGAAAAACTAATAACTTGTGACAACTATCTGGGTGTTAGACAGAACCAAGATCTTGCATGGTCCTTGGACTCAAACCTATGGGAAAACTAATAACTTATGACAACTATCTGGGTGTTAGACAAAACCAAGGCCTTGCATGGTCCTCGAACTCAAACCTATGGGAAAACTAATAACTTATGACAACTCTCTGGGTACTAGACGGAGCCAAAATTTATTCATGTTAAGCATTAAGTATAGCCATAGCTCCGCCTGGGTCCTCGGACCAGACGACCGAGAGAAATAGACGCTCTGGCATTTCTATGAATGTCAGACAGAACCATGGTGCACCATGGCCTCCTCGGATCGTTCGTTTTAAAACTAGCATTTTCTAAACGGTCGCACGATTTACAACGTGAAGCGCATTGTTGTATGGTCGGCTGTTCTAGGAGAGGTAGAGCCAGTAAAAGAAAAAATATAACAATAACAAAAATAAATAAATAAATAAACAAAAAATAATAAAATAATAAAAGTGTATTATTTTTCGCTAAGCAAAAGCCACAAGCCCCTTTTTATTAAATAAAATGATGGCAACATCAATTACAAAACAGCCGAGGAGGACTTGATTTACAACTAACTACAGAACAGCCGAGGAAGGCTCATTTCACATCAATTACAAAACAACCAAGGAAGGCTCGATTTACAACTAACTACAGAACAGGCGAGGCGAGCTGGTGGCAAAGCTAGCTAATAAAAGGGAGAAGGCTGGTGGTGATGGTAGATTCACAATCTCGCTTAGGCAGCCTCTAAGCCCGTGTGCTTGACGCAGGTGGTGAGGAGGAAGAAGAGGCGGGAGCGTCTGAATTGGTTTCCACCTGCTGAGGCTGTCCTGAAGCAAACTTTGATCCATAATATAATATCGGTACTCCTAGGAAGTCGCCTTCCATGGGTCTCGCCAGCCGCCTGTAATGGCGGAGACGACCCCCTCTGATATCTCAATTGCTCCCCTCAATTTCGCTTCACTTTCTTCCCCTTCCTCTTTAGCCAACTCCTGCACTTTCTTGATTGGCGTTTGGAGGATAATCAAGAACCTGGCATGATCTGCACTAGCTACGGTTCCTGGTCGAAGGAGGAGAAAGCTCTTTCTTGTCCGGTTGAAGAGTGGGAGGATCTTTAGCCTCTGCATTCTTTGCCTCAGCCGCAACACCCATGATTCAGGCAGCATTTGTTGTTCAAGAAAGTAAAAAAAAAAAAACTTGTAGCTCCTGCAGGATTCCAAGAATCATAGGTGTGGAAGATAGACCTCTTAAGGCGCTTTATATAGAGGACGAAATCTGGGAGAGTTCACCATGCACGAAGCTCTAAGAGGGAATGTCAAGCGAAATAAATTTCACCCAATTCCCAAGGGAACCCTTAACCACAAAATCTGCGCCGCTTCATAAAGGCACCATTGAATACACGTTCCGTGTACCAAAGCAATCCGCGTCATCCTATAAAAGCACTCATGACGATGCACCTCGTGCGTCCAAAATGCCAGGAGTGTGCCTTAAGCAGGCGAAGAGACCCCGGCACCCATAGGGGAACAAGACTTGACCGGCCATGACGCGAGCCCGAGAACACCAAAATCCTACTCCCCGTCTGAGGAGCCGGGCAGTATGATTTTGAGGGGCTATTGTGGGGCCAAAAGGTCTAAAGACTCCGGCCCATTTCATATTAAGCCTAAGTCCATGCCAAAGAGGAAGAATTGCCTGAGGACGAATGAAGGGAATCCAGACTACTAGGATACACTCCTGAGGACGACCCTGTCCTCAGCAGACCAAAATCACAAGAGGGGAAGACGCCACATTGCCAACGGCAGTCCCTTCGAAGATCCCGAAGGAGATTTCGAGCCTAATGGGTCAGCTATAGGAGCATGGTAGAAAAGCAACCCCGGGAGAAGCTGTTCCTTCCGTATTAAATACCCACAGCTAACACCCTGACCCCATTGATGTGGATGTGACCCCTAGACAATGCAATGGAGACCATAGCAGCTCACAGAGCGCCAGAGAGAATAGCTGATGGGACGTGCACTCAAGTATGGGTATGGATGACTAACAAGTGTAGGAGGAGGATGAACGGAGGAGAAGGATATATAACAACAGAGATCTCACAAAGAAAGAAGAAAAAAAAAAAAAAAGGGAAAAAGGAGAAAAAGAAATCCCATAGAAAGGAGAGAGACTCCTAGGATGGGAGAGGAGCTGGGAGTTCACATCCTCGGGCGAGGGGTCCTTTCTCCATGGGACGTAGGGCCGTCTGAATCTGTATATTTTTCTCCCCCAAAACAAGCCGTCGCCCCATCAGAGCCCAACTTTTGGACCCACTCTCTACAAATTCATTGTAATGGGCCCGGTTTGAAAACCGAGACCCTACATGTCTCTTTATTGAATAATGGAAAGAATTACATTCAGGAATGAAACCAAGACTTAGAGTTAAGGGGGTGGAAGTATAAAAAAAAAAAATTATGAAACTCCAAATAAGCATCCATTTTCTTCTTTTAAAAAAAACATTCATTTAGTATTAACAAAACATTAACGAAGACAAAGATACAAAATTATTGTTTTTTAATACATTACAATACGATTAATTATGAAAATGGAACTCGACGTGTGTCTGCTGTTGGTTTTTTTTTTTTTTTTTTATGCATGCGTCTATTACTGGGTAAGGACAAAAATATTTTGTTAAAAGCTTTTAAATGTTCAGGTTGTTTGTTTTGAATAAAATTAGTTGATTGAGCTTAATTATTTTTAGTTTTGCTATTCGTCATTTTTGTTGTTGGACTAATTTTTTTAAGCTTGTTAATTATGTTCTAGATTTTAGATTTATAACTTTTTTTTATGGCCTTTAAAAGAATTAATGCTATTGTTAAAGGAGTAAAATTAGTTGATTGAGCTTAATTATTTTTAGTTTTGCTATTCGTCATTTTTGTTGTTGGACTAATTTTTTTAAGCTTGTTAATTATGTTCTAGATTTTAGATTTATAACTTTTTTTTATGGCCTTTAAAAGAATTAATGCTGTTGTTAAAGGAGACTAAGTATAATTTTATTAAACAAATTGCTAAAGCGAGTACATAAATATATACTAGTATTTTTATAATAAATAAAAAAATGGGGGTAGGGGGATGTGGGGAGAGCCCGAGAATAGCTCATCCATGATTACATCAATCTCTCTCCCTTTTGGGTAGGGGTGTCCAACGGGTAGAAGACCCGATCAACCCGCCCGAATCCGACCGACCCGAGGCCCAACGGGTGGACCCGAAGTCCATTGCGGGTCGGATTCGGTTTTGTCTCTAATAAAACCCGAATAATCGGTTCGGGTGACGGGTTACTGAGTTAAAAACCCGTAGTACCTGACCCGACCGAAGATTTAGTAAAAAACATAAAAAAATTGATTTGTTTTTGAATCTTCTGGAGTCTGGACCTTTCTGGACCTCTGGTAGACTGGGAGTCACGTGCTCGGTCTGAAGAGAGAAGCCCACTTGTTGGACAAAAAGCTGATTGCTTTGGTTAAAGTTACACGCAAGTATGGCCGGATGGGACTAAAGACTTCCATTTCAGAATTTTCATTGATTTCACAGCTTCCAACCTTCTTCGGTTCTTCCAGTCCACACAAAAAATAAAATAAAATCACCTCAAGTCTCCACAGAGTCACAGACCACAGCTCCACACCACTCCCTCACTTCTCTTCAGATCAGACCATTCACTTCATTCTCTCTTTCTTTCTCTCTACCCGTTGGCGTTGGCAACAACAGCTACTACTTCAAAAGTTCAAATCAAACCAAGAGTTTCACTTTACCATCTCTAGCTCTAATCAGATCAGCTCCACGCCTCCACTCCTTTAAACTCTTCACTTCACTCTCTCTCTTTCTCTCTAGTCTCTACCCGTTGGCAACAACAACTAGTCGGCTATTTCAAAGTTCAAATCAAACTAAGATTTTCACTTTCCCATGTCTCTAGCTCTAGTCATGAATCATAGTTTAGGTTTAGGGTTTCAAGTAGGTACTCGGCTACACATTTCAAAATCAAAATCAGATTTTCCATGCCTCTCCTTACTCGGCTCAGACTCAAAACCCTCATCTCTCTCTCTTATAAATGGGTCTTTAGTCTTTACCGAGTGTTCTCTATTCTCTCTGCTCTCTATTGATTTCAAAACCTCTCCTTTTTATTTTGAAACAAGTACTCATTTTCCTTTACATCAAAACGGTTGCTGGTAGCTGTTGCCGCCGCCTCACAGCCCACCTGACGCCGTTGTCTTCACTCCATGGGTCTTCTCAAGCTCTTAGTCTCGGCTTCCTAGTCTCAGATCAGGTAAAAAAAAATTTCCCTTTTCATCTCTCTTTTTCGGTATTTTGTGTTTGTGATATGGGTTTATTTTTTGTTCAAATGGTTTATTTTTTGATATGTAATAAGAATCATATGAAAGCAACTTAAGGGATCTTTTTTAAATGACTTAAAACTTAAAGATTAGGGACCAAAACTGAACAATAGATTGGATTCAAAGATGAAACCCTAATTTTTTAAATTTGATTTGTTGTTCAAAGACTTGATTATTCGGGTTTCAAAGATGGAACCCTTGAGTGTGTTTGTTTATGTTATCATTATAGTTAGTTTGATTCATTATTTTAGTGTGCTCTGACTCTGAGTGTGATTTGTATTTGCCCTATTTTATTCATTGTTTTGTTTTTGTTTTTGTTTTTGTAATGATCAATATACTAGTATCCTCACTGTAAAAGAAGAATATGAATCCCTATTTTAAAAACATAAAATTCAAACACTTATTTATTTTCGGATCTGCTTGTTTTATTCCTTGTTAAGTTTTTTTTTTCTATGATCAATATACTTGTATGAGTTGTATCTTCACTGTGAAAAAAGAAAAAAGAAAAAAAGAAGAAGATGAACCCCTATTTTAAAAAGATGAAATCCAAAGTCCAAAGACATTCTTATTTTTTTATCTGATTGTATTTTATTGCTCATTTCTTTGATTCATTTTGCTTTCCTAACTTAAAAATTTGAATCCTAATTTTATACAGGAGTTGAAAGTTGTTCAAATAGGCTTTTTGCTTCCTTTGCAAGCTTGAATCCCTAAGGACCCTAACAACTGAGGTATCATTTCTCTTCTGTTTTATCTCTTTTAACTTCTTGTTATTGTTTGTGTTACTTGTGAGTTTTGTCCTTGTTTGAGGAATATCCGATTGCAATAATTGTGTTTGCAAATTGACGATGATATGTCTTTGTAATTTCTTTTTGAGGCTTTTATTTACTCTTTCTCATAAGAGCTGTTAGGCTACCCAATCTATGTAGTGTTTATTTACATGTAAAATGTTATATCAATCCATTGCTTCATGTCTTGATCAAAGTTATCATACTAAATAGGATTGTGTTATATTCTCATCAACCAAGAGTTTAGAAGTCCTACTTTTTTCCTTTTAAATTATAGAAAAGGTCAGTCTTAATTGTAAGTTTGATACTCATATGAATCCTTTGACAATTAGATAGAGATTCAGATATGATGCACCCTTTCACTAGACTTGATAATTTGATATATTCTTGCACATTGTCTTTTAAATATTTTTTGTTCAATCTTGTTAGTTGATTGAGGATACATTCTAATCAGTACTTATGAAGTCAATTCTTATGCACAATGATATTTCTTAATGTATGTGACTTTGCCCTCTAAGAGGTCAACTACAATGATCTTTCTTAAATTCTTATTCAAACAATTAAATTCTTATGCACATTGTCTTTTAAATATTTTTTGGTCAATCTTTCTTTAATTGTTAGTTGATAGAGATTCAAACAATTAAATACTTATTCTATAAAGCTCCGGTGTATGTGACTTTGCCCTCTAAGAGGTCAACTACAATGATCTTTCTTAGGATTAGTTTTTTTTTTGGTTGTTTGCTAATGCATAAATTTGATGCCTTTAGGTTATGGAACCTTCTAGTGATGCACCCCCTTCTCAAACAACACCTACTACCCAAGCTGAACCTGTTGCCCAAGCTGTACCTACTGCCACTCCAACTAATGCTGAGGTTCCCCCACTTCCACCTAAAAATAAAGCCAAGGTGTGTAGTAATAGGAAAAAGTCCATTGCTTGGGACAATTTTGAGAAAGTAGATATTGGTGATGGTCATTTTAAGGCTGTTTGCAATTACTGTCAAAAAACTTATCTAGCTGATAGTAAAGGGCATGGTACTGCTAATTTATTGAATCATACGCCAGTTTGTGTTAAGAACCCTAATAGAGTTACACTTAAAGGGCAACAAATTTTAGCGTTTGAACCCAAAAAGGATGGGGAGGAAGGGTTTTAGCTTGTGCCAACAGCCTTTACTGTTGAAGCTGTTAGGAAGGCACTCGCTGAAATGGTTATAATAGATGAGTTGCCTTTTAGGTTTGTTGAAGGGTATGGGTTTCAAAGATATTCGACAACCTTACAACCTAAGTTGCGAATTAGGGATATCCCATCTCGTCAAACTGTAGCTAGGGATGTGATTGGCATTTATGGTGTTGAGAGAGAGAAAATAAGGGGGGCCTTGAAGGGTTGTAGGGTGTGTCTTACTACAGACACATGGACTAGCATTCAGAATCTGTGTTATATGTCCCTTACAGGACATTTTTTATTGATGATGATTGGAAGTTGCATAAGAGAATCTTGAATTTTTGTCAAGTTGAAGATCATAAGGGGGAGACTATAGGGAGAAAGATTGAGATGTGTTTGCGTGAGTGGGGTATTAATGGCATATTCACTTTAACAGTGGACAATGCTAGCTCAAATGGTGTCACCATTAAGTTTTTGGAAAATGTAACTAAAGATTGGGAGGGTACTGTTTTAGAACATGAGTTCTTACACATGAGGTGTTGTGCACATATCTTAAATCTGATTGTGGGGGATGGTATGAGAGAAATTGATGCATCCATTCCTAAGGTACGTGAAGCTGTAAGGTATGTGAAGTCCTCACCAAATAGGAATCAAACTTTTGTGGGTTTTGTGGAGAGATTAGGTATTGAGTCTAAGTCTCTTCTTTGTCTAGATGTACTAACTAGGTGGAACTCTACCTACCTCATGTTAGAAACCGCACAAAAATTTGAGAAAGTGTTCATACGAATGGACTATGAGGATGATAGTTATTCTTCATACTTTATGAACAAGGAGAATAGTGGTGGTATGGGATCTCCTAGTGGTATTGATTTCCAAAATTGTAGAACATTTGTGGGTTTTTTGAAACTTTTTTACAATGCAACGAAAAAGTTTTCTGGTTCTTTGTATGTTACTGCAAATACCTTTTTTGATGAGATGTTTTTCATTCAAGAGAATATTTCCCATTTAAGTAAATCTCAAAACCACCTCTTGAAAAACATGGCAATTAAAATGGAATCTAAGTTTGATAAGTATTGGGGGAGAGGGGGGGATAATATGAATCATCTCTTGTATGTGGCTGTGGTTCTTGATCCAAGAAAGAAGTTGAGGTTTTTGAAATTTTGTTTTTCTGAAATTTATGGGAATGAAGTGGCTGATGTGATGGTTGAGTTTGTGAGGGGTTCCTTGGTCAAGTTGTATGATTATTACTCTCGTGTTGATTCACCAAATGTACAAGTACCTAGTGGGAGTGAGAGGACAGACATAGGTGAGTCAATTGGCTGTAGCGATCCATATGCAATGGTTAATTCTAGGTTTGACCGTTTCTTGGAGGCTGAGCAGTCCATAGGGAATAGTAATGAGATTGACAAATATTTGGATGAAAATTGTGAAAGTAGAAGGGGGGATGTGAAATTTGAGATATTGGGGTGGTGGAAGGTCAATTCAAATAGGTATCAAGTGCTGTCCAAATTGGCTAGGGATGTGCTGGATGTACCTGTGTCTACTGTTGCTTCTGAGTCAGCGTTTAGTACCGGAGGACGCATACTTGATCCATTTCGGAGTTCACTTTCTCCACTCATGGTTCAAAATCTTGTTTGTGCACAAGATTGGCTTCAAGCCTTGGTTCCAATTTCTTTTCGCAAATCAAAGGATGAGGTAGAGGTCTTGGAAGATGAATTTCATGATTTAGGTAATATGTTAACTTCCAAACTTTTTGCCTATTAAGTGCTATTAAATATGTCGTGCAAATGAAATTTAATCTAATAGCCTTCATTTCTTTCTCTTTTCTAGTTATCCGTCAAGCAGCAGCAAGTGGTGGAAGTTCAAGTTCAAGCAAAGGTAGCCCAATTAGTGTTGATGACTAATCTTTAACTGGGTAAGTTTCTGCCCTTACTGTTGTTTCTATTAAGTTTGGTTCTGCCCTCTCTATTGTTTTTGCCTTTTTGGTCTTGTCCTTATATTTTTGTTGATAAATCTCTTTTTGCCCTCTTTCTTGTAGGAGGAAGGAAACTTTTTGTATAGGAGGCAGATTTTTGGATACATATTGGAAGTTATTTTGGACATTAGTGCTCTTCTAACTTGTTAAGTCTTGCTTATAGGAAAGAAATCTTATTAAGTTTATAGGTTTTCTTTTCTATTAGTAATGGACAAAAACTATAGAGTAGTTGCTCTTTAATGCTTTAGAAAAGTTATTTTTTTGGAAATACTTAAGTATTTCATAATTGTAACTAATTATAACTAGTTATTGCCTTGGTAGTTTACTGCCTTAACACTTGTAGTAACTACCTTTCTGCCTTCTCTAGCTCTATGGAAATATTGCAAGATACTCTTGTTATTTTTTGTTGCCATACTTGTGGTGTGGTTGTGACTTGTGATTGAATTATTTGTTAGAATTTGTTTGCTGGTGGCATGTGTAAGTTGTGTCTTGAGATGTGTTGGCATAACTTGGCAGGTTTAATGGGTTGAGTCTTGAGATGTGTTTTTGTGTTTATTAGACTTTCTTCATTTGTTTTTGGATTTTTAAAGTACTGCCCAGGTCTTAATGCTTAAGGGCATTTTGAAAAAAATTTCTTGCTTGTATTGTGGTTTTAACAGGTGGTTAGAAAGAGTCAAAGAGATATTATGTGTTTTTATGTAGGTTTAATGGGTTGAGTCTTGAGATGTGTTTTTGTGTTTATTAGACTTTCTTCATTTGTTTTTGGATTTTTAAGGTACTGCCAGGTTTTAATGCTTAAGGGCATTTTGAAACAAATTTCGTGCTTGTATTGTGGTTTTAACAGGTGGTTAGAAAGAGTCAAAGAGATATTATGTGTTTTTATGTGCTTGACTGCTTGCTAATTGCCCAGGTTTTTTTTATGTTACTTACTGTATTTGTTGTCATTAGTTGTGAGCTAGATACATTAAATTTGTACTGATACGGTTTGGAGGTCCAAAAGATTAAAAGTTGTTTAATAGCTGAGTTTGAAGGCCCAATTTGAAATAAAGGGTGTGAAAAGAGAGCTATATGTAATGGTTCAAAAATATATAAATGTTGTTAAAAATAAGCCCATTAATTTGGGCCCAAAAGGCCTGTCAAAAATTGAGTTAAAAAAAAATTTATGCAAAATCACAAATTCAGCCCAAATTGAAGCCCAAACCCGCCAAACCGACCAATCCGACCCGATTAACTGATGACCCGAACCGCCGGGTCTGCCCCATATATCGGGTCGGTTGCGGGTTGCAATTTTGGTAACCCGATTTAGACGGGTCGAGTCCGGGTCAGGCCCAAACCCGACCTGACCCGACCCGTGGACAGCCCTACTTTTGGGCATGTGTATTGTATGCTTTACACCATGTTTGGCTTGGAAGAGAAAAGAAAATAAAACGAAAGGGAAATAAATGCTTGCATATGAAATGTAATGAAAGAGTAATTATAATAAATTATTTTTCCCTTTTATCCCTACTAATTATAAGCTAACAATATATTATGAGTCTATAAAAGTAGTTTTACATAAAGGGTAACATTTTCCTTTATTATTTAAAAAAAATAGATGGAAGTTCAACTTATATTTATTTGTGTTTTTAACAGTGGCGTTTAAGATTTAAATATTTTTATTTCATCTGTCAATTTTTTTTTAAAAAAAATTTAACAAAAAATTTATTTCTCCTCTCTTCCACCGTATCCATTCTAAGGATTTCACATCTTTTTTTTTTCTTCCATCCCTTTTTTGGGTTTCCCCTTTCCTATCCACCAAAAGGAGCATTACACTATGTTTGGTTGGGAGGAAATGTGAATAGAAAACACATGTTTTCCGTTGTTTAATTGATAATGAAAAGTGGGAGGAAAAGGTGGATCCAAAATTTTCTATTCTATCCCACTAAAATTTGATCTCTTCAAATGAATAGCTTAAGTCAAATGAGTCAACTACCATTTTTCTTAACTTTTGGTTGCTTATTTTATTTATTTATTTTTTTAATGGGCATGAATTTTTTTTTTTTTTTTTGGTTGAATAAATTGTGTATGACTGCTGTTTGTTTTTAACTGGGGATGATTGAGCTTTGCTTTAAACGGGGCAAGTTTGCTTCTTTTTTTCTTTTTTTTTAATAAATTGCGGCATGCTTTCTTCTAGCATAATTAAATGGTAGAAATGTGGCCTTTCTCTAATACGCACACAAATAATTTTTTAAAAATTTGAATTAAAAAAAACAAATATTCTATTGAAAAATTATTGTTTACATTAGTTCTTATTAATAGAAAAATATTAATTCTTTTTAAAACTTAAAAAAAAAAAAAAAAAACTTAGTTATTATATATAATAAGGGCATCATAGTAAATGTATATACACATTTTTCATACTATCACTTCTCTTATCAATCAAACAAAATAAATTTATATATATATATATATATATATTTTTTTTTTCATCCTTCCATTTTTGAATCTTATATACCAAACAAATATAATACAAATGCTTTTTTAATCCTCCCAACTTTTTCTATTGTTCCATTTTTACTTTTCTCAATCAAACATAGCTTTATGATCACAAGGATAATGTGGACACATACATGTAAATTCAACTAATATATAACAAAGAAAGGTTTGGTTGGACGTCAGCACTAACTAACTCTATGTTTGGTTTGAAGGAAGAAAATGGAAGAGAAAAAAAAAATTAGGGAAAAGGAAAAAATGTGGGCCTAAGTGATAGTTTTCTTAACAAATTTAGTTCATTTCCTTTTCTATCATGCTATCCAAACAGCAGAAATGATTTAATTTCTCTTCATTTCCCTTATTTTTCTCTCAAACCAAACAAGAGAGAAATATTTTGACAAAAGAATTCCATACTTATTGATATGTGAAATTGTTTAATACTAGTAAATAAAAACTAATAATAATAAAAAGGCTAAAATGCAAAACTAACCCTTTAAGTTTCACCTTTTGTCATTTCAGTTCTTTAAGTTTCAGTTTTGTTATTTCAGTCCTCTAAGTTTTAAATTTTGTCAATTTCATCATCCGTTACCTTTCTATTAGGTGCTACCGTTTATTAACCAAAACGATGCTGTTTTGGATGATTTTTTTATTTTTTAATTTAATTTTACTGAAAAATGTTAATTAGCAAAAAAAAAAAAACACACACACACACACAAAAACTACTAAGGGAAGTAGGGAACGACGTTGTGAAGGAGAATGCCCCTGGGACATCATTGGCACAATCCTGGCCATAACCTGACCCGACTCTAGATCCCTTTCCTCCGTCACCTCTGCCCCTAGTGGTCGGAGCCCAAGTCCATTTCACCAACCAGGAACACAGAGGAATGTGATTTTTTTTTTTGTTTCTTTGTTGTTTTTTCTGATTTGTTTCAGAGATTCAGGATTTTTGGGTTCTATTTTGCAGAGTTTGTGATCTTCTCTTTGTAGGGGATGATTTTGTTGTTGGGATTTGCTTATAAGGAGGAGGAGGTGATGATTCTGTATTGGCTCAGAAGAAGGCAACACAGAGGTTTTGATTGCACTTCACTCTTTTCGTTTCTCAAGAAACCCTTTGGGTTAACATAGATAGTTTCAGCTTAAATCATTATTCACCAAAGGCCAAAGGGGCTTTTTTCTTTTTCATCTGTCAAGTCTTTTGCCATCTGGGTTTTGTTCAACTAGTTTAGTATAGTACAGTATATTATTACAGATGCTTTGATTGAGTGGTTGCGGTGTCTGAGTGTAATTTTCTCGAGTTACTTTCAGTGATCGAAATGTTTGTTGATGGGTGCTCGGTGAAAGTCCCAAAAGGCATGACGGTTCTTCAAGCTTGTGAAATCGTCGGTGTCGATATTCCTACCACAGTCGCCTCTCCATCACCAGAAATTGCCGCACGTGCTTCGTCGTTCAAGCCTGGGATTGTGCCAATGATGTACTCGGGGCATTTTCATTCACACGTATTCCTTATTTTTTTTAATTAACATTTTTCAGTAAAATTAAATTTAAAAATTTAAAAAAAAATCCTCCGGCAGCACCTAACAGAAAGGTAACGGAAGACAGAATTGACAAAATTTAAAACTTAGAATACTGAAATGATAAAATTGAAACTTAAAGGACTGAAATGATGAAAGGTGAAACTTAAAGGGATAGTTTTACGTTTTAACCTAATAAAAACTTAACATGAGAGAGAGAGAGAGAGAGGGGGAATAAATGAGAAAAGTTGTAATGTTGGGCTGGGCGGTTGATACTTGACTTGACATAATAATAACTTTCACCATGAGAGAGAGAGAGAGAGAGAGAGAGTAAATGAGACAAGATGTAATGTTGGGTTGGGCGGTTGACACTTGACATATAATAGCTTTCAGTGGTTCTTAATAGTAGCCTTTGCAGCACGCATTCAGCCTTTGTGAAAATGTCCCTTCAGCTATTCGAAAAGTCACTTTCTATTTGCAGCAAGCCGTCTGTTTTTGGTCTTTTCCTAATATTTCTCTCTCATACATTCTCACCCCGAATTTGCTCTGCATGGAAACCTACATATTTATAAAATAGACTAAAATAATTTATAAATACTAATGAATGTCCTTAGGATATTAGTTAATAGTCTATTTAAAGAAAATTTTTATTGAAAAAGAAATAAAAAAAATTAATGTTTTGATAACTTTTTTCATTTTCTATAAAAGTAGTGTCAAAACTTTCCTAAAATTGATTGTTAATTAATACTCTAAAGACATTCGTTAGCATGACATTTTTATAAAATCTTAAATTAATTAAGAAACTACACCATTGCATGATTTGCTATTGTATGACTTCAATTTGTGTTACAATTTGATGAAAAAGTCATTGCTTGAGCGTGCAATGGTTTACAAAAAAAAAAAATTAGAAAATTTTAAATACTGCAAAAAAATAACTCAAAAATTCAGATATTAAAACTTTTAAAAGACCAAAAATATTAAAGAATTAGATGATTTTTCACTGCTTAGAAATTATTAAAAAAAAAATATGACTAAACAATAGAGAAATATATAATAAAAAAAAGATAGGTTACATTTAAAAGAATAATTTCAATTATTACAAATTTTTTTATCTTGTAAAAAATAGCTAAAAAGAGTTTGATGGTTTATGTATGAAAATGACTTTTTAAAGAAGTTGCAGTAGAATTGTTCTATTATCCAAAAAGTTGAACTTTATCAATAATTGATAATTTTTATATTTATCCAAATAAAGCCATGTATAGGATAATCTTAATGTAGGTTTTATTTCTAATTTTGTTGTTTTTTTGAATCCACTGCCTGTGGTGGCTGATATTCTCCTTGCTGATAAGGAGGCCTCCTATTGTAATAGACTTGTTCCTGCTTAGTATGGTTATATTATGATCTTGTTTTACCAAAAAAAAAAAAAAAGTAGGTTTTATTCTTTTTTTCTTTAATTAACGTATGAGTTTGAGTTTAAATTAGACTTGTTAGAGAGATAGAGTTTCACTCTTTATTAAGTTTGAACTAAACAAAAATAAATTTGTTTAAAAAAAAATGATAATTATGAGTTTGAGTTTAAGTTGGACTTGTTAGAGAGATAGAGTTTCACTCCTTATTAAGTTTAGACTAAACAAAAATAATTTTATTTAAATATTATACTTACGTGAAAAATTGTAGAAGTTTCAGAGGTATCAGTTTTATATAATAATAATAATAATAATAATAATAATAATAATAACCTCTTTATTATCTTATTTAATTATTTCTTTCTTTCTTATTAGTCTTCACGTGCATAGATTCCCATGCTAAGTTTTGAGTAACGAAGACTCTTCAACAGAGATTGGTGTAGTTGATGACGAGGGTTCCAACATTAAAGTCCAGAGTTGTAAAAATATCAATGGCTTTGGGCCTTCTTCTTCTTCTTCTTCTTCTTCTTCTTCTTCGTAGTAGTAGTAGTAGTAGTAGTAGTAGTAGTACTTTAATTTAAAGTTTTGGTCTTTCTGTTTTGATATATTGGGTACCCCATGAGAATTATTGTAACCTAGGATGCTTGTAAATTTATCCTCCTCAAATCTTATCATTTGGCAATGTCTTCCATTCTGATGCTTGGCTTGTGACTATTTGATTGATTTTCTCCCTAGGTGGCTGAATTACTAATTGACATCACATGCAATTTTTAGGATATTGCACCACATGCATTTACTCTTATTTCTCTTACCAAATATTTTACTTCTTCACTTTTTAATTTTAATTTTTTAACTTTTTTCTATTTGAAGGATGAGATTGAAAATTGTCTTTTTTTTTACTCTTAATCTCAATTATTAAAAATTATTACATATGGCACAATACCTAGATATGGTAGTGTAAGTTATGATTAACCAACCTGTAGAGTACACCTTTTTTGGTACTTCAATAGGGCGAGCTCTTTGACAGTGACTTCTTTTGACTGAAATCTACTGCACTGTTTCTTAAATAAATTATACTCATATCTTTTTACCTTTTTGTGTTGCATTGCAAAACGCCTTGTTTTTTCCTGTCATGTGTTAACCGACTTGAAGTTAATTGTAGCTGGTCATTTGATTCTTTGGTCTGGCATAACAACGCATTGTAGAAAATTAATAATGTTTATCAGACCTCAATTTACAATATATGTTTCCTGCATGTTTGATCTTTTAAGACTTGCAGTTGTGGTAGACATACGAAAGAGTCTTTATTCTTGTAGCATAATCTGTTGATGGCTTCTATATATCTGCTTGTCTGTGCAAAGAGATGTGCTCTTTTGAAATAGTTATAGTTATATCATGTAAATGCAAATATTTCAGTTGCTATTGGAGTTACAGAAGGGACAATAAAAAATTCCTACAAGTTAGAAATTGCCACTAAAGATGGAACAATGAATTATCTAAACATGTAGACCCATTGCAAGTTGCTTTAATAAGAGCATCTCCAATATATTAGTTATATCTATTTTTTGGAGAGAAAACCTCACTGTTCACACTCCAACAAATTCTCTAAATGCAAAACTTTTCCAAATAATTTTTGAAGTTGCCACCATACTTCTCTAGATATAGAGAACACTGTAGCAACTCCAAATGAATTTTTTTATTTAAAAAATTCATACATCTCAACAAAAAAAAAAATTTATTTCTCTCTCCTCTCATAGCTACAAACACAACAATCTTTCTGTCAAACATCTCTAAAGTCAAGCATAATCAGATTATCAGAATACAAACTCAAAAACCCAATTTTAAAATTAATCAAATCATAACAAAAAAAAAAACAAAAAAAAAAAAAAAAAGAAGAAGAAGACAGAAGCCATCTGACCCATCTAGACTACGATGGGGACAAAGATGAGTGACGGCACAGTGACCCATCTCTCTTGTTCTTTCTCTCTATACCTCTTTTCTTTCTTTTCTTATCGCAGAGAGAGCTAGTGAATGTTTTGGAATCGAGTAAATCTTTTCTTATCGCAGAGAGAGCTAGTGAATGTTCTGGAATCGAGTAAAAAAAAAAATGAGAGAGAGCTGGAGAAAAAAAAAAAGAAAAAAAAAATGAGAGCTCATTGGAATGTTCTTGAATAAGGGAGAAAAAGAAAATAAAAGAAGGGGGATAGAGATAGGACATTGGACACGTGTGTGGAGGAGTAAAACAAGAAAAAAAATATGAAACATATGGATGAAAATGAAATGAAAGAAAGGAAAAATAATATAAAGAATAAAAAATCCTAATTGAAAAATGCCACCACAATTAATATTGGTGAGTAAAAATATAATTTTAGTGGTGAGTTCAAATTAGAACTAGTAACAACTTTCCACATAAATTTTGTTGTGAAAGTATTACGAAAAATGTTGTGGGCGTAACACTTCTCATTGAAAAATATACTTGTTAAAAAAAGAATAAATAATGAGAGAGGAAATAATATTTAAATGAGATAGATAATTTATTGAAATATGTATTTGAAAAAGTAAGTAGATAAAAGTTAAATATCACTATTTACTATCCAAACAATACAAAAAAAAGGAGAAGCGGTGGGAGATGCTCTAAACATAGTATCTTTTTCAATTTTTGCCATGATGGTATTCAATTTTTGCAATTTTTACTTTATGTAATGATTAAGTAGCAGAGTAGTAGTCAAAAGCCTGCCTTTTGAAAGCCAAATTGATACTTATTGTATCTTTGTAGTTTGTCTGCTTACTTTAGATACTTTACAACAGGAGACCTGTTTGCAATACATGAGAGTAGCTTTTATATATATATATATATATATATATATATATATATTATGAGATAGAAAAATAGTAAGTGGTCTGTTCTCCTTGGATCATCTATTGCATATATATACATATAAAACTAGTGAATTATTTATCCTTTCATATGTGAACTCGTGGAAAAGTGATTTCTTAGTAAACAAATTGTAACATACATGAAAAGAAAAGAGAAGATAATTTGTCTTTACTGATTTGCTTATAAGAAAAAAAAAAAAAAAGCTACTTGGCACTAATCAAGTGTTATTGTTTGGGGGAAATTTGGGTAATTTTGGGCATTTTTTTTATTTATTTATTTTTGGACATTCTAGGGGTATTATGATAATTTTGGTGGTCCAAGATTATGGGTTAAATATAGTGGTTCTTATAATTATATATATATTTGTGTTGGGTGGGGGGTGGGGAATAAGAGGATATACATATATATATATATATATATATATATATATATATATATATATATATAAACTAGCAAAAAATAAGTACGTTAAAAACATGCAAAGTAACCACCACCTGGGGGGGTAATAAGAGGATATATATATCTAGCAAAAAATAAGTATGTTAAAAGCATGCAAAGGAACCACCACAAGTAGTGGGTTATCAAATATGACAAAATCTAAAGTTTGAGTACAAGTACAATCTAACTTAATTGCTTCCTAATGATGAGAATGTAATTAAAGAACTGGTCTACATGGCCTATAGATTAAGAAATAACCTACAAATCAAGAAAGAATAGACTATAATGGATTGGGCCCGTGAAAAAATTTTGAGCTTACAATGCATCAAACTAGGGCATCCAATATGTAAGATCCACATAGGGCATCTATGTAGCTTGTATGGGGAAAATGCCAAAACACCCCATTGAACTTTAGGACAATGGGACTTACACTCATCAATTTTCATTTTAGCCAATTTAGTAACGTCATAGAAAAACAAAACAAAAAAATTCCAAACCTGAGAGAGAGAGAGAGAGAGAGAGAGAGAGGATCATCAGATCCTAGAGTAGACGAAACCAGTTAGGACACACCTCCAATATCAGTGCTTAGAAGTCAGAAGGGCACCATGAGATTGACGGCCCAAGCCTCTGGATCCAACGGCGAGAATGAAGGAGTTATGAAGGTTTGACTGGGCTTTGACTCCAAAGGACGGGAGCAGGAGCTGTGGGCTGTTTTGGTTTATCATTTAAAGGGTGAGATCGTGATGGTTATGGACTGTTGGGATTTGATTTGGGAGGGAGGAGCTAGTGTTGTTTTGTGATCGGATTGGATTTCTCCACACCATACCCATGAATGAGTTGCTCCTTGACTAAGATAATTCTTTTGTATTTGCTTTGACATTTTTCTGCTGTTATAAAGATTAGTCATGAGGGAAAGTAAGAGATAAAATGGAGTTCGAGCAAGGATTTGTGAAAGATGTTAAAGGAAGCAAAGAAGAAATCATGTTAATTCGTGTTGTTTAATTTACCAATTAAACAACCTAGATCTAACAGATATCTAACCTTTAATTTTCTAATTGGCCATTTCAAAAATCATATTGGCAAATCATTGTTGTGATTGAACGTTACATGAGTCCATACCTGTAACTTGGTTAGAGCAAAACTGTTAGCCTACCCGCCCATCTTTTTCTCTTTTCTCACTTCTCAAATTTGGTGAATGGGGTGTGGACCAATCAGTACCATCATAATTCGTGCATTCCTAGTAACCCAACAATCTATTTAATTTACATCTACTTTGTTACATGCCAACCCAACTTGTTGGATATATGGCTTTGTTTGAGTTGATTCTAATATGTTTTGTAATATTATTCTCGCTCTCTCTTGATGTTAGTCAATTGAGTTAAAGTCTTAGTTAAGGTTTAGAATGTTACAGCCATAACCACGAATTATTAGAATGATAAGCCATTGTTGGACACATCTGTTGGGTTTCAATCTTTGGCAACCATGCAAATGCCATCGCACATATCATGCTTGAAGAGGTCCTAGCAGTCTTTAAGTTAAGTTTGCCTTTTTTTATTTAACCAAATGCATGTGTTTGCCTTTTTTATTTAACCAAATCACTACGGGTTGAAAGCCCAAATGTAAAAGATGTAAACTTTGAAAACTTCATCACCACGGGTTGAAAACCCATCACCACAAGCACCAAAATGGTACAAATCAGATGCACAAACCCAAACATCAAACAAAGAAAAAAGAAAAACAAAAGAAACACAGGTTCACCACGGGTTGAAAACCCATAACTACGGGTTTCAATAGATCAAATCAAATGCTTACCCAAACATCAAACAAAGAAAAAAAAAAAAAAAAAAAACAGAGAAGCAAACTTCTCATCACCAATCCTTGATTCGATGTAAAAGATGCAAAATACCTTGCTATTACCAACAAATCAGACATATAAACAGCTCAAATGTAAAGAATACATTCGGATTTTTGTGAAAAAAATTGAGAAAGAGGTCGAGGAGATCGGTTTGGTTGGCGTGTGAAGCATTGCATGACTGTGACATGGCGGCACAGGTTGGCTGAGCTCAGATCGGTGAAATAGTGCGTGAGGAGGTGAGGGCAGGGAGAGCTTCTTTTAGCTTGTGGTGGTACTGGAATGGAGATGAGAGTGCTCTGCTTTAGTGAAGAGAGCCGTTGAAGAGACCATCAAAAGCAGCGCCTCACAAGTATTGCTCTAACTGTGGGACCTAGGTATGCAGGTTTAATTACGGAGATGCCATTGAAAACTGAGTTATAGAAACTGAAAACACCTAAAATGTGTTTTCAGTTTCCATAACTCATCACTCAAAAATCAGAAAATTGAGTGATGGAAACAAAAACCAAACAGACTTTTCAGCCATGGGTCCCACCATTTTTGAGTTATGGGTGATATAAACAGAGTTATGAGTTATGGAAACAGCAAATCCAAACAGCCCCTTAGGTTCCCATAAAAAGAACTACTTAGGCTCCCATAAAAAGACCATTTTAATTACTCTAGAAGGCGACTTGAGAACAAAGATTGGTTTTTTTTTTTGAAGCAGTATGGTTTTTACCCACCCTATTTTGCCATATTTTGCTTGACTTTCAATGCTGTATTTCTTGTGCTTGCAAAAAAATAAAATCACTCTTAATTTTTTGTGAGAGAGAGAGAGAGAATGATTATCACTCTTACATTTAACCCCCCAGTACGCAGTTGCACAATATTACTCTACCTCACTAGTCGTAGGAAACAATTTTTTGGTTTATGTAACCCAAAAAAAAAAAATCCTTCATTTCCCTTTATAAAAACAATTTAAAAAAAAAAAATTTAAGGAAGTAGTGTCACCTTTAAAACTACTCTTGGCCCATGAGGCACCTCAAAACCCTATATAGAACCCCATGATTTAGTACGTCATTCAAGCCCATTGAAACCACAATTTGGGTGTCCACGGAGGAACTTTTTCCAAATCCCTAGATCCATTTTCTTGACCTCCATACTCCATCTTGGGTTGAGTAAAATTAAATGGATACAATTGGTAAATGAGGAGGTCCAAGAAGGAAAGTAAATTTTTAGAAAGAGAAAAAAAAAAAAATGAGAAGAAATCACTATCTAAAACACTTCTCAAAATGTCATAATCCAAACAAGTTTTCGGTAATTCATTTTGTAGAAGTACTCTTTGAATAACATTTCCAAACACGTTTTGTGAAAAGCATGCAACATCTAAAATACATCAAAATTGTCATTATCCAAACAAGTTTATCAGAAAAAGTTTTCAGTAATAATCACATTTCCAAACACGTTTTTAACATTAAAATAACAGAAACTGGTTTTCCGTTTTCACTTTGAAAACACACTTAACTGTTCCAAACTTCCAGTGAACCAAAAAGGATTCAAGTAAAAGCAACACTGGTTAAAAATGTAGTAAAACAAAACAAAAGGTTGGGCAAAAATGATTACATGGAAAATGGCTACTCTACTTTAAGAATTAAAAATGACTTTGATAGATTTATTTAAGGCGAAAACAGGTCCCTACATTTTGGGACTACAATTAATTTGGTCTCTACATTTTGGTAGCAATTAATTTGGTTCCTATAATTTTTAACTTATACTTAATTTAGTCTCTACCGTTAACTCGCTAACAGAAAATGTCTATGTGGCAAACGATTTGTACAATTGGCATGTCTAATATTAAAATATCAAATTAGATGCTAATGTGTCTGAATTTGAGTGGTTGATATGGCCATGTAAGCGCTTAAATGGAAAAAAAAAAAATATATATATATATATATATATATATATATATACACATAAGCTTTTAATAATATATATATATATATATATTTTACCAATTTTTTTCCTTTTCTTTATTTTCTTTTTCTTTCTCTTTTGGAAACCCACAGCCTCACAAAAATTGAAAAACATGTATGAATCTTTTGTTTTTTTCATCTCTCTCAGTGGTTAATCTTTTGTTATAAACCCAGATCCACTAAGCCACTCCCCTTCATCTACATTGAATCAACTACGTCTTCTTCCACCATTCTCTGATCAAAATCTCTCACTTTTTCTCTTACAAAGATCCATCCCTTTTCTGTTAAAGCTGACCTTTGTGAAAGTCCTAACTGGCAAAGACCATCCATTTGGAGGTGGAAAGCTCCGATATGATTGACAACGTGAAGGCCAGGATCCAAGATGAAGAAATCATCCCCCAATCAATAGCGTTTAATCTTCATCGGAAAGCAATCGAAAACCACTCTCGCCGATTACAACATCTAGAACAAATTCACACACAATGCAAGAAAAGAATTACAATGAAATTATGTTTGGTTAGCAAGAAATTGCAAGAAACCAAATTAATAATATTCAGAAAATAAAAACGAAATTCTGTAGAGCCATTTGAACTTCTGCAGTAGATCCATGGTTGAACCATAATGTGAGAAGGCGAAGTATATTTGGTAAACTATCATCAACGCCTTTAGCATTTGCTGCTCATGCTATTGAATGAAAATATCCAGTGACTGCTGCAACAAACTGTGCTGTAACATTTGGAACTTTAATATAAAAAGACATCACTGTGGTATTGAATAGAGAGATTGTAAGAATATTAAAAGAAGAAATAAAGAAAACGAAAAAAATTGGGACCAAAAAAATTATTATTAAAAGCTGATGTGGTTTTTTTTTTTTTTCCATTTAAGTGCTGATGTGGCCCAATCAACTACTCAAATTTAGACATATCAACATCTAAATTAATATTTTAATATTAGGCATGCCAATTGTACAAACCGTTTGATACGTAAGCTTTTTTGTTAGTAAGTTAACGGTAGGGACAAAATTTAGTGCAAATTGAAAATAGTAGAGACCAAATTGACTGCTACCAAAATGTAAGGACCAAATTGATTGTAGCTTCAAAATGTAGGGACCAAAATGGTATTTTCGCCTTTATTTAAACTCGTTCTTTTGGAGTTGAATGGGTATTTTACAACAAAATTATTGCAAGATAGTTACACTCGGATCCAATTCTGATGGAGTTTTTGGAGGTATCATCCATCCAAGATCCGGAAAAGATTGGAGGAATGTCATTATTTTTTCAGTACATTTGCATATAAGATAACAAAATAATCTCTTATCAAACTTGATAGGGCATAAAATGAAACCTAAATTTGTATGACTCACCCATAAAAGACAAATATAAAATAAATAAAGTAACCCTAAACGAGACAAGCTTCCAATATAAAGAGATCCTATATATTGGAAACATTCCAATCTCTACAAACACCTCACATTTAACGTACTTTCCTCAGTAATAAAAGTAGCCAATCACATTGCTCAAATTATTAAAAACTTTAAAGACTTATGAGGATTGCCTACTAGATTTGATTAGTTAAACACATCACACAACAAAATAGATCCAGATTACATAGTTTATACTTGAAATTTGATCATGCTCCACAAAAACCCATGTCAAATTGGTTTAAGTTTATAGATTCTGCAGAAAGAACAACGGTTACAAAAATTAAATTGGCTCTACACAGAACAGGCTGGCAATACAAGGATTCTGTACCTGCTGAGTCTAGGTATTTGAATAGGCTTGGAGCTTTGATAATGACAAACAAATGGAAAATTTTCAAAAAACTATTGAACTCCATGCTCCAGATATTCTTAAGAACTTGTTCAAGTACTCAAAATACGAACTGATAGAGCATGATGCAGACACATTGCCAATCATTGTGTTTAGTACAGTGCAGTGCAGCATTGGACCCAAGCTAAACCCCTCAAAATAAGATGGTGTATCAAGGGAAATGACATTTTTGATACCCTGTCTTTTTACAGGGAGATTTGGGGTGCTACTACTGCCCTTTTCCTGTGGAAAGGCATTTGGTCTGAGCAGGTTCCCAAGAGAGAGTCGGTCTTTTTGTGGACAGTGGCTTTGCGAAATATTCATACATTAGATAACCTTACAAAGAGGGGGTTTATCATTGGTTAATTGGTGTTGTATGTGCTAATGTACTAAGGTAATGGTGGATCACCTTTTAATTCATCATGATGCTGCTTATGCTCTGAGGGGTGATGTGTTTCAGAGGTTTGGGGTTCAGTGGGTTATGCCAGGAGTTATTGTTTCTCTGTTATTTAGCTGGAGCAATTGGTTTGGTAAACATGGTTCGGATATTTGGAATATGATACTGGCAGGTTTGATGTGGCACACATGGAAGGAGCGGAATAGACATACTTTCAAAGACAGGAGAGGTACTTGAATCAATTGAAAACCTTGTTTACTCCTACTCTTTTCAATTGGTCCCAGATTTGGGGTTTCACACATTGTTCTATTTTAGAATTTCCAATTTCTCTTAGGTTTTTCCTTTGGAGACTTTGAACTTTTTGGCCACTTTGTGTTCATCATTGTGAACATAAAGTATATTTGATTTTTAACAAAAATTCGTTAATTACTTATCAACAAAAGAAAATAAAAATAGAAGTTCATAAAAAATGAGGCTCATGAAAATTACAAAATTCCAAAGAAGCCAAAGTTGCCCTTTGAAAGTCTAGATTTAAGGCTTATGGAAAATTATGGAGCAAGTTGGGGATCAATGATGCAAAGAAAGATATTTATGAACTTGCTAAGACAAGGGAAATAAAAATAAGAGACTAGAATTGTTTAGACTGTATTAGGGATGAGAATAAAAAATTAATGAATAGGAGACTAAAGAAAGATGGAAGGAGCTATTTCGATAAACCTTTGAATGGAAGTCATGCTGGAAATTGTGGAGATATAAATAGTAGGTCTGAATGAAGAATTAGGATGAGCAAGAAAATGAAAGCAAGGTAAAGATAACGTTAAGGACGATAAAAATAGGAAAAGTTGTGGGGCCTGTGGGAATTCCTATTTAAATTTGGAAGCATTTGGGTACCATAAAGAGGTTGTTAAATCTTTTCAATAAGATTTTTGATGCTGAAGTTATTAAAGATTAATGGAAAAAAGACATTGATTAAGTCTTCAAGTGTAAACAGAATACCTAATTCCCACTACATGCACAAAGATCTTGCACAGCAAGAGAAGCCAGTAGAAACTACTAAACAAAGAGTCAAAATGTCACAAAACTGGAAGGCCAGAACAGGATGTTTAGTTGTTGACGAATTCAAAACAAAGCAACTCAACAACACAACTTGCTAGAAAGGTAAAATAACTAGAGGAGCAAGTAGTAGACTCTAAATAGCAAGCACAAGAGTTAAAATTGTAAGCAATAAATTTCAGACAGGCGGAAAAAAGGCAAACGAGCCTAATCAGCTAGCCAAAATGCCTAGATGACTTGAAGATAGTCAATATAGCATGCAGGAAAGCCCCAAAGGCTTCCCATAAATTGGATTTATCTCTATCTAAATTAATAGCGGGAATATACTAGGAAAGATAAGGAATGAAGTAATCCATTCAAAAGTGGGGTGGCTCCTAAATTCCTATTGATAAAAAGATGAGTGAGAGGCTCCAATTCAAATGGTACTTCCCCATAAAAAAAGGGATGAAAGGTGAGGTCATAGATTCAACACCAATTGGGTGTGTGTTTTGCAGATTAAGATCAGGTGCAATACCTTTTCAACGGTTCAAATCATAAGTTAAAAAGTTAACTATTGATATCAACCATTGGATCAAGAAAGTAAAAAAGGTAAAAAATAAAAAGAAAAAAGAAAAAAAAAAGTTGAAGTTAAAAAAACTTAAAAATTTTGAAAAAAACGGATCTCAATCCATGTTTTTCTCCGTCTCTTGACTCTCTTCAAAAAACCTAATAACCTAAAATACTTGCCCTAGGTATTAGATTCTACAATCAAATTGCTTCAATTATTGAGATATTCAAACATATCTATAAGTAGTACCCATAGGATTAATTTATGGTTAGAAGATAATAAAACAAACAGAACTAGATTACATGGTTTACTGTTTACACCTGATATATAATCTTGCGCCAAAAAAAACCCATGATTGCATTTGTTCAAATTAGAAAGTCAAAATGATCATAAGGACAATGGGTTAGAGTTTACTTCATGGCACACAAATGGAATATTTTTTTTTTTTTTTTGATACATACATAAAACTGTATTATAAAAATCAAGGAAGGTGCCTTATAGTACACAAGCTGTCAATCATAGGACACACTCAAGCAAGGGTACAATAATCAATGAATTCAAAAAAAGAAGAAAAAGAATAACAAGGAAAAACTGCCATCCAATAAACAGAACCCTCAAGAAATTAGACTTCATTGTTGGACTCTTCTATAAATCCTCAAAAGCCCTATTATTGTGTTCCTTTTCCTTCCAAATCAACCACATAAGAAGTAAGACATAAATGTACAGACCGTCATATGATACCCACCCCATGTTTTTCAAAGCCCCTTCTCCAAGATTCCAATAATTCGCACACTCTTCGCAGCATCATCCACTTCACCCCAAATAGTTGGGAAGTTCCCCTTATCTTCTTATCTTCTTTTGTTCTTTTTTTCTTTTCTTTTTTCTTTTTTTTTTAATTGATAAGTTACACGTGCACCCAATAGTTCTTAAACCCACAACCTCACCCTCCACCTAGAACTTATAAGGGGAGGACGTGCCAATTGAGCTAAAACTCATTGACAATATTTATCCCTCTTTTTCTTCTTCTATTTATTGTTTTAACACCAAACAACCATCAAACATACTTAAGATCCAATCTTTTAATTACCTAAACCCTTAAACATCAAACCTTACTCAAGAACTCTTCAAGATTAGATCTCATCAAAAAATCTAATTTAGTGTTGAATTTCTAAGATCTTACATCAACTTGGTATAAGAGCCCATTAAAGTTTAAATGTCATACTAAAAGAAAAATTTTTATTTTAAAGTCTAGTTTAAGATTCCAGCAACCACCATATTAAAAAAAAACATCCTACATCAAAACAATCAGTATAATTTCAAAAACCTCAGCAGAATATCCAGTGAACACATGAAGCAAGAATAGGAATTTAATAAAGAATATTGTTTAAACTACTCACTAATAACATATCAATATCCGAGGTAGGTGGGATCCCCGATATACTCTGCAATTTGATCAAGCCGCACATTTACATATTCATGGTTATTGCCATCCTGAACCACAGCAGTTTCTTGTTCCAAATCCTTGCTAACAAGATTTCCAAACACACCATCATCCTTACCATACAAAACCAAAACAGGCCCCCCACGGCGAGGCAGTGCAGTCTCAAGAAAGTCTTGTGACACACCTTGGATTAACTCCCTACTCTCATCCATCGATACATCACACGTTCTCGGTCCAACTACATCCACAACCTCCCCTTTCTTCAAGTACAATCTCCCCCCTTTCAAATCCTTGCTAATTATCCTAACCCGAATGTGACTCTTAAGCCAAGAAGCCTTAATGCTAGTGCTCTTTGTCGTTGTCGTTGTCATTGTCATTGTCTCCATCTTCCTCTTTTTCGACTTCGATGCTGCTTCTCTCAATTTGTTCAAGCAAATCTCCTCTTCTTTAGACCCCAATTCAGCAAGATGTTCGACTCGAACTTGCACTTTCTCTTCACTCTTAGAGAGCTCCAAAACAACCTCAGACTTACTCTCCAGTACCTTAACGATTCGACCCTTCAAACCCACATCTCTCCCTGCAATTACTCTAACATTTTTCCCAACAGAAAACCTAAATGGCTCATCCACCTTTTCCACAAACCCTAACCCGTGCTTCCCATTGTGTCTCTTCTGCACAACAATTTCAACATCCTCTTTAGCGTTCTTCCCAATCCCTCTCCCTTCTTTCCATCCATATCCGGCGAGCAAAGCCTTGCCGAAACCCTCAACCGGCGTATCATCAAACTCTTGTAAACCCTTATCTTCAGGTAACCTCTTCAAATCATCCTTCAGCTTCTGTAGCAACATGTTCTCCACACCCTTATTATTATTATTATCAGATCTCGGCGGCGGAGGCGGCAGTTCTTGGTCTTCGACATTCTCGCCGCCGCCAATGGATTCGGAATTTGGGGCTTTGTTGTTGTTGTTGCGGATAGTGAGGCCGTAGGATATGGTAGTCTTGTCATCGAGGGAGTCAGGTGCCGCGGCCTCGAAGGAGAGTGGCGCCGGCGCGGCGCCGGCGGAAGAGGAGATCGGGAGTTCGAGATTCTTCATGCGTTTGTGAGGTCTCCATTCGTTCTCGATGGGAGCGATTACCGGAATCGGTCTCTTGGGTTGGGTGGTTTTGGAAGAGGCGTCGAATTCGGTAATGAATTGAACTTGGTGGTGCTTGGAATGTTCTTCTTGTTCATCTTCGGAGGGTTTGATAATGGGTTTAGGTTTTGAAGAAGAAGAGGGCTTTTTGGATTGCAGAGAGAATTTCATCATCTTCCTTCGAAATCAATCGGTGTGAACTGTGAAGATAGACTGATGGGTAATCGGAATTCAGAACACCCCTTCTGCCGCCAACTATTTCTTTCTTGATACGGAAGAGAGTCGGTCTTCTATTTCTTCCTTCACTCTTTCATTTATTTATTTTTTTTAATTATACCACCGCCTGTGTTTTATGACATTTTTATGTCAAATTCTTACGCACCTCGTCTTGCCATCACTAATAGTTTCTGAAGTGCATCTCTTAATTTTTTTAATGCGGTACATGTTACGATGATATATGTTATTAAGGTTTTTTATTTGTTTTATTTTTTCTAATATTATTATAATTTAAAAATTATACAATATATTACATCATTTTACTAAACAATATAATATTGTATTCTTTGTATTAAGATTACAATAATATGATATTACGGTGTAAAATAATATCACGATGACCCAAATGCCCCCTTACTAATAATCATTCGCTAAACTTGTTTTGCCATCACTAACATTAATTTTTACTTACTAATAATTATTTACTAAACTTGTGACTTTAGCATTTTTCTTTATTTTAATATTTGAATAGCAGTTTTTTTTTTTTTAATGGAGAAATAATTATTCTTCACTGCAAATTGTACTTTATTTTACACTTAACCTCTACATTTTGTTTTGGGTTAAATCTAACAGAATTTATTATTAAAAAACCAATTTATTTTCCCAAAAATAAAATGTACAATGGTCTTTTACTACTACATTTTGTTAGACTTTTTTTTTTTTTTTTTTGATAGCAAACTTGAAAACTTTCATTAAACAGAAGTAAACATTACATCATGATGGAGAGCTTGTTCCAAAAAACAAGGATTCTCTTCCATCCACACTACAAAGTCACCAATACAAATCGCATGTTTTGCTAACATATGGGAGGGATTTTTCCCATTCCTACATACATGAGAAAATAAAACTTTCCTAACATCAAGGGTAGAACTTTGAATCCCATAAATAATAGACATCACTGAAATAGGCGGCAACGATAAACCTTGAAGAGCACGAACCACATTGAGAGAGTCACCTTCCACAATAAATTCCTGCAATCCAACATCTTTTGCAAATTCCTACATTTTGTTAGACTTAACTAAGAAAGTAACAGAAGTGAGCAATGTGTTACACAAGTTTTAGTTTAAGGGGCCGATGGTTCATTTTTGTAGTTTAGGGAGAAAGTGTGAAATGAGATGTAGTTGGGTGAAAAAAAAAAAAAACTTTTCTCTCTCCTTTTCTTTTCATCTTTTCACTTACACTTTGTTTGGGATAATTGAATGAAATGAAAAGAATAATTTTTAAAATAATTATTTTATTATTTTGTTTGAAAGTTTTAATTGAGGGAATTAAAAGGTTATTTCCTTATTTAAGAGTTTAAATAGAAGAGAATGCAACAATAGAAGGGAACACTCATTTTTTGTAAACTTCAAATTTTCATTCCCTTCAAAATGGAAAGAATTTTTTTTTTTTTTAATAAGTAAAATGGAAAGATATAGGAGGGACTAGAATTAAATTTAATAAAATTTTCATTAAACCTTCCTAAATACCCCTATACATTCAGCTATTTATTTTAAATACCCCTATACATTCTTCTATTTCTTCCTTGATTCGGAAGAGAGGCGGTCTTCTATTTCTTCCTTTACTTTTTCATTTATTTATTTTTTTAATTATACCACCGCCTGTGTTTTATGACATTTTTATGTCAAATTCTTACGCTCCTAGTCTTTGCCATCAGCCTGATTCAGCCCGTCACTAACGTTTACTTTTTTATTTAGGGGAGCTTTTGGTTCACCGTTAATATGTGAACTGACATATATATATTTTATATTATATGATGATATGGTATTAAGATTTTTTATTTTATTTTATTTTATATGTAATTTATTTTATTTATTTTTTAATATTATTATTATTTAAAATTATACAATATATTACGTCATCTTTCTAAACAACGTAATATTGTATTTGTGTGTTAAAAATATATTAATGTAAGATTACAATAATGTGATATTACGATGTAATGTAATAATCATTCACTAAACTTGTTTTGCCATCACTAACATTAATTTCTATTTACTAATAATCATTTACTAAACTTGTGATTTTAGCATTTTCCTTTATTTTAATATTTGAATAGTAGTTTTTTCTTAAATTGAGAAGTAATTATTTTCCACTGCAAATTGTACTTTATTTTACACTTAACCTCTACATTTTGTTTTGGGTTAAATCTAACAGAATTTATTATTAAAAAACCAATTTATTTTCCCGAAAATAAAATGTAAAATGGTGTTTTAATACTAAATTTTGTTAAACTTAACTGAGAAATGGGAGGGAGCAACGTGTTACACAAGTTTTAGTTTAAGGGGCCGATGGTTCATTTTTGTAGTTTAGGGTGAAAAAAAAAATGTAATTTTCTCTTTCCTTTTTTTTCATCTTTTCACTTACACTTTGTTTGGGAGAATTGAATAAAATGAAAAGAACAATTTTTAGAATATTTATTTTATTATTTTGTTTGGAGGTTTTAATTTAAGTAATGAAAATGTCATTCCCTTATTTGAAAGTTTAAATGAAAGAGAATGAAGCAGTTAGTTGGAGGGAACACTCATTTCTTTGTAAGCCTCAAATTTTCATTCCCTTCAAAATGGAAAGATTTTTTTTTTTTTTGGATAAGTAAAATTGATAGATATAGGAGGGACTGGAACTAAGTTTAATGAAATTTTTATTAGAACTTCCTAAATATCCTTATACATTCAGTTCTTAATTTTAAAATAGGAACATATTAGTAATGTTTTTATAAAATGATTTCATTTAATTCATTTTATATTACTCCCAAACAGTATTACTTACATTCAATTTTTTTCTATTCCTAATTCTAAACCTTACAACATCCCTAATATTCTTGACAATACAGTCCTCTCTAAGAGAATCCTACTATTATTAATTCTTCTATTTCTTTGGAGCCAAATCTGATAGATGGTAGCAGCAAAAACCACCTTACTGATGTTCTTTAATCCTTTGCCTATTTAGATAATTCAAACCACAATTCATCCTAGCTGGAAGTCTGACTCTTGCACAGTCCCATCTTCAAAAGATGCAACCAATAAGTATTTGATCCTTTTTTTTTTCCCACTTCACTAAGTAATCAATAAGTATGTTATGGGCAAAGTCTTTGAATAAAAAATAAGCCATGAGCAAGAATGCCTTTGACCACCGCCCTGTTCATAATTGGAAACCTTATTATGCAGTTTGATGGGCACGAATCTGATTCTGCTTGTCAATACGGACGGATTCTTGTAAAACCCCAATCATAATTGATTAACCATAATCACATGTGCCTATTCCTAATCATAGGGATGCATGTTAATCATTTAAACTTGATTTGTATATAACTTTTAATCTGATGGTTTGAATGAAGCACATGACACAATTTTCATCATTTTGGACTTCTAGATTTATTTTATGTGAATGTTTAGGGTATTTGACAATCAAAATTACAATTTTACCCATCGAGATGTGCAACTACAGTTTTTCCCTCAATGAGGTCAAACAAATGTTGCAAAATGAAGTATCTACATAGCAATACATTTTACTATTACAAATTGTAGTGAGAAATTATTAATTTTGAAAAAAGAAGAAGGATACATGATGATAAATACCAAAAATTAATATACATCATTAGACTTTAAGAACTTGAAGCCCCTTTTAAATAACTTTAACAAGATATATCAACTTATGAGTAATCACATGAAAATATAATAATATAATTCTATTTTTTAAATTGATTAGAAACTAATATATATATATATATATATATATATATATATATATATATATATATATATATATATATATATATATATAATTGGTAAAACTGAGAGAAAATCCAATTAGATTTCAAATTGAAAATTAATTAGAATTTAATTTTGCGCAACGTATCTCATCTAATCTAAATATTAAATTTTTGTGTTAAGTGAGTTAATTCAGTGTAAAAATTGAATTTCAATTAGAGTTTAATTTTGGCCACGCATCCCATCTAATCTAAGTTTTTTAATTTGTGAGCTAAATGAGTTAATTTAGTGTAGAAAACGAAGAGTCCAATATAAATAAATCATAAAAAACCTAATCATATATCTAAAAACAATTCAAATTTATAAGTCATTTATATAATATACCATGACTATATAATATATATATATATATATATATATATATATATATATATATATATATAAGCCAAAATTTAGAGAAAATTCAATTATAATCAAAATTGGATTTTACTTTTGTTAGCTTTCCATACAAATTAAATTGTTTAGATTTTTTTTTTTTGGTGAATTTATGAGCATATTTTTTTATAGTTTCTATTTAGATATTTTATATGTGAATATATTGAACGTAACAAATTGTAATAGTGTTGAACAATCCCAGACACCTATTCTCTTTTAATTTAGGAGATACTATTTGACGAGTTTATTATTTTAGTTTGTGTTGTATTTAGTAAAATTCCGCAGACAATAATTATGAATTGATATTGTATATGTAGTATCCAATAATTATGAAACTTAACGTAATCAATATCATGAAAATTATAAGGAAAAATATTTTAATATCTTCAAATGTCATGGCCAAGCTAACATCAACAGCACAACTACAATTCATCATTCTCGTGCATAAGTACGGATTACATACTAGTATATATTAATAGTCAAGGTTTAGAGAAAATCCAATTAGATTTTTATTGGATCCAATTTTGCGCCACATGTCCTATTTAATTTTTAATTTTGTGCCAAGTTAATTATTAAATGTAAAAATTGTAGAGTCCAAATCCAATTAAATTATAAATTAAATTTTAATTAGAGTTCAATTTTCCGCCTCGTGTTCATCTAAATTTTTATTTTTTATAGCAAATAAATTATTAGGTGCAAAAATCGAAGAGTCTAAAATCAATTCATTTCTAAATTATATATAATGAAAAACCATGACACATTGTAGAAATATATGATTTAAAAAAAGTGGAAGTGAATACCATGTATAATTTGAACATTTTCTAAAAAAATGTATAATTTGAATTATATAATTGTAATCACTTTTAATTATACTTGTACATATGCACATGACTACACACTAGTATTTATGTAATTGACTTCATAATTTAAAGAATTTCAATTATTCTCACATATTTGCACAAGCAACAACTACTTTGAGTTACAAATAGTCTTGTAGCTTAATTTACATTTCTAAAAGTTTTCATTGGAAACATTCAAGATTTAAATTCCTCAACCCATTGAAACTTAGAGCTTATAAGTCATGATTTTCCCGTAATTGTAAAATAATAAAATAAAATAAAGCTATTTCTCCATTAGTTGAAAACAATCAAAAAAGTATATAAAAGTAAAAAACTTCCAATGGCTCTAGAAAATCTATTTTAAAAACTGAAAAGTATATAAAAGCTTTTTTTTTTCATTTGAAAATGAACAAAAGTTTTTTTTTTCTTCTTTTGTTTCAATTTCTTCATATAGTTTGTCAAACTCGACACCACACACCCATCTCCTCCCTTTCTAAATTCAAAGTTAAAAATTAAATTAAATTTCCACCGTGGAACTCAACTTTAACAACAATCAAGATCACCTCACTGTCTCAAATAAATATTCAAGTTATAAATATACATGAGAGTGTACATGGTCCTACCTCTCCAAAAGGGGTGGTGAAGGAATGAGGCAATGACAAAATCGCCTCTTCAAATTCTAAATTACTTCTGAATTACTGATCCTCTTTCAAGTTTCATTTTATAAATTACTGATCCTATCATGCTTCGTCATCACTGCTTTCAATGACAACGAGATCCTTTTTGGTTTTCCTCCGTTTGGTGCCTCTATTTTGACTTCCTTGCCCTCCATTTAACTCATCAGTCTGATCCTTTTTGGTTTTCCGCAGTTTGGTGCCTCTATTTTGACTTCCTTGCCCTTCATTTAACTCATCAGTCTGAACACAATCGCGGTACTTCTCAATTTGTTCAAGAATTCTACTTCCATACTTCTCTGTCTTCAATTTTCCAATGATTTTCTCCAACTGTAAGAAAAATTTGATATGTTATGACTGTGGTTTCAGTAGAAGAAAAGAAATGAACAATTCAGTTCCGAAGCTTGAGAATTCAAATTGCTACAGGTTCCTATTAATACACATAATTATTTTTTTAAAAGTTTAGATTCACATTCATCCAAAAACTTTAGATTCACAAATATTTTCCCCAGACCTTAATTTTCATATTTGCGTCACATCACAGTCATCACATTTGTACTAAATTTTCACAATCAAGGGTGATGATCAAATTTTGAAAGATCTCTGAACAAAAATACTGTGAAAATTGCATTCACATGATATTTCTGATACTACATATTTACATTTCCCACAATGCGTTTGAACCCCCGCCCCCCTTTTCCTGAGTTCAAATGAATATGTTATTGTGGCTTTCATAACCATATTAGATGCACAAGCCACAAGATCAACAAACCAAGACATTATTGAAACAAACTCATTGAAGGATTAGTACTCAAAACCAATTGGACAAGTGAACTTGCCTGTTCCAATGAATTTGGCTTCTGCGTACTTATCATGCTGATTTGTTGAGTAGACAGGACAGAATGAGGGAATATTTTCCCATGGATCAAAGACACTTCTTTCCGAAGCTCATCAAGCTTGAGCTCCAGAACAGAGGATGAAAGACTGCGTTTAGCTGATTTCAGACTAGCCGTATTCTTCTCTCCGCTAGAAATTTCAAGTTTCACATTTTTCTTTCCTACATGCATTTGACAAAAAGTAAGCAATGCACTTAGGCCTATTATAAAAAATTTTCTTTTTAGAAAAATAATACTGGGACAAGTAGATAATGGTGGACTGAAAGAGGAAATAGGTTAAAAATAAATGACAGCAGTAATCCAATTGAGCTCATTCAGGAATGTAAGGAGAAACAGCGATACATATATATATATATATATATATATATATATGTTCAAGATGTATCATTTTAAGGGAATATGTCCATAAACAGCCCAGGCAGGGAGCAATCCAATCTAATTATTATATTTTCAAGAGTCTTCCTTGCTGTATGTTTCTCACACATTGAAGAATCAATCCAAGAACGATAAATATAGCAACTCAATCTGAAGATTTATGATTTGAACCATTAGAAAGGCACCTACTGCCATGGAATATCCTATTAGTTCAGGTAAGTCCTGCTGACTTAAAAACATCAAGAGAGAGTGGAAGTACCACATGGAGTACACAATGAAAAAGATACTAACAGGTTAGGTTCATAACAAGAATACCCCAGTTGAACTTATGGCTAACTTCTGCAAATAACTGTTGTAAATATCATGAAAGGGGTTTGAAGTAACAGAATTCATAGACTATCAATTCCAGAAATTTAACTGCTTGAGCAAGCATTTTCTTTCAAAATGAAGAACCCTTACCATGTAAGACTTGCTTGGCAAATGGCCCTAATGTTACGTAAGCATTTGTGGCATAAGCTGTATGCTGAAATTCTTCTTTCTACATCAAGAATACATTGGTTCCATATAAAATACTGATAAATGCAGAGTTGAAATAAGAGCAAATTTTCAATTGGTCAACTGAAAGAACAGAGTTTTAAAGGCAGATTTTATCATATTATAGATCTTTTAGATACAGATAATTGGACAACAATTCTGTATTATAGACCAAAAATAGCCCAGTTTTTTTTTTTTATAGTAAGTGATGTAAATTTTATTCAAATCATAAAAAAGAATCACCCAAGTATACGCAACGTATACAGCTGGGGATCATAACAATCAAGTACAGAAGTTACAAAAATCCATTAAATCATAGATTGAAAAAATAGAATGGCTTCCTACGATGGACATCCAATTAGACAGCATTACTAAAAATAGCCCAGTTACAAGTTAGCATTCCACACCGGCACACCCCTTTGATTTTTAAAAGACCAAGGTAGGAAGAATCTGGTTAAAAATGCAAAGCGCTCACAAGCTTGTCACAAACACTTGGCTTAAGGCTTGGCTAGACTTGTTTATTATAGAAGTAGCCCAACCTAACCAAGGTTCAATTCAAAAGCTCACAAACCCAGATATCACAAATTTAGAAGTATGAAATGAACATTAAAATTCCCGATATTTTATGCTCAAAAATTAAAACTTGCAGAGCTATTAGGGTGACATTTATAGACTTTGACATCTAGCATGATGGAAATTAATTTTATTAATTTCTTTTGCCACGTTGGGCAAACTAGTGAATTTGCTATACACCACCCGCAGAGGTGCTTTGGTGGTAGGAAGCCCTCCAACTCATCAACTTGTGAGTCCGAGGTTGAGAGTTCAAGCATTGGCACTCCCCATTAATTGTGTGGATGGTCCCATGCCATTCATGAGTAGGGTTCAAGTGGGCCTGGGGCAGTGAACTCACCAATTAGCACCCTCTTTTTACTTTAAAAAAAAAAAAAAACTAATGATTGTGTCAGACAGATGAAAAACATTCTCTACTGACACCCATATTGCAAATGGTTAGTCACTACTGCTTCAAATTCTAATGTAAATTTATTTTCGTTAGAAAAATGTGAAATTCGATTCACGTATTGGAAATCCTATCAGTTGTGCACAATGTGTGCAGAAAGGACCGTAGCATATAATGCCATAATCTACTAGTAGGTCTATTTTGTTCAAACTTTTTTTTTTCTCCTCTTTCAGAACCTGGTAATTTTGCACATTTTGTAGCACATTGAATGTAATTAACAAATAAAATTTATGCAACTTTTTGCACAGCTTTTAGCAGTTCACCAAGAAAAGTTATCAAGATTTAAAAAAAAAATATAAGGTCAAGAGAGGAGATTCTTACCAATATACGATCTAATATAAGCTTTATGACAAGTTGTTCTGTTTCCTCTCTCTTCAGTTCAGAACCTAGGGAATTTGTAATACGATAAATTACCATATGATAGACAGAAAGGTATTGGCTTCAAGCAGTGCATTAAAATAAGAAAGAAAGAAAGAAGATACAATGTAAGGATTAATAAAAATGACATGATTTTCAAAGAACAAAAGGAGGAGAGTTTCATGTATCGGTTATGATTAGTCAAAACAATACTGAAAGAAATATTAGTCAAAACAATCCTGAAAGAAATAATCCTGATGGTCTTTAATCCTTTGCCTTTTAGATAATTCAAACCACACTTCATCCCAGCTGGAAATCTGACTCTTGCACAGTCCCATCTTCAAAAGATGCAACCAATAAGTATTTGATCCTTTTTTTTCCACTTCACTAAGTAATCAATAAGTATGTTATGGGCAAAGTCTTCAAATAAAAAATTAGCCATGAGCAAATAGCAGCAGCATCGTTAAAAAATCAGCCATGAGCAAATAGCAGCCGCATCGTTAAAAAATCAGCCATGAGCAAATAGCAGCAGTATCATATACTGGTAATACTAACATATACATGATATACAGCTTATTCATATTCAACAGAGTGGACAATGAATTAAAGGCATAAAACCAACCTAGTTCCTTGTGCTTTATTTTCATTTTGTCTATCAATTGTAACATTGTCATTCTTTGATCATTCTCTTGCATATCTTGCAGCAAAGAAACCATAAGTTGTGCATGACCTGCAAACAATGCTCATATTAATATAGAAACCTATAATCATCAATTGTGAGACATACATATATTTAATAACATAGAAAGGGAAGCGATGATAAAGACTCCTGGATAGACTTAGGGTCCATTTGGTTGGGGTGAAAACATGGAGGATAGAAAATAGGGGAGAGAAAAGGGTTTTTTGGGTTGTTTGGTTGGGGTGGAAAATTGGAGAGATCTTGGTGGGGCCTAGGTATTTTCTCTCTGGGCCCACCAAAATCTTATCTCCCTAATTTGGGGTGATTTTAGGAGAGAAACTGAGGAGTAGGGTAAGAGGGAAAACACCAAATCTGCCCCTCCCTCTCCACTATGTCTGTGTGCTTAACATTGTTCCTTTTTTTTTTCCTCCTGTATCTCAAGGAAGCTATGGTTTCAATGTGTTTTTTCTTTTCTTTTTTCCTTTTAATCAAATAGTGTCTTTTTTTTTTCTTTGTTAATCAACCCTGGGGTTTTTTTTTTTTTAAACCAAATAATAAAGAAAAATAATATAATATAATATGAATGATGTGTTGATTTTTATAAGATATTATTATATTAAATTTTTTTTGATATTGTACCATTTTTTAAAATTTTGAAGACCAAATCAAAATTTATTAAATTTGAGACCAATGTACTAAGTGAAAAAAATTATTGACACAACTCACTCTTAGGGACAAAGGACAACCTATGATGCTTCCTCAATTAAAACGCTTCACATTGCATGGACGCAACTTGATGACATAAAGGAACTAACAGCTTCAGGATCTAAAGAGAAGGATGACTGAGAAGACAATGATGCTAAAGAGAAGAAATGGATGAAGAAAGGGTACTTGAACAGGAAGAGTTGCATAAATCAAGATAATAAAGTTTACTTATCAAAAAATAAAAAAATAAATCAAGATAATAAAGTCCGCCGCCAATCTAACCATCATCTAACCGTGAGAGATCATAAAAGATGCAATATGAAGGTAAGAATATTGCAACACAAGCTTACTTACAAAAATGGGACTAAATGGAAATTAAGGAAAATATAGGACTGGAGATCATGAAAAAGTGGAAGTAAAATTAATAGTGTCCAAACCAGAAACATTAGTGGCAGAGCCATCTACCAAAGTAGTGCAAAAAAGACTAGTTAGATGCTCAAGAGAAAGAAACCCAACAAAGAAACAATACAGGAATATCTTGAGCCATAAAAGAATAGTTAGATGTTATTTTAAACAAAGGTTTATGAAACATACGAGTGACATCCACTTCCTTCACGTCACTTGAGAATGCACAATTGTCACACATCCCTGAGACAATTTTAATTAAGTTTTACATTATTTAAGAATCTAAAAAACCCAGATGACAGAAGAAAAGCAATTATGGTAGAAAAAACTAACTCCAAACAGTACCATTGCAATCCTGTAATGGCTCAGCAAAATGCCGGAAAAAGGCACTCCGACGGCACTGTCTTTTAGACTGCAACAAAAATGAAAGCTACTTAAAATATATTTCACATGTAGTTAACCATGTATCTGGTATAAATTCAGATGCATTAAGGGTGCAAGGCTAGGGATTCTTTTTTAATAATTGTAAGGCTAGGAATGTTAATAAACTTTAAAACAGCTAGTAGGACAGCCAAGACAAAAAAAGGCTCAAGGTTCTGGTTTGCCTATCACATATGGATGATAACAGTTTGGTCTTCGTAGGTAGACTTGGCCATATACTTTTCTATAAAAGTAATATACAAAAAAATAAAATTTTAAAAAAGATCTAATTTTGCTAAAAAGTGTCAATCCAGTTCAACTGCAAGAATAACAAATACGCTTGATCATAAGCGTTTAAACTTCATCCAGCTTCAAAACGTTACTATACATAGAATCAATAATGAACTAGAAGCAAATCTTAAGCTAAATCAATCATTAACAAAGTAAATTATTGTTCAAAATACAATTTTGGTCTTTGAACAATGTACTAGATTCCATTTCTGTTCCTCAACAACTGATTGTGTCAATTCAGTCCTTAATGCATTGAGAACCCTTGTTTTGTCTTGCCATCATTATGTGAACAGTAGTTGTCAACACTGCATAACTTTTTCCCATCTTTCCTTGTGTTGCTAACAGCTAATATGATACGTTAGGCCACCGTAAGGCTCAAAAAAAAAAAATCAGACGAGCTGTGCCACATGCACTAGGCTTACTTAGGACTGCTAACTAATGTGGAATCACATGTATGTCACATGGTGCCATCTTTACTGAATAAATGAACCATGTTATGTATGCCACGTCAATAATAAAATCACAGGTGGGAAAAAAATTGACTACCTCATCAACAATTCTCCTTCACAGTCACAGCAAGACATGGCAAGGACAACAATGAAATGATTTCAAAACATCACAAACAAATTGACACAATAAATAGTTCAGGGATGAAAATGAAACCTAACATGAAATTCAAGGATTAAATCATATTTTAACCTAACTCAAATGACACTTCCCACAAAAATGAGATGGAGAGTAAAGTTTTGGGTGCACATCTACCCTACCAGTAAAAGAAAATAGTATCATTAGAAGCAGAAATCATAAAAATGTTCCAACCAATAACTGGTTATAGCTTTTTAGTCAGATTGATCTTCAAATAAACAGTAAAACTTAAGCATATTTTGAATCATTTGGCCGTGGATTAAAAAAAGTAAGATGTGTTTTTTTTTTTTGATTAAAGTAAAAGATTTATTAGAAAAGGATAAAATAAAGACATGTAAGTAGATGTGTACAAACCGTTTTCAAAATAAAGCATGCATTCAATTGAACAAAGTTAACAAAATAAAGGTTAATTTAATGCTGTTCAGAAACTAAAAACAAGCAAAATCTTTATGACAATAAGAGAACAGTACCTGACAATATCGTGCAATGTCATAGAGATTCTGCAATCCAGAATTCTCATAGAACACCATAGAACTCTGTTAAGAGAATTTCAAATTCATAGATTACAGATTAGTTGACCAAAGTATAAAAAAAAAAAAAAACACAGAATGTCGAAGGAAATCTACCTGCCTAGGAACATCACCAGGCCTGAAGTAGAGTAAGCATTCAGAAGGGAGTCCATCTCGTCCAGCTCGGCCACTTTCCTGCAGTAAGAGAGGTTACAGAGAGAATAGAGCATTTCGGAACAAGGTGAACATAGTTGGATAAAGAAAAAAACAAAAAACCTGATAGTATGTCTCCATTGATTTACTCAGGCTGTGATGGATGACAAACCTCACTACAAGCAGCAATGACAAATTAAATACCACAACTACATTACATGTACACTAATGCAAAATTTATATGTGAATCGTAGGGGATTATTGAAATAAAAGTATGAACAGTAGGTAAAATATAAAGAAAAGGAAGTAAAACATAACTCGCAATGGCACTCCCCTTTTTTTCATGAAACAAGTTGAGCAAAATGCCTAAGCCCTTCATAAGTGGCACCTTGTCCAAGGGCTCATCAATTAGCTAAAGGCCTGATTAGCAGGTTGGTTCTCAAGAAATGGAAAGAGCTACTAATTTCATAACACAAGACCTAGTGTAAAGAAAGGGCTCACTCTCCAAATGATCCTACCATAAACTTATGATTAGTAGTTACAGGTACATCCCATCTATTACAAGATTTTGGGAACTGATAGTTGGTCTGAGTTTTGTCTCCAACAAAGGGAAGCCCCTGGTCTACAATAGGATCAGTATCATACATGATTAAAAATTTTAATCATAGTATCATACATGATTACCAGCAAGTCTTCTTTTTCTTGTGTTGGAAAGGGAGGGAGAGAGGGGGAGTGATTGATTAGAATGTAAAATTTCCATATATACAAGCACAACAACAACAACAACAGCAAAGTCTTAGTCCCAAATTTTTTAATACATACAAGTAAGATCTTAAGAAAGAGACAACATTAGAGATTAAAGTAACCTGAGACTGCATCTCTTATGAAAAATCCAGTTCAACGTATATAGGCTTCCTGATAAATAAGCATCATTCTTTTCCTTTTTCCCCTCAGAAGTGACATGCAAGATAAAATTTACAACCCTGGTCGCAGATGGAAAAAGTTGATAATGAATTGACATATGGCTATATGCCCTCCAACCCTAACTCCATTTTCTTTTTATTTATGTCATAATTTCTTTAAAAATAAAAAAGTCTCCCTCCATCTCTTATATCACCAAAGCCCTATATACTCCTTCAAGTATGCAACTGAAATTTTTTGATAAGTATACTCTCTTGCCTCTGCAAGATGCATGCATGAAACTGCCTCAGTAATGCACCCACTCTCTCTTTTAAACAAATGGAATTCCTTCCGGAATATGATTGAAGCGGCTGATATCTGGGCATGGTGATGAAGGAAAGAAAACTGAGTCAACGTCCGCTGTTTACCTCTATGAGGTGAGCGAGGTCCATAAGGCTTTCTTGGGGAGTTATGGTTTTTTATTAAGTTGACTTAAGTAGGCAAAAGGTTGATGAAAAGTTGGAACCATGTTGCAGAAAATTAAGGATAGCAGCTATTTTTCATGATTAAGGTTGTTAGTTTTTTAAGGTTAGAAATGATTACAGTTGTAGCAGGGATTATCTAGTAGTGAAGCAAGGACTGACAGTGACTTGAAATAAATTCAGCACTGCAGATAATTAAAACTTGTAAGAAGATGAGAAAGATTATTAATTTTCTAGACCTCACAACCTACAAACCCTTCAGCATCATTGAAGGATCAAGGCTACATCATACAATCTGTCAACAGCTTAAAAGCTTCTGAATTATTATTAAACTAATGAAAGAGTTGCACAGAAATTACACACAACTCATTGTTAGCAATACAAACATGAAAACATAAACTTTTCTGTATAACCAATAGACACCCACATAAAGGCATATTACTAGACTAAAATACATTAAAGGAATAAGATCCTTGGGCAACTGATACAGATAATGTCCAGCAAATCCTGAATATACCAATCTACTCTTAAAAGATCATACCCAATGCAAAAAAATCCCACTTTTGTGAGGACTGAGAGAGGTGATTGGTGGGCAGCCTTACTTCCAATGTTTTTTGAAGAGGCTGATTCTTACCCGAACCCACAATTGGTCACTTTATTTAGAAGGCACTTGCCATCACATCACACCAAGGACTGACCTTTTATCTCCTGAATATACAAATCTATTCTTATCTACTGAAATTTAAACCCAAAAATAAGACTCAAAAAACAAAATGAGAAAAACAGAACAACAGAAAGATAAATCAACAAGACAAAACACTAAATGAAGCATTAAACCTCAAGCATTATCAAATTTAGTGCTTAGTTCTTGAGTTATTTGGTCTGCAAACTCCACAACCTCATGCATTAAACCTCAGCCATCAATGAAGAATTTGAGCAAATTCAAGGTGGAAGAGAAATTTCCCAAACCATATCAAGATACCAATCACATTCAAGATATAAACACAGAAAAAACACCATCTGTGTCTGTCTGCCTGCCAAACCCAACAAATCAAGCCAACTAAATATAGCTTCTTCTTCTTTTGTTAATAGATAAGGGATAATTTTACTAATAAAAATTATGTTTTATTAATCAACTCCATTTTGAGTATTATACACTTATATAAATCCTATATCCTAACTTTTCCTAATTAAAGCCATAGTTGAATTGAACCAAATTCCACACATAAAAACTCAATAAGACTTATTTATTTGTAAAAATAAAACCCCAAGGCCTACAAATATGGCCCATACCCAAAAATTTCCCAACTCTAGAGAAATCAAACTAAATATAAACTAAATACCATAGACACTAATTCTTGAACTTTTTCATTTGGAATTATGGTTTTAGATTGAGGAAAAGCCAAGATATTACTAATACAAGTTGTCATGATGTACTATGCAGTGGATTTCTGATGTAGGACTCTAATGCAATACATGGAAGATGTTGACATGGCATGGTGATGTGGCACAAGGCCAGCAAAACCTAGGGGATGTATTTCACATGTTCCATGTGGTTAAAACTGATGCAGGGAATGTGATGGGTTGTTGTTTAGGCTAGATTGAATTTGAGAATGAGAGTTGCTTAGAACAAATTGATAGGTAGTTAGGCACCTCTACAAAGAACACTGAATTCTCAAGGAAAAGCTCTCAAAGGCTTATTTTCATTCACCAACAAAAGACCTCTTTACAATAGTTATACATGAATATTTATAGCCTACGGGTTAATTATAGGTGATGACATCATCTATAACTAACTCACATTTATCACATGCTAAAATACAATTGTAACATATTAATCATATGCTATATTTAATATAGCACATGGCTTCTACTTCTAACAACTTCCTAAAATCTAGCATGCGTGTGTGCCTCTAACTAATTTTCCTTCCAATTTTCAAAAACTACAATAAATTTGGCACATGTGGATTTAGCTACAAAAACCACATGGGGCATGTGAAATACAGCCCTTAGGTTTTGCTAGCCTTGTGCCATGTCACTCCCTAGTGCCATGTCACCATGCCAAGTCAACATCTTCCATGTATTGCATTAGTCCTACATCAATTTCTTTTAAGCCAATACATAACAGTATTACTAGACATAAAGAGGACACAAAAAGGGTTGAGCAAACTTATCCAAGATTGTGACATGTTTTAAATGAGTAAAATCACGGGAAAAAATGTTTTAACTTGTGAGACCAGTTGATCAAAAGAGAAGGGAAGTATTCAATCACATAAAGTCAATAAATCATCAGTAAGTGGAACTGAACCCAAACTGAATGTGCTAAAAGGACATCTTGAGGCCAAAGTGGCTCGATGTGGTAATAAAAACATGATTGCAAATGAATAAACTCTAGGCATGCCCGATTGGCCTTACATATAGCCAGATGGAAAAAGAATACAAAGGGAATTACGGCTCTGTTGACTCATTTTTGCAATGCAACTAGCGTACCCGCTGTGAATGTGCAAGCGTGAATGTATGTATGTGCATTTGGAGATATACATGGTAACAAATGGTGGACTATAGATCATTCTCAAACTTCAAGTCGTATTTTTGTGGTATTTTAGTTTCATGAACTAATTAAATTCATCATTAGTAGTGCAATGAGATAATCAGTAGTAGGATATCCCAGAGAAACAGGTAATTCCAAAATACTAACCATCTGGTTTGTTGATTCCCATACCAAATGCTACCTGGAAATGCAAGTGAACGTATTAAAATGGTAAACCATCATTAAGCAAATAAAGATCTGAGAATTGCAGTCATACTTACTGTACCAACGATAACTTGCAACTTGTTATTGCTCCACCTGTGTTATCAAACATATTAAAAAGACTCAGAATGTCAATGTTTGAAAGAAAAGGCAGCATCACAAAAATATTTAAAGTGTTCACCAATCAGAATAAGCCAACAAAATCCATTTGTATCTTAATTTCCAAAAAATAATATACTATTAAAGAGAGACCCACACAAAAACAAAATTATCCGATCCATGAAAGGAACCATGGTTGATGGGGAAACTAACTGGCAGCCACCTTTGAAGATTTATAAGAGGTGAGGAAAGGCTGATTCCAGCGTTAAAGCATTAATTTGGGATGTTTTGGGATAGTGGAGATCTCTCTTGGGACCTTAACGCAGGACAACCAGAACAAAACTGAAATAACGGAAAAATAAAAGATATGACCTAAGAGTCAGCACCTAAGTCTTGCTTGGAGTCAGCACCAAGCAAAGAAACTACTATGAGTCAACACTTAGGGTAGACCTGGAGTCAGCACCAGACCAAACGGCCATTTTTTTCATTCATCAAAATATCAACTATCTCCTCAAGGAGTACAATAGGTCGCTTATAAAGGATTGCTAAACCCTAGTTCTAATTGGCTAGGAAACCCTAATTGCCTTATTACAAAAATAGTCTTGCTTCCCAAATTAAAATACTAATAACCCAAAAAACTATTAGGACCTAAAACATAAAAATACAATTGACTTGCAAACGTAAATAATATTAAATAATAATTTTCTTGCATCTCCCGCATCATTCTCCTCTGGTTGGAGAAAACTCGATCTCGAGTTTTAAAACATTGAAGGATTAGGATGCTGACAAATAACACTTGTTTCAAGTCTTGAAATCACCTTAGGGAGCATGGGGAAAAGAAAAACCTTGAATTCCACCACATCAAACTCATTTGGAATAAAAAAATCAATGTGTGGAATCAGTATAATCTCTTCTTGAACCTTATGAACCATAGGAAGCACTGTAGTTTTAACCTCTTCGGCTTCACCAAGATGTAGATCTTCAAGGACTGTGGAGGGTTGATCAGAAGCACGTTCAACAACTTCAACTTTCACATCATGTGCACCCTCTAACATAATACTCTCTTTAGGCACCATAATAGGCACCATCTCTTCACCTTGCTGCTCTTCAATAGATTCATTTCCTTGCACGCATGTTAAATCAACACTTGTCGAGGCATGTACATCTGTGTCAACATTAGGCTTTGGTGTTGTTAGAGGATTCTCCACAACCAAGATATCATCATCAATGTTGTCTTCTATTGGGGCAGTAATAAGTTCATTGTGATCAAGTTTCATTGGTTTCCCAATTGAATCGGTTTGAGTCTTCTTTTGCTTCATCTAAGCAATCCTGTCTTGAACATTTTTTATGAGCTTTACAGATAATTCATTTAATTCTTTGGTAGATTGTTCAAAAGTGCATTGAAGACATGAAATGGGATGAGGATGAGGATGAATTGTATTTGCTTCAACTTGAAAAGTACCATACTGAGATTAGGGTAGATACTTAGCTCGATAGTACGGTGACAAATACTCATCACAAAGCTTTTCTTTCATATCTTCCCACACACTGATGGCAAGTTCATACCTCATATAGCGGAAATATTCAAGATTCTCCCAAAACCGTTGTGCTTTACCTCTTAACTTCAACTTGGCATACCTAACCTTTTTGTTATCTGCAAAATTTGCTTGCTCAAAGAATTGCTCCATCCCATTCATCTAGTTGACAAAATCTCGTGGATAAGTTTCACAACCATCAAAATAAGGTGCTTCTAATATTACCATGATTCTCTAACTAAGACTATTCTCTCAAATATTTGCTGGGACTAGGCTGGTTGACAGGTTTGGATTTCGTGGGCTGGGTTTTTTATTTTTTTATTTTTATTTTTTAAAGAAAATCGGTGTTGTAAAATGTGGGCTTTGGGTTTGTTAACAAATGGGTCGGGCAAGGGTCTGTTTCTAAAATGGGTTGGTTAGATTTTTTTTTTTTTTTTTTTGGCTAAAGAAAGTGAATAACGCAGAGGGGGCTGTACTGGGTTACCTTTGGGATCAACGGCAATGAGCAAGAGAAGGTCATGGCAGCACAAGGAAGGGATGGAACGTGCTCGTAGTGGGTCGCTGGTGCAAAAGGGATCTGCTGCTAGCAGCATATCTGGCAGTGGTTTTGAAGGCTAGCGACTGTAGTTATTTTGTGCTTGGCTGGGAAATCTGGTTTACTGTAGTGGCCGGTATTCCGATGGTTAGGAAATAATGATTGCACTTGATTTTTTTTTTTTTTTTTTTTTTTTGGTGATTTTTCTGATGCTGGGTTGACTGCGCTTCAAAGTTCAAACAGATCGGTGTTTGCTCTATACCAAAATTGACGCAAGACAACCAGAACAAAACTGAAATAACCGAAAAATAAAATAAATGACCTAGGAGTCAACACCTAGGGTAGACCTGGAGTCAGCACCAGACCAAAAGAAAGACCAAACGGCTATTTTTTTCATTTATCAAAATATCAACTATCTCCTCAAGGAGTACAATAGGTTGCTTATAAAGGATTGCTAAACCCTAGTTCTAATTGGCTAGGAAACCCTAATTGCCTTATTAAAAAAATAACCTTGCTTCCCAAATTAAAATACTAATAGCCCAATAAACTACTAGGACCTAAAATATAAAAATACAATTGACTTGCAAACATAAATAATATTAAATAATAATTTTCTTGCATCTCCCGCATCAGACCTTGCTTAGTCTAAGTCGAATTGAGTCTTACTTTATTGTTTATTTGAGCTGGATCAATTTTAAATAAGTTCAACCAGAATAAGGGCAAACTGGTAATTTCCAAATTTTCTTCACCAAAGCATGAGTCTTATATTATGTTTTGAGTTCTTTTTCTATTTGGTTCTAACTTCTTAAGTATTTTTATTTGCTATTTGCTATTTTTATTGTAATCAGTAACACCCATAGAGAGAGTGAATTTTAAAAGAATTATGACAGCTTATTTTACGCTTTGCCTTTGAGAGTGTTTGTTTAGGGTTTATCTTTCTTTGTTTCTCATTCAATTCACTCTTTTAAACCTAACAACAACCGACTCATTCAAGATCCAATCTTTTTATTAATTAGCCCAAACCACACCATTAAATATCAAAGTCTATTTAAGAACCCTTCAAGATTTGATCAGAAACCTTAATTTAGTACTGAATTTTTAATGATCCAACATCGATTGTCCTCTTATTATACTGTCTAATATTATGCAAATGACAGCCTAGATACTGAGTAATTATAGTCTGAACAAAATGCAAGACTATCTTGCACATAAATAAGCTGCTAATGGTTACATGCTTGCAACCAAATTTTTGATGTGCTTGCCCTCTGAATTAAAATTATACCTAGTCGTCAACATGAGATTTTAATCCCTCAAATACCAAAGATTGGACTGCCCCTGAAGCCTTTCCAGCAGACAAAATGATACTTGATATACTATTTTTCCCTTCAAATGGAGGTCCATTGAAACTTCTATAGCACAAACTATGCAGACAAGACGCAATTTACACCATGGAAAATTCAAAACTGTTTAGCTTTAAACTGCAAGACTTGGGCGCACAAGATAGAGCTCACAATTGATTCACAACCCCACCCCACCCCACATCTCCCTACCCCAATCCCAAGTTTTATCCTGCCAAGAAAAAGACATTCAATTCCACACAAGGAGTTTTCTGGGAAACTAAGAAATTTAAAATAATGGTGAAACTGTCCCACAACTAGCTGCAGAATACTCAATTAACACATTGCAAATTTTTTTAAAAAAATTTGGATTGGTAACGTACACACCCACCTGATGGGTCTTAAGTGCCCGTTTGGTTTAGCTATTTGGACCCAAAATGCGCGATGGCATTTTCAAATAGTGAATTTTAGTATTTGGCATAGTTTTCACAACCTGCGTTTTGGGACCAAAAAGGTGTTTTTTCGTGTTTTTGCATTGGACCCTCGGAGTAACAAAACCAAAACGCAAGCTAAACAAGTCTCCTTACTGTTGGATATTTATTGTCTTCTTCTGAAACTGCCCTTACTTTTTTTTCAAAAATCCAATTTTAACCTCCATTTAAACGGCAAAAACAACTCCTTTTCTGCCTTTGTAAGAGAATCTCAAATCCTCTGTATTTGTCAATGACCATTCAAGCAAAGATTTTTTTGTCAATCGCAAGGTAGCTGGTGAGTCTGTTTCCCTTTCTTCTTCATAGATGTACAGCACAATAGATCAACCATGGAGGAGTGTGTTGGTACCATGATGGGGAGAAGCGGACTGCAAGAGGGAGAGCACGATGGCAACAGAAGACGATGAGAGAGTGAGAGAAAAACAGGGATGGAGATCTATTACTTCTATAAAGGAAAGAAGAAATAAGGCAGGAGAAAAATTGAAGAAGAAAGAACGAAGAAGGTAGGAGAAGAAATGAAGATTCTAGAAAATTGGTGAAGAAAACATGTGGAAGAGAATAAAATGGAGAAGATTGGAGGAGATTACTTAAAAAAAAATATAAACAAATAAAAAAGACATGGACAGGAAAAATAGATTGAAAAAAAAAAAAAGTGTTGGTTTGGTGGAGAGTGACGTGGTGTGTGTTTAATTTAAAACAATGTTAAGACCACAAAATTATATACTTTTGTCACAACTCGTCACATGACAAGTTGTGAGTGGTGGGGGTGTGGACCCACATGGACCCACCACTTTTTCTTCACTACTCACAATTTGCCACAACTCGTCAAAAGTTGTGTAACTTTTGGTGGTCCTAGCATTTTTCTTAACAAAAACCTTTGTTGATAGACCTGATGAAATTAGGAAAAATTTACTTAGGATTGTAAAACCTCCCAATCCAATCTATGTACAACCCTAATCATTTTGTGCTCCATGATGATAAAAAATTAAAGAATTAATTACTATTGCAATTCACATGACCTCACCCTCCACCTTGCTTTTACAAGAGGAGGTGCCATTAGAGATAGAGCTCGTTAGCCACTTAACACATTGTAATTCACAACATTTTATATTAAAACAATGACTTTACCGCATATGTACTTTCTCACGAGCATTTGCATCCATATCTGCATGATAATAATCAGCTGAAATTCCTCTCTCTCGTAGCTCCTTTGCAATCTGCAACTCTCGACGGCATACGAAAGATATAAATAATCTATTTTCGGTCAAATAACTCAAAGCTGCAGTTTCAAATTGATGACATAAGGACTGACATATATTCATGCATAATGCAAAATGTAAACATATTTCTCTGAAATAAAAATAAAATAATTATAAAAAATATTTTTAAAAAAATCTTACACTAACTTATCAGAACGCAACCGGTTTGGAATGTAGTGATGCTGTGAGTTTATTTGGACAATAGGACATTAAAAAAAATAGGCATTTTTTTTTATATACAATCCATTAAAATAAATAAATAAGTAAAGCAAAGGGATGCTAACCAAATACATGGGGTGTATGCAAGGAGCAAAGCAAAAACATATAATAAATAAATAAAAAAGGTACAACAAAAAATTAATGAAAGCTCAAGGAATCCAAGAACTCAAGAAAGTCTGCAATAGATGTAAGAGATGTCAAAGTCCATTCATATACGGTCTACAAAAATAAGTATTTCAGCTTCAACAATGGTAGGATTTAGGGATGAAACAAAAAAGATAATCTAAGATTTAGATTGTTGTTCCAGGGCTGTGAACAGTTACCCATGAAAAGTGTTTTGGCTCTCTATAAGCATTGTTGGGGATATTTGATGGATGGGCGGTTTAAAGTTTGAAATTTTAGATTTTAGGGTTTAAAAGGTTACAAACCAATGTGTGTTTGCAAGGTTTTAAGTTATTGCGTATTTAAGAAAGGAAAAGAAAAACAGTAAACTTCTAGGGATCACGCCTAGGATTTCCTAGGCATCACACCTTCAAGAAGGTTGTATCAAACAATGCTTCATGGCCTCTAAAAATTTAGAAACTTAATCCTCTTTCTGAATAGAAAGCATTACATCCATATGATAGATGACCAATACCTACTCCACTCCTAGTGGGACATGAGAATTGGACTCCTTGGGCTTTTACTAGTAAGCCCAAACTAAATAACTAAACTCAAAATAAGACCAACCAAAAAATTATACACCGGTCATAACACCTAAAATAAAATTAAAATGATATTAGCTTGCTACTTGCGTCATTCTCTCCTGGTAGAGAAAACTTCCCTCGAGTTTTAAAGTGTTGAAGTAAGAGAAATCTTGGTTTCTTGAAGTAAATCCTTGACATTAAATAAAATGATCAAATTTCAATTTCCTTTTATTTCTTCATCTTAAGTAGCAATGATGATAATGATACACTCCCTAATCCACTTAAAAGATTAAACTTTTCTGTATGAAAAAATCAATATCTTGAAAAAGTTAGTGCAGGCAACAGAACCTTTCTTTGATATGCAACATGAACTAGGAATAAGACGCTTTGGCCTCCATATTCTTTGCCTTTCCCTTGCGTTTTTTATACTCTTGTTTCTTCAATTTCAACTTCATTAGCAGCTTCCACCTCTTTAGAGTCTTTGTTTCATTAAAAGATCTTCTTTAGTTGCAACTTTGACTATTTTGAGAATGGCAATTGAGACTAATTTCCAAACTTCCAATCCTTGAACAAATGGCATGATGCAGGCAAAGGAAAGCCAATCTCAGTTTTATATTTTATTTGATTTTGTGTCAGGGGAAATTTTGTAATTTCCCAAATTCTAGACATGGGCTGTACTAATAGTCCATTAGGTCTTATTCTGGGTTTTATTTAAGTTTAGTTATTTAGTTGGGCTTAGTAGAAAAAGCCCAAGGAGTTCAAGTGTTATTAGGGTTTTAAGAAATCCTATTTCAACTAGGAAAAGGTATTAGACTTCTATTTAAAGGGTTATAATGCTTTCTACTGGGGGAGGAAAAATATACTTTTAGACTTTAGAGCTAAGAAGCTTTGTCTGTAGTTACGGACGGTTACGGTTCGTGTGATGCCAAGGAACTTATCTTTTCTTTATTTTTCTGTTCACAGCCACCCAAATCTTGATTTTTCTCCTTTGTTTCATCCCCAAACGGCCAAACCCTACTAATCCTTGTGCCCTTCAGAAACCTATAACCCCTATTATTTTCCAGCCTTTTCCCCACCAAAACCTAACCCTAAATCTAATTTTGTTTGCCTCCTCCTACGTCATGGCACCTTAGACATTGAACATTTTATCATGTTTTCTTTGATTGTGACTTTAAGTTCCCACTGTTCGTTTACATGTATCTTCAGCTCAACATGTCCAATGTTACTCACAAGATAACTTGTGCATTTGACAAAGTTAATGGAGAACTCATGCATATGACATAAGGACTTCAATAAATCTTTCAAAGAGAAATTAGTACTATCCTAGGATGGCTTAGTTGGAACTTGAGGAATTTCTCTAGGCTGGTCAGCTGCTGGTTTGGTAGCTTCTGTTGCTACAACAGAAATTTTAGGGAAATATTCTTTGCCTTTGTCTTGAAACTTCTCTTTGTCAAATTCAAGGAATCTATGAAATCCAAGGAGCCCTCGATTGAAAAACCCATGGCCAGCAAAGTCAAATCAAATAAATTCTACACTAGTAATAATTTCAACTTCGTGCACTTAATTTGTGCCCCTCAAAAAACCTTGCATTCCGCTCCCTCCAAGGCAACACGAGACATAATGGGACAAACCACCATAACACACCCCCCCCCCCCCCCCAAAGTACCTCTACCACCAAATTGTTTCTTCTAGAACTGAAAAAATTCTCAACATATTGAATATCGTAGACAACATCTCCCAAGCTACAGCACAATGTAAAAATAAATGACTGACATCCTCCCATGACTTTTACACATGAAGCACCACTCCGTAAAAATAATTCCCCGCTTCCTTAAATTATAAATTGTCAAGACTCTCTCTAGAGTTGCACACCAAGAAAAGAAAGCAACCCTCGACAGAACATGGCTTTCCAAATACATTTCCATGGGAACTCTTCCTGTCACCCCTTCAATACACAGTATAACTCTTCATTTGAAAACTTTGTTCATTTAAGGGGTCCACACCAACTTGTCAGCGTTCCCATTCTGGACCTTTGTGATGTAAAGATCCTCCAGCATCTGTTCCACTAGATCCACTTCCCAATCATGTACTACACAGAAACATTGGGGTCCAATAACACTCATCATTCCGGATTTCTACATGATAGGCCACTCCAGCATCTCTATCTCTTGCAATGTGAAACAAAGTGGGATATCTCCCCTTAAGGCAGTCTTCCCCTGCCATACATCAAGCCAAAACGTAGTTTGGGTTCCATTTCCAGCATCAAATCTAATAAACCGTTCAAATTGAGTCCAACCACTCCTAATATGCATCCACAATACCACCACCAATAGCCTCCTAACCTCACATGTACGCCATAACTCACTACCAGACCAATACTTCATCTTTGTTACCCATCTCCAAAATACCGTATCTTCGAACACATATAGCCACAACCATTAGCCAAAAGGCTTGATTAAATAGCATTAACTTCTTATTTCCCAAACCCCAAGATAAAGAGGAGTAGAACAATTATTCTCATTATCTAAGTGAAATTTGAATTCATCCCCCAACCCACCCCAAAGGAAATCCCTTTGGAATTTTTCCATCCAATTTGCCATGCCCACGAGTAAAAGGGTAAAGAGTAAGAAATAAGTGAGAAGGCTAGATAACATACTCTTAATGAGAGTGAGCCGACACCCTTTAAACAGGTACATTCTTTTCTACCCAACCAAACTCGTTTGCATACGTTCTAAGATGGATCCCAAATAGCTCTTGCTTCGAAAGTAGCACACAGGGGTAATCCTAGATATTTTGTTAGGAGAGAAGAGATACCACACCCAAGAATTCTTGCCAAATCCTCAATATTGTGTACCTCCCCAACTGGCAATATTTCTGATTTTCCAAATTATTCTGCAAGCCTAACTGCCTCAAAACAAATGAGAATGCACCTCAAAAGGCAAATATGTGGCACTATTTTTATTTTTCTAATATTTATATAAGAAACAACTTATTTGGAATATGATATTCTAACTCAAATTTAGATGGAAATAATTGAAAAAGTTCAAAAAAGATAAAAGGCAATTATTTATTATTATTCTTTTATGAAAAGGAGAAAAGCAAATTCATAACACACAATTAAGAATATAAAAATTAAAAATAGCTCTACCCTTAAATTAGAGGAATATAATTAATTTTTTGTCTAATCACTAAAGCAAAAGGTTCAATTTTTTAATTATTTTAAAGTTATGTGCTTTCTATTTCTAACTTGTAATATAATTGAAGTCAATCCCTAAATATACATGGATCATATCACCATAAGATAATTTCTTGCAAAATGTTTCAAAATGCACTGCGTGTCATCAGCTAGTACTAGTTAGCTGTAGGAAAAAAAAGGGTATCTTGAACTTGCATTTAATAAAATTTAAACAATTCAATTTTCTTAAATTTTGTTGAAAACACAATCCTTTCAAGATTTCATTATTTGTATTTGTTTTACCATTATTTTTAACAATTGTAGCAATAAAAAATCTTACATGAGCAACTTGCACAAAAGCTATCTAAAACACCTCCTAATCTGATATAAAACAGCTAAGAAACAATTTCAAATCAAGTTATAACGGTTAATGAACACAATACTGGAAGGGAAGAAAAGGTAGAAGACACAGACCTGTTCACATTCCTTTCTAGAAAAGCAATAAACTATCCCAGACTCATTATTTGAATAAGATTCTTGGATGAATTCAGCAATTTCATCAATCACCACCTTACCAACTGATGACTTTTGCCGCACCTATAGTTCAAGACAATATGATATGTCATAAATCATCAATACAGAAATATTGAAGGCAATATATAAACAAACACACCCACTAAAACCTATACCATATAAAAGAGATTCGGCCTATTGACTGTGCTGACAAATTTAATACATTTTGGAATGTGCAGCATATCCATCAGATCAGTTTGGACCTTCTGTGTCGCAGTTGCCTGAAAAACATATGACAAAGACATAAACTTACATAAACAATCGCATATTAGAAATTAGAAATTGAAACTTCTGGATGTTTTTCTTTAATGGTGACAAAAAAAGAAAAGAAAAAAATGAAAAAAGAAAGAAATAATGAAGACATACAGTCAAAGCAACCAAAGGAACATTAGGAAACTGAGTCTTGAGGATGCCAAGATTCTTATAGTCAGGTCGAAAGTCATGACCCCACTGACTACAACAATGTGCCTCCTGCAAAGTAAACCATATAACACACAACAAAGAGTTGCACAGTTTAGAATATATATGACTTAGAAAACACCATGGTAAAGGTGTAATATCGAAAAAGGGTTTGACCTCGTAGTCTTTTGTCAAATTTTGAAGCATTGGTATCACAAAATAAACATTACAATATGTTAAAAATGGGAATACTAAGAATGTCTATCATATGATGTAGAATATGTTACACACAATTAATATAATCAACCCACCATCAACTAATTTTACAATTTAAAGAAAATTGAATCAAACTATTGCCTTCCACATACTTGGATTAAGTGAAGGAATATAAACAATGTTTTACTTCTCCACTTCTAGTGCTCATCCAAATATGCATATGCATACATACTAAGACACAAACACATATACATGTACACACTAGAAGCTTTGTTATGCCATAAAAGGATATACCTTTGCTTTTATGTTTTATATTGTCTATGGTTTAGCGGACGCAGTTCTTGCGGGCAGGGTCGTGTATCTGGGGTTTACTCAACGGGGTGTGTGCACGAAGTGGCCTTGCCTTGAAGCTTGTCATCAAAAAAAAAATTCTATAGATTATACCCCAGCCTATGATGGATCAATTTTCTAGAAAATACTACTACCTCTAGTGTAAGTCATCCAAGTCCATAAGGAACATGCTAATGTAGCAAACCGCCAAATCAACAACTTTTGATAGTCAGGAAAAAGATGGCAACAATATGCCTTGTCTAGAATCAAGTCAGAAGATCATGTTGAAAAACCATTAACTTACATCAACTGCAATTACAGAGAGACGGCCAGCATGATGACACTTCTCAAGTTTTGACATAAATCTTTTACTCTTTGATATCTTTTCTGGTGTGACATACAATATTTTGAGATCTCCTTCACCCTTTTCAAGCGCCCTGTATATGAACTTCTCATCTTCCTTGCTAGTAGTTGACGTCAACATATATGCTGGAATGCCTAAAGCAGTCAAACCCATCACCTGGAGTAGCAGTTGCAAAAGATGCTCTTATAGTTGTACAGGAGTTTTTCTAGTAGCAGTACCAGAATCAGTAGAAAGCAGAATAATATATATTAACAGGCACCTGATCCTGTATTAAAGAAAGCAAAGGACTGACAACAAGAGCAACTCCATCACGAAGAACAGCTGGAAGCTGGTAACACAGGCTTTTGCCACCACCTGCAGCCATTATCACTAGAACATCTCTTCCACTCAAGATTGAATTAATGATCTGGTATCAATTGACAATCAATTAATAAAAAATCAATACATAAAGATGGGAGAACATATTTTAAAGCTATAAACACCAGGAATACAAATTTATGAGTCCTAACATGCACCGATATTCTTTACTTCAGAAATTCATTAGAATGCATACTACTGCTATGAAATAAAGAAAGAAAGAAAGAAAGAAAACAAACATCAGTGGAATTTTGAATTAAATAATTATCGGAGTTAAGAAATTAGCATATAAAAACTGTAGAAGCCAAGAGTATGGGCAATACCAGTGACAGTTTAAAAAGAAATTGTGATAGCATCATATCAATATTAGAGACACTATCAATAAAAGGAGATATGACTTACTTTGTATATTTGTTTCTTTTTTAACAATGTAAAAATTATTACACACAGACTCACTTCAGTTCATCTGTAGTTAAGACAAGGGAGAGATATCTGTGGCTTAAGCTCACCAACAATAATTGTAGGCAGTCCCTACTCTTTGAATTAGACCTACACCACATCGCAGTGCATTCTCCCACTTCTACCAATGTTTCCATGTTACAGCTCTAGAAATTTATTTTAATTTTTCTTCCTTTGTTTTGTTTTTCCTTTTCACTTTTTGTTAAAGGCAAGATGGTTCTTGTGCATTTGGGTGTCTTTCTAAAATTTCAAATCCTTTCAAACTCATAAAGCTTTCAAAGGGGAGATGTGAGAAAGCAATCAGGAGCTTCTATACCTGATGCTGCCGTGGAAGACTGATTTGTCATGTGTGAAGTCCAATTGAAGCACACAGTTTTAAGAGTCTAGTTACAAGTATACAAGGCATTAAACAGTTTTTAATTTGGGATATTATTTTAACCTATCTAAAAAATGTTTTTGATTTAGGTTATTAATTTAATCTATCTAAAAAAATTTGGGTTTATTTTACGACTTATGGTCAGCTTTGTATTCATGGGCAAACCATAATTCCAACAACTCCTTCAAATCAAGGGTATTTTGTTAATTTAATTGAGTGTGGGATTTAGTAGAAGATTCTAAGTATCTTGGTTTTATTTCTTTGAGCCCAAGTTAACCTTTCATTACCTTATTAGGGCTTTGTTTGCTAATCAAAATAGGAATTCTATTAAAAAGAAAACTTAAGATTGAAAGAGTCTATATATGGGTGTTGTTGTACGCAAATAAGAGGGAGAATGTTAATATTAAGTGCTTTGAGTATCGAGGCATGTCAGCCTTATTTTGTTCTTTTTCTCTTTTTCTTTTCTCTCTTTCTTTTCTCTTTGATATTTTGTCACTATTCACGTCATTGACGTCAATGTTAATACAAACTGTTCTTGCTAAGTTTCCTGTGTGGCATCAATGCTACCTTTCATGAGTACTGTTCATAGATTGTACTTATAAAAAAACATATATATAAAAAGACTACTGTTCATAGATTGTGGATAGATTTGATTGAGTTTCTTCCAACCTCTTTTGCAGCCCTAAATCAACTCTTTCCATTCCCTACTAAAACCTAAGTCATTCTTGAATTGTAACCCTTCTTTCTAAATGTTCTAAACCCTAAATCCACAATTCCCTTAACCCTAAGCCTACCATAAACACACATAAGACAAATTGTCCAATTTGTTTCTTCCACCAATCACTTAACAAAATTTATCGTTTCAAATAATAGTGACTAACTCAGAACTAAAGTCCAGTTTAAGCCTTTTTCTCAAGACTATGAAGGAACAAGAAAAACATTAAATTCATTTGAATGAGAAGGTGATTTCAGTGGATGCAAAATTAGAAGAATTATAATATACAGGAAAATTTGGATAAGTTCCAGCTTCTATTCTGGAAAAAATATTTGATAGAACAGCTAATTCTCAAGAAATTACATATTTTACATTAGGCCCAAGTTTATCCCCATGTTGGAAAATATTGCACATATTGCCCCTTCAAAATCTTATGGGTTTAGCCCTACCAATTAGCTTCCAGAACTACCTCAATCAGGTAGTTGTTCAATGCAGCATAGCGCTACATTAAAGGGAGAGACGCAACCTTACAATTCACCACAAGTCCATTTCAAGAATGGCCAAAAGTATATACAACAAGGACAGAGAAGACCACAGAAAAGCAAGGTGATTATGAAGTTGATCAACAAAATGTCAAGACCATGGAAGATAATAATGTTATTCTATAGGTCAAATCAAGAAGAATTTTAGATTGGAAAACCTTCCAACCATTGATTTCATCATTTCAAATGAATCTAATGATAGGTAAGGGGAAAAAAAGTGTTATCCTATTGATGGGATGGTGCAAGGTTTAGTTATGATTTCATACTTCAACACTTTAAAACTCAGGGCCGACTTGTTTCCAGCCCAAGGAGAATGTTGTAGCCATAGAAGACTAGTTTTTGATCTTTTGGATTTTGTCCATTCAAGATTTATTTTATATTTTATTTAATAAGTAACAGATTTTATTGCAATGAAATTACCTCATGACTAATACAAAACACAAATTAGCCTAAAGAATTGCTAGCAAAGAATAACAAGTAGAAAGAAATCGAATGAGCAAACTCTACAAGGGTACCATTATTATTGAGATCCATGACAATTGAATATCCACAGTCATCCAAGAAAGAAAGCTTCAACTGCACTACCACATCATCAAAAGTACAAGAGTTTCGCTCCCTCCACAAAAAGTCATTTTTTTTAAGTTGTGTTTTTTAACTTATGGGGCTCTTAAAGCTCTTTAGAATAATTGCCAAATGTGTGGAAAATTTTACAAAATAGCTTATAAGGTTTCTCCTTTTAAACTCAATGCTAGACAGGCTAATTATGTCATTGTTCATGTCACTATTCATGCTACAATTCACATGAAATGTTCATAAATTGTGGGTAGATTCAATTTCTGTTTCTTTTTGTTAAATTACCGATTGTCCCAAAAGCTTAAGCTATTAGGAAATGGTGAATTTAATCACTTAACCATAAGTCTAATACTCTCCCTCACTTGTGGGCCTAAACTTCCCCTTAATAAGTAGGGGTCCAAGAAGTGGGAATTTAACATTTTAAATGAGAGGTAGAGTAAAGTCAATGATCGAACTCAGGATCTCCTGCTTCAATACCATGTTAAATTACCAATTGCCCCAAAAGCTTAAGCTATTAGGAAATTGTGAATTTAATCACTTAACCATAAGTCTAACACTTCTCATGCCTTTTGCAACCCAAAATCAAATCTTTTCCATTACCTACTAACCCTAGTCATTATTAAACCATAACCCTTTCCAAACCTTAAATCCACAATTCTCCTAACCCTTATCACAATCACTCATGGACAGATCCTATGTTAATACCATCCACTTCTACAGAAGAAATGCCGAATACAAAAATCAGGGGGCCACTAAAAGAAGTCTGAATTAGGATTACCCTTTTTTCACTCAAAAATAAATAGGATCATAGAAGCTGCAGAACACAACCTATGTAACAAAAATAAATCTGCCCAAAAGGGAACTTACCTCCCTTTGATTTGCACGATATGCAGATATGCCAAAAACATTGAACCTAATGTCATCAGCTTCAGAATCCCACTCAAATGGCCCAGACCAGTTTTCAACAGTAGACGAAGCACCATCTGTAACAGGGTCTCCTAATCCTTTACATGCTTCCAACAGGGCCTTTAGTTCAGACTGTCTATCATACAACTTCTCTTGCTGCTCAAGCAACATATTTACTTGGTCTGAAAAATAACAGAGATCAAACCCACAATGTAACATCAAGATACTAGAAAAAGTACTATATCAGTAATAATCAGCAGATATATGGAATCAATCCATGCACAATGAGATGAATGACATTCTTTGAGAAAATTAAGGGAATATTTTGGCAACTATCTACGAAAGATGCTCTTGTGATGCATATCTTACTTTTGTTCTCTATACTCGATTTGAGTGTCATCGTTCTTATGCAAAAAATGTTGGGATTTGTTTGCTAAGAGTGTAAAGTATTGTTTAAAAAACTGTACATAACCTGATAGTGAAAATAAGTCATTTTAGGCTAAAAAAAACAGACCATAACTACCATGTGAGTTGAACTAACTAGGCAGATGAGAATTGCACCATAAACCCTATGGGCATAAGAGAATTATTTAACAAGATACTCTCTCTCTCTCTCTCTCTCTCTCCTTTTTGATAAATAATTATTTTAAGGGCCAAATTGGAAGATAATCTTTTTCTATTTGATAAATGATTATTTTAAGGACCATAAATAACATACTCAAGCCTACAAATCCAAAACAATGAGGTCATTGAGGTCAATGACCTCATTGAATGTCAGACCTGAACACAATTTCTAAAGAAAATAGAATCACTTTTGTCAGCAGCCTCCTTTAATTCGATAAAGGACCAAAATATGACCCCTAAAGCCATTTCAGGATTGAAGTAGCAGAAAAATTTTGATTGCAATGATTACATATATCTTGCTTATTATCAAATTTTCATATATTCCAAAACAAGCAACAACATGCCTTAGTCCCAAATTTTTTGGAGTCAATTATAGGTCCTCAACATATTAGTCAAGGTCGGCCACTTGTATTCTTTTCCACCGTTCTATTCTATCCGAAGTCATACTATCTGTTAATTCTTTAATTGACATGTCCTTTGGTACTACTTCTAATATTATTTTTTGGTCTTCCTCTACCTTTCTTTGTTCTCTCAACTTGAATCAACTAAATCTTTTTCACTAGAGTAATAATCACTCTCCTCCAAAAATGACCAAACTATCTCAATAGACTCTCCCTCGTCTTTTCATAAATAAGGCCTCCCCTATCTTTAAGCAAATATCCTTATTTAGAATCCTACCTTTCCATGTATTTCTACTTATTCATCTTAACATTTTCATTTCAACTACATTCATTTCATGAATATTGCTTCTTAACAGTTTTCTCCCTTAGCATCCCCAATTAAAAAAAAAAAAAACTAATTTATGTGCAAGTACTTGAAGTACAAACATGGAGACTTAGCCAAAATGCAATATCAGGCCGAAGTGAATGCGAGCACCATTAATGTACTCTCCTTAGAAGATTTTTGAAACCCACCACAATTTGAAGAATAAACGAGCAAAACGGGTTTGTGGCGTTCTTCTTCAACTCAATGTAGTTGTCCTCAATTTAATAATCCTACTCCTTGGCAACCTCATTTGCAATTAGATATCTTCTTGATAACTACCGTGTTTCACTAAATTAAACTTTCACAAAACTTACCATTTCTCCATAAAACTTACCCTATAGCCAATAACTTTTTTTTATCTAAGAAGAAATCACACTTTTAATTTCTACATATCAGTTCTAACAATATATATTGTGAATCAAAAATTTGGAGGCAATAATAAAATAAAGAAAAGAAAGGAACCTTGGACATCTTGAATCTCAACCTCTACTTGAAGCAGCTCCGCTAGTATCTCACCAGTGTCCATTCCAATTGGGCAAAAATAGCAACCCTAGAGTCCAAGATTTCAATTATGAATTTAAAAAAAAAAAAAGTTTTTCATGAAAATACAAACTAACATCCATCAATTATTAACAAACTATCAACGAGAGAAAAGATACAAGAATATATTGCTTTTGACGATTTTCATTGTCAATGCGTTCAGATTTTTGTTTGTTAAAAATAAGAAATGATAATCCTATATAATCGTAGCAGTAGAAGCAGTCCACCACTCCATCAAACATAAGAGAGAGAGAGAGAGAGAGAGAGAGAGAGACCAGAGAGGAGTAAGCAGGGCGGTGGCTTCGATGAGTGGCAAGCTCCGACTGTTAATTTCGTGCCACAGTCCCGATTTTTTTTTTTTTTATGTTTTCAAATTTGAAATTTGAAATCAATCCATCCTGGGGTTGAAAAGCCAGGTCTAGTTAGTTTTTGTTGGACTATTTATGCCCAAAAATTTTGTATATTTTAGCTTAATGATATTTTTTTTTTTCTATTTTACACTGTTATTTTTTAAAAGTATTTATGTTAAATTATCTATTTTATATTATATATTTCATTAAAATATTTATTTTTATCAATTTCTTTTTACTCTCTCAAATCATCTATTTCTTTCTCTCTTTTGTATGTGATAAACAAATATTAGAAAAATAGACATGGATGTGAATAGTAATTGTGTATATTTATATGGTTATAATAACAACAATTTAAATTTATACAATTTTACATTAACTAATGAGAGTATTTTTGGAGTTGTATATGCAAAATTTACCCTTTTTTATTATACTTGGACTAAAGTGAGTGCTCTAATTAGATCAAGAATTATGTTGAGTTTAAGGAGATGAGGGACAGGAAGAGAAATGAATTTTTTTTTAGTTATAAGAAAGGTATGTTTGAATACCGTTTATTTTGCTGAAAGTGAAAATTTATTGATAAAAATATTGTAGATAAAGGTAAAAGTTAGTTAAAATAGTACAATGGGACTCATGAATAGTACCAAAAGTGCGGTGGAGCCCATGAATAGTAGTAAAAATAAGCTGAATAGTAAAATAATTTTAATTTTCCATCCCAATCCAAACGCACACAAAAAGAAGTGAGAGAAAAAAAAAATGGAGAGACATTGTTTTTTTAGGTGCTAAAAAATTTTCATTTTCCATAAGAAAACCCTTTGGGGTGACTCACAAAATGCTAGTTAAGAGTTTTGATCAAAATAACTCATAGATGTCATGAGGTATTAAAAACCTCAACTTATTTATTTGGCAGTATTGTGGGAGACTTCCAAATTATGGTCTAAGTTGTGCAGGTTTTGAATAAGATCTTAAAATGTATCAGATATATAGTTCTATACTTGACAATTTATTACATATTTAAATAAATAGTTTATACCCACCCAATATAATAATTTTCCCACGAAATAAGCTAGTTTGTTTTCACACATGTGTTTGTGAAGTAATGAAAGTTGAAACTTATTAGAGTTTTTATCTTATTTTTGGTACTATTTGCGAATCTTATTGCACTTTTTGATACTATTCATAGGTTTCACGGTACTATTCAGCTAGCTTTTTACTTTTTGCTCTTTGTATTATACTTTCAGCAAAGAGTTTTCAGTTTAATCTAACTCAAAACTTGCACCACAAATCCGACCTCTTATTTTGCACAAAAAACTTGACTTGAAGCTACTATATCTTTGCAAGAAATAAGTCCGGCTTGTTTTCACACAAAAAACTATCCTAGAGGCGTTTTGGGCTCAAGAACTTGCTCCAAAACTCCAAACTCTTATTTATTGTGAAAAGTTTGGCCCAAAGCTATGGTATTTTTGTGCAAAATAAGGGTCTGTTTGGATACCACTTATTGTTGAAAACACTGTAACAAAATAATTTTTAAATGTGTGAATAGCGTCATGAGACCCAATTTTAAAGTTGATTTTGCCAGATTCTGTACTTGCGGGTCTCGTAAATAGTGCATAAGACCCATAGAAAAACGGTCAAACGTAAATTTTTTTCTTTTTCAGTGCAATCCAAACTCAACCTAAGATCGACTTTTTTTTTTTTTTTTTTTTTGATAAACAAGATCGACTTGTTATTGCACAATAGCGATCCCCTAGGTGTTTTGGGCTTAAAAACTTGCACCAAGCTCGTTTTTGCACCAAACTCCAACCACATTTTGCAGGTGAAAACTTGAACCGAAAGTAAGCCCAACTTGTTTTTGCACGAAAGTAGTGTTTTGGCTCAAAAACTTATTACACTAAGCACCTGACAGGATCTGAATTATATTGTTTTGTTTGTAATGTAGTGGGGCTTGTGGCTTTTTTATAAGAGAGTTTGCAATACGCATATGATCGGCCAGGTCACTATATTCGATGGATGTGCAATTTGATAGGTGCACCAAAGCATCGTCTATAAAAAACAAGAAAGATGTATACAAAAACACGCTGTCAGGAAAGAAAATTAAAAACTTGAAAATCAGTGCCATAGATACCTCCAAGTCAGAAATATGGAAATTAAAAGGTCTGACAATCAGTGCGATAGATAGTAAGACAGGAAAAATATATCCAACCCAATAATATATAGATGATGATGTTGATGGGGAGAGACACCAAGAGTGATATTCATGCCTTCATAGCTTCACTTGCCATCACGACAAGCAAGGACCAGCAACAGAGATCAGTACTGGTAAACTGTAAAAGCCGGTACTTCCTAGCAAATTGGAAGCACTCAGAATTATTTATAAAAATAATAATAATAATAAATACCCACCCACTAGCAGTATTATCTTATTGGATTTTTTTTTTTTAAAAGTTTCAATCCGAGAGACTTTACAGTTAAGTTAATTAAAACTCACATCTTATTAGATTTTGTTAATTTGAAATTTAATGAGTTTTGTGGAAGCAACAAATATAAATAAATAAACAAATAATTTCTTAATTGGCTCATGTGCCTGAAAATAAAATTATAGGAGTATTTTTCTACCGTAAACTATCATATTAATTATACTTGAACTATAAAATTGCACAATCAATTAACTCTAACGAAATTTAGCATTGAAAAACCAATTTATCAATCAACTGTAGGGAGGAATAAATTGGTCTTTTAAATTTTTAAGGCTAATTTTCATCATATTTAACACCAAAACAAAAGGTAGGGGACATTGAAACAAAGTTATAATTTTGTAAAATCAATCATACATTTCAATGATTCAAGATGTTAAGTATAATTAGGGTGATAATTTATGATAGAAAAATGATATCTGCCCATTTTAATAAAAAGAATAAAGTTATGAGTACAATTTTTTCACAACAATATGACAATAATTCTAGGTAGCAAAACGTTAATAGTAACTAACAAGATGACTTCATTGATGAATCAATACAAGTACCATTAAATATTTGTTATCTTCTTTCAAAAAAAAAAAAAAATATATATATATATATATATATATATTTGTTATCTTAGTTTTGATGTGAAAATATTGTTGTCTCGTCACTCTTCTAATAAAAAACTCAACCTTATTCAATTGAAAAATGCTAAGATTACAATTTTTACCAAACTTACTCACGTAATGATGAAATTATGAACTCACATAATCCCACCATTTTTACTCCACCACATCTTGTGGCATAATTTGCTTTGCTAGTATTAATCTAGCCTATCCAATACTATCACTCTTCAGTTTTCGGACACTGTTCGTTGACCAGACCCTATCTTATATAAACTGCTTACTGCCGTTAGCTTCTCCACCTTCTTCTACATCTTCTTCTTCCAATATCTATGTCTCAGTCACAGTGTCCACCGTTGGGATTCTCAAGCAAGTATTACCATCTCTCTGAAAGTGGCAGCTGTGTCAGACAGAGCAGTTTCTTTGAAGGGAAACCAGTGCTTGGTCAAGGTGTGGGATACTCTGTTATTCTTGGTTTTGGTGCCTTCTTCGCTTTTTTCACATCTTTCCTGGTGAGTTCAACTAACTCCCTTTATCTTTCTACTTTGTTTTTGGGCTCAAAATATGTAGTTATTATCTATCTATCATATTCTTCTTAATTTGAAGTGTGCACTCGTCATGCTATATAGTCTTTAATAGGCAGTAATTAGTTTAACTTAAATGATTGGTCTAACCAGCAGAAACAGACAAAGGCACACACTACTCCATTAAAATTTATGCTAGTGGTGATGAAGTCATACTTTATACTGATAGCTCAAGCTGAATCAAAGAGTTGCTAAAAGGAATGTCCAATACTTTTTTCCAACAACAATCTGGTAGTTTATGTATTGAATTTTATTATAATCTCCTTTCAGTTTTTTTTTTTATTTTTAAAATAATTCTTTTGGGTTTCTTCAAATTATGAGCTGAAGTTTTGTCCTATCTCAAATTAGGTTGCTAATTTATATATATAATAACATAAAGTATTCGAATTTATCAACAACAAAAAAAGTATTCAAACATAAGTTTTTTTATAGAGTGACTCTTGTTGTAACTTATCAGTTATATACAGCACCCCAAATCTTTATAAGCATTCTGGTGAACCCTGAACCTCTTTCTTTCTGTTCCAATGACAAACTGTAACGAGCTAAGATCAACTGATTTAATTCGAGATAGTCACCCTCTAAGAAGAAAAGTAGAAAGGGAAAATTGAGAGAGAATTTTAGAAAGAAAGTGAGAAAGTTGCATCTTATTACAGCAATGCTAAAAATGCTATGGATTACAAGAATTTAAAGTTTTAAACAAGTTGCTTGCTAATCCTATTAGCCAATAACCAACTAACAACCTGTAACCAACTTGGCTCCACCTCTTGCAATCTTGCTACTAACTAAACTGACTCTTCTTAATTACAAGGCTAACCATGTGATTACAAGAATTACACCTATACATCTATTGTACATGTTTGGGTTCATTACACACTAGGATTTCAAATCAATCAATGTGCAAGAACATCAAACCGTTCAAGGTATTTTGGAGACAATCATACTGCTATGTTGTCAATCTCGGTATCTGGGAATATCAAATTAACAACATAGAGTGAATGTCAAGAAGAAGACTATCTGATTTAGCATGATTCCAAATTAAATCAGTTTCCATCTTAGATACTGCTGACACCGAAGCATGGTTGCTATGTCAATTTCAGATTAATATACTATGTTTCATTTATAGTGCTGTCAAAAAAGACCCATGAGATTGAATTTTCATGCCATAGAAAAGTTTGTGTCCAATTCCCTATCATGGAAAGATCTAGTCTTGTAATTAGTAATCTTAGTTTCAGAAAATTTTCTACCAACTCCAAGAGCCATCCATAGGTTCCTTAAGCATCTAGAAGCTCTTTCCCACTGATTCTCCTAAATCTTTGGTTATACTTGACATATTGGTATTAAATCATAGTCCTAATTACCTCTGGATATACTTCAAATAAAATTTATTGTTTCAAATGGAGAGGTTATAATGAGCTTCTGTAGGAAATTTCTAAGGATGCGCTTATGTTCAGCCAAAATATATTTCTTTTAATCTCCTTTTCTATTTCCTTTACATCAGTAGCCATGTTTTTCTTTCTTTTTTTTCTTAATTTAATTCATAGTTATTGTAGGTGTTTCAAGGAATTTGATATTGGAGTTGTGCTTCTGAATTCATTACTTGGTTATTGAGGCAACATTTGATATTTTGGGAAGTGGATCACATAGTCCATCATTTGCTGTTTGATGCTGTCAATAGATGATGAAATGTGGAAACTGTTATTTTCTTACATATTTCTTAAATAAGGAGATCCTTTTCATTGATCCAATTCTAATATCCTTTTGTTCTCTAGAACTTCTTTGCTTACTTTACTAGAGTCCTGTTAATTACACCTCCTTAGTTTTGTAAAGGAAAATTTTGACGATACCAAAACCTAATGGATTTCTGATTATGGTCTTATTAGATCCGGTAGTATGAACTGAGATCAACTGCAGCATTCATCTTGATATGACAAGCTAAGAATGGAGATCAATTAATTTTCACATCTGACACAAAGTTTTTGTTTTTTGAATCCTGCGGTGCAAGTAACAATATTTCAACTGTATATGTTTTCATGCAAAAAAGGAAAGTACATGTCAAAAATTTAACATCACATTAACTAAGAGCCAATGTTATAATGTCTTACAAAGAGTATTCCAAGGATGAGTTATTGTCTCTAACAAAAAATCTTCCTTTTAACCTCTTTTCTTTTTCTTTTCCCTCTATGTAAGTAGAACTGTTTTATTTTTACTTTTTGTTAATTTTTTCTTCCATTAGCAAAATTCAAAGGCGTTTATAGGAGTTGGATATAGCAGTTGAGCCCTTGAATGATACATGTTTGCTTGTGTGTGGGGAGTATGGTCTGTCCACTTTCTTTCTAAGAAACAAACATACATAGAAGACTATGAACTATGATTATTATCAGCCATCATTTTAAAAAAAAAAAATTCATCATTGAAGCTTAAAAACTAAAAATAGCATTATGACTCTAATAATTTTTATTAATTTATCATTCATGACTACATTTTTACCTGTGGGGTCAGGTATGGCTGGAGAAGCGTTATGTTGGGTCCCGCCATACATCTGAATGGTTCAACACTGCAGGGCGAAACGTTAAGACAGGACTTATTGCTAGTGTGATTGTATCTCAGGTAATCTCTACATCACTGCCTAGTTGACATTTACATCGACGTCATAGTCTGCTGACATAAATTTTTATGGAGAACTTGTACAGTGGACATGGGCTGCTACGATCTTGCAAAGTTCTAATGTAGCTTGGGAGTATGGTGTTAGTGGGCCTTTCTGGTATGCTAGTGGGGCTACCATTCAGGCATGTTCACACAATTTTTTTCCTCTATGAACTGCTTGAATTTCTTTAAATTTTTGTCATAATGGGGAAACCAATGCCAACATTTGTTATTCATCTTAATATTTTTCTGAACAGGTGCTCTTGTTTGGTGTAATGGCTATAGAGATCAAAAGAAAGGCTCCTCATGCTCACACTGTTTGTGAAATTGCAAAAGCTCGGTGTGTTTTTTACTTTTGACAAACCAATGAATTTTGATATGCTTGTGACAAACCCATCCATATAATATTATTAGTTCATACTTAGCTAAAGTATTTTCTGCTAGCTGGTTTAATGATAATCTTCATCTAATTTCAGTTGGGGGACAGCTGCGCACATTGTCTTCCTTGCCTTCTGCTTTTTGACAAATATTATTGTAACCGCCATGTTACTCCTTGGTGGATCAGCTGTTGTAAATGCACTTACTGGAGTGAACATTTATGCTGCTAGTTTTCTGATTCCACTTGGAGTAATTGTCTACACACTAGCTGGAGGGCTAAAAGCAACTTTTTTGGCTAGCTATATACATTCGGTTATAGGTACTTGAGTATTTTGTAAAATTTTGCTAGTAAAGTTTGATTTTCTCTTCTTCTTTTTTTAATTAAATTTATAATATGGTTTTAGCCTGATCTTTGTTTGTTTATTTATTTCACTTCAGTACACATTGTTTTAGTTGTCTTTGTTTACCTGGTTTACATGGGGAGTGGTGAGCTTGGTAGTCCCAGTGAAATATATAACCGTCTGGTTGAGGTAGCAAGCAAATCAAGAATATGTGAGCAGCCAGTTTCCCATTATGGGCAATCTTGTGGCCCTGTTAGTGGGAATTACAAAGGATCTTACGTGACAATGTTGAGCTCAGGCGGGCTAGTTTTTGGGATTATCAACATTATTGGTAACTTTGGCACTGTGTTTGTTGACAATGTAAGATTACTTTTGACTGGATGCAAATCCATTTCCTTATGTTTCCATTTTGAAATTTAGGCTATGCTTTCACACCAAATACTAATACCTCAAATAAGAAAATTTTAGGGATATTGGGTGAGTGCTATTGCTGCAAGACCTTCATCAACTCATAAGGGCTATTTGTTGGGTGGCCTGGTCTGGTTTGCGGTGCCATTCTCACTGGCAACATCACTGGGTTTGGGAGCACTGGCCCTTGATCTACCAATCACAGAAAGTGAGGCAAGCCATGGACTTGTTCCTCCAGCTACTGCTATAGCTTTGATGGGGAAAGGAGGATCTGTTCTTCTTCTTACTATGCTTTTCATGTAAGTTGCAGTCAGCATTAGCTTGGTCTTTTGATATGTTGGGGAACCCAACAAAGAGAATTTTTCATCAATTTTCTGATAGTGATGATGCATTTTTCCAACAGATTGAGTTCGTAAAAAAAAGTTAAGAAAATCTTAAAATGCTAACACGGTTTTTCTTTTTTGTACTTTCTGCTGTTTGCAAAATTCAAAATTGTTAGTCATTCTTTTATTAATTTATTTAAGCTTCGTATTCTTTGAGGCCAATCTGTTATGATCCATATTTTGTGTTTTCAAATTGTTGAAAAGTAGTATTCATATGATATACAATGTGTAAAATGTCTTAAAAGTAACCACTATAATCTTCAATATGTTCTGATACAAAAGGAGCACCAAAGGCTTCATTACTGTTTTAATTTTTTAATACATTGGAGGATGTGAAATGCTAAATGGTTAGCATTTTCTTTTTCTCTTAATGGTTCAGGGCAGTGACATCTGCTGGTTCTTCCGAGCTAATAGCTGTATCTTCTTTATGCACATATGATATTTATCGCACTTACATAAATCCAGAAGCAGATGGGAAGAAAATACTCAAAGTGTCGAGGGGTGTTGTTCTTGCATTTGGCTGTTTTATGGGATTGCTGGCAGTAATACTGAACAAGGCTGGAGTTTCTTTGGGTTGGATGTATCTTGCCACAGGAGTGCTGATCGGTTCAGCAGTTCTTCCAATTGCTTTTATGCTTCTGTGGAGAAAAGCAAATGCCATTGGTGCCATCCTTGGTGCAGTGAGTGGTTGTGTTCTTGGAATAATCACTTGGTTGTCAGTTACAAGCATTGAGTATGGCCGGGTAAATCTTGACACAACTGGTCGAAATGCACCAATGCTTGCTGGAAATATTGTCTCTATGTTAACCGGAGGAGCTGTTCATGTTGTTTGTAGCATTTTGTGGCCTCAAAACTATGACTGGGATACTACTAAGCAGATCACAGTGGTTGAAAAGGAAACGAGTGAGCTGCCAGCAGAAGAGTTCAATGAGGAAAAACTGAAGAGAGCTAAAGCATGGGTAGTGAAATGGGGTATTGGTTTTACTGTCGTGATTGTTGTATTGTGGCCCCTTCTGTCTCTTCCAATAGGTAAATTCTATTAGTGACAGCTGAATGCCTTATGAAATCGTAACTGTTTTTACATAGACTAATGCTTTTGAAGCAAAGACTAGTTCTTTCAAAACAAATAGTAACTATAAGAATAAAAAGTCAGTATGATAACAAATATATACTACTTATTAACATAAACTCACCTTCTTGAATAAATAAAAAAAGCATCTAATTTGTACTTCTTAGTAGACAATTTAAAAGTTATGCAAACTATAAATACAGACAGTTTTGAATATTTGATAATATTATATTGTGTGCCAGATGTTGGTCAAATGCTCAAAGAAAATGAGAAACCCAGTTTCAAGATATATATATATATATATATATATATATATATCAATTAGAATGATTTTGTTACCATGTTATGACCAAAACATGCTATTCTCCAAAACTGAATCCTCCTTTCTATTAATGCAGGAGTATTTACTAAGGGCTACTTCACATTCTGGGCAGTGATTGCTATAGCATGGGGCACCATTGGTTCGGTGGTAATTATTGGTTTACCACTAATAGAAAGCAGGAAAACAATCCAGACAGTCTTTATGGGCATGTTTACAAATGACAGGCTCATGGAAAAGGTTGAGGAGATGAATATCAAGTTGCAAACAATCATACTGGCTATACCTGATGCAGAGAACATTTACTTGCTTGAGAAAGAGAAGGCTAAGAAAAAAGTAGCAACAGAGTGACACACTCTCTCCATCTACATACCTGCCTAAGCAACTTCTTTTAGTTCAACGTGAATCTTTGAGACTCCAATTTATACATGACACTTGATCAGGATTTCATAATGACCAAGGTGATGTGGCTAAAGTTAGGAACTTTAATCATGAGGAATGGGGTTGAGTTGCTTAGAGAATGTTATAGGAAAACAACTCTTCAAGAGAACACTCTTGGAAAAAGTCTTTGCTCAAGGCTGTTCTTAGAGTTCAAATCAAAACTGATTATAAATACAATGGCCTAGCCTACTACATGCTGTAAAATGAGTCAGCTTGTTTCTGATCATTTCCAAAACCATATTCAGTTTAATAGATTTGAAGAGAATTTGTCAAATTTCAATTACAAAAATATGCTAACAGATTCACTAATTAGGGGCATTTAAATATTTTTTGGAAACATTTGAACAATCAAACATTTTGCATATTAGACAGTGTTCAAATGGTTTCCATAACCAAGTTATTACAAAAAATGGAAGCAAGCACCTGAATAAATAAAAAATAAAAAATAAAAAAAACTTCAAATTTTCAAAAATTCATGTCTTAAACTCCGAGCATGACTGAATAAATTTTCTTGGAAATCATTCTCTTGCTTTTCGGAATAGAAAATTGTGACATCAAAAGGCAGTGAACCCCAAATCTTTCTGCCAAAAAGAGAAAAAAAAAAAACTAAATTTTAGAAGATATATGATTAAAACAATTTAAGTGGATCTCTCCCTCATTTGCTAAAACTTTAGAATCTTGGGTTACTTAAGTGTCTGAAAAGCAATTTAAGTATCAAAGTCAAAAATAAAAGTAAGGAAATCAATATCTGAAAAGCTATCCAATCATGAAAATCTTGAATCCAAGTATGACAACAAAGCAAAAGAAAAAGATGCACTAAAACTGTCCTCAAAATTTAAAAAAGGGAGGCTTGAGTTAAGTTTGGTTTGTTTTGAAACTTAAGATGTTTTCCTAATTGGGTGTGACCTTGAAATGAATAGAAAATATTTTCTATTATTTGGTTAATAAAAAGTTATTAATATTTCTTGTAATTCTGAAATAACTATAAGGATAAAAACTTTTATTCAAAGAAACTAAGTGAAGATGGAATAACATTTTCTGCTTTCTGGGCCATTTGGAGAATCTCATCAGAAAATAGACCCCAAAGTCGAAATTTACTTGAAAAACTAAGTGAGAAATTGATTCTTTCAAGAAAAAAAATTATGTCATTTAAGGAAAAAAGTCAATGGTCGGTCAACAAGTGGTCAATGATAATTGTAAGGAGAGAAAAGTTACTATTGGGACAAATTTCATGGTGTGGACATTAATATTTGTGGTGTTTTATTAAGTATATATGATTTTGAAGTTCCAGCTTTACACTATCTTAATAAACTCCTCACTCACTTATTCATAAATTGGAGACCCCTATCGCATTTTTTTTGTTTAAATCCGTTGTATCAGGACTTGTTCATTGGAGGAACTGATACAACTACCACTACAATGGAATGGGCAATGACTGAGCTTCTTCGCAATCCTGACATATATAATGGCCAAGGCAAAGCAAGAACTTGGTGAAACAATTGGATTTGGACAGAGCATCGAAGAGAAAGATATCCCACGACTTCCCTATTTACAAGCTTTGCTTAAAGAAGCAATTGGATACACCATTCCTAAGCACACCCAAGTGTTTGTGAATGCATGGGCATGCAATAGCCCTAGAACCTATGTACTGGGACAAGCCAACACAATTTGTACCAGAAAGGTTAATGGGCATGCGCAATGAAGTGGATTTTAGAGGCACAAATTTCTCTTTTATCCCATTCTTGTGGTTAATGCTAAAGCGTAATAGTTCATATCTCTCACACACGGCCAAAATGGGTAAATACCCTTTTTTCGGAAATTAAACATTCGTTTGCCCTCTTTCTGAAACTAAATAGGGAAATGCCCCTCATTTGTAACTCGACAATATATAAATCGAGTTATATGAAATACTCGATACTCATATAATCGAGTTATATACAGGTTTTTCCCGCACTGCTGGCATTTTGTTTTTTTTTAATCTCTACATAACTCGATTACTAAAAAATCGAGTTATTTATGCTGTTATAACCCCTGCTTTCGTACTGTCTTTGTGTCAGGTGCAGTGTTCCAATATAACTCGATATTACTGGAATCGAGTTATTAAGGATACTTGATATCCATAAAGTCGAGTTATTCTCTTATAATTTCTACACACTTTCTCTCACTCAGTGTGCCTTGCTCTCTGCTGAACTGAGGTTGTGCTTTCTGCTGAACTTAGTTGGAACTTCTCCAATCTCCACAGATCAACAGCGGCTTTCAAACTCAATTGAAATTTGTATCACCTCAGGTAAAAAATTCACATTACAATTTTCGGGCAATGGAATTTTCATTTGATATTGTACTAAATTTTGATTTGTTAGGTTGAAAGAATGTGAAGTAACTACATTGGTGTGATTTTGGTTATTTGTTGTAGTAAACGTTGGTCAGAAGAGAATGAAATAATTTCTTTACTATAGCAACATTTTGTATTGCACATAATCATCATTGGTCAGACATTTACAACAACATTTAGTGTTGAAAACAATGTGTAGACATTACCAACAATGTCAACAAATAATTAAGTAATTATCCTCTCATAATATATGTCAAGAGTGATGATATATATATGTGTGTGTGTGTGTGTGTATTAGGTTGTGAATAGCATTAGTGTTTTTTTTTTTTTTTAATTCCATGTAATTTTCAATTGTTTTAACCACATATCTATAATTTATAATTGATTTAATTATAATACTTGGCTGCTAGCAAATTGTTTAAAAAAAATGTGTTTTATTTAATATTCAGATAACTTATAGATTATAGGATGAACAATATAAAATGTCATAGTATTCTCTTATATCTAAATAAATAGAAACATAAAATATAAAATGAATTCTTCAAAGCATTTTAAATATAATGATAATGATATGAATTTGTTTGTTCTTCTTGAGTTTTTTGTTGTTTAGATATATGATTTATGTTAAGTGTGGCCCCCCCAAATAAAACTTCTTGGCTTCGCCACTGTCGCCATGTGCATTCAAACTTTTTTTTTTTTTTTAATGTTTCTCCACTGTTAAAATTTGATGTTCTATTGTCTATCTAATTGGAGCTCTAATTTTGGTACGATAAATTACCTCTATGATTTTAATCATTTTATAGGACAATTCTCGATCTTTTTAGTTTCATGAAATGATCATTTTGCACTTGGTCTTGTAAAATTATAGTCATGCCCATACACTTGGAAAAATTAAAATATTCTTTTGATTGCAAAATGGGTATCTACATATATCATAACGAGAGACTAACATAGTTGATTTGAAGATCTAATATTGCAAGTTATACATATGGAAATAAATGCGAAGGAGAAGTGTCCGTTGGAAATAAATGATCTGCTAGAGAATATCCAAAATCTTGCTTCCTCTTTCTCAAAAGCTTTCTTTCATTCACTTTCTAGACAATGTAATAATGTGGCACATATGTAATAATGTCTATTGTTTATGGTCAAATGTTAGTGTGAGTCAATAGTACACAATTTTATGAAGGTGTTTGCTGTGTACCATTCTATGCAACATTACATTATTTACCAACAGTTGATGCACACTGTTAACTTGATCATTTGGTGTTATTGTATTCAGCGTCAATGTCTGGTTCTGGCAACCCACAACTGTATAGGCCTCATGATGTGTTCACTGCTATGGGTCGTTGTTGGGTATTGGAAGATGAGTTCAGCTATCCAATCAATCTGAATTTGCGAAATAGTGCTTACGTTCACAATACCATGAGACAGGAGTGGGCTTGGTTATTTCGTGAACAACAAATGTTTTATGATGAGTTGGTTGGTTTTAAGTTGCCAGTGCCTCGGCAACTCGCATCACAGATGCCCAGAGACAACATCGATGAACTTCGTAAAGCATTGAACCGCATAAGAGAAGAAAATAATCGAATGAAGATACGTCTTAATCGATATCGGACCCAAGTCGAGATTCGAGAGTCAGTGCAGGAAGGGTGGTACGAGCATGCACAGTTGATGCAATCACTTTTTACTAATCCCATTTATCAGTCAGACGTGGAGATGTCAGATGAAGAGTAATCGTGTCGTGTCGTGGTGTAATTAGATTTTGTTGGAGAACTATTTTGCTTAACTATGTGTTATATGTATGGTTGCATTTGTACTATGTAAACCTTATTATTGATTATGAGAAGCATGCACGTTATTCGTAATGTAGATTATTCTCACATAAGTCATAAAAGTCAAATATTCTCACACATGATGTTTTTCAATAAGCACGTACGACATAACACAGAAAACATAAAATAACTTACACTAACATTATTAACTTAACCATAGACATAACACACACACACACCACATTGGCATTCATTCTGATAAGTAGTCCTCGTAGTTGAGGACATTGTTACGTTCTGCCGGAGTGAGTTGCCTGTTCGTTGTAGCGGCTAGCTCCTCCGCCAATTATAGCATATGATACCTAGATCTACGAAGTATCATAAGATTGTTCTCTTTTTTTATTTTTGTCATTGCACGCTCATATTGGTGCATGTTTTGTCGTGGTAGTGTGAGCGAGCTACGCTCGACAATAGGTGCTCCAAGTTGCAGGAGATCATTGTGCAGAGCGTTGGACTCGTTCACGCGAAAATCCCACTCCTGTTGCAGTCCGGCATAGTATGCCCTCTCGTCAGAATCTCTTTCCGTTCTATAGTTATTTGGAAAACGAGGTAGCATCCAATTACGCATTGACATTGGAAAATGTGACTTTAGATCAGTATGTGTAGAAGTTTTGCAAGGGTAGATGTAAATGGGACTTTATATAGGGGTTTTGCAAGGGCAAGTATTCAAGTGGATGTGACTATAAGTATTCACGTGAATAAAGATGATATGACTTGACAGTATATTGTTCAGTGGCGTCTGTTGGTGCATGTGATTCGTTGAGGTAGTTGTTTCATATGGCTATAGCTTGTGCTACAGTGTACTTAGCTGGTGATGTGTACTGCAAAAGAGGTTGCGTATTTATTCACGTGAAGACTATTCAACATTGATGTGCTTCATCTGACATGACTTGACGAGACAATGTTGAGCTGTGTTAAATGTATCATAAACTTCTCAGGGATGCTTTGCATCCTTTAAAAATGTTGCATTGCAAAAGGATGCATAGCTGTGTGGTATTGTGCGTGTAGGTGATATGACTGGACAAGGTTCAACAGTGCGAAGCTGTTGAGCAGCACTGCGAACATCAATGTAGCAATAGGACCAACAACACCCGAAATTGATGCACAAAATTTTCTGCGCTACTATGTGTATTGACGTGAGTGTGGATGGGTACTTCTGGTCAAGGTTCAACAATACTGAGCTATCCATCGTAGCTACAGTCATTGCTCCCTATGGTGAAATTTGGCAAGTGGGATTGAAGAAACTGATAACAACATTTGGTTTTATAATGGTTGGCAGGATTTCACTGAATACCATTCTATTTGTTATGGTTATTTTTTAGTCTTCAGATATGAAGGAAATTCAAGCTTCCATATTGTTATATTTGATAAGACTGCCATTGAGATTCAATATCCATGTAGGAAGAATTGTAAATTGGAAGATCATCAGGTAAAAATATCAAAAACTTAGATGAAGATGATACAAACATTTCTTCCTCAATGTACAGACCCATAAATCATGAAGTCAGAGAAAAGTTTGTTCTAAAAAAATTACCAATTATGTCCAGAGGAAGAGAGAGAGAGCAATCCAAGCAGCCAAAAAGTTCAAGCCTAAAAATCCTTCTTTCATGGGTATCTCGTGGCCACATAATATGGTGAGCCTTTATACATAATGTGATTATGATGTTCTCTTAAATATGGCTTGGAAACATATATGGGAAGCAAGTATATTATTAGGAAGCAATTTGTCACACATCAATGTCTTGTGCTATTACCCTTCATCAAAACATATTAAGCAATGAGATTCGGGAAAGGCTGGGTTGCATTTTCGAAAGACAATAATTTAGAAAAAGGAGATGTCTGTGTCTTTGAGGTGATCGAAAGGACTCCTGTTGTGATTAGTGTCTCAATATTTCACTTGGTTGACCATCAGATTGGACTACGGTAACTTGTTTAAAATTTAAACTAGTGATGTTTATGCTTATATTTAATTAGGGACTTTGATCACTACTATGGTTTATTTCTGATGGATGTGGTTTTAAGACCTTTCTCTGACCAGTTTGGTATGTCTTGTTGAAAACTATTCAGAATTCCTGTGCTTCATCTGACATGACTTGACGAGACAGTACTGAGCTGTGTTCAATGTATCATAAACTCTTTAGCCATGCTCTGCATCCTTGAAAACGGTGCATTGCAAAAGAAGGCATATCTGTGTATTGACTGGACAGGGTTGAACAGTGCGAAGCTATTAAGCAATACATGTAGCACTACGAACAATATCTGTGTAGCAATGGTGGACAGCTCACACCCAAAATTGATGCATAACCAATTCAGGGATGCTTTGCCTCTTCGAAAACGGTGCATTGCAAAGGGTTGCACATATGTCTACTTTGGTCAGAGTGGGGATGGGTACGTGTGGTCAGGGTTCAATAGTTTCGAGATGTTGAGTATCACATGCAGAACTACATCAATCAAGTGTAGCAATGATGGACAGCTTACCCCAAAAAATTTGCTTACACTTTCGAGGGGTCCTCTGCATCCTTGAAAATAGTGCATTGCAAAATGTTGCATATCTGTTTATTCACGTGAGCATGGATGATATGACTGGACAGGGTTCAATAGTTGAATATACAAGTTGAGCAGCACATGCAGAACTGCGAACATCTTGGATTGGATGAACAGTGCCGAGTTGTGTTAGCCTTCTCCAACCTCACTTGCCAAATGCTAGTATTATGAGCAGTGAGTGTAGCAACAGTAGAGAGTTTTATCCCCCTGTTTCCCTACAAACTTTTCAGGGAGTCTTTGCAGGTAGAAAATGTAGTTACATTTTCTCAACATCAATGTAAAATTACATGAAGAAAACTATGCTTCCAAGTTTTACATCAATGGCTTCCGATCATCACAATTGCAATATTAGGGAGCTTTCAAGCAATGCTACAACAAACCAATAACTTGAATGAAACATTTGAAAGGCTGATCAGGCTTTTAGGCCTTTACCCTATTTTTAAGCAAACCAAATATTGTTGTGAGAGTGTGTTGGGTGAGCCATATGGATTTTCAGTGAGTGAGTGGTTAGTCTGGTTTGGACGAGTCTTTATGTAATGTATCTATATAAAGTAGGACACTATTACAACTAAGATACACAGATACGTGCATATTATACCGTGACTCAAACAACTCATATAAATTTTTTTTTCGTATTATTGAATCATATGCATGGTTGGTCTATGTGGTTTGGATCAGTCTGTATGTATTGAATCTATTAAATTTTCCTACAAGTAATGTGCAATAAATATAATTTGGAGGCATTTCACTTCCTAAGGTTTTCCCTACATTAGAAAGCAAAGGACATTGTCCAACCAAAGCACATTACTTGAATGTAGCAACAAAGAACACGTATGAAAAAAATGAGAACGTGATTTCACATAAACTTAGCCAAAAGTAACAAACAGTTAATCTTTAGAGTTGCAAAAGTTGAACATACATAATCATCATTTGTCACACATTAACAATAACATTATGTATTGCACGTAATGTGTAGACATTAACAACAACGTCTAATGTTCGTAGGTAGAAATTTTTGGAAATCATCATTGCTTGAATCTGAGAAGTCTGAAATATCTGTTTCATCATCTAACGCAGTAATTTCATTAATAGACATCATGGCTCGCTCTTGCGCCTTCCCCTTTAGATGCTTCCTAGCTTTTTGGATTGCGTGAAAACGGTCTAGTCGCCTTTGCATTTGATTATTCTCTTGTTCAAGACGAGCAAGTATGTTGGCGGGTTCATCTCTAGGTAACTCGGCAGAGCGTGCCTTAGGAACTCGTAACCCGTGCCATCGACAATACACCTCTAACTCACACCTCTTCTCGTATAGGGTTGACCATGGTGGTTCTGCTGTAGTGAACTCTGTTGCGGTGGTATCTGTACTTAGTTTTGTAGGTTTGCCGACCATGATGTGTCCGAGCTTCCAAGACTCTCATACGTGTATATTGGCATATTAACGAAATCTCTCTTCTTTCCAACCCATTTTCCTCCATAGTGGTCTGTGTATGTATGTAGTCGTTGATCTGTTGGAACTTGTGATGATGCATTTGTTGAAGTAGGTCCAAACTTGTTTCGCATTGTACGATTTGATGTTGAGGCATTGCGACTCATAGCTTAATCAATCTACGAAGTTAGCGGGGTAGAAATGCCTGGTGTGGGACTAGTGCATTTATAACCTCATTTCACGGTCCAGACATTACAATTTCACTTATTAGGGCTTGTCATGTCAAACCCTTCAGGAAAAACGCTATATGAACAGGATTTTAAATGTAATTATATGAACAAAAAGGCGGGCAGTAGTTGCAACAGTAGATGTAAACTAGACATCTGTGCATCCAATTTCACAATTCTGTATTCACGTGAGTGTGGGTGTGAAACAGTGTCGAGCTGGGTATCCACATCGTGTAGAGCACCGAACATGACTTGGCTAAACAGCAGCGTTTGTTGGCGCATGTGCTGCGATTGAAGGAGTTTGAAGTTGACTACAGTTGGTGCTACAGAAGCAGGCTGGTGACGTGTGTTTAGAGTTGGAACTTGGTCACCTTGAAACTTCGCTATATTAATTGTGTTTTGTCTTTCACCAGCAAGTTCGCAATATTAATTTATTAATTATGTTTGGTCTTTCACAAAACAAATTATGAAGATCACAGTGTTTTCTGTGATTTGGTCATTTTAAATATCTGTAAACATCATGGTGTGTAAACACGACGGTGTTCATTATCTTTGGCTTCCCAAAACATTTATAGGTTAAAAGCATCACTTTGGTCTCAGAACCATCACTCTTACAAATTACGCAGCGCCACAGGCTGAAACACTGAAATTTCTCTTGTAATCGTATTCAATTAATGTGACACTGCATTTGAGGGAATACCTACTTACTTATACAATATTCGATCAAACATCGTGGTCAAAGACTTGTCGGTTTGAAGCGAGGCCCAATTGGGACTGAATACCACATCTGTTATACCTTAGATGTTGGTGGCCTGAGCTCCCGGTTATATCTGTTTAATTGTGCTTGGTCCTTTACAAATTCTTAAACATCAGGGTGTTTATTATCGTTGGTCATTTTCAAGGATGCTAGTCAAAACGCTCTTCCCATAATTCGTTAGACCTAATGCTAGAGTGAATGAGGTCATGCATCATATTTTCATTACAATATTTATTGATGAAACCTTGCAATGCAGACTTGTCGAAAAAGATAAAAACGACACTTGGCATGACCTCATTCACTCTAGCATTAGGTCTAATGGATTTTTTTTAATCAAATATGAGGAATCCAAACAGGGGAAGCCCCTTACATAATATATTAGATAACAGTGAGCTGAAGATAATAAACATCGTGAAGTTTAATGTTGTTGTGCAGGACCAAACACAATTAAACAGATATAACAGTGAGCTCGAGCCACCAACATCAAAGGTCTGAGGGTAAAGTGGTGCTTTCAACTTGTAAATGTGTATGGGACGTGATTGTTTGACAGCTCAATTTCAGTGTTCAAGATGGTTATACCATGTGCAATCTCTTCTAACCAACAGTCACGGATTATCAGAAGAGTGTTTTGACTACCATCCTTGAAAATGACCAACGATAATAAACACCCTGATGTTTAATGTTTTTACGAATGACCAAACACAATTAAACAGATATAACAGTGACCTTAAGCCACTAACATCAAAGTTCTAAGAGTCTGCACTGCAAGGTTTCATCAATAAATATTGTAATGAAAATATGATGCATGAGGAATAGTCCAAGTGAGGATCAAATTCAGAATAATATAATTGCTGATTTAAGATCGACAAAAATATCCAATTAGTGGAAAATACATGTAAGCTCAGCAAAACCTCCACTAAAAATAGTTGCCTGAAGTCAACATATAGCTTCAACCATTGTTCCAAGGAAAATCTCCTAGGTGGTTGATCGTTAATATCAAAACCTGTAAACGAATTGTGCTTTCACAAACCTTCCATTTGTATTAATAATTACTATAATCTAAAAACACGTGAGCGTCGTACCCCGTCAATGAAATAAATGTTCTTGAATCACATATTTGGATCTACTTGATATTATATAGAATCACATAATAACATAAAAAATTCTTAGAGCATTACATCCATTTCAATAATACTAATGATAGTAACGATGGGCATGAAACTAACCATCATATTAATATATCAAATTACTTTCAACGGATACCATGTTCTTCAAATTGCCACTAAAATAACAAAATATCGAATTGTTATACAATTCTCCAAATATGTTATAGCAACTATGAACTGAAAATCGTCCCCCCCTTGGGTACAATGCCCAATGGCAATCATCAAGAGTCAGATGGTGTAGAAGGTGGAACAGGACGTGTATAGTGAGCTAAGTCCACTCGCATAGCTCCAACCTCGGCAAGAAGACCATGTAGAAGCTGCCCATGTGCTGCCTGAGTCGTCATAATGGTCTCCATCATAGCATGAAGAGAGGGAGGAAGAGGGCATGTATGCGCTGCATCAACAGTGTCAACATCTATCTCATCATCACCATCCTCGGCAACAACAGATGTGGGATCCCCATGCATGTCCTCATCTTGAACATCTCCAGTAGTAGACCGTACTCGTGGTCTGTTGGATGGACCAACACTGAGGTCGACAACCTTCTTTTGGGCAGTTCGTTGTTTCAGAAATTTGGCTCCTATGGGGGCTTGGATGTGAACCAACTCTTGGGCAGGAAAGTTCTTTAATCCTAAATATTTGAGGACCCTATGGATGAAAACTGGGAAAAACAAAGCATGCCTCTTATACTTGCTCCTACGCACCTTGACAATGGTTCGATGAAAAGGGAAGGAAAACAAATGGAACTATTGGTGACGAGGGCGTAAAGCAAGATACACCTGTCTACAGGGATTGTATGGATATGAGAGATAGAGAAAATGTTGTGACAAGCTATCCTAAAGAAGATATAATTAAGCTCAGTCAACTCACTTGAGCTAATACTTCGGTCAGAATCCCGATTGTTTGATCGTCCACAAAGAACATCCATAACATCATCAATACGAGGAGACATAGAGTTTGGATAAGTAGGTGTACAAATTATAGGTACATCAAGAGTTTTAGATATATGCTCCCTAGTTATTGTAAACGGTACACCACGTATGGACGATGCCACCTTGTGACCACGCAGATCCTCATGCACTGATAGATTTGAATAGAATTCTCTAATCAAGTCAGCTGGAGGGGGTTGTATGTTTCTACACAAGGACATCCAATGTCTAGACTGTAGATTCTCACGAACAAAAGGATGAAGTTCCTGTAAATTGATTTGCCTTTCTCCCCAAATATGCCTACGCTTAATCAAGGTTTCGAAGGTTTGTTCATTTTCGGGCGTGAGGAACCTTAATTGATCAAACACCATTTCAGGTTCGGATGCAGCTTTGCATTTTCCCCTCTTAGTCCTCTTCGGACCCATAACTAATCGATGGTCAGTAGTGCAAACACGATCAGCTCACACAAAAACAAAACCAAAATGAAGTTTGAAGCAGAGAACAAAAATTGGAGAGTAACCAGATACCATGTGTAGAAAATCATGCATACAATATACTGTCTAGAGCAGTTTACAATAACACAATGAAAAAACAATCTTCTTATTCACGGGTTGTTTAGTTGGTGCAATAATTGTAATGCATTTTGGTCCCAGTCAATAATTTGAAGTTAGAGACCTAGAGTATATAACAGTAATAATATTATATACGAAACATACATTAACAATTTGGGAACTGACATATTTTCGAAATTCGTAGCTACATGTAGTAAGTTTCACCAGCTTCTACAAAAAACAGAAAATAAATTGCACAATGTACAGTTCAGACATACAACCAGCATCAGGAGTACCACACACATATGGAGCCACTGGCAAGTTCATGTTGTGGAAGGAAGACAACCTATGACATAGGCAACCTTACTAACAACAATGCATTTGACTAGCCAAACACCCAATTTCATCACAATCTTCATAGACATAGAAGTGTCACGCATAAAAAAAAAAAATTGAGAATAACGCACCAACAATGTGTAATTTCAAAGACAGCAACTGTTAAAAGAGTCTTACTATGTAAAATCCTCGAAGAATTTGCGCGGGAAATTTTGGGTTCTAGCCGGATGAAGCGAGAGCAATCGAAGATGTAATTTCGGACAGCTGCAAGTTCTGCAGAACTGGGGAAGAGTTAATAAACTCTATGGGTCATAGATTGTAATGTCCATATAACTCGATTTTCCAGAACTCGAGTTACATGTAATCCAAATTTTCAGCACAAGGGCTTGCATATAAACCGATTGTCCGTAAATCGACTTATGTGTAGCACAAATAACAAGAATCCAGTTAATGGTGGAACGGCTTTCTCATAACTCGATACTGCAGACAGCGAGTTAATTTCAAGTGAATCGATTATCTATAACTCGAGTTATATTGCTAGGCCCTCCACACCCAGCCCAGATATTTGGACTGGTTCAGATGCTGTCCAAGACGAATCCAAGTTTACAGGTCAGCCTGCCACAATACTCGATTCTGCCTGAATTGAGTTGTGTGCACTGGAAAATCACAAGAATTCAATTTTCGTGTACAACGGCTTACACATAAATCGATATTGGTGAAACCGAGTTGCATTTAGAATTCCTCGATATTTTGGAACTCGAGTTACGTTGTACACATGGGCCCATCCAGCCCATATATTTCGACTGGTCCAGATGCAATCCAAGAGGAAACCAACTGTATAGGGGTACCTCGCACATAACCCGACTTCGTTAAAATCGAGTTATTCGCAGTAGAATATCTCAAGAATGCAATATTGATTTGTAATGGCTTGCACATAAATCGATACATCAGAAAATGAGTTATTTGCAGAGTTACTCAATTTTGTAGAACTTGAGTTATTTTCACTGGTCTCACCCATAGACCTCTTCTCCCTTAATCTTCCTGTTAGGTGTAAACAGTTCTCAACATTAATTTAGTGTGGTATTGACAATAACAAGTTCACTGGGCTTGTTAATTATGACACCTCAATTCATGTGTCTGATCCTCAATTTCCTTGTGCAATATGGTGCAGGTATTATGCTGAAGCTAACATAAATAATTGCCGTTCATGAATATTTTTGTGATGTGATGTGTTACCAAGCACTTTTAATATAAAAATGGGTCTGAAATATGTAAGCATTACCTGCCTTCAATAAGAAATTTGTAGGGCTACCCTAAATTCTAGTGTCATCATTCTGCCATTTTGGGACGTACTTATGTTGCCTTATAAGTTGTTCCAAAAATCCAGCGTACCGTTTTTGTTTAACAATTATTATTTACTTTTTTTTTTAGTGGTATGATTTTCAATAAAATGTAAGTTTCACAGTTTTCATGAAAATTTCTTGAGAAAATGGATTTAGAAATAATCCAGACTCATGATTCCTTATGACAATGATAGAATTACCTGCATTAATGTGATGGCAAAACATTAGAAATAACTCTGTTATATAAAATCTTTAAAAGAGGGAATTGATATTGTACACCACAAATATTTGTAGTTGTAAGTCTAAACAGCATTAAGGTGTTACAATATATACAAAACATACAACAATGTCATCTGAAAACAACAAAATCCTATACTATTCTCAACATGTTGACCCCCCTAAAATAAAATCCTGGAGTTGCCATTGAATGTAATATAATTGAATGACACGCAAAAAGGCCAAAATCCAAACAATAACACCAAAAAATACAGCATCACATTCATTTTAAAATACATATGGAAGTTCATCATAGTAATTACAAATTTTCCCCATCATGTGAAACTCTAAACATCACAAAAGTACCCAATCAATAAAGTTGCAAACTAGGATGAACAAAATAGGGATGAATAGTAAAGTTGCAAAGTAAACACACTGTAAACGTCACATAATACATTATCATCACTTTGCATCCATCCTAACCACTTAGTCTTGGCATTTGAAAATGTGGACGTTGAACACAACACCGTCCCTCATAATCAGCTCAAATACGCAAACATCTCCTACTCGCAAACTATTTTCCCTCACAAATGCAGACCAACCAGCTGATACGACACATGATGAACCCCCCCTTCGTTCATAAATGTATAGCTTCACAGGCCATAATCGGTCCACAATCTGGAGCTTCACAGGGAGTATACTTGCTTTGGTGTAGTCCTTGGTAAACCCTTCTCTCGGTAAGTAGTTGATAATGTCTTGGGGTAAACTCTGTACAAGGAAGAATAACAGATGTAAGCTCAAATAGTTCAACCTAAGATGATACTATTTGATATCCAAATGATACAGTTAAATATATATACATCTTTTCACCTAAAAACACAAATAAGCAAATCATTACTAACAATGATTGTAATGAGTATGTAGTGTGACAATCTTTGTTATTGATCTATGAAAAATTATAGTTAATGGGAGTTGCATTTCTAAATTACAACAATATTTCATTTTAGTGAAGCTAAAAGCTTACCGCACGATCCTTGCCATTAACGTAGGATGGACGAAGGATAACAGTGAAAAGGGGATTTTCTGATTTAAAAGCATTGGCTAGGGAAATGTTTTTAGCTACACCACCGTCTTTCTTAGGATGGGCTGATCCTGAAACAAGTTGAAAATATGAAGTCATGCACATAAAATTAATAGTAAACATGCTAAACAAATCAATCAGTTGCTTACAAAAGTGTAACATTCAAACCTGAACCCTCTCCCCTATCAAAGTGTTTGATGATTTCAACAGAGCTGTCATCACTCTCATCATCTTCGATCCTATGAACTTGGAGTTCGTCATCTAAAGGATAGTCTATTTCTGTTGCAGTGGCATCAAATATGAGTACATGAAAGTGTGAATTTCCTTCATATTTGAAAACCACCAAGTGCCCCACGGCTACACCATGAGAGCTTGCAAATTCGGACCAACCACGTTGAAACCAAACCCCCCCAGCATGTTGTGTCAACTTCACTTTCCATTTTCTACCATTTGGAATAGTGAGAAAGGCCATATCCGACAGATCCAATCGATATTTCTGCACGAACTTATCTGGAATCCGCTATAAAAAGAATCTCCATAACATAAACGCAGGCTAGGGAAATATACACATGCAATCAATCAAGCTCTATGGAGTTGTGCAGCTACCATTGCAGGAAAAACTCAAAGTGATTGTTAGGTCATAATACTTTCATAAGTGTTCAATGGTATTACTATGTGTGGGGATGAACAAAAGCTCAAAAAAGCAGACAAAATCCTTATACACAATGCTAGAAAATACACATGGCAAAACACATGGCAGAATACTCCTTAGTTACAACCCCCCACCCCCAGACAAAAAATAAAAGAAAATGGACTGATCCACAGACTTTTATGACCACATCTAATAGCATTTTTATCAATGCTCACTGCATTAAGTAAAATGAGGAAGAGGAAAGAGGGAGGAGGAAGAAAGGAAGGAACAAGAACAAATTTATGATCATCTACAAATCAAACAAAATATAATAACAGCCCATGCAACATTAAAGTTATATTTAATGGCTATTCCTCTGTCATATTAAGGGCTTGATATTTGACAGTAACAAATCTTATGAATTTTTATGCTTCTTATACAACCTAATCTTATAACCAAAATAACCATCAACAGGTTTCAACATCCAACATGTCTGACTGGCAGATGAAACATGAACAATTTTGGGGAAATGTTGTATTTTGAGTGCTTCTGTAATGTGCCTGTGATTTGGTTTTGGGGTGTTGGGGAAACATTGAAGATGACCCACTTTTGTTTTTGGGCAGGATTTCGATTTAGACCTACAAATTTTTGCCACTTACCCACTTCATAAGTTTGTGAACTCTAAAAAACAAATGATAAAAAGAGTGAACGCTTTGTGTATCTTAGTTTGATCCCAGGACACAGTTTCACAGTTTAAATTGAGTTATACATCTGTGCTGACCCTATAAGCCTTATCACATTTTCAAAAAAATGCTATCTGCTCTTGCTCTGTATTTATTTTTCCTCAATCTCTACCATGCGCTTATCCCTGTTTCATTTTTTGTTCATATAAAAGTGTTCGATGCAAAAGTACTCTGTTATGTGACTGTGTTCTTCTTAAAATGTAACCTACGTATTGCAAAATCAAAGTTTTTCTGACTACATGTAACAAATGTAAAGTTTTTTCAAGAATCACAAATAAAGAAGATGACAATGAACAGTGTATTTGCACATGATTTTCAGAGGAATCTATTTTATAAATTTAAGCATACTTACCAGCTTTCCTTCCTCAACAGCTTTCGGCATAATAATCTTGAAAAAGTGTGGGGACCGATCAGCAGGACCATCGTTGTTGTCTCTCCGCATTTGAGTAGCCATTGTTCTGGTTCTCCAAACACCAAGTATTTTCGCTGAGAAGTTGAACAGTTGCTGCTTCGTACGTTTGAGAACTAAATAGTGGCCACAACAGTACTCGATACACATAACCCGATTATTAGGAAATCGAGTTCTGTGTACTGAAAGGAGTCCATGCTGTGCGCAGTGTATCTCAGAGGAATCCATGATGTGTGTGTTGGTTTCGACGTAACTCAATATCCCTAGTCTCGGGTTATGAGTAGACTTACTCGATAGTAGGTTAATCGACTTACCTGCCAACAACTCGGTTATAGAGAAATCGAGTTACGTTGACTGGACATCTCACCCAGCCCAGATATTTGGACTGGTCCAGATACTGGTCCAAGAGGAATCTAACTATGCAGAGTGCTCTCCAACGTAACTTGGTACCCAATAAATCGAGTTAAGTTCGACGTAACTCGAATCTACAAAAATCGAGTTTCTTTTAGTATTACGTCTACTTCAAATTTTCCTTGAGACTTGCACTGTTCACACCCATTCAGTATTGGCGTGCTTATTCATCGTAAAAGTGGACCTGCTGACAACCATACTGTGAACAACAAGTCCTCCATCTACTTCCAGCCACATCCACCAGTAACATTCCCCCATTTCCATTACGCAAATAAAAAAATCATCCATATATAGAAGCTTATTTGTAAGTAAAGAGCCTCTATGCATTTAAATCAGTTGATGTACAAAAAGAAAAAGTTCAATTTCTGCATTTTAAACATTCTTCACAATTGTTGTTGTGTCAACTTGGACAGCATCCGCCAACAATGGTTTTAGGGAAACATGGAGTCTGCGCATTTGAGTGACACCTTCTTTTTGTTCTCTTCAGAAGTTGCCTCCTTTCTGAGGAGTAGCCAACACAGAAATTAGTATATAACCCACATTAATTAATAAATTGAATTGACAAATACATAAGAACCTTCAGGCTTGCCTGCTTAAATGACGAGCATCTACAGTTACACCTTGGCGACAATTACAAATCTGCAGCAAAACATATACAGTTAGGGAAATAGAGACCCCATGAATACTAGAATATGTACACCACAAACAATAAGATTGAAAGAACACTAAAGTTGGGACAAAAGACTTGGAATGGTAATATGTAGGAGTTAAGACTAACTGTAACTACTTCAAGAAGTAATCACAAGATTGCCCAAAGTGGAGATAAATTTGATACAATGGTATTACTATCATGGTTCCAATCTACAAATTACTCCAGGTATCTTAATTATAACTCATATAATGTAATATCTAAACATGTAAAGAAGAATAACTTATGATACCCCCTTGTTACTATGATTTGTAATTGTTACCTGCTACATAGCACCATGGCTTGTTCAAGCCACATTTCGAGTTGGACATGTACGACGGTTATGACCCTCTTGGCGACACAACCCACACTTCAACTTTGGTCCATTCTCAATCCACAATGAGGTTGGCAACTCCCTATCCTCGTCATCCATCTCATTGCGGATTCTCGTGGACTTTGGCCGACCTTTCTCACGGATCAACCGCTGGTTTGGCATCACGGTTCTCCTTTCTGCTGGCTCCGGCCATTCTAACCTATCTTTCAATGGTTGGAATATCGGCTCATAGCTGTGATACCGTTCTTCAATGCGGTAGAAATGATCCATATACTCAGTGGCATCATGGTTGTGTTTGGCACAAACTGCTATCAAGTGGGAACAAGGGATCTTGTTTGCTTCCCATTTGCCGTACGTGCATGTCATGTCTATGAGGGAAACCCTATGGGTGTGATCTCCCCCGCCAGTGTTCAACAGTGAAGACTGTGTCTCCACTGTATATAACCGTTGTTGCGCACTCATCCTTCTGACAATATGGAGCTTCGCCTTCTCTTGATTTGCCTCGAACTTGTCATACGCATATTTGCACCACACTTGCCCCTCTTCCAATTGCTCTAGGGTTTTGTTTCGACGTTCGTCAAAGTATGAGTTCACCTTGTAAAATGTAAACTTCACCATTGCAGTTATAGGCAAGTTACGTGCGCCCTTAAGTACCCCATTGAAGCACTCTGACAGGTTGGTTGTCATTGCCCCATATCAGTGCCCATGGTCATGTACAAGTGTCCACTTTTCTTGATTTACCTCCTTAAGATAGTCGTACGCAGCCGGGTTGACATTCTTGATGCAATCCATGGTGTTCTCAAACTTCCTAACTTGATTCGCAGTTGCTGCGTTCCATACCAAGTTCTTCAACGGCACACTATTGAAGTTAGTGTTAACATTGCTTACTAAATGGCGGAGGCAATACCGGTGATGGGTAAAGGGCGGTTGCAAGTAGCCCCTAGTGGTGTCATCGAAGCATGATTGTATCCCACGATGCCTGTCGGATATTATACACAAATTGCTCCGGTCTGTAACATAGGTCAACAGGCATGCCAAGAACCATCCCCATGTCTCCGTGCTCTCGCTTTCAACAACGGCAAATGCGAGTGGATAAACCTCGCTGTTACCATCTGTTGCCATTGCTATCAACAGCTTTCCTTTGTACTTGCCATAGAGGTGCGTTGCATCTATGCTTATCACAGGCCTGCAATGCCTGAACCCTCTAATACACGGACCAAAAGCCCAAAACGTGGAGTTGAATATACAAGTCCCCGGGACATGGGGGTCACACTTTAATGTGGTCACAGTATCCGGATCTGCATCGGACAATGCAGCTAGAAATCGTGGTAATTCCGCGTACGACTCGTCAAAATCCCCGTAAATACGTGCAATTGCCTTCTGTTTGGCTTCCCAAACCTTGTACATAGTTACATCATGCCCATGCCTTGCATTCAACATACTACGCAAGTCCCTTACCTTTCGGGTTAGGTCCTCCCGTACATACTTCTCAAGTGCAATGGAGATGAACTTTGAATCCATCATCCGCCCATCAGTTGCTAGCTGGAGGGATGAGCAACTATGGGGACCCTTACATGTACTAATAACCCACATCCCGTGCTTCTTGCTGCAATTGGCCCGAATTGACCACAGACATGCCTCATGTATGCACCGCACTACCAGCCTATTGGTGTCAGACTTGATGACCTTGTATTGCTTATTATGCTCCACAGAGTAGAGGGTCAACACATATTGAACAGAGGCTTTATTCTTGAATAGCATCCCCCTTGCTGGGTGGTCACCTTTATGCCAACTTGTAAGATGTCCTGTACCCAAACGCGGTGATGGGTCATTAATATTGTCCCATGTGTTTGATGTGAACCATTCTGGGATAGGAACTGTTGTAAGACAATCCTCCTCGTTATTTTCGATCAGTGGTACATCTAAGACCTCCGCGTCGTCCACTGGTCCATCAGTATCAATGAACTCTTCGTACACATCTCGACTGGCATCAATATCAATTCCCCCGTCCATATCAGCTTGGACATGTTCATATGTGTGACTAGACCCTCCTACATCATGTGTATTGGTGGTGCCCACCACTTCGGTGTTGTCCAAATGATCAACCGCACTACATGGTTGATTATTGTAGGGGAAAGGCGTGGCATAGGCAAAGGGAGGATGCACGTCAACCGACAATGAGTGTGGCTCTTCCACCCCACTGGCATGCTATGAACTTGCACTACCATGGAACCCAACAGCCTCAACACTTACATACAAGTCGGACGCTATGAACTGGGGGGTCCGCTTGATCACTGCCCACATCATGTCCACGTTAGCATCGCAACCCAACATGTCACACCCCAAACCCCAAAGGGTTTGAAGCATGAGAAAGACATCTCAAGTACCTGTAGATTTTTGTTCTTTCTTTCATTTTTGACAATCCAATCCACAAAATTATATCAAGTTCTAATATCAAGAATTATCATAATAATTCCATTGAATATACTCTCAGAGTAAATCAGAGCTCTAAGTAATAATTACAAATACCATTGGCCACAAAAGAATAGAGGTCTGAATAGTTAATTACAAATCATCAGCTTGTCTCATCAGTGGGATTAACATCACAACCACTAAAATATACAAAAGAAGGAGTCAAGCCTATTCTAAGATATACACCATCTAATATACCCTTTACAATTTGTTCAGCCTCCATTAGTAGTTAGTCTAACTACTATTAGCCACCAAAAAGCTGTCACAAAAGGTTGCTGCCTACTTTGAAAAGTTTATAAAATAATGGGATGAGACAGAGCCCAGTAAGTAGCACAATTAATGGGGGTGGGGAAATGCAAGTTTCATGATGGTAGAAATTTACAAATCATGCTTTTAATTCGGGAATTTCAAGATAGTTTCTACAAAATCATTTCCCCAAAATAATATGACAAGAATGAATAGATTGACGCAACACAAAGCTTCTCAAAATGCTCTCATGAGATTACATACAACATATTCCTCAAAATATCTTAACGTGAAACTACTTACTATACTATGAGCAATAACAACACCGTTCAAACCCAGAAAATCTAACCCAAGGCCACATGATAATCGCCGACACAAAGCCGGAACTCATTGCCGACACAAAGCCGGAACTAAACTGCCGACACAAAGCCGGAACTCATCGCCGACACAAAGCCGGAACTAATAACCATCACAAAGACGGGTGCTAAGATACCAATGTCACATAGACTATAGTATCTAGCTAGGTAATCACCAAGTAATCACATGTCACAGCACATGGGTAGAACATAAAGAGCTCACATAACTTTAATTCAAAAAACATAATTCACTTCTAAGTGGTTTCATAAAATATTTGAATGTCCAAAATATTCACAAGGTTCTCAAAGCCTTCAACTCATTTCTTGTCAAAAAGATTTTATATTAACTTCCCAAATAACATAAGTCAAGATAAAGCATCTTTATATTTTTGCAAATAATGCAATAAATCCATATGCAATTCCATACGCATTCTCTAGAATTTAACCAAAGATGCTAATATTTTCTTTGCTAACAAATCATGCAATTCCCCATATGCAATAAGAATATGCATTTTCATATATAATCATATATAGTAGGGTCACAACACAAGACCTTTTAGAAAAACATAGTTCCACCATTAATTTTCCGGTGATCTTGCCGGAGAATGATAGTGGAAAATGGTGGTGGTGGTGGTGGTGTGGAAGCACCGGTGGAGAGAATGAGAGTAGAGAGGACCGTATGAGAGAATGAAAAAGAAAGAAAGAAAAGGGATGAAGTGGATGAGCCGGCCAAAGAGAAAATGTTAGTGTGAAATGAGTGGTGGAGATTGGGGGTTAGTGGGGTTAGGTGGGAGTAAACATGGTCCACAAAAGTCTGACTTTTAAAAAAAAAAAAAAAAAAAAAAAAAAAAAAACTGGTGGAACGTTACACAACAGATTTGAGTTGTACACAACTTGAGTACTCACAAGTATCTGGGGGGCACGGTACACGATGGATATCCTATGTGACTCCCTGTCCAACCGTAGAGCTTCCATTATCTTCCGGTGCATTTTTCTCAAGTGTGTTCCCCATTTCAACTCAATGAACTTCTGCTTCACTGACTCACCTCTATAGGACAGCCCATGCAAGTCATGGAAATACTGTTCCCCATCATAGTAAACGTAGAAGCAGTGACGACCCATGCCAGACCTGGATAAGGACAATTAATTGTGGTTATCATGCAGAAGATAGGGGGTTATGTTAATGCAATTCTAATTAATCTTTTACAGATGCACTATGATGCTATCCTAATTATAGGTGTACACACTTGATTCGTTTGGACACAAACATTGGCCTTTTAGGGGAGACGTGCCAGAACAAAGAATCAGGGTGTTTGTAATATCGCTTGGTAAGGATGCAATAGGGAGTAGGAAAACTTTAATGTGGTCAGCAAAACTTGTTGACCTCGCAGGCTTTCTTTTTCATAATCGACACAGTAAAGCCTTTCAGAACTGAAAGAGCCATACAATTTAAAGCTCAGCATACATTACACATCATTGTTATTATGTATGAATGAATGCATATGTCATCATATGAATTCACCGTACAATGTTTGTTTATATATATGTTTATTTAGAATGATTATATACATATTTCCCAAAAAAATTCTCCAAAATAATTATTATATACATTACTATATCTATACATATTTAGGAACAATATGTATACAATGTCACTATCACACACAGACACACACACACAGACATATAAGATTTTGCTAATGTATGTCATAAGAGCACACAATAATTAATCGTATTTGGGACAATTTTTTTCAGGATTTTCAATGCATTAACAGTTTTTGCAATTCCTAACAAAATGTTTCAAAAAATTGGTGCCCTACGCACATACATTATATATAAACATACCTATATACGTGTGTGTGTATATATATATATATATACATATACATGTGATCATATATGGGTAGGTAGCTTTGTTGATATTTACATATATTTGCATATACATACATACATATATATATATATATATATATATATATACATATATTTGTTCATGCCACATATACATCTTATGATATGGGTAGCAACGTTTTTCTATATATACATATATCTATACATACATATATTTACGTATATATATACACACACATAATGTCAGAACAAGACAGTTGTAGAAAGCAATCCCATTTTGTCCCTAAAATGGCAATCCAATTATAAGTAGTTATGTAAGTCAATAAGTTATGTAAGTGAATATATACCAGTGTATCAAATGTTGTGCCAGAACAAAGAAGAAGGGGACCACAACAACAGCACGCTTGGTGAGGATGCAATAATGACAACTCCCTTAGGCAGAAGAGTTAGCAAACTTTGTTCACCTCATAGGCTTTCTTTTTCAGAGACCAGACACTGAAGGTTTTCGGCATAGATAGAGCCAGGCACGTGCATGGATTCTGAAATGTGGGGAGGGCGACAACCATGACTCGATATAGGGGAAATCGATTTTACTTAAAACTCGATACCATAGAAATCGATTTACTGTTGACAAGACGTATTGATATGACGGCATTTCAGAAACTCGGCTAGTAAGAAGTCGAGTTACTTGTAACTGGGTATTTGCAGATGTTGCTATAACTCGATTTCTTTAGAATCGAGTTTTAGGTCCATTTCCTCTACAAAAGCACTCTTCACACATTAGAAGGTGCAACCACATTTTGGTGCAAAGAATTCCCATCATTGCGTGTTTGTAGAGCAGGATGGGATGTTCCTATGTTGTGTTTAACGGTCGTATTCCAGGCATATACAACAGTTGGCTAGATGCGAGTAGACAAGTTCATAAATTCCCAAACGCCAATCACAAATCATATAAAGATCGAAGGGAAGCCGAAGCTGCATACATGGAGTATTTGCATGGTACTGGTATGGGCGTGCATGGTGGTGCGTCTACATCGTGGGCAACTCCAAACATATCAACCTCAACTCCACCTAGCACTAATGTAAGCGAAGGAAGCAACTATGACAGTGGAGACATTAGGAACACTTTGTTAAGGTATCAATTGGAAGTTGCCATTGAGGAGCGTGACCACGCAAGGAGGATCGCAAGGTTGAGTGCAAACATGTTGACTGAATTGGTGGCCCATGTTGTGGGGGATGATGAGGTTGATGCAGCCACGAGACAACGTACGGATGCATGAATGCAAAAGTACGACTTCTTCTTGTGGTATTTAGTAAGATATGTATAATTGCAACTGTGTACTTTCGTGTGTGGTTTAAGTAGAAGTGTCATCGTTTTCCAGTTGTTTGACTGGCAGATATGTATATATGGAAAAATAACCTTATTATTTTAGTTTTTGGACTACTTTGGTCTTATTCGGTCCATTATATCTACTTTGGTCTTATTCGGTCCACTGTGGTTTGTAGGAAAATCGGTGTACTACATTCTATTTACTCTATTTGATCCTATTCAGTCAGCTTTGGTCATACCCAGTCTATTTGGTTCACTGCAGTCCATTATTGTATACAATGTCAAAATACAAGATCAGGCTATACACAATGAGCCACGATTAACGAATGTACATGACGTCAAAAACAACAATGAATTGCATAACCTCTACAAGACCGATTTGGAAATCGTCCTCGTTGGAGGATTCACTGCAATTCATACCAATCAAAGAAAATTCAAACTTTTGAGAAGATAGGATTGGAATTAGTCATACATGATAAATCGTCCAACATCAGAAAATGATCTAAATTCTTCAAGTCAATTCTGAAAAATTTAATAGCCACAATATAGAAAGTACAGAACAAAATTACCATGAATAAAAATTGACACCAACCAACTAAAAAAAAAAATAACACAGCTATATAAAGGTTCTTGAATCCCAAACACAGTAAATAAAACCCTAAAATTATGATGTACCTTGTAATATTATTCTGAATTAGGGAAAAAAATGAACACTTAAAATTTCAAAATTACGTAAAAAGTGAACATTACATGGAATACTACAGGTTTCAATAGATACATTACTATATCTTCCCTCTAGCTAGCTCCACTGGACGAAATAGAGCACCTATGAGAGTGGTCTTGCCACTGCCAATTCTGCCAACAATACGTATTTTGTGCCCTTCCTCAAATGTGCAACTTCTCCCCCTAAGAACAAGTGCATCAGCCTATATTTTATCTGTTTTATCAATGATATTCTTAGAATCTCAGCATAAGAACCTTATACAATTTTGAATGAAATCAAAAAAAGTAGTTACCTGCAAACCATGTATTTCAACTTTACCCACGGATGGGTCATAGATTGCTGGAGGCCGGTTCCCTTCGAACGAGAACATTCTTTAGGAAAGTTTGGTGTAACGCCCTTGTCAAAACTCAAAGACCCTCGAACCAATCAGTGCCAACAGAATAAATTAGCCTTATAGATGAGAAAATGTCTCATGTTTATAATGAAAGTAAGAACGTCTAACAACCTAAATCAAGTTTGTGACTCATGAGACAAAATCTTCCACCTTCACAAGTTGAGATCATTAGGTATTTATTCTCTTATAGCATTTGCGAGAACATGCACAGATTTAGTATTTTACTTATAGAAAAGACCAATGTGTTTGCACTCTAGTTAGAGCTTTCCTTCTTCGACAATGAAAATTAAAGCTGGGCTAAATAGTTACCGTGCAGTTTCCTTCACAAGGAATGAAAGGGTCATAAAAATAGTTCTGGGTGCAATGGAGCTCTTACTACCTGGAAATGAAAGTCACCCAACCATGTAAGAGGCAATGATCAACTAAGAAATGAAATCAACAATTCATGGTCTAACACCACCCAAGACAAATGCCTACCTGGAATGGAAGAATAGCAGCAATTTTAGAGGATGCACCCAGAACAGCATAATCCTCTATATTGTGGGAAAAAAATGATGTACACTGTAAGAATTAATATACCATCAAACATTCATATCAGAGATACAAACACCACCCAAGTAATAACATCACAAAGCAACCAATTATACTCCTGGAACTATGTGTAACATACAGAGTTGTAATAGAACCACAAAAGCCTACACTTAACTCCAATGAGTCTTTCTTTTTCAAAAATACTCCTCCTATACTATTCTCAACATGAAACACTGATATCTTCTCAAATAAAAGACATTAATTTATAGGCAAATGAATCCAATTGTATTATCCAATGGGTTATACCTCAGCAGCTAGAAGTTCAACAATGAAATGAATAATCAATTACAAATACTTACCTGTAGTCTATGTGATTGTTCTTTGGAGAGACACAGAGCTTCAGTTTCATAGCTCAAGGAAGCTCAACAAAGACGTAAATATTATTATCTTTTGGTTTTTCTATTTGGCTACCATGCATATATCACCACCAAGAATTGCCAATTCAAAGTTTCAGCAACTATTTGCTAAGCAGATGAACCGCTGGGAATTTATTCAGCCCTTCATATGCAAGCAGGGGCAAAAAGTCCTATAGCAATAACAAATCGACACATGATGAAAAACCAGATAAATGCCAGCAACGAAGCAATAATTTATAAATTCATTATCTACGAAATATTGTTGCTACTTTGCATACCATGTTATAGAGCAAACAAGTCCTCATTCTTCTCCTACAGGTCACGTGACATACATCAATGTCAGCTCAATGGTCTTAATTGCATTTCCCTCCAAGGAAAAATGAAAATTCCTGAGCATAAACTATACAATTAGAAGCATGAACAACCATGTATTCAACAGATAAAACAACCTATAAAATATTGATGAATTATTGAAGAATAACATATAAGAGAAATGGCTGCGATTATTATCAAGATCTATAATTTATACTCCGCCTTGTTATCTTCAGAGAATGTGTTCGCTAAAATGGTTAGCCAAACTTCATAACATTTTGAGCAAATTGATTAGCAAGGCATTCAACCAAATAGAGGATAAACATAGACTTGCAACTACTTGGAAGGGTAAGCAAAGCCTTGGAAATTTTTGTCAATTCTAGCGTCCTCTAAACCCATATGCATATTATAAAGCCAACTTTGGAGCAAATAACTCAACTCTCAATCATGTGAAGATAAATACAAAACCAGTCAGATTGGTAATGAATGCCGGATGGTGGTTCTGTTTTCAACCTTGCATATCAGATTTTCCACCGTGCAAATCAAACCACCAATCTTGAGGCCAACTAAACCACTTTCTTTAAGTACATAAATGTAAAATCAAACACATATCATCATATAAGTATCTCTCGAAACTACAAACAAATTTCAACAAAACAAGCCTATCGTGCAAATGCAATAATTATAGGATTATGCTCTGATGGTGTGAGTAACCATCGTACAACACTAAGAGTGAGTAGCTTTAAATCCTATTACTTTTCCAACCAGAATAGGAAACACACTCAATTACTTTTTAATTTTTTAACGGATACCATGCCCTCAAGATAATCATTACGCTGTTTCATCCCCAGTTCAAGCAATGAACGCCTCCATCATTTCATTAAAGCAAATGATGGACAAGATTTGAGTCATTGGCCAATGACACACACAACGTGTATATATATATATATATACTGAAAATCATAAAATAAGAAGGCTAATTGATGAAAAAATCAATAATCAATTTTTTGTTTCTCATTGTGTTCCCAAATTGCTAGCAAAATGAAAAGCTAATATATACAATGTTAAATAACAATTACAAACCCCAAGAAGCGAAAGGAACAAAACAAGCACACATAACTAAGATTTTTGCCGTTTTCAGCTTTAGGTAAGTTATATTGTGAGCTGCTCTAGAACTCAGAAAAAAAAAAAAATATAAATTCTATTCTCCAAAGTCCCTACTAACGAACTTGTAATCAAATGTACACAGATCTAATCATTCTAGAGAGGAGGTGATTTAAAGGAGATTAAAAATAAGAAAATGGGAAGGAGGATGTACCAATGTAGGAATTTTAGGGAAGGCGAATCAGAAAATTAGGAGAGAGACACATACCTAGCCAAGCATTGTAGCGACTAGTTCTGCCATTGATCCGCATAAAGTTCGTCATGAAACTCTTTTACGGAAAGTATCAAATTACTTCTTCTTGCTTATCAACAATGCCACACATTTGTTTCTCAAAAAAATAAAAAAAATAAAAAAACGAATTACTCTCTTACAACCCACTTTCCTGTAGCTAACAACATACAAAAACACAAGAAAGTTTGGCTTCAAATGAATACCAATCCAGACATTTGTCGATTTGCAATCAAAACTCCAAGTGCAGGAAAACTTCCTAATACATCAATAAATACAATACGCCTTATGGGTTTTCTCCAAAATATCAATTTCTTGACAACAAACACATTGACAGCCAGTATTCTCCCCAAGCAATGATCCTGAAATAGATGCACAACCACCAAGATTCTCCCCAATTAGTAGAACACATGAAGAATAAGCACACAGGGACAATCCGGCTCAATGGCCTTTTGGTGTCCACCATTGCAGTTAGGTCTAAAAAAAAAAATACTACTTTAGAAGAAAAGTGAAGCGTAACTATGCAGTCACCTATAGGCAGAATCTATTGAATGACACTAAGGCATTTAATGATCTTTTCGTTTTCGCCCATATGCCCTGACAGGTCTAATCTTACCTGTTTCATCAGACACAACAGCATAATTAAATTAACATAACCAATAAAATGCACAGTAGAAGTAGCTTAAGAAGATGGGAAGTGTAGACGAAGTACATACCATCACCAGTCCCACAATCGGGAGCATGCGCACGCGGGCGTCGCGATCTCCGCAAAGCCTCCACCGGCTCAATGTCCTCAGCCGGTATCTGCTCAATCTGTACAGCCTCTCCATGGGGGGTTTGAGATGAAGCTAACATGGTGGGGTCCACATGCACTAGAGGTGGGGTGGGCATGCCTGGTGTGGGGACAAATATGCATCCACCATCATGGGCAGATCCACTGAAAACTGGGGGCGACATACGAGGAAGGCCCTCATAGTCCGTGCTAGCACCATGGGATGTAGTGTGGGCTAGAACAGTGCCCTGATGATCGACGCTATGGGATGGCCCAGCACCATCGCCAGACGTGCATCGCGGTGTCCTGCCGTCGTCATCAAACAGTACCCAATCAGTGCCAACCCATGCCTCTTCTGCACCCGACTCATTCCCTTCCTCGTAGATGGGACCCAACTCGGTCGTACGGTTGCGACCAGCTTGACCACCTCCACGATGTCCACCCCCACGAGACCCACCACGTTGCCCGCCACGAACTGGGGCCTGTGTACCAATGTCAACTGCTTCTGCAAGCGCATTTGCCAATTTAAGTCGGCCTAGCTCCTCCACAAGCTCTAGTGTAAATGTAAGGTCAGTGTGCATGTCAGAACCTTCATCGCACCTCTGTATAGACCTAATCATCGTCCGAACCTACAAAACAAGGGCGTCATAAAAGCAAGAACGCAAGTATGATGCAAAACTTGGATAAATCTGTTCCAAAATCAAAAGAAAAAACTAGCAAACATAGCTAATGAAATCCTTATATTACTTATAATTATTAAGCATCTTTCAAAAGACAGTGTATAAAAATAGGGGTTGGCCCCCCCTGTGCAAAAATTTATAGTTCCAACCCAACACTCAGGAATTTTCAGTTTCCTGTTATGTTTATCGCTATGCAATCTAAACATTGAGATAATATTTCTAAAAAACACGTATAGCTGGTTGTACATAAGTTCAAACTTAGCATAAGTGAAAATATCAGAATTTCACTTCTGTATCTAGGCTTCACGTGATTTACAAGTCCATTAATATCACATTGCAATCAGGACACATATTTTGAAGTTATTATTTCCTAACGTACACGCCCAAATCAAATGAATTGAATGTCATGAAACGCGAGCTTAAAGTTTCAATTAAGGGAAGTACCAAAAACTTAGAACATATATCATGCTTGAATCTAGTATAAATGCACATCTCCTTACTGCATACTTGCAAGATTTTAAATGACCTTTAAGCTGTTGGGAATTGCATTCTACCAACAGTTTAGTAAGGGACTTCCCAATCCTAGAGGTAATATCTATCAAGGAATATGTAATTAGCTTTCAGTCCTGGAGGAAAGGCTATCAAAACTATCATGAAATGTGAATTTATCACTACTACACAGAGTTGCACCGTCCATTTGAAAGTACAAGCCAACCAAAAACAAAAAAAATTAAACAAAAAATAAAATAAAATACAATAAAACCCAACACAACCCACCCTTTTTAAAAGTTGAATGTAATTATATGAACAAAGGTGCGGTCATCATTAGTCATTGCCCATTAACCATTCCTCACGCAAACAAATTGGATCAAGACAAATTCAGTTTGTTATGAACAACTTAAATCAAGCAGTATTTTAACTTTAAAACAGAATGACAGACTCATGCAGTATTTTTTGACTTTAAAACAAAATGACAGAGAAACTTATAGAGATGTAAACTTTCAATTATTGTGGACTTTTGCATGCATGATAAAGCTGCTGAGGATATTTAATCGAACAATGGTTTCAACCATAAAATAGGAATTGTTGCCTCACCATGAGTTCCCAATACGCAGACTCTGGTGTTATGTACCGCCTTGTGTTGTGATTGTACCACATCATGTACTCAACGAGGTACGTATCATCACCGTCTAGGAGAGACGACTCGCGAACTACATCCACTCGGTCGGCCCATTGCCGAATAAAGGGATCATGTTCTACCTCCCAGTTCTTCTCCCATTTACCCTGAAGGGATATCTTGTGAAGGGTAGTCGACGTATCCACGACCCTTGGAATTGGTTGCTTCATCCCAAACTGACGGAGGACTCGCTCAGGATGATGCCACTCCACTATCCAAAAGAAGATCAATGACACCTCGGCCCTCCAAATATGCTGCCCGGCAGTGCAATACGCAGGTAGGGAGCCCAGCGTATGCATGTACGGCTCCCATACAATCTGCATAAGTGGATTATGTTTGTGATAGTGAGACATCATACTAATTTAACATTATGTTTGTGATATGTAATATGCAAAGCATGGAATTTCTTGCTTCTAGTCGTACACAAAATCTTCAGGGATTATTGGGCAGAAAGTAAAAGAACAACAAAATTGACCTGCAAACAATATTAAAAGATCTAGGTTGTTCATGTCCACCATTTTCAGCCCCACGTTAAAAGGGATAACATTCAAAGTTAACTGACACCATCAAATACTAGGGTTTTCAATCTGAACCAGACTTAGAGGAGGGTACTAGAGCATCCTTATGGCTGTAAGATGAATCCAAGTTGATGATTTCGCAAAATCTTTTTATCGTAATAGAAATATTGTGCTACATTAATTGCATTAGTCATTAACAATGTTTCAATGAATGAGAACAAAATGACTATTAATCATTCTAACACTAAAGTAACTGTACTTAATTTGCTCTTGAAGCTATAAAAAATATAGAGGGAAGACATATATAAGGTCTACTGAAGACATTGCATTTCAAGTAGCAGTTTATATTGCAAGAAATGGAAGCTATGTAAATTATTACATGGTATAATCCACATCAAATACTGTTATTATATTTCTATGTAAATATATTTTCTTATAAATTTTAGTGTTGGAAATTACGTAAGCCTTTTAATTATTGATAACTAATCATGTCAATGTCTAAAATTACATTCCTCTTGATGAATATGGTGAGTAGCATATTTTGCACGCTTCTAAAATTATATGAATAAAGTAGTCATTAATAATCTATAGCTTTTAATAATTTTAGGACTATTAAGGCAGCTAAAGTGAGGACAACTTAAGGAGTTGCATGCTGCAGTTAAATTGTGCTCTCCATACACGGACCAAAAGCACGAACTAACTTCTCATTTAGGTCAACAACAAGAGGTAATGTGTCAAGCGTCTTTATGTTTGCACATATATCACTGATTAACAATTATTTGTTTCTTTAAACTGAGGCCATTGTTTTCCAAGAAGACAATGGAGGCTGTGCATATTCAAAATATACCACTTGAATACGTAAATCGAAGTCAAATAGTATTCTACTAGACTGTAAAAATATAACCTTCGATTCAGCGAAGGTAATTTATTACTTACAATGTAACAATGTTTTTTGCATGACAATAACAATGTTTGTAATCCTGGATACCCCTATGTTAGAAGAAGAAATACTAAATTGCCTACTTATTAGGCAGAGCAATAACTATGGTTTTAAGCTCATAACAAGCTTAAATTTTATTTGTTTAATCAAATTTGTAGCATATATTTTTTGCTTTTTGAAAATATAATTTTCCCCTCTTATGCCTTGATTCCCTTGTTCTGAAAAGACCCATATGTGTCAAGTTTATAGTAGGAAATTTGTTGTTTAGAATTTAATTGATATCTTCTGCGTTTACAATCATTCGCCTTATATAAAGTCTTAAGAAATATTGTTTTGAAATTTTTTAGTTTCTTTTCATAGCAAGCTAAAAGTTCTATTTTCTCGTGTTAAATAGGTTGAAACGGTGTATAACGACATAATCAGTAAATGAACACAAACTTTTGATTCAGTTAGTAGCTGGAAATAATTTAAAGATGTCATCGTGAGTTTCGAAGATGCATCATTAAAATCAAATGAATTACTTGAGCACACAAATACAACCAAAGACAAATTTATCCAAGTTATCTTTGGTATACTCTTAGGTAAATTCATTTCTCATTGAATTATAACCAATTACATAATCCAATATGTGCGTCTTCTCTTCATTGCATCAGATTAATGACAAAACATCACAATTGGTGGAGTTTTTGATTTTTGGTTGCAACACAGGTTTCAACTCACTGTCTTGCACTAAACCAAGACTTCATGCTTTTTTGAACAACATATACATAGGTAAGTTACTTATTTAGTTCAAACATCTTGGAAAAGGGACAATTTCTTATGTGTTCTTTTTTTTTTTTTTTTTTCGGTGTAAATCACAAACGTTTCAGTACATAACGAAGGATATAGCCAAATTCTACTTAATATATATATGACTAAATTTATATATAACCCATTGATTTAACCCAACTTAACCTGAGTCATGTGAGTTGGGTTGCATTGGAAAAAACCCTTCAATCCAACCCAATTTGGAAAAAACCCTTTGATTTAACATTCAAGAATTTTTTACTTTATGTTTGGTCGTATTCACGATGGACATTCCAATTGAGTTAAATGATGGGATGGAAATCCAAGTATCAAACAAAATGATGGGATGGTATTATGAAATCAACTCATTCCTACAACAATCCAAGAATTCAAACTAAAATAAAAATAAAAACGTGGTCATGCAATTGAGGGAAACGAAAATAAAAGCATGTGCGGTGCATTTGAGGGAAACGTGCTCGGCTCGTAGTCATAAAAATTGAGGGAAACGTGGTCATAAGAATTCAAACTAAATTAACCGAATACCTGCTCGGCCCGTATTGTAGCCAATGACGCCCGGTACGCAGCAAGGACGTGTGTGGCATGCTCTGCGGTGCATTTTGGCCCGCTCCACCTACCAAACATGGGGTGTCGACAAATGCTCATTAGGGCCCCTTACATTTAACCTTAAATTTAACAAACTTTGCTTTTATATTTCACATCCATATACTAAGCATTGATAAGTTCCTTTTGTTTGTTACTTTGGCATATTTTTAATTATATGAAAGAGACAAATAACGAGAACTCAATGAACGTACCTAATGGCAAGAGGCCCTGAGTGCACTGGCAGTAGAGGCGGCCTCACAACAAGGCATAATTGTGGGAACCTTGAATAGGCCCATAGCTGCACCAACAAGAGTGCTCCTCCAATCTGCATCGCATCCTTCTTCGATGCACTACAAAGTTGCCTATACAGCCAGGCCAATGCTGCACTACCCCAGCTATACCGTCTCGCATTGCTGACTGGGTTGAGCAACTGCAGAGGCACCAGTGAGAGCCGGTCCGCAGACTTATCCATGAACAAGAGGGTCCCCATCCGTACAAGTATGTGGTAGCGAGCATGTTGCTGCACGACTTCGTCACCAGCGTCCGCAGCTAAGGGAGCGGCAAACTGTGCATCAAGCCAGGTGTATCTTATCCTCGCCCCGGCAAGGGTAGACTTGTTTGAATTTGGTATCGAGGGTGGAGGTTTATGGCCCAACAACTGTTCGCACAGCTCACTCCATACGTAGTCTGTCCTCCCAGTGACAGGCAACCCATCCACCGAAAGCCCCAGCATCACCTCCATATCTTGCAAGGTGATACCCATTTCTCCATGGGGTAAGTGGAACGTGTGCGTCTCCGGACGCCACCGCTCAACCAACGCCGTGATCAACGCACGGTCGACCTCCATATCAGGAACCTTGAATAAACCGGTCAACCCTGTTGCGTCTATGTGTTGCATGATACGTGGATCTAGCCCACCCTGTGGCAATACACATTTACGGCGTCGAACCTTTATCATGCCAGGCACCACCTGCACACAGACGAGTATTGTGTTAAGAGATTAAACACGAGGTAATTATAAAACAAACATGTATTAATAATACTACTACATACCTCGTCAGCGGCGCACCTCCAAAGCGGACTTGACCGATGATTCGGCTGCTGGGTCAACTAGGTGTCCACATCAGGTCCAGGCCGCACTCTCTCTATTGGCTGCATATCTGACATGGCAGCAAATAGATTGTTAGCAATTTTCTAACAAGTAAACCACAATTAATATAAAATAAAAAATCACTTCTTAAATAAATAAGAACTTGCCATAAAAAAAATTATTTCAAAACTATTTAAATCACTTCTTAAAGCTTGGATAATTATTAATTAACTATTTATGAAAATTTAAGTTATAACACCACTTTTATGAGAACTATAATCAACCGTCATAAAAACTAAATACTTTTTTCTTCTCCTCTACAAAGTCCCTAAAAATGTATCCAAAATCTAAGCTTTATTATGAACCCCAAAATCTAAAAATTTAAGTGCTCCTAAAATACAAAGAAATGAAACCCCCTTCCATATGGTCAATTTAAAACAAATAGGAGCTGTATTGCAAGCAAAAGAACTTCTATGCTTGCTATATCAGCTTCTCTAGCCATACAGTTTCACATATAAGCTGAGGGTACCAGGGAATTAATTTGTTTTTTCAGTACAGTTACTTAAAATTTTCTACATTGGACTGATATGCACAACAAAAGTAGTGTCAATCCCAAGAAATAATGAAATTTATAACAACCTAGATATACCAAAAACAATGAGTACTAAAACTTTTAAGGGATATCAAAGAACTTAATCTCTTTGTTGCTGTACTAAAAACTACAATCTCATCACTCTTACTGGTTGTTAACTGGACTTACAGTAACTGACTTTCTGTTTCATTTAAATGTGTATTGTATTTCATAGATTTATGTATATAGGATGTCATTATGGGCAGAACATCTTGGATTTACGGAAGACTGCTTCAACCAACCAGAGTCTCAAAGTTTTCATCATTTCTTTCTTAACCTGTGTACCCAATAGAACCAATCTTTACGAGATGGGTTCTGCTTGAGAGCTAACAGTTGCTGCTAGAGGCACGACACACATTTTACACCATTTACAACAACTATTTACACTCAAACGTAATTAGTTTGACACCATTTACAACAACTATAACAAAATCATGTGCTTCATCGGATAAGACACATTTTGCACAAACCCAGAGACATCACTGAAACACCACCACTCGATTTGCCAAAACCCCTCATCAAAACCCCAAGCACATTTAAACTCATTAATGAGAAAATCATCATTGCAGCATATAAAAGACAAAGAAATTCTCAACTTCATTAGTAAATTTACTACTTCTTAAGTTTCAACAAAATAATCAAAATCCCACACAAAACACAACCTAACATTAACCAACATCAGAAAAGATTTCAAAGGGAGAGGACCGTACTTGTAATCAGCGGCGGCGGGAACGAACGACGACTGTTGGAGACTCGAGGAAGAGCGGGGAAGCCTGATTGCAGAGCGAGAGAGACAGAGTGTAGAGAGAGAGTGATGGCAGGGAGCGAGGGAAAGAGAGTGTACAGGGAGAGCGAGTGACTGAATAGGCGTTTTGAGACGTTAGGGTCCTATTAATTCAAACCGCTGAACAAAACTCGATAACTAATATCCCAAGTTATGAACGTTTACACAGTCACTTTTTTATTGGGAAACACCCATGTCTGCAGGGGAGGGTCCGAATAACTCGATCATACAAATATCGATTTACTCATTAAAACTCGATTTCTCTATTGTCGAGTTACAAATGAGGGGCATTTCCCTATTTAGTTTCAGCAAGAGGGCAAACGAATGTTTAATTTCCGAAAAAAGGGTATTTTCCCATTTTGTCCCTCACACACTGCATGTTTAGATTATTATTTTTTTTTTTTAAGAAGAATTTTTTTTTAAAAATCTATATTTAGTGTTTGTGGACCTTTATCTACGTTATCCTAATGTTTTTTTTAACGGAAATTATCCTAATGTAGACTTAATGTTTTTAGTAATTAATTAGTAAGTTTCCCGTGCAATGTACGGATAATGTTATAATGTTTTATGTAAATTTATTTTTGAAAAATATTATACATATATTATAGTATATTTATTATAAAACTTTGTTAGTAATGAGTTCATCATAAAAAGTAACAATTATAAATTGCACACATATATCTATTATAATTATTTTGTTCAAGTAATGAGCAATAATGAAAACAACTTGGAGTAATATTGTATAATAAAAGTTGATAAAAGCATATTAATTCATTCTATATTATTGATTTTTATTATGTGATGTAATAAAAAGCTTCATTACGAATTTTTTTTTCTTCAACACTTTGTTATTGCGGTATGGTGACGCTTGATCTTCATCATTTGAAATTTAGTCCGTCCATATTTGTTCAATTTTTGAGCTTTCATCATTTTTTTCCTTTTGTTGCATCATTTGTGTTAATTACTAATGAATTGGCACCGAGAAATTCTTGATTAGATCTTACAAAGTTTGGACTTTATCTCTAAGATTTTTCATAGGTATTTGCATTTATATTAAATTTTAATGATATGAAAGTTTTTTATAAATTTTTTATTTTTGTTAATTTTGGAATAGTGCAGCAAAAAGAATTAATATAGCATGTTGAATTGTGTTTTTATTATTTTTTTTTTTTTCCTTCCATACCTTTTTTATCATTTGAAGGCGCATCAAAAATCTTAGCAACTATGTAATTTTCAAAACCATCTTCTAGATTGAATTCATTCAAATGAAGTAGAGAAATCCATTTTTTTTCCTAATTTTTTTTTTCAAATCACGTGGGATTCATTCTCCAATATCAATATTTTTACAATAATTTAAATAAGTTGTACCTTAGTTTATTTTTCAGCAAGATCTCGATCTTGTAGATTTATTTAGGATTTTCTCAGCATCTCAATCAAATATCACAAACTTTGTTTTGTTAGTTGCATTAAAAACTTCAATTTGAATCTTGTATCTAAAGTAGTTTGCAATTGTATATATATAGTAGTTATAATGAGATAAATATATTATAAATATTTGGAGAGTATGTAGTTAATGTTAGTGTCTCTAACTTTGGGATAGAAAGATTTATTTTTGTTTCACATTTTGCACACCAAAATGATCCTACTTGTAATTTGACATTCCTTTCACAAAGTACGCACAAAATGTAATACCAACCCATTGTTGTATCAATGTTACTTATTATTGCAATACCCTAGCAATTCACATCTTGCAATGAACTTTGAAATTAATATGTATTATTTTTTTAATGTAAATAATATGATGTATTATTTTTTTTTTTTATATATAAATGATGAGTATAATTTGAAATAATTAACGAACCTATTTCGTAGTATCTCATTTAATGCATTTTATCTTTACTATTGTCTTCATATTATTTAAAGATAAATCCTCCTATGAAAATTGTTTTGCATGTATTTTTGGTATTTCTTGTATAGGATCATGTTTTTGACCATTCCTATCATTGAATTTTTTTAAAGAAAATAATAAGTTAATGGCATTTTGTGAGATAGTATATGCTATTTATTAGACTTTTTTGTTATTATAAATTTTAGAAATATGCACTTGTCAATTATTTCAACAACCTGAGGGATTTCAAGATTTATATATATTTTTGTTGCACTGGATGATGACAGAGAATTTGTTTGCATAAACTGCATAGAATATTATTAATAGACAAAAGCATATTGAATTGAAATTGGAGAAAAATGAAGAGATATTTCATGAGAATGAGATTTTCTAGAAGTATCATCTATACGTGGGAGAGGAAGAAAAGAGTTTGTAAGAGGGTAAGAGTTTTTGCTTTGATTTACATGTGGGAATGGTCAAACTTAGGTCATAATATGTAAGGTAAGAACTGGGCCTGAGTTTTTTATAAGGTTTGGTCTACTTTTAAAAGGTAATCCATTTTATAGTGAATAACTTTTGGTCTAATTGGTCTAATTGTCAAGAACAGTTTATATCAATATAATAATAAAAATAAGTTACTATGATCTATTGGGTAACAGTAAAAAAAACTTAATGAAAAAAGGTAAAAAATGTTAAATGCAATAAGTTACTATGAACTATTGGGTAACAGTAAAAAAATAAAAAATAAAACTTAATAAAAAGAGGTAAAAAATGCTAAATTTATATAATAGTAAAAATAAGTTACTATGATTTATTAGGTAACAGTAAAAAAAACTTAATGAAAAAAGGTAAAAAAGATTAAATGCAATATTAGAGTGTTACGTGGCAGGACCTCATGCATTCTCACATGAGATCTCTGCTTTTATATATATTGATGCTACAAGTTGTTATTCGATCTTGCTCCTCCCTCTCTCTATTGTATTTATCCGGATTTTCAGGGTCTAGTCTTAGATATGGTACAATAACCTGTAGGAAAAGCAATTTCTAAAAAAATAAAAATAAATAATAATAATAATAATAAAACCTGTAGGAAAAGCAATTGCCAGTTTGCCACAATTTGCCAGGATTGCATTGTAGTCAAACAAGGACTTTAAAAGGAAATAAAAATAAAAATAAAAATAATGCAACAAAAATAAAATGTTTAATGGACAGGGATAAAGTATAAATAATAAATAAATACTACTTAATCTTGGGTCAATTGTCTCATTAATCATCTAAAAGTGACGTGTGTGTGTATATATATATATAATTGGATAGTTACAATTGTGATCTTTGGTAAGTTGGGTCAACTCATAATGATCATACACTTTCTTCTTCTTCTTCTTCTTTTTTTAATACACAAAAATAGTCTCATTGCTTGTGCAATTTTATCATATATTAATAAGAGATATCCAAACAAAACATGAACATAGAAATCCACTCCACCAAAATAAGGTTTAAAAAATTATAAATCCTTTTCAACTTACACTTGAAGAAATATTCCCCGAAATGACAACAAACAACTTGTTATAAAGTCATGCAACAATACAAAATTTTTTTTTTTTTTTGAAAATAAAAATTACACACCATAAGCTTTAGAAATAAATAACACTATTTGTTCAAAATACAACTACTTTGGAGGTTATAAAAAGTTTATGATATACACATACACAAATCAATATCCTCACCAAAGGTCTTGTAACTGAATTGACACCTCTCCATGCACAAAGTGCTTGGAGGTCTAGAGGGGAAAATGTTTGAGCTGCAGGGTTAGCAATATGTTGTAATTATTTCTCCAAAAAAAAAAAAAAAATCAATATCTTTTGTCACACTCTCAAGTCTACACCACTCTATATTCCATAAATCAAAACCTGCCACCTATCCAGTAATTCCTAATTATTAACTTTTTTATTTCACTTGCTTAATTATTATCTTCAACTTTAAATCAAATCCTTTTTTATTGAATAGTAAATAATTAAATATTGCTCGAGAATCCATTTTCATAGATTATTATTGGATATTCTGAGAATATACTTTCTCTCTCTTACATGGAGTTGGAGTATAATCCCGGACTATCTAATAAATTTTTATTTTTCACATTTGTACCAACAATCTTTAAAATTGTGTTTATCCATTTTAAAATCTGAAAATGTGATATTTATTTTACACCGAAAACATGAAAAGGTTAATATATACGAAAGATGTGCAAGAAGTTGAGTGTGATAATTATTATACTTTTATTGAATAGATATTGCTTTCTTATACGACAATAACGTTGAATTTTAAGCCCTTAGAAGGATGGACAAAAATAGTTAATAATTAGAGGAGGCTGGTTAGGAGGGGAGGGAGAGTACATAAAATTCTTACACCATGATAGGAATAGCTCGTAGGGGTTTAGCCTTTTGTAAGGTTAAACCAAACTTCTCTTCGAAGTAGATTTCCTTGGTCTTAAAACCACCTTCAACTTTCCAATCAAAGGTGTGTATAAGCGAACCCAACATCAAGTGTAACATTCTTAACGCCAATGGTAATCCAGGACACATTCTCTTTCCTGCACCAAACGGAATAAGCTCAAAATTCCTTCCCTTGACATCAATTTCTGATCCCATGAACCTATCTGGCTTAAATGAGTTTGGGTTTTCCCATATACTGTCGTCCCTACTCCCTGCCTATAACCCATATATTTACAAGCACTTGTGCACCCTTTGGGACTGTGAAGCCCTGAATTTCTACATCTGCTCAAGCTTTACGGGGAAGCAACGGTGGAACCGGAAGGTGTAACCGAAAGGTTTCTTTAACTATTGCTTGTAAGTACGGTAAACGATCAATGTCAGATTCCACTACTGCATTTCCTTTACCAATAATTTGCTTGAGCTCTGCTTTTGATTTTGACAAAACCTCAGGGTTGTAGAGTAGCTCCGTCATTGCCCATTCCAGTGTGGCCGAAGTTGTATCATTGCCCGCAAGAAGTAGGTCTTATTCAATCCATAAAAATTATGCGATTATAGACCATCAGATCCATTCACGAGACCACAAGCCACAATAAATTTGTAGTTATTGAAGAAGAATATAAAGAAATTGTTACCACAAACAAACGTTCAATTTGAGTTTTGTCAATCTCCCCTGTGCTTTCTTCGTTGATATGGAGAAGGGTATCTAACATGTCATTGTTTCTGATAGAACCAAACGTTTTTCTTTGAAGCTGTTAGAGATATATACTAGACATATTAGCCCAACGTAATAGCACAAGCCGAGTCCTGCTTGTACTAGTAGTCTAGGGTTTAGTCGCTTATATATATATACTCATATTATGGCTTATTGTAACACAAATTATTGTACTATATTTTTATATATAATAAAGATGTAACTCACATAACCTTCATATTCTCGGTGTTTCTATTCTATGCTTCTTCTTCCGCATCCACTCTAGCATACACAACATGGTATAACAGATTGCGTTGCTAATAACATATATTTAATAGAAACAACCGTTGGCTAATAATGCTGCTAAAGAGGTCTATCATCTTCCCGTAGTAAATTGTCGTCTTGCGCCGTATGCCTTGAGGATCAACCTTCTTAAGCAGAGGAAAATAGTCTGCCAAGTTTGGACGTGAACCCACTTCTAGGATACTATGGACGAGCTTGCTTAACTCTCTTCCTGTGGCAGAATTGGGGTCAGCCAAGTCTACTGAGAAGATGGTATTAGATAACAAATTAAGGGAGGTTTTAAAAGCTGCTTTGCCAATATCAACTGCATCTCCATTTAGACTGCTATTATGGATATCGGCAAGGAGTTCTTGGTTCTTGCACTTTCTTTCGCCGGAGGTTTTGGTTTGCATCAAGTATCTGATTAGCAAATAATTGGGACTTGCAAATCCTTCGAAGGTTTCTCCATTGGGCTGAAACCAGTAGCCAAGGCAAGCTGAACTCGTGCTCATTGCCAGCTACGACTGACTCTGGAATGGTACGGTTGCAGAAGAATTGGTCATGTTGTTGGATAACTTCTTTCGCAAAGCCTGCTGAAGAAATGACTATCGTGGTTTTCTGGCCTAGCTTTAGAGTCATTAAGGGGCCATGTGTATTGGCAAGTTTAGCCAAGGACTTTTGGGGTTTGTGACCAACAAATTCTGAAAGGTTTCCGATGATTGGAAAAGGTTTAGGTCCCGGTGGAAGCTTTGTGGAAGTCACTTTACTTCTGGCAATTGAATAAAAAGCTTGAATTATGGTCCAGGTGAGGCAAAGACATAGTATAAAGCTCAAGAAATAATCCATCTTTCTAGCTCTTTTTGCCCAAGTGAAAGCGACTCCTAAGAACCATCTTGTTGCTAGATATATAGCGTGGATTACTTCAGAAATAAGGTTTTTTTTTTTTTTTGGATAATCTGCAATAATATTAAACCCAACAAGGAGAACTAGAAAGGTAATCCACCCTAGCTACAAATAGACTCTAAAACAGTAGGGAGATTGCCATTATTGAAAAATGACTGATAGGAAGTCAGAGTAAATTTGGCAGCTTCATGTACTGCTGGTTTCCTAATCTCATAACCCAACTAAACATAACTAATCAGTAATCTTAGTTTCAGAAAATTTTCTACCAACTCCAAGAGCCATCCATTGGTTCCTTAAGCATCTAGAAGCTTTTTCCCACTGATTCCCCTAAATCTTTGGTTATACTTGACATATTGGTAATAAATCATAGTCCTAATTACCTCTGGATATACTTCAAAATAAAATTTATTGTTTCAAATGGAGAGGTTATAATGAGCCTCTGTAGGAAATTTCTAAGGATACGCTTATGTTCAGCCAAAATTTAAGGAAAATTTTGACAATACCCAAACATAAGGGATTTCTGATTATGGTCTTATTAGATCCGGTAGTATGAACTAAGATCAACTGCAGCATACGTCTTGATATGACAAGCTAAGAATGGAGATCAATTAATTTTCACATCTGACACAAAGTTTTTGTTTTTTGAATCCTGCGGTGCAAGTAACAAGAAAAGGAAAGTACATGTCAAAAATTTAACATCACATTAACTAAGAGCCACTGTAATCATGTCTTACAAAGACTATTCCAAGGATAAGTTATTGTCTCTAACAAAAAATCTTCCTTTTAACCTCTTTTCTTTTTCTTTTCTCTCTATGTAAGTAGAACTGTTTTATTTTTACTTTTTGTTATTCTTTTGTTCCATTAGCAAAATTCAAAGGCGTTTATAGGAGTTGGATATAGCAGTTGAGCCCTTGAATGATACGTGTTTGCTTGTGTGTGGGGAGTATGGTCTGTCCCCTTTCTTTCTAAGCAACAGACATATATAGAAGACTATGAACTATGATTATTATCAGCCATCATTTAAAAAAAAAAAGAAAATCATCATTGAAGCTTAAAAACAAAAAATAGCATTATGACTCTCATAATTTTTATTAATTTATCATTCATGACTATATTTTTACCTGTGGGGTCAGGTATGGCTGGAGAAGCGTTAGGTTGGGTCCCGCCATACATCTGAATGGTTCAACACTGCAGGGCGAAACGTTAAGACAGGACTTATTGCTAGTGTGATTGTATCTCAGGTAATCTCTACATCACTGCCTAGTTGACATTTACATCGACCTCATAGTCTGACATAAATTTTTTATGGAGAACTTGTAAAGTGGACATGGGCTGCTACGATCTTGCAAAGTTCTAATGTAGCTTGGGAGTATGCTCGTGACAAACCCATCCATATGATATTATCAGTTCATCCTTAGCTAAAGTGTTTTCTGCTAGCCGGTTTAATGACAATCTTCGACTAACTTCAGTTGGGGGACAGCCGCGCACATTGTCTTTCTTGCCTTCTGCTTTTTGACAAATATTATTGTAACCGCCATGTTGCTTCTTGGTGGTTCTGCTGTTGTAAATGCACTTACTGGAGTGAACATTTATGCTGCTAGTTTTCTGATTCCACTTGGAGTAATTGTCTACACACTAGCTGGAGGGCTAAAAGCAACTTTTTTTGGCTAGCTATATACATTCTGTTATAGGTACTTGAGTATTTTGTTAAATTTCGCTCGTGAAGTTTGATTTTTTTTTGTTAAAAAAAATTTATATTATGGTTTTAGCCTGATCTTTGTTTTGTTTATTTATTTCACTTCAGTACACGTTGTTTTAGTTGTCTTTGTTTACCTGGTTTACACGGGGAGTGGTGAGCTTGGCAGTCCCAGTGAAATATATAACAGTCTGGTTGAGGTAGCAAGCAAATCAAGAATATGTGAGCAGACAGTTTCCCATTATGGGCAATCTTGTGGTCCTGTTAATGGGAATTACAAAGGATCTTACGTGACAATGTTGAGCTCAGGCGGGCTAGTTTTTGGGATTATCAACATTATTGGCAACTTTGGCACTGTGTTTGTTGACAATGTAAGATTACTTTTGACTGGATGCAAATCCATTTCCTTATGTTTCCATTTTTAAATTTAGGCTATAATTTCACACCAAATACTAATACCTCAAATAAGAAAATTTTAGGGATATTGGGTGAGTGCTATTGCTGCAAGACCTTCATCAACTCATAAGGGCTATTTGTTGGGTGGCCTGGTCTGGTTTGCGGCGCCATTCTCACTGGCAACATCACTGGGTTTGGTAGCACTGGCCCTTGATCTACCAATCACAGAAAGTGAGGCAAGCCATGGACTTGTTCCTCCAGCTACTGCTATAGCTTTGATGGGGAAAGGAGGATCTGTTCTTCTTCTTCCTATGCTTTTCATGTAAGTTGCAGTCAGCATTAGCTTGGTCTTTTGATATGTTGGGGAACTGAAAAGGGTCATTTTCATCTTCCGATAGAGATGACATGTTTTTCCCAAGAAAATCTTGAAATGCTGAGACGGTTTTTCTTTTTATACTTTCTGCTGTTTGCAAAATTCAAAATTATTGTCTTTCTTTTATTCATTTATTTAAGCTTCATATTGTTTGAGCCCAATCTGTTATGATCCATATTTTTTGAGTTTTCAAATTGTTGAAAAGTAGTGTTCATACGATATGCAATGTGTTAAATGTCTTAAAAGAAACCACTAAAATCTTCAAGATGCTTTGATACAAAAGAAGCACCGCAGGCTTCATTCCTGTTTTAATATTATAATACCTTGGGGGATGTGAAATGCTAAATGGTTAGCATTTTCTTTTTATCTTAATGATTCAGGGCAGTGACATCTGCTGGTTCTTCAGAGCTAATAGCTGTATCTTCTTTATGCACATATGATATTTATCGCACTTACATAAATCCAGAAGCAGATGGGAAGAAAATACTCAAGGTGTCGAGGGGTGTTGTTCTCGTCTTCGGCTGTTTTATGGGATTGCTGGCAGTAATACTGAACAAGGCTGGAGTTTCTTTGGGTTGGATGTATCTTGCCATGGGAGTGCTGATTGGTTCAGCAGTTCTTCCAATTGCTTTCATGCTTCTGTGGAGAAAAGCAAATGCCATTGGTGCCATCCATGGTACAGTGAGTGGTTGTGTTCTTGGAATAATCACTTGGTTGTCAGTTGCAAGCATTGAGTATGGCCGGGTAAATCTTGACACAACTGGTCGAAATGCACCAATGCTTGCTGGAAACATTGTCTCTATATTAACTGGAGGAGCTGTTCACGTTGTTTGTAGCATTTTGTGTCCTCAAAACTATGACTGGGATACTACTAAGCAGATCACAGTGGTTGAAAAGGAAACAAGTGAGTTGCCAGCAGAAGAGTTCAATGAGGAAAAACTGAAGAGAGCTAAAGCATGGGTAGTGGAATGGGATATTGGTTTTACTGTCGTGATTGTTGTATTGTGGCCCCTTCTGTCTCTTCCAATAGGTAAATTCTATTAGCGACATGTGAATGCCTTATGAAATTGTAACTGTTTTTACTTAGACTAATGCATTTGAAGCAAAGACTAGTTCTTTCAAAACAAATGGTAACTATAAGAATAAAAAGTCAGTATGATAACCAAATTTATACTACATATTGACATAATCTCACCTTCTTGAATAAAAAAATGCATCTAATTTGCACTTATAAGTAGACAATATAAAAGTTATGCACACTATAAATACATACACAGTTTTGAATATTTAATAATATTATATTGTGTGCCAGATGTTGGTCAAATGCTCAAAGAAAATGAGAAACCCAGTTTCAAGATATATATATATATATATATATATATCAATTAGAATGATTTTGTTACCATGTTATGACCAAAACATGCTATTCTCCAAAACTGAATCCTCCTTTCTATTAATGCAGGAGTATTTACTAAGGGCTACTTCACATTCTGGGCAGTGATTGCTATAGCATGGGGCACCATTGGTTCGGTGGTAATTATTGGTTTACCACTAATAGAAAGCAGGAAAACAATCCAGAGAGTCTTTATGGGCATGTTTACAAATGAGAGGCTCATGGAAAAGGTTGAGGAAATGAATTTCAAGCTGCAAACAATCATACTGGCTATACCTGATGCAGAGAACATTTACCTGCTTGAGAAAGAGAAGGCTAAGAAAAAAGTAGCAACAGAGTAACACATTCTCTCCATCTACATACCTGCCCAAGCAACTTCTTTTAGTTCAACATGAATCTTTGAGACTGCAATTTATACATGACATTTGATCAGGATTTCATAATGGCCAAGGTGATGTAATTAAAGTTAGAAACTTTAATCATATGGGTTGAGTTGCTTAGAGAATGTTATAGGAAAACAACTCTTCACACTCTTGGAAAAAGTCTTTGCTCAAGGCTGTTCTTAGAATTCAAATCAAAACTGATTATAAATGCAATTGCCTTTCCTACTACATGCTGTTGGTTGAATCAGCTTGTTTCTGATCATTTCCAAAACCATATACAGTTTAATAGATTTGAAGAGAATTTGTCAAATTTGAATTACAAAAATATGTTAACAGATTCACCAATTAAGGGCATTTAAATCTTTTTTTGGAAACATTTGAACATTCAAACATGAATTAGCATATTTTTGAACATTAGACAGTGTTCAAATAACAAGTGTATTAATTCAGGTTCTTACTTCCATTTGAGGATTAGACAGAGTTCAGATGGCTTCCATAACCAAGTTATTACAAAAAATGGAATTAAGCACCTGAATTTTTTAAAAATAAAATAAAAGCTTCAAATTTTCAAAAATTCATGTCTTAAACTCTGAGCATGACTGAATAAATTTTCTTGGAAATCATTCTCTTACTTTTCGGAATAGAAAATTGTGACATCAAAAAGCAGTGAACTCCAAATCTTTCTGCCAAAAAAAGAAAAGAAAAAACAAATTTTAGAAGATATGTAATTATAACAAAAATCATTGCTTTGCTAAATCTACTAAGCCCACCCCATCTTCTCACTTACCAAACATCTTAAATCACCTCAACGAAAGCATTCATTCCCTTTATGTATCTTGCATCTATAGTATTTTTGCCCTAGTGGATCTCTCCCTCATTTACTAAAATTTCAGAATCTTGGGTTACTAATTGGTGGGAAACTAGGCAATCCAATAAAAAAAAATTGGAATGATATTCAGGAAAAGAGCATTCTTAACCCCAAAAAAAAAAAAAAAAAAAAAAAATCATAGAATTAAAGGAATTCTCACTCTTGGGCAAGATGATATAAGGAATACCTGGGAACACATTTAGAAAAGTTTCGAAATGGAATCTATAATGAAATGATCCAATTGATTAAGATGCACAATAAATATTGTATCATACAATTTTGCACTTCTCGATAAATATAATTTGTTTTGTTATTTTAAGTGATTATTCTATGAAGAATTTCTATATAACTTAAGCGGCATAATCAAAGGTTTTTATGTTCTTTTAATAACTGGTTTATGTATAGGATTCCATTCACCCCACAGTTGAGAACTAGTTGGATCTGTCTACAAGAATTTTGGATTTGCTCATAATGATCAAATTCTTGTTTCTATTTTTCCGATTATTCTAGATACAAATATTAAACATTGGTGTGGATTGTCTTTTCAGCACAAAACAATGAAACTCACATATAAAATCCAATCAAACTAAAAATTTATTTAAAAAAAAAAAAAAAAAAACCAAACCAAACTCTTTTTTTTTTTCAAAAGATAGAAGTGGAAAGCGCTTGGGAAATGTGTATGATTTTTAGAAACTGTGGATATTGTGGTTTGATAGGAGGACTGACAGTGAGAAGTTGATTTTATTATTATTATTATTATTATTTTTTTTTTTTTATGAAATCATAGAAGTTTTTATTTGCGTAGTAAAAATACTAATAAGTAACTTTTCTTAATTATTTGTTTTAATAAAAAAACTAGTCTTACGAGATTTGCTTTTTTGTTAATCTAAGGTTATTTTTATTTATTATTATTATTATTATTATTATTATTATCTATTTTAGTATATGATTTTTTTTTTATTAATCTGTGTGCAACTGACATAGTAATAGTGAGACCTGAAGATGGAATCCTTATTCGAAGCTCCATATAGACTTCTCGTCTTCTCCAGTCTCATCAGTCAGTAACTTGTAATGCAAACAATGTTCCAATATACCCATACATGCCTTCTAGCATGCATCTTTCTGTTTCAGAGTCCAATTATGGTTTCCTCTAAATTCATAGATCATGCGGAGTGTATAGCTTTGAACTAAAAAGATTTTACAAGGACAAACATGTATATATTTATAGATCGACGAGGTAATTCCCCTCGCTTTGAGAGTGAAGAAGATTACTGTAGGAAAAAGATCTTAGAGGTCTATGCTGCCCAACCTGAACAGCCCCACCCATTTCTATATATTCAAGCAGAAACAAAACAGCTCGAGCAAAACCAAAGCTTTGTTAAAGCAGGAACTGTAGTGGGTTTGAAGGATTTGACCAGACATAATTTATAATCAAAAGAAACATAAGAAACATACTTAGTACGAGTACAATTGCCATAACCACATCTAGTAGAAGAACCTGATAAACCTGATTCATTCACACCATTCAGAAATAACTCATTACCAGTTTGAAAACTACAGATCATTATTTTCCATTCAATTTAAACATTTGAACACAGACATCAACAAGATATCAAGCAGATGCGGCAGCTTCTTCCTGCAACTGTTTCACCTTGGTGATATAATCACTCATCGCTTCATCCTTGGATTTCCCTGCAAGAGAAAACGTTCAAATTTTCTTAGTATAGGCCACAATAACACAGAGCAACTAAACTAACTAAATTGTTGCCACTGATCAGTGAACTGTTACCTTCAACAGCCTTCCAGGCATCCCATTTTGCTCTGTCCCTCATGTTGAATATTCCAGGACGGCCTGCAAATCAGATACAAAAGGCCATGACTTTTTTTTATAATGCAACAAGAGTACAGAGACTGACAATGAGTTAAAATGAGCATACAATTTGGCTCAGGTACTTACTGGTGTTCACTGGTCCAACAGTGGCTTGCTTGTAGAGACCGTAGAGAATAAGCTTGTTCTCATTTGTTGTATTCTCTGGCAGGGTCTTGGCTTTCTCTGCATGTTCTTCAAATTCCTCCTGCAATAACCCCAGTGTGGTCAGACTAGTGCAGTTTGATGCATGAATGTCAAGAGAGATGAATGAAACAGAAGTCCACCCATTAACAATGCCAAGCATAATAAAATACCTGAAATTCCAAAACTAGATACGAATGTATTGTCCCTAATGCAACCAAGTAAGAAGAGGGTATCCCTTGACTTAATGCCAATGTTGTTTAGCAGACACAAATGGTTCTTTTTGGCTTCCTAGCTTCAAGTCTAAAATCCAGGAGCAGATTAGTGCATTTGGCTAGTCCAAATATAGCCAGCTTTTTTAGGCCTCTTGAGCTTATTTTGGCGCATCCCACACCAAATAACAAAACTTTTCCTCCTCTTATTTGAGTACTCCCAGCAGCAAATAAGCAATCAACAAAGCACATTCAAACGTCCACTTACTAGTAGCACACATGTGATTCAGTATATTTTTTTTGTAAAATTGTTGTATTAAACTGCTTGCACCACATTTTTCTTGGCAAGAGGTAATGTTCAACTTTGGACTTATGTGCCCAAAGTAATTCCATACTAGATTATACTGCAATATGCCAGGGGACTGGGGTGGCTTTGTTGGGCATACGATTCTAAGGTTACGACCACATCCTACAAGACAAGCATAAAATCAAATCACACCAATTGTAGATCTGGGAGGCATCATCAGACAAATTATCCTATCTACCTCAGTCCATCTGCATATCTGTAACCACTGCGAAAGTGCAGATTGAAATCCGGTGCAATAGTTAGGCAATTACCATCTCATGTGAGATGTAAGAGTTGTGGAGTAAAATTTATTGTTAACCTTTTTAACATTTTTAACCTTTTACTTTTACCCTATTATCTTTTACTTCTCACATGGAGATGGCACAAATCCATTAAGTGCACACAAAATTCTACATAATATATAAAAAGGCTAAATCATGATTTCAAAAAAAGATTTTAGTTATAATTGTGAAATAGTGAAATTGAAAACATGATTTTAGCCAACTTGCTATTGTGTGTCCCGTACACACTGTATAACTATCACTACTCTATATAAAAGGTAGTACATGAGCACAAAAGTCCCACTTTTGATGGGGTCGGGGAATGGGAAGCTCATGGTACGCAGCCTTAACCCCAATTTTTTTGGAGAGGCTAATTTCCAGACTTGAACTTGCAACATGTTGCTTTTGGTGGAAAACACTTGCCATTGCACCATATTATAAAAATCAATTTATGTGTCAAATTTTCAAAACTCATGTTTTCTCCTTTCAGTTCTTTTCATTAATACCCGAAAACAAATTGCATGCCAATTGCGATGATACCATCCAGATCTGAATTAATTCCTACCACCCTCATAACTATTATTCAAAAGAACAGCAATACCATAAAAACAATAATAAATAATTAAAAAAAAAAAAAAAAACCCAATATAGATAACCCACTTGAGAATCATGAATGTCTGATAACTTTGCCAATCAAGAGAATAAATTGACCAACACATAAATTTAAAATAAAAACAAAAACAAAAACCAGACAGATTTCTAAAGTATAAGGAATAACAAAACTCTGGTTAGCATGGGTACTGAAAATTAATGAACAAAACAACAGATCTGAGAAAATAAAACATAACAAGTGAGATTTGCAACAGATCTGAATTATGAAAAGAATAATCAAATCTCAAATCAATTTGATGTAGTAAAGAGTGAATAAGAAAGAGCAGTAATCAAACATAGATTTTGATACAAAGAGAGAGAGAGAGAAACGATGATTACACAAACAAACTAAGATCTAACAATCGTTTAAGGAAGAAGGTTTCCACAAACCTTGAGACCCATGTTGCTTCTTTTCCTATGCTTTTGCTTTTTGTTACTTGCAGTACTTTTTTTTTTTTTTTATGTGAGTTACTTGCAGTACTGGTTCTAGTTTTATGGAGTTGTTTTTTGATAAACTAGTTTTATAGACTTGTTAATGTCTCATAGATATTAACGAAATATAAACGTAAGGTTAGCATTTATATTACGCGGAATGGTGGGTGTGCCTTCCGCTCTGTCGTACTCTGTGTGAGTCAGTGTGACAGATAATGTTAGTTACTATGCGGCTCCCACGCCACACCCCCAACGCTCTCTTTTTTTTTTGATAGACCCCAACGCTCTCATTGATTCGTTAGCATATTCCTTTTTCACGATTTTGATGTGCACGAGGTTTTCGTTATATCATCCAAAAAAAAAAAAAAAAACACTATAATTTCATAATTTTTTTTTTGAGAGAAGTTAAAAAAAAATTAATGCTTTAAAAATGTTGATTTCTTCTCAGAAATAGAAATATTGACTTAAAAAATATTTTTAAAAAATTTTAATGGAGGAGAGAAAAATTATTATTATTTTCATAAATATGGTATCAAACATTTCTTAAAATTGTTTGTTAATAAATGCCCTAAATACACATATTAATTGGACTTATAAATTTTATTCGGTAAATCATTAATGATATACTAGCCTCATCACACGCACTCCGTATTTGCAATGAGACTTTTTATTTATTTATTTTGAATTTAATGTAATTTTTCAATTTGAATTCATCTAGTGTTAGTGAAATTATCCATTGTTAGTAAGGTTACACATGAAGAGATTTTTAAGAAACTAAAATTTAGGATTTCAAATTGAGTAAACGGCTGGGTTTAGTATGTTCTAGTTTTTAGGAAAAAATGTATCAAACATATGAGAGATATATTTAAATAGAGAGTGTGCTTCTTTTTTCTTTTTCTTTTTCTTTTTTTTTTTAAATTAGAGATTGCGCTAATTTTTAGTAAAAATGTTTCTATGGTAGGTTTTTTTTTTTTTTTTTTTTTTAAATTTGTTGAATTGCAATTTTAATTCTATTTTTTATATTTTAAGAATAAGAATTATCTAATTAGATTAGGAGTGTTTTTTACATTTTTTTGAAGTCAGAACTAACTTTCTGAATCTTCTTAATATATAGAGATAAAAAAAATGCTAAAGATACAAACTTTATTTTAAAAAAAATTTACAAACTACTAATGTGGTGATTGATTATTGATAAATGAAAAAGTAATGTTAGTGGTGGGTTTAGATGAGAACCAATAAAAAGTTTGCCACATCAACAATTTGTAAAATAGTTTGTTCCTGTAGCATTACTCATTAAAAAAAGTGATGTTAGCCAGTAGGCCTAGATGATAACCAATGACAGCTTCCACTTAAACATTATTTGAAATTGTAATCCCCTAACACTACTCTTGCATTAAGTGTGTGTTTGACATTGAATATTTTTGCCAGTTTATTTTACTATTCAGTTTATTTTTACTACTATTCATGGGTCTCACTGCACTTTTTAGTATTATTCATGAATCTCACTGTACTATTTCAACTAACTTTTACTTTTATTTATAGTATTTTCGGCAAAAAATTTTCAGTTTCAGCTAAATAAGCTATTCCCAAACCGACACTAAATATTAAATATCTTTCTTTTCCTAATTTGGAGGGTTATCAATCAGTCTCAATAGACCCTAAAAAAAATGCAAAATTGAACTTAAGGGGGTTATCAATCAGTCTCAATAGACCCCAAAAAAAATGAAAAATTGAACTCAATTTTTTTTCGATGATTTCTCGTATGCATTTAGATGAAAATTTTGTTAAATACGTAGAATCTTATAAATGAAGGGATTTACATTCCCATTATTTATAATTCCATCATTTATACATTTTCTTATTTAGTTATAAGATTTATAGAAAATTTAAAACGATGAGACTTTGTATATAAAAAAAAAAAATACAAGTATTAAAACTAAAACTAAAACTAGAAAATTATGTTAAAGAGCAACCGTAAATATACATTGTCTTCCCATTTATGTGAGATTTTGTCTAGGAGATTTACTCGTTTTGTTGGATTTCGTCATTGTTCTAGTTGTCGCCACCCCACTTCTCTCCACAAAAATTTTTTTTAAAAAAAATATATATATATATATATATATATATATATATATATATATATATATATATATATATATATATATATATAGATGCATACATGCTAGTGCATTAGCAGCAGCGTAATCAATTAAATATCATATCAACAAAGATTTGGCTAAACTTTCTTAGAACCTTCATGTATTTAGGCTCTACCAATCAAGGAAATCAATACCGTATCAGAGGCTATACCGGTTTGGCCAGCGGTATGATATATTTTGGATACTGGTCAATACCGGTGTACCATTTCGAGTTTATTGTTATTTTATATATATAGACACACACACTCATTAGGACCATAATAATTTATATATATATAGGCAAAGAAAATTTATAAGTTTAAAGTTTTAAAAAAATTATCTAGCAAAGATATAAATTATAAATTATATATATATATATATATATATATATATATATATATATATATATATATTAGCAAAGTCTTCTAAATATATATATATATATTAGCAAAGATAATCTATAAATTATCTTTTATATATATATATATATATATATATATATATATATATATATTTATATATATATATTAGCAAAGATAATTTATAGATTTTCAGATCACAACATCATTGTCACCATCACATCCTCATCAAGGATTATGAGTCAGCGGCTCAAGGATTATGAGTTCTGGACAAACAGCCCCCAACTATTCGCGTAACCAAACACAGTTAACAAAAAATAGATCAAATGGTGTAGAAGCACCTTTAAAACCCTTGAACCAATTTGCACTGTCCATTATTAGGTCAACCTCCTTATAAAAGCCTACAATACACATTTTCATCCTCCTCTGTCTCATTGCCGAAGTCTATGGTTTTCACTTTCTCAGCACAGCACAACTAAGCTTCATAGGACTCGGCCTTGTTTTTCATTTTTCTCATCTGAGTTTTCGTTGTTTTCATTTACTGACCAAAACAGCCAGATTGCACTGGTACGGTCGGTTTTCGCCAGTACGCAGTCGGTACAACCGGTAATTTCTCCGATACAAAATAGAGGTGTACCTGTACCGGTGCACTGGTCGGTACGATATATACTGGTCGTATCGGCCGGTATGGTATGGTATTGACTTCCTTACTACCAACTAGCAAATGAATTTAGCAATGAACAGTGTCTTAATACACTTATTGAGATCTTGTTCATCAATACACCAAATTTAAAATAAATAAATAAAAAATACTCTCTCTCTCTCTCTCTCTCTCTCTCTCTCTCTCTCTCTCACAATAATAGTTGCTCTTTGCTTGCGCCATAAAAAGGAAGGCAGAGATCATGGTGAAGCTTCGTGTGAGTCATCTATTCATGGTAAAAGGTATACATCTTGAGCTTGCATATGCATCTCAAGTTTCCATTTAAAGCTCTGTTTGTTTCAATGAAAAATATTGTGTAAAGATAATTTTCCATATTTTTTAGTGTTTGGTAGCATAAAAAATATAAGTCAAAGGAAAATTATCTTTAGTCAACATAAAAGGTATGACTTAGGCTGCGTTTGTTTTGGTGTAAAACCATTTCAGGAAACCATTTTACACTCCTTTGTCTGTTTGGTTGCACATGGAAAATATGGTCAAACAAAAAATCATTTCCGTTGACCGTAAAATACCCACCCCATACTCGTAAATCATTTTACACTTTCATTTTACCTACAAACCATTTCTAGAAAATTTCTCTCCTCACTCACTCTCATCACTCACGCCAAGCCCAAGCCGAAGGATGGAGAGAGCTATCGTCGGTGAAGCCCAGATCCAGTCCCCGACCCACGGCTCTGCCAGTCTGATCGCGCTGCGAAAACCCATCGCCGATCTGATTGCGCCATCTCAAACCCATCTTCGATGACCTCGGTCAGATCGTGCTCGCCTTCGCCTCCACCTTGCGATCTCACCTTCGCCTCCGCCGCGCAATCTCACCTCTAGATCTAACCTAGTCGCCTCCGCAGCGCGATCTCACCTTTGCCTCCGCCGCGCGATCTCGTCTCTAGATCGAACCCAGTTGCCTCTCTCTCTTCCTTTTTCTCTCAATTTGACCGGATTTGATGAATTGGTTTTGTTGGGTTTTGTTCCTTTGGTGTTTATCTGCTGAGAAATAATATTATATATTTGTTTAGAAGCTGAGAAAATGGGAGCAACAAGTAGAAAATGTGTTTTTTATAATATTTTCAAAAATATAACCAAATACCAGAAAATATTTTTCAAAACATTTTTTGAAATGCAACCAAACACTTGAAAATATTTTCACCTGAAAATATTTTACACCCGGAAAATATTTTATACTGAAACAAACGCAGCCTTATTTTTGGAGATTGTTTTTCACTAATTTTTTTTGGAAAACAATTCTATTTCATAGCAAACTAAATAAGAGAAGTTAGGAGATTAATTTTCAACTCATTTAAGATTACTACCAAATATGGGAAAATGAGATAGTTTTAGAGATAATGTTTTTTGGAAAATGACTCAGTTTCTAGAAAACAGCATGAAACAAATAGTTTTAGTTACTCAGGGTATGTTTGGTAACTGTTTTTCCTCCTTATTTTCTGTTTCCAAAAACAATTTTCTATTTTTGAGACTAAAAAACTTGTTTGGCAACCCAAAATAGACAAAAAACAAAAACTGTTTTTAAAACTCAATTTGTGAAGAAAACTGAAAACATGTAAAAGGCTGTTTTTAATTTCTAATTTTCAAAAGTCAATGAAAATACGCATTTAATTTAATGAATCTATCTCGTTTAATAAGTTAGCATTAGAGTTCAAATTTTAGTAACAACATATTTTTTTATTTTTTATTTTTTTCTTCAAAAAATTATCTTTTTAATTTCAACTAACCAAACATGTTTTTGATTTCAAAAATACAAGAAATTTTTTTTTTCTTTATATTTCCCAAAATTTTTTTTTTGAAAATAGAAAATAAAAACTGTTACCAAACATAACCTTAAATTGTTTTTAGTTGCTTAAATTGCTTTCTTTGTTAAGAGAGAGAGAGAGAGAGAAAGAGAGAGTATTTGATTTCATTAGGAAATGTGCACGTTGGGCCAACCACTTTAGCAAAAATTGGAACAAGAATACAAAATGAGAATCCCTTTCCACACTAAAAATTTTACAATATGCATTGTCTAAGAAAGAAATTTTAAATGCATTTTGAAAAGTGATACTATAAGAGGGCTTACTAAATACTATCGACACCATAAAGGGTGTTCTAGGAATACTAGAGTTGACCATTTTAATTTAAACTTAAACTTAAAACAAAGTTGTTAAAATCGGAATCTTAAGCAGGATCAATGTAGAGTTTCATGGATCAAATCGTAATAGTGGATCGAGAATCTTAAGAACCTATTGTTCGTTAGAATAAAAATACAAAAAATTAGTAATGATGTTGAATAATCATATAAATGAAAAATAGAGTTTTGCTTCAATATGTTTTATATCATATATCACTACATCCATGCCACTATGCTAATGAAATGAAAGAATATATTTTTCCCACCACCAAAAATTTGAAAAGCCAAAAAAATAAAAACCCAAAATCATAGAGCTAAGCACAATTAATTTTTCCCACCACTACATTGATTTAAAGTAAAATTGGAAGAAGAGATGAATGTGATAAACTGGGATTTTTTTTCCTTTTTTTTTTTTGTTTGGTGAGTTCTGGTATAAGCTTACGTGTGGAGCTATTATGCTCTCATGCTTCAAATCACTAATAAAAAGGACACGTTTTGTTCTTTATTTCTTCTTCTTTTTTGTTTTCCCCCTTAACTGTCCTATTCCTATGTACGCGTAGAGTTCAAATTAAAATCTACTATTTATTAGAAAATGAAGTTTTGAGAGAAAAAGATGAGTTTGGAGATTTGTATCTTCTCATTGTCAACATCTGAGAGTTGAGAGACTTGAGACCCTCTTTGGCACTGTGATTTAGACCTAGAAGACAAAATCGAAGCAGGCAAAAAATGAAACAATGACATCGGTCGGTCCACTACAATATGAAGCTTTCTTGAAAAAGATCTATCGATGCTCCATGCCAAATCTTTGGAAAATTGGAAACCGCTGCATATTGCCTTCCTCCTCTGCTGGGTCCATATTGCTAAGGGTCAAATCATAAGCAAAAAGTAGAATTAACGGGGATCATAGGATGATCCTATCGATTCTAATTGCAATCATGCTTTTTTTTATATGGCTGTAAATGTATCAAGCCATTCATAAACAATTTTTGTATGTTGTTTTGTTTATAATCAAACCAAATTTGAGCATTAGTTTTAGGTTTGTTTAACAAACAAGTTGATCTGAAGCAAAAAATATTGTTCATGAACTAGCTCATGAACAATAGAACTTGATAAGAAACAAATCAAGCCTAAATTCATTTACGAGCTTAGTAATAAGCTTGATATGATCCTTAAAAAAAGTCAATTCTTACTAAGCCTTTAATTAATTGGGACTTGAGACCATTCATCCAAACCAAATGGCTTGGTAATATACTTAATATGGCTTCATAATGTACTTTTGTTGGATTTCAAGTTTAAGAGCTTGATATTGAGTTCAACCTCAACTTAACTAATTAATCAAGTCAAGCTAAGTCAAACTCAAGCTTTTGGAGTTTTTGACGAGCTTAAGTTTAAACATTAATTATAGGCTTAGTTCAAGTTCAAGCCAACTTTAAACATTTTACTTTTGTTGTTGAGCTAAGCTCGAACATTTAATACTCAACAAATTTCAGTTCGTTTTCAACCCAAGTTATTCAACAATATTAAAATAACTAGATTGTAGGATACAATTAGGATCACAATTTTAACCATACATTCAATGGGAGAGTTTCTATTCAACCAGACATTCTTCCAAGCAGCCACTGTATTAATGCGAATAAGTATGAAAAACGTATGGGGTGATGATTGGTTGGAGTTTAAGCCCAAGAGATGGATCAACGAGCAAGGAGGAATCAATAACATACCATCTCACAAGTTCATTGCGTATAATGCAGGACCTAGGAGTTGCTTGGGCCAAGACTTGAGTTTCTTTCAAATGAAGACAATTGTGACCGCCATAATTTGGAATTATCGTCTTTAGACAATATTTGCCCCCACACTCTTGTTGCTAAAGGATTATCGCAAAATTTTCCCCAGAATATAAACAAGTTTTTGGGTTCTACAAATAGCAATTGTGGAGAATACTCACAAGATTTCTTGTGTTTTTCTTTAACCATAAGCCTCTATTTATACCCATAGAGTTATATTTCATCAAAAGACACATATGAAGAGTTAAAATGTTTCATAAAACCATTCACAAGGCTTGAAACCTCTTCAAACTTTTAGAACAGTTACTAGAAAATTCTGCAGAAAATTTAGTTTTTCAAGTTTCGATCGATCGAAAGTTTCTATCGATCGAATGCTCTTTTCGATTGATGGAGCAAGAATTGAATAGCGATCGAATCATCTAGAGACTTTAGGATTATTTTCCTCATCATTTTGATTGATTGAGCAAAAGTTTCGATCGATCGAAAATACTGAATTTTGAATTTTCACTTTATCGACTTTAAGAAACAATATTATCTAAACTCAAACATCATTATTACAACCTATCCATATATATATACCTATATCTGCAATAGTGGACCTACGTGTAAATAGTGTAATCCAATCACAAATTGACATTTACGCAAATTATAGCAAATTGTGTGACCAAGTGTGTGGTCCTAGAATAAGTCGTGAAGGTTGTAGTGATAAGGACAATAAAATATGACTCTCTTTTGAGTAGTTCTAATGTATTTTTGTATGACATGCACAAGAACAGTTGTTGAATGATGCATGATTAATTCTCCATAAGTGATACTTATTTTGTAAGGCTTTATGTCTATTAGGAATAAACATTTTCTAATCCATGTTAAGTATTAAACTTCATACTCTAACTATTATAATATTTCATGTCATGATTTTTTCTATTTTAAACTTTTGTTATTCTATGACGAACCAAAAAAGGAATATACGAAAGTTGCAATTGGTGGAGTGTTGAAAGTAAAATACTTGGATCAAATGATTTTTATTCATTAATCAATAATAATTAAAATTTTAAATCAAGATTATCGATCTGAGTACTCACAAAAGGATATTTAATGAAAGAGATATTGTATGATTCAATAGTATGAGTCTTAGCTACCAAGCAAAGTACAAAGGATTTTCATCTTAAGGATAGGTCCTCATCCAAATTGTCCATCTTGCAAGGTATGTTTGTAACATTCCAACCTAATTGCATAATTAATTTTAGGGGTTTATATGATTGTTATTATCTTAATTACTTTAAGTGCATAAACCTTTAATATTGTGATATTATTGAAGATATATGCTCTTTAAATGTTGTAGAAAGAAATTTTATAAAGGTAAGGGTTTATATTTAAGGGTTTATATATAAGTTTATAGGGGGTGGTGAGTAAATTTTAAAAAGCTAAAAGTTGTAAGGTGAGTCATCAACTCACTATTCCCCTTAACATACACGTGCCCCACACAATTTATTTCCCTTATCTTTTCTTTGCTGCACCAGAAACTTTTTGGTTCATTTTTCTTTACTCCTTTATTTTCTTTTTCCTTTGTTCCTATCGGTAGCACCATCTCACAGCAACCCTCAATTTCTTTCACCAAAAATCATAGAAATCTCTTTCTAAGAAGAAATTAAGAGCTTAACACTAAAGTTTCAGCTTCAAAGTTTGTGGGTAAGTATATATGTTTATTTTCTTTTATGGGTATTTTAATGGTGCAATGGTTTGTTTTGGTTTTACTTCTATATTCTCTAATCTGTTTGTTAGAAGCTGAATTTGTGGTTTTGTGTTAGCTATTTGAAATATTGAAGATATCATGGTCTTTTAGATGCCTATCCATGTATTCTAACATGTATAATATATGTATAAAAATACCCATTTGAAGTGAAGGCCAATTGCTATTAGTTGATGATTTTGTAAGAAACATGTTAAAGCAATCACTATGACAGATTTGATGTTTACAACAAGAAAAATCTGGATTAAATCATATTCTGTGAATTGAGATGCTAGGAGTAGTTTTTATGAATTCTTAGACACACATAGTTGTTATGGAAGTGGTGTCTCACAACATTTGGATTAATATAAAAACAATGGTTTAATTTCTAAGTTTCATGAAATTTTGTCAGGATAGATTTGAGCATGCTGTCTTGTATGATTTTTAATTAATCATGGTTTTATGCTTTAACTCTGAAATTGATATGGCATATACTAGACATCTAGGGGAGTGGCTCTGTAAAATTTCCTGACGTTTGGAAGTGTATGGACAACCCATTTGTATTTTACAAATGAGGCATATGCTGTTGAAATGAGTAGTAAACAATAATTGTTAACTCTGATTTTGAGAATTTAATTTTAAAGTTAGGGTAAATGTTTTGAGTTATAAATTAGTATGCTCATCCATTGGTATGTTTGGATCATAGATAAATTTTATGCCTTGGTTTCTCTATGGTTTGGTACATAATGTGTTTGATGAATGTATCATGTGCTTTGAGGAACCTTTGTATGATGGGAATTAAGATTTTCTTGAGTTTAAGAGTTAGGTTGTAATTCACGTCTAAGTTTAAATACTTAGGAAGAGTTTGTCAGTAATAAGTTTTGGTCTTTCATTTAGGTGGTGAGAACGAGAACATGGACACTTGAGCTCCTCTTATACATATCTCTCGCGTCTTCTGTTTTCAGGTAAGGGATATATGACATGTGACATGTGCGTTTGATAAGCATAAAGATTATTTAGAAAATTTATTATGCATTAAAACTTTTTAATTAGAGATACTACATATAAACATGATTTAAGTAAAGAGAGTTGTTCAATCAAAGTATGTATTGAGGATGGCGGTGCGCCTGTGCTCAATCAAAGTATGTATTGAGGATGGAGGTGCGTCCGCGCTCAATCAAAGTATAAGTTTATGTTAAAAGTCATAATATTTTATCCAATACCAGGCAAAAGTTCAATAGAGAATTCAATCTCTCTATCTGGAGGTAGGCCAGGTATATGAAAAATTACACGTTTCTCAAAACATTCTACAACTGCATGGTGAGTCGACAACCAGTCCATACCTAAAATGGCATCAAAGTCATGCATATGTAACAATATTAAATCTGCAACTAGATCCCTACTAGCAATATTAATAACTCAACTTCGATACATCCATTGAGCACATAACATTACACCAGAAGGAGTAGACACCCATAGTTCACAATCCAACAACTCAGGACTCATGTGTAATATATAAGCAAAAGCAGGGGATATAAAAGAGTGTGAAGAGCCAAAATCAAATAAAACATGAGCAGCTTTAGAGCAAATATTAAGAGTACCTGATACCACTTCTGGTGCAGCTTGCGCATCTCGTTCCGTGAGGGCAAAAATCTTCCTTGGACCATAGGCCTCTTTTGTCCACTTCTAGCTGTGGAGTTCCTTTTGTTAGAATTATTTGGACAATCCTTAATAAAATGATTAGGTTTCCCACAACGAAAACATGTACTGTTGGCAGTACGGCATTTCTCGGGATGAAGCCTTCCACATTGTGCACATTTTTCTACATCTCTTGGCGGGTACTGAATGGTATTCTTCTTTGAGGAGTTAAGGGATGGTTTTCCTTTCCAAGGCTGGTTGAACTTCACTATCTTGCCTTTATTCTATTTTAATGCAGCTTTGATTTTTGTATGTTCTTGGAGGTCTTCTACAGCTTCAGCAAGTACAACCAAAATCTTGTAGTCTTCAACTCAAAAAGTAGTCAAACGCTGTCTGATTTTGAATTCCAGCCCATTGCGAAACTTCTTAACCCTTAAAGCTTTAGTAGAAACAAGATGGGGAGCAAAACGAGACAACTCTGTAAACTTCGCTTCATATTGAGCAACCCCCATGCTCCCTTGAACAAGTCTATCAAAACTTGTAGCTTGTTTATCTTTGAAGCGTTCTGTAAAATATTGATCATAAAATTTCTTCACAAATTCTGCCAAACTAATCTGAGCATTATCACCTCTTTCTTCTAATAGAAGTCTCTGTCATTGCTGTCGACCTTAGTTGCAGTGGGCTTGTAGGTCCCATCCATCCCAATACCACCATTTTTCTCTCTTCACCATCTCTAGCGGCTCAACCTCACTTACAACTATTTCAATCACTCCACAATTTCATCCAAGTTTGGTGGCTTTGCGAACATGACGCATCTCAACCTCACTGACTCCTCCGTTGTTGGTAATTTCCCATATGAAATCTTCCACTTATCCAAACTAGTTTCAATTGATCTCTCTTTTAATTTTGGGATGAGAATTGAAACGCTTGGTCTGAAAAGGCTTGTTCAAAACCTAACCCATCTAAGTGAACTTGTTTTGGATTATGTTAACATGTCTTCGATTTCACCTAATTCTTTCATGAATTTGTCTTCCTCTTTGACATCTCTTCGTCTTTCTGGTCTTTCTAGATGTGAATTGAAAGGGAGATTCCCAGATAATATATTCTACCTCCCAAACCTCCAGCTGCAATTCACATCTAGAAGGACGAAGAGATGTCAAAGAGGAAGACAAATTCATGAAAGAATTAGGTGAAACCAAAGACATGTTAACGTAATCCAAAACAAGTTCACTTAGATGGGTTAGGTTTTGAACAAGCCTTTTCAAACTAGGAATTTCAATTCTCATCCCAAAATTAAAAGAGAGATCAAGTGAAACCAGTTTGGATAAGTGGGAGATTTCGGATGGGAAATTACCAACAACAGAGGAGTTAGTGAGGTTGAGATGCGTCATGTTCGCAAAGCCACCAAACTTGAATGAAATTGTGGAGTGATTGAAATAGTTGTAAGCGAGGTTGTGCCGCTAGAGATGGCGAAGAGAGAAAAGGGTGGTATTAGGATGGATAAGACCTACAAGCCCACTGCAATTGAGGTCAACAACAATGATAAAGACTTCTATTAGAAGGAAGAGGTGATAATGCCCAGATTAGTTGGGCAGAATTTGTGAAGAAATTTTTTGATCAATATTTTACAGAACGCTTCAGAGATAAACAAGCTACAAATTTTGATAGACTTATTCAAGGGAGAATGGGGGTTGCTCAATATGAGGCGAAGTTTACAGAGTTGTCTCGTTTTGCTCCCCATCTTGTTTCTATTGAAACTTTAAGGGTTAATAAGTTTCGCAATGGGCTGGAATTCAAAATCAGACAGCGTTTGACTACTTCTTGAGTTGAAGACTACGAGACTTTGGTTGTACTTGTTGAAGCTATAGAAGACCTCCAAGAACATACAAAAATCAAAGCTGTGTTAGAACAGAATAAAGGCAAGATAGTGAAGTTCAACCAGCCTTGGAAAGGAAAACCATCCCTTAACTCCTCCAAGAAGAATACCATTTAGTACCCGCCAAGAGATGTAGAAAAATGTGCACAGTATGGAAGGCTTCATCCCGAGGAATGTCGTACTGCCAATTTTACATGTTTTCGTTATGGGAAACCTAATCATTCTATTAAGGATTGTCCAAATAATTCTAGCAAGGGGAACTCCATAGCTGGAAGTGGACAAAAAAGGCCTATGGTCGAAGGAAGATTTTTTGCCCTCACAGAACTAGATGCGCAAGCTACACTGGAAGTGGTATCAGGTACTCTTAATATTTGCTCTAAAGCTGCTCATGTTTTATTTGATTCTAGCTCTTCACAATCTTTTACATCCCCTGCTTTTGCTAATATATTACACATAAGTCTTGAGTTGTTGGATTGTGAACTATGGGTGTCTACTCCTTCGGGTGTAATGTTATGTGCTCAATGGATGTATCGAAGTTGTGTTATTAATATTGCCAGTAGGGATCTAGTTGCAAATTTAATATTATTACATATGCATGACTTTGATGCCATTTTGGATATGGACTAGTTGTCGACTCACCATGCAGTTGTAGAATGTTTTGAGAAACGTGTAATCTTTCAGATACCTGGCCTACCTCCAGATAGAGAGATTGAATTCTCTATTGAAATTTTGCCTGGTACTGGATATTATGACTTTTAACATAAACTTATACTTTGATCGAGCGCGGACGCATCGCCATCCTTAGTACATAATTTTATTGAGTGCGGACGCATCTCCATCCTCAATAATACTTTGATTGAGCACGGACGTACCGCCATCCTCAATAATACTTTGATTGAACAACTCACGAACATATATTTTTACTTAAATCATTTTTATATGTAGTATCTCTAATTAAAAGGTTTTAATACATAATAAATTTTCTAAATAGTCTTTATACTTATCAAGCGCACATGTCACATATCCCTTATTTGAAAACATAAGACGCAAGAGATTTGTATAAGAGGAGCTTAAGTGTCCATGTTCTCATTCTCGTCACCTAAATGAAAGACCAAAACTTATTACTGACAAACTCTTCCTAAGTATTTAAACTTAGATGTGAATCATAACCTAACTCTCAAATTTAAGAAAATCTTAATTCCCATCACACAAAGGTTCCCCAAAGCACATGATACATTCATCAAACACATTATATACCAAACCATAGAGAAGCCAAGGCATAAAATTTATTTACGATCCAAACATACCAAAGGATGAGCATACTAATTTTAGAATTAAATTGATATGGAATATACTAGACATCTAGGGGAGTGGCTTTGTAAAATTTCAAGACGTTTGGATGTGTACGGAGAGACCATTTGTAAAATACAAATGGTCTCTCCATACACATCCAAACGTCATGAAATTTTACACAGCCACTCCCCCAAATGTCTAGTATATTCCATATCAATTTTAGAGTCAAAACATAAAACCGTGATTAATTAAAAATTATACAATACAACATGTTCAAATATGTCTTGACAGAATTTCATGAAACTTAGAAATTAAACTATTATTTTTATATTAATTCAAATGTTGTGAGACCACTTCCATAACAACCACATATGTCTTAAAATTCATAAAAACTAATCCTAGCATCCCAATTCATAGAATATGATTTAATCCAGATTTTTCTTGTTGTAAACACCAAATTTGTCATAGTGACTGCTTTAACATGTTTCTTACAAAATCATCAACTAATAGCAATTGGCCTTCACTTCAAGTGGGTATTTTTATACCTATATTATACATGTTAGAATACATGGATAGGCATCTAAAAGACCATGACATCTTCAATCTTTCAAATAGCTAACACAAAACCACAAATTCAGTTTTTAACAATCAGATTAGAAAACATAGAAGTGAAACCAAAACAAATCATTACACCATTAAAATACCCATAACAGAAAATAAACATATATACTTACCCACAAACTTTGAAGCTGAAACTTTAGTGTTAGGCTTTTAATTTCTTCTTAGAGAAAGACATCTATGATTTTCGGTGAAAGAAAAGGAAAGTTGTTGTGAGATGGTGCTGCCGATAAGAACAAAGGAAAAAGAAAACAAAGGAGCAAAGAAAGATGAACCAATAAGTTTCTGGAGCAACAAAGAAAAGATAAGGGAAATAACTTGGGTGGGGCACATGTATGCTAATGGGAATAGTGAGTTGATGACTCACCTTACAACTTTTAGCTTTTTAAAATTTACTCACCACCTCTTATAAACTTATATATTCTAGAAAGGCCCAAAGAACAATATAATTTCGCATATAAACCCTTTATAAAACTTCTTTCTACAACATTAAAAGAGCATATATCTTCAATAATATCACAATATTAAAGCTTTATGCACTTAAAGTAATTAAGCTAATAACAATCATATAAAGCCCTAAAATTAATTATGCAATTAGGTTAGAATGTTACAATGTTAAACTAGTTGTTAACCCGTGCAATGGACGGGAAAACTATTGAGTATGACTTATTATTTAATATGAACATTTTACAAATATAAATTTTGTAACCTCTTAGATTACACATTAAGATTCCAATTTTAAAAATTCGATATGAAACATTAAATTACTAATGTTCTTTTTGTTTTAGCATTAACGTTTTCTTGGAAAATATCAATCAAACAAAAAATTAAATAAAGATTAGTATTCAATAATCCAATAAATGTTGCAATGTTAAATATTTGTCTAATTTCAACTATTGGCTCCAATGTAATATAAAGAAAGTAATTAAACATTTCGTATGAAAAATTGTCAAAATTTTACACATAAAATCGTTAAAAATGAGAAACATACAGATGCTCCATGGACCATAGTACATGCTCTGTAATTTCAGTCCATTGTTGATTTCTGGTCTCCACTCATTGCAATAAAAATTTCTACATCATTTGCTTTACTCAAGCATGAATTCAATTACTCCCTTGAGAGATAAAAGAGTGAACCTCCTGAAGTGCAGGCCATAGTCTGAAGCTCTCCCAAATCTAACAAATTGTATAACATGCCGAAAAGATAACCAAGAATAGATTACTATAGAAACAACATGAAGAATATGTGTATTAGTATAGAGAGAAAGCAACTATTCCATTACAATGACCATCATTAACTTCTTCAACATATTTTTACACCTTTAAATAAAAAGCAACAAAATTAAATGAAACCTTGATTATATAAGGGAGTCAAGTCTATCATTAACACGTATTCGTCATGTGTAACATTGGAACTATTAAATGACATATTCATTTACTTTTCTTTTTGTGATGGCAAAGCATACTCTGATAGCTAAGTAATAGCATAAAATTTGAGTGATGAGATATGAGTTAAAGGTAAGGAAACATGTCTATGCAATAATAGGAAACTTTTGAATTTAGATTAAACTATAATTATTACATGCGCAACTTATCCAAGTAACAGACAAACAAATGTGCATTTAAGTGCAGACTTATAATTTCAAAAACTTTAAAAAACCAAAAAAACAAAAGGCACGACAATAGGGTCTCGAATGCAACCTCACTAAAAAAAACACCATCAAATCAACCACGAAAAATATTTCCCCAACCCCATATATTATGACGGTAGCGGGAGGCTGGACTGAAGGTGGGAGGTAGTTTGACATGACTGTGGTCCTTAGATCACTCTTTGCCATTGATAGAGAGCGCTCAAGGGTTAGGGTTTTGGGGTTTTGAGAGTGGTTGAGAGAACGACTTAGGCAGTTAGGCTACATCTAAACCCATACAAAAAGAAAGATTCAATTGACCGATGAGAATAGGAGAGACGAATAAGCTTTTGTGTTTGCGTTTCTACATAATAGCTTGCGTAGAGAAGAGGAATGTTTTATCTTTATCGGGTTTTAGAAAAGTTTAAATTGAGGAAGGAGTCCTGAACATGCTCATGTATTATCAGGTTTAATTAGAATTTAGGTTTTCGTATTATCGGGTTTTAGAAAAAAAATCATAATTTTTATTTTTTTTATTTAAATAATGCTGACGTGAAAAATTGTGAGAGTTTCAGAGATTTTGGATATATATATATATAGAGATTAAAAGGCTAGATTCTTATCAAATATAATTAGCTTATAATCCCATATATATATATATATATGCATGATTACATTTAAAATTATATAATTAAATACATTTTTTTTATTAAAAACATTCATAATTCAATTCCTACGTAAGTCAAATATTATTGATGACCATTCTTATATATATTTTTTTTAACTCTTAAAAAAAGCCTTGTAAGAATATTTAAGAAATATTTCTCATTGAATGTAGGAATGTGGCATTATTTATAATATAAAATTAACAAACTCCTTAATTATTGCAATGAATAGTAAATACCTTCACCAAAATTAAGAAATTGAATTAATACACATTATATAAATTAGAGCTCAATTGGCTTTATATATATAGACACACACACACACGAGGGGATAATGTGATTTATTTGCAAGATTAAATAATTTTGCCATATTAGTCACTACGAAAATAAAATTAGGTGACGTTCTATTGTTTAGAAAACTTCTAAGGTTCTTGTGAATTATTTAAGGGGCCACTGAAGTAAGTTATAGTGGAGTAAAATATTCAGCCCAATAAAAAGGCGAAATGACAATGACAAAAGCTGAGAGAATTGAGGCTTTCTCAAGTTTTTTATTTTATTTTTATATATCTTAAATAGAAATCTTATTCTAAGTTAATCCAAATGTATGTGCATGAAGTTCATTTCTAAAGACTTGAATTACAGTCCCTTACTCTTTACCCCAAAAGCATTTGTACTTGCGAAATAACCATTATGCTGAAGGTGCAAAGTGATTGGTTTTCTGAACGTTAAAAGAGAATAAATAAGATAACATTAAAAACAAGAGCAACCAACTATGTTGAAGTATTAATAATAACCCATTCTTTTCAAATTTAGTTTAAATTAATGTTATCAATATCGTTTTGTTCTGTCTGGAATGGTTGAAAAATTCCATTTGAATTAGCGAACCAGATTGAATCACTCCTCTATTTCGTGTCTTAAATTTCAATCCATTCCGCACGTTTTAGTCCACTCCATTAAATTTCTGCAAGTATTGTGATTTTCATTGGTATGTAAACAAATCATTATGTTGTTTTGTAAACCCTTTTTTTGTTACTTTACTTGCATGCGGTTTTTTATTATTTTTTACTAAGTTTTTTTTTGTTTACTTCACTCACATATGACATGTTTTTTGTTATTATTAAGAATATGTTTTTATTTTCCAATTTACTCATATAATCTTGTATATTACATATCATGTAAATGTATATGAATTGATTTTGAATTAATAACTTGATATGGTATAACACTATGTGATGAAGATTTTTTTTTTTTTTTTTGAGAGAGAGTTTTAATCTATGGCGTTCGCTCCTGATAATAGCTTTTTATCATCAGATCAAGATACCAATCAGTTTTTTGTGTAGGTAGAGATTAAATCCTAAATCTCTTATACAACCATCAGATATTTTATCAGTTGAATAAATTGAAACAGTCACAAAAACAGAATTAACAACATTGGTTCAAATACAATTGAGTAATGGCCAAGAATCTAGATCTTAGAAAAAGTGGTGGACGTGGTCACTACTTGCCGTTACTTAAGATCCATAAAGAGTCTCTTTTAAGATTTTTTTTCTAAGTCATGTTAGACTTGCGAATCAATATAGATAGTGGAATTCATAGTTCAATTCTTGATTGAATTCCTTTTCGACCTTTATAGATTCGGCACTTAGATGGGGCAATATATATATATATATATATATATATAAGAAGATTCGAAATTTCATTATTAAATATACTTTTCAAATATATTCTCAAACTGTGGGACTTATTTGACATGAAGCTGAGACGTGAAGTAGATTGTTTGTGGGGATAGTATTTGTATTTCTATTGAAGTAGATACATTGGTTAGAATAGAAAATTCTTAGGTATTCTTAGAATATAGTAAAATAGTACTTCTTCCTCTCACATTCATGTTAGACCTCATCATGAATTTAATTAATAGACTCTATCATGAATGTGAGAAAAAAAAGCATTATTCTCCATACTCCGAGAGTATTTAAGAATTACTCGATTAGAATAGATGCTCATGCATATAGTGCTAGTAGCCAACCATACACCTTAAGGATATGCATATGCTGGATAGCTTCCCACGTACTGTACATGAGGCAATTAAGTAAACATAATTTGGTGTTACTTTACTTATCAAATGTGTATTCTGAATCCATGATTAAAGCTGATTTATTGGGTGTGATGGATGATTCAATCGTTTAGAGGCTAAACTACTTACATTATGATGTTGGGCCTTAATAAGCCACCGCCACTGTTGTATACCATAATTGGGACCCATCATTAATCTGCGAATTCACATATCCAGTGGACACAATTTGTGGATAGCCAATTTGGTAGTATATGTAATAAGAGTATAGGTATGTCTACATAGTGCATATTAAGGCAAAAAATAAAAAATAAAAATATAGGAAATCTAACACTCATGTATAGTGAAATAGGAGTTAGCATTTTGATTTTAGGAAATGGGTTTTTCAGGTGTTTAATTTCAACTTCACTAATTAAAATATTTTATGGCCTCACGGATAGCTTTTGTGCGAAAATAAGTTGAGCCTATTTTGCACAAAAAATACCATAATCAAGCTTTTCGTTCAAAATAAGTGGTCGAAGTTTTGGTGCAAAAATGTGTTTGGTTCAAAGCTTTTGGGCCCAACACACCTTGGGGATAGCTTTCGTGCGACAATACCACACTTTCGAGTAAAGGTTTTTGCAGGAAACAAGAGATTGGAGTTTTGGAATGAAAATGGGATTGGTGCAAAGCTTTTGGGCCCAAAACAGCCTTGGGATAGCTTTAATGTGAAAGCAAGTCGGGCTTATTTCATATGAAAACACCACCACCTCCGGGTCAAACGTACTTTTCGCATGAACTAAGAGGTTGGAGTTTTGGTGTGAAAATGAACTTGGTGCAAGGCTTTTGGTCCCAAAAACCCCTAGGGATAGCTTTTGTGCGAAAACAATTCGGGCTTATTTAGCACGAAAATACTACACCTTTGGGATAGCTTTCATGTCAAGCTTTTTATACAAAATAAGATGCCAGAGTTTTGGTGCAAAACGAGCTTGGTGCAATTTTGGTCCCAACACATTATTTCGTGCAAAAACAAGTCAGGCTTATTTCAAATGAAAATATTACACCTTTGTGTCAAGTTTTTGTACAAGATAAGAGGTCTAGTTTTGATGTAGAACAGACCGTCATGGTCTTTTGAGACTCTCATGTGCGCTAGAAATCATCGTGCAAGGTAAAAAGACACTAGTAAAAATCATGGATCTCGAAGTCGGAATCACATGAAATCTGGCAAGTTGAAGCGAAATAGCCTTATGAGCAATAGTTGTTGCTTTGCTACAAAGTACCCTTGAAATTGGCGAGTTCCTCCATTTAGGTTCTGAAAACTGCAATTTTGCTGTTTATAATAATTTTTTTTTCATTAATAACTTTTTATTCAAAAGTCATAATAAAGTCCTTCTTGTTTTAGGATGACTCTTAAAGTCAACAGTTTATGATTTTTCATTGAACTCAATTTTGCCAATTTTGGTTAATTTTGGTATTTTGTCACCTAATCACGTAATTAGTGCGAATTAGGGTTTCAAATGTTTCTTAATTGTCATAAGGTTTTACTTTTTCAGTATTTAAACGTCTTGTAGCCCTCAAAGACAGCAGATTATTATTAATAAAATTGCGGAGTTTTTCTCAAACTTTTCTCTAGTGAATTCCAATTTACCAAACGTGCGAAGCTAACAGCTTAGTTTTTATTTATTGAAAAGAGTATCATGTGTGCTTTCTTCAGGTTTCTGCGACATTACTGACAAGTCGCATACTATTTCGAATCTACACCCAGTTGTATGAGAAAATAAATTTCGATTTATAATTCATGAACTATGATTAAGATGAATGAATAGTACTTGAAAGTGCATCTATAATACTTTTTTTTTTTAATAAGTCAGAGTGCATCTATAATACATGGGTGTTATTTTTAGGTTGTTGATACCTTTGTTCTTGGCTGAAAAATAAGAATGTTTTTATATGGTTGATTTGAAAATGGGAGAAAATGATTTGAGATGTTTTTTGAAAAATATTAAATTTTTATTTCATTAATATAAGTTAGGAAATAATTTGTGTGTTTTTGTTAGACTTAATAATATGCAAATTTATGATTATTGAAGGGTTATGGTGAATCATGGTCCCAAGTAGTGTCAAAGGCCTCAGGATGATTCCAGTGATATTGATTATATGGGTGCAAAAGCAGTTGTCCAGGCTTATGTTAATATAGAGCGTGTTTGGTTTTTCTGTTTAAACACTAGTGTTCAGTGTTTAAACACTGAACACCAGTGTCCAAAAACCAAAAAAGACGTTTGGTATGCCATTCCTGTTCAGGGATTGTTTGGAAAACAGTGTTCAAAAATCAGTGTTTAAAATGATATTTTTGAAATCATCTTCGACGTGTTTTTAAACAGCCAAAACTAGTGTTTTAGTGGCAATTGTGTAATTATCTTGAACGTGATATGGCCCACCTGATCAGATATTGTCTCCTCAATCTCACCCATACAGTCGCAGCAGCATTAAAAAAATATTTTTTGAATAAAAAAATGTTAATTTCGGTCAAAGGTGTCAGTTCTTTTTATTTATTTTTTAAATCAAACACACATACCAAACACATTTTTATGTTTTTTGAACATTGAAACATGTTATTTAAACTATGATACTAAACACATTTTTTTGTTTTATAAACATGTTATTTAGCTTACATGATTCGAGTTTTTATGAGTTCTTATTCTTTGCATTGTCTTTCAAATAAAAAGGTAGGAATTTTCAATACCACCCATAATTTAAACTCAAATAAAGCAAATGAAACAGGGTACGTAAATGACTTTTTCACATAAATTAAAGCTTAGGTTTGGAATTTTTTTTTTTTTTTTTAAAAAAATTGCGTTGATTGACTTTTCAAATGAAAAATATTTTATGGCCTCCCAATCCCAAATGGAATACAAGGCCAACCAGACAGAGGGAGTGCATTTTTTTGGCAATATAAGTAAGGATTTCCTCCCTAAGGACATTGACTTCTGGTTTGAATTGTTGCACTTTATTGCTGCTTTGTCTCTTCGCTAGCACATTGTTATTAACTGGGGGGAGTTGCCCTGCGCTTCAGCGACGGAACGAGGATATATTAAACGACGCAAGACTTTGACTAAGCCGGCCGATCTTCTTCTTCTTCTATTTATTTTTTAATATCTGAAAATGTCTTTTGTATTTCATTGCAAGAAAACGAGTTTGAAAAAATATTGGTTATGTCTAGATACTGCCACAAGGTTACGGCATTCTTTGTTTATTTGGTTTTTAAAATGAACATGATGAAAAGTGGGTTGGAATATGGCACGTCTCTTGCTCGAGTGTGATGTCGATTATGTTAGTGTTTGGATTCAACTGATTGTTGCGTCTGCGTTTTTGTCTTGTTGACTTTTCTACAGTGAACAGTGCATTCGTGTACTATTCACAGATCCACAAATTCTACTTTTCAGTAACTTTTTCATTAAAAATAGGTCACACTGCATTATTTACACATTTAAAAATTATTTTGCTACAATATTTTCAGTTTCAGCAAAAATAAGCTCAATCCAAACGGATCTTATATGTCATCTGGTTGGAATATGGCACTTATATGATGTCAATCCTATTATTCAATTAGGGTAAGGTATTATAGAGAGCTCTCAAAGCTTACTAATAGGCCTCTATATAATTAAAATAACTAGGTCTAACTAACGTGTATTAATGGAAGTTCTCTCCGCTCTCGCAAGAGTGAGAGTTTTGTATAACAAGTAGGACATTTTATCATCAAAATTACACTTATTAACACACAAAGCGGAAGATAATGTCAGCCCAATCTTGAACACGGAGCCAGAGAATTAGACATTTCTTATGTCCTTTATCCAACCACTGCACGTCCTGTAACATCAGAATGGCAATTGTTCAACAACCTACACAAGTTATAAATGTAGCCGGGCAGGCTTTTACAGTGCACCAAAAAAAAAAGCCATCTAGACCATATCCAACCTTCTGAAACTAATGCTGAGAGGAATGCTTCCCTGGCTTCATGACTTAGAGATCCTACATTATCACAATCGAATAGTAAATACGTATAAAGGATAAAAATATGCAAAACATACGGCAGAAAAAATGCCACAGATTTTTGGGGGCCTGCACAGGGGTGGCAACCTTGTTAATAATCCTCTTCCCGATAACATATAATTATTCATGGCATGAGCTCAGGAAATTTTTTTCTATATAAAAACATGATAGACATTCAGAACAATTATTGTCCAAATAAATTTGAAAAACTACTATCTGCAACAAAATATAGTCAAAAAGGAGGAAACAGTTCAACTTCTATTCCAACATTTCAATTAACATCCCCTTTGATGCTTTGTTCCCAGCAATATCTATTTGGCTGGTCAAGAACAGATTATGGAGATAGTCAGTTAGCCACCTTGATTCCTTCTAAGTTTTACCTTCAAGCAAGGCCATACAAATTAAAATTATATTTAAGATCTCCTAATTTTCCTTTTCATAATATTTTAATATAACTAAGAGGATTTTATTCTAGCCTCCCAATTCTTGAATAATTAAATGCATATAAATGAGTAAATCAGCAAAATTTCACTAAACAATCAAAAGCCCCCTTAGAAGATATCCCCAATTTGATGTCATCTTCAATTTGGAACACCCCTTACTAACTTTTAATTATTGCAGGGTGGGAAAAAAGAGTAAAGAAGAAAACCTCCAAAATGGAGAACAACTGATCTGCTCCAACCCCAAATATACCAGAACGCCAAAAAATTTGAACTTCTATGAATGAAGTGCAATTTCTTGAGTAATAATGAACAATAATACAGTTGAAGCCCAGCTAACAAGTCCGTCCACTAGAATGAAGGGCATTCTGCCAATTTCAATGGCAAGATGTACCATGTCCAAGCTTACAGGGTAGTACTGATACTTCCAGAAAATCTCATTCTCATGAAATCTTGTCTTCCTTTTTTCTCAATTTCAATTCAATATGCTTTTTTCTATTAATAATATTCTATGCAATTTAACTATTTCACAATATGTCATTTACATAATATTTTCTTTTAAAAAATTCAATGATAGGAATGGTCAAAAACATGATCCTATACAAGAAATACCAAAAATACGTACAAAACAATTTTCATAGGAGGATTTATCTTTAAAGAATATGAAGACAATAGCAAAGATAAAATGCATTGAATGGAATCCTACGAAACAGGTTTGTTAATCATTTCAAATTATACTCATCATTTACATGAAAAAATAATAATACATCATATTATTTACATTAAAAAAATAATACATATTAACTTCAAAGTTCATTGCAGGATGTGAATTGCTAGGATATTGCAACAATAAGCAACATTGATACAATGATGGGTTAGTATTACATTTCATGTGTGCTTTTTGGAACGAAGGTCAAACCATAATCAAGATTATTTTGGTGTGCAAAATGTGAAATAAAAACAAATCTCCCTATCCCAAGGTTAGAGACACTCACATTAACTACATACTCTCCAAATATTTATAATATATTCATCTCACTATATATATATGAAGAGGAAAAATTATGCATGACAGAGCTATTTGGACGGAGGTGGCACGAATAGACGTGGCATGTACAGACCGAACGGCCACGTGGCATCCAGCCCATTATTATGTGGTCTCCAAGGAACCTTAAATGGAAAATACTTGCAACACACGATTAGCCTTGGTTTGTAGAATCCTAACATGAGTAGAATTCTAGAATATACACGCATTAATGAGTATCTTCCCCATAAGGAAAAGACTTGTTCCGCAAGCAAAGGAGTCTGGCTTTACGCGACTATAAAAACCCAAAGACCCTCAAGAAAAAGGTATGCACAATTTCTCTAAAGCTCAAACTCTCTAACATTGTTGGAGCTCTCTTCTGACTTAACTTTTGGAGGGTCTTTAGCCGGTATCACACCGGTACTCTCTGTAAGGTCTTTTTCTGTGTTAGGCAGGTCTAGTATTGAGCGTGTTGGAACCGTGTGGCTCATTGGTGATTTTTTTTTCCCAGCATCATCAATATATATATATATATATATATATATATATATATATATATATATACACAATTGCAAACTACTTCAGATACAAGATTCAAATTGAAGTTTTTGATAGAACTAACATAACAATTTTTGTGATATTTGATAGAAATGTTGAGAAAATCTTAAATAAATATGTATGAGATCTTACTGAAAATAAACTGAGATACAACTTATTTAAATTATTAAATTATTGTAAAACTATTGATCATAATATATATTAAATTCCTTACATATAGATTGATATTGGAAAAGGAATCCCACATGATTTGAAGAAAATTTTAGGAAAAATAAAAGCATTTTCCTACTTTATTTGAATGAATTCAATCTAAAGGATGGTTTTGAAAATTACACATTTGCTAAGATTTTTGATGCATCTTCAAATAACAAAAATGTATGAAAGAAAAAAATATACACAATCCAATATTCTATATTAATTCTTTTGTTTTACTATTTCTAAATTAACAAAGAAATATAAAAACATTTATAAAAAACTGTCACATCACTTAAATTTAATTAAGTGCAAATACCTATGAAAAAAATTGGCAACAACAAATTCGCAAGTCCAAACTTTGTAAAATGCAGTCAAGAATCTTCCAGTGTCAATTCTTTAGTAATTAACACAAACGAATCAACAAAATGAAAAAGTGCTAAAAGTTCAAAATTTCACTACAACAAAAGTGGACTATGGTGATGAAACCTTTCGTCACAATATGTGCTTATTTCGTCACCGAATACATATGGTGATGAAATGATGACGAAACAACATTCGTCACCTAAGCTCCGTCACAGAATGTATTGTTTCGTCACCAATAAAAAATGATAGGTAATGAAAGTTTTTCATCACCTAATATTTTCGTCACTAAACCTTATTTTCAATGACGGAATATTTCGTCACCAAATGGTTTTTTTTTTTTCCGATTTCAATAGATTAGGTGACAAAGTTTTGCGTCACCGATTTATTTATTTATTTTTAATTTCAATAGATTAGGTGACAAATTATTTCGTCACCAATTTCTACTTATAGTCAGATATGGCGATGAAAATTATTGTCACCAATTTTATTTTTTTATTAATATTTTTTACATTTACTTGCCATTACATTAACCTGTTCATTTCTAACCAAATCCATAAAAAAATAAAATAAAAATAAAAATCCATTCATTTCTAACCAAATCCATAAAAAAAAACATCCATACAATCTAAAAATGCAATAAAGATGTTCACAAAGTTACAACCATTTATATACAAATGATGTCTTAGCTTCCAAACTTTACAAAAAATTATTTGAGTTCAAGTAGTCCCACAAAAACTATCTTTCTGCCACCAATCTCATATCTACACAAGTATAAACGAAAAGACATTAATAACAAACTAAACTGCAAACCTATATTTTTGATATGATGTACTACAACAAAAAAAAAAAAAAGGATTCTTATTAGTAAGACAATGCAGAAAATGTCCACAGAATACCCAATAACAAACTAGACAAAATAATCATAATGCAACATCATATGAAGCCAAACTGTCAAAGAAAGAAGACCCACAACATTCTCATCAAATAAAAACCAAACCTACATTACAAACCACGGAGAAATCATAAAGAATGCAGAAAAATCTCAATTTAAAACAAAACAAATAAAGTGAAATCCAAAACAAAAATCCAAACACCCTCATAAACACAAACCCACCCACCATAATGAATAAAAAATCTAACCAACACTATTAAAAAAAAAAAATAGCCACCACCATTAAACAAAAACCAGAGCCACCACAAACAAAAAACTCACCACCACCATTAAACAAAAAACACTATTGTAGCACAGTTGTGCTACGGTACCCTCATACATATAAGAGATTACTATAGCACAATTGTAAAAATGTTTACAATTGAGAGACCAGGTAATGCTTGTTTTTGTGTTTTTATGCAAAAATATAGCAACATATACCATATACAAGCCCCAATATTAATGCTCTTAGCTAGGCAGGAAAATAAAACACTAACCAATGTGTGTTCTAGTTAGTAGATGAGCTTCCCCACTGCCACAAATGTCACTGTCATCCTTACTCTTCAAATATTGTATGATGCAATCCATCTTCTCCTCCATCCTGAAGTCTGCATCTTGGAGCTCTTCTACTCGGCCCTCCAACTTGTAGTTTGCATCCTGGAGCTATTCTACTTGACCCTCGAGTTGTTGAGTATACTGAGTTGAAGAAGATGAGGTAGGAGTCCTAAGAGATGAGGAAGGCCTCATGCCAAGTCCTTTTACATAGCCGGATCTCGGCTTAAGAACCATCATAGATATCTCTTCTTCGGTCAAAGGTTGTGCTTCAAGAGTGCTACAATGCTCATCTTGTACTCTCAACATCTCTTATTGTCATTTCAAATAATAGAAACCATTAGAAATATATATATTCTAGTTTTGCAAACATATATAGAATAAAAATACATATATTCTAGTTTCGCAAACTCAAGGATATACATACATATGTATGTTCGCAATCAGGGTGTACCCACTGTTTTGTCTTTGAATTGAAGTGGATATCATAGTAGACTTGTGCCAGCTTAGGAATATGACCTCCATTTTTCCGTCTCTGATTATATGCTTTTCAATGTTAGAAAACAAGTTAATTAATTACAACAAGTAATATACTAAGCTTTTGAAAAATTGAAATAACACACCACCTCATCCACCCGAACTGCAAGTGACTTGTTTCCACATCTATGAATGTGTTTGTCAACCGTTCCCTCTTTATTTCTGTTTCTAGCATTTCTTACTGAGACTTTCTTATCAGAGTTTTGACTTAAGTTTATATATATATTACAATATAAATCTACTCCACCTTCCAAATAAATATAAATCCAACAAATTTGATAGAATGAATAATCTAGTAGACATGACACCATAATAAGATTTACATAAAACATTGGTCCAATGCATATATAGGTAGATATTATCTAGGTGAAAGGTGAGAACATACTTCACTTGTAATTAAAATTTTCAAAGAATTAATTACCAACCAATCTTCATCACTCCACTTTTCATCAATTAGTTCAATCATTTTTCTCGTGTGACATTTTTTGGTGGGTGGTTTCTTGCATACATGCTTCCTTCATCCTTTACAAGTTTTTTATATTTTGTAAACAACCTGTTATAGTGGCTGCTCAATAATCAACCACACTTTGTATTTAGAGATTTGTTGACAAGTACAGATTCTCCTTGTATATCAAATTGATCCTGCAAAGTGAAGTATGTATAAAGAAATTATTATTCCTTGAATTCAATATGCTTAGTGACAACATTAACAATACACTATAAAATACTACATAAAGTATAAAGCAATGTAATGAAAACAACAAAATCAAGCTCAAGGACAATTATAAACATTTAAAGTACCACCACATTTTGAATGATTGCCTCTTTTTCACCGCTATCAATATTCTTCCAACTATAAGCATTCATGGTGGACAAGTTCGTACGCACTTGTACACCAATTTGGCTAGCAAACTTCCCTACATGTTCACCAATAGGAGCACATAACTCTAGGGCAATGAGGACCGGTAGCTTCCCATATTTCTCAACAAGTCCTCGTACCCCTAATCCACGCGTCATGCCATGAGCATGTCTACTAGTCGATGCTATCAAGACAATATAAATTAAATCAACAAGTGAACCAAATTTAGTGTAATTACAAAATCAAGTAATGGAACTTAAATATCTCACCATCCGTGGTAGACAGTGTGCCCACAAGCTGTGCCTCTACATTAGTAGAAATTTGGGCAAGAGGATCTCTACCAAGATGCATGCTCGATGATGGGCTAGTATGCTGGACTACTAGGATAGATTCCTCACGCCTATAACGAGCCATCTGTATCATGCAAAAGTATATAAAGATATCTAAATTCTTTACAAGTTAAGATATAAACAAGTTATTTCATCATTTAAAATATCTTCAATCGATGATTTTCATTGATCATTCCAAGCACAATACTAAAAAGTATTTCAAGCACCAAATCATGTATATAGTACCTCAGAATCTCCACTGCGAAGTAGGCTCGATAATGGGCCCTTATGTTGGACTGTTGGGGTAAATTCCTCACGGCATAAACGAGTGCTACATCCTGGTGCCATCTGTATCATACCAAAATATGTATAGATTTTTAAATTCATAAAAAAAAAAAAAGTTATTTCCTCACAATATTACAAAATATGAATTATCACATGCACCAAATTATATATATAGTACCTCATTATTTAAAGAACTAGATAACTCATCATCACCAATAGCTGGTACATAGTCGTCGTTGTCTACCTGAGCACTTACTCTCTTTCTTCCGACATTTGCACATTTAGGCAGAAAAGTTGACAAATGCTTCAATCCCAAAGCATTTATTTTCTCTTGATTTTGCTTGATTCTTTGTGCTCTTTCCATCTCATATTTCGTTATTTTATTATGAGTGTCTTTGCCTTTTTTGGCCATTTCTGCAACTATATATTTACATAGAAAATAAAATATAATGTCTATTCATTTCAAATTCTTCCCAAGTATGAAACATAAATTGGAACATCAAATAGAAATATACATGAATAAATATATTAATTTGGTACAAATAAAAAAAATTAACTAAAATAGTCCAATTAAAACTATAAATCTATATTTTAGTTAATATATAATAATTTATCAATGTCAAGCCCATTACATAATATTAATAACCATTTTAAAATATATATATATCAAAAGCATCAATATGCACAAATGAAAAAAAAAAAAAATACAATAGTCCAATTAAAACTATAAATCTATATTTTATTTAATATCTAATAATTTATCAATGTCAAGCCCATATACATAATAATAATAATAATAATAATAATAACCATTTAAAAAATATATATCAAAAGCATCAATATGCATAAATGAAAAAAAAAAAAAAATGATATGATGATACAAATTAAGAATAATTTGAATTAGATAACTCACGTGTTCTTAATGGTCACAACTTCTTCCAATTGCTTCCCCTTGACCCACTCAGCAGCTGAAAATTATGACAAAGAGCAATTAGAACAATCCCTTGCAATAACAAAGGCCACAATGCCATGAAAAATGGCTATTTCACAGTTTTTTTTTTCTTTTTTTTAAAATCTAAAAATGTACATCAAGGCCTGATAAGCTTGGTTGAAGTTGGTGGTAAAGTTCTTCGACTTCTGTGGTTGCCATCCTAATCAAGAAAAGTTGATTCTACTGAAGACTGGAATGCAGTTAGATTGAAGAAGCAAGAAACTCCATATTGGAAAATAGTCTAGTTTCCTTTAGTTGTGTGCAAGCATGCGGTTATTGGTTGGCTTGTGTTCAACAATAGTTTATCTACCTGGGACAGATTGTTGCAATGGTAATACAATAGGGGATCCTAGTGAGTTTTTGTTGCATAATCTAAGTGGAAAGCAGAGATCATCTAAGTGATGATTTGCTGCCCCTTTAATAATCTTAAGTCTTGTTGGGATGTAGTCAACTAGGCAGTGACGGAGCCAGAAATTTTTCCTTGGGGGGGCCAAGCTAAGTATGAAAAAAGTTTCATAACTAAAAAAAAGTTTTATTTCAGAAATTAAAATTAACTCTAAAGTTTTGGCTTATGTTTTTGGGTGCTATACCAAAATAATTTATAATTGATTCTTTATAATTTGGTAATTCAATAGTTGGGTACAAAAGATTTTAGCTTTAGACTATGTTGAAAACACCAACAAATATTTATTGAACTATAAGACTTTTTGACAATTTATAATTGATTCTAAAGTGTTTTTTAGTAATCTCTTTACATGAAGTCAGACAAAACCAAACAACTAAGGTGTAAATTCATGTCTATAAAATAATTAGACTGCTACTTGTTCAAATATAATTATATACATACAAATACTTAAACAATTTTATCAAATAAACCATAACAAGCCAGCCACCATTATGAAATTTAAAAAATAAAATACAAATTGTAAATTATAAATGATGCTAACTGCCAACCACTTTGTAAATATAATAAACATAATAAAATATATCAATATATTACAAATATCAATAAAGTAGTCAATAAACAGCTAAACATAAAATCCTAAACTAACCACAAAAACGGGAAACCCAAAAGGGCCAAAACAGACCAACAGAAAGAGATACTACCATTGGGCACACTTGTCGAGTCTAGCTATGGCTCAGCCACAATTGAGGTTACAAAACAGCAACTTGTGAAGGCAAAGTGTTGAAACTTTGCAGTGTGGAGACAATGGCAGGGACGTAAGGGGTGGGGACAGGAATAAAAAATTTATAATTATAACCCTTAGCAATGTGGGACGGGATGGGGACGGGAAGGGGCGGGGCGGGGTGGGTCTACAAAGTCTAAACCCATCCCTGCCCCACCCTGTGGTGTGGGGCTAAAATCTTGCCCCATCCCCGCCCCACCACCTTTAAGGGGCGGGGAAAAATTGTCATCCCTGAGGGGGGCGGTATTTTAATTTCCATAAAATTTACAATGGCAACGGCGTTAGGGATTTTTTTTTTCTTTTTTTCTTATCTAGTAACTGCATATAGGTATTAGAAATATATATATATATATATATATATATATTCTTTTTCCTTGTTGATTTGGGTTTCTTTTTTCTATTTTTTAATATTTACTATGGAGCTTTTTAAGGAGTTAGATTTGGGAATTTGCTATAGGTGGATAGGCCAAAACTTTTATTTCATTGGGTTGTTTCAAATGATTTTTTTTTTTTTTTGGATATTTTCTAATCTCAAATCCTTGGGGGGGGGGGGGGGGTAGGGATGGCAACGGGGCGGGGCGGGGTCAAAGGATGGGGTCTTCGTCCCCACCTCGCATGGTATTGTCTTGCTCCATCCCCGCCCCGCCCCGCATGATGGGGAAAACTTTCTCACCCCATCTCCGACCCTTGGGGCCCTGCAAAGCCCCACCCCACCCCATAAAACCCTACTTTTTTGTTAATTTGCCCTACAATTAGTACAATTTTTTTTAATGAAACCTATTTCATTAATAAAAATATACTTAAAATTACAACTATCCCATCAAATCAAATCAATTTTTAGAAAAAAATTGAATAATATATCCAAGTGTTTAACATGACAATCACCAAAAAAAAAAAAAAAAATCTTATAGTATATAATACATAACAAAATAAAGGCAAATAACCACATTTGGTAGAATAAAATAAGCTAATATTGATATGTTTGTTTAAATAGTAGGGTTTTAGGATATGAAAAATTTACAATTATAACCCTTAGCAACGTGGTATGGGACGGGGATGGGAAGGGACGGGGCAAGGTGGGTCTAAATGGTCTAAACCCATCCTCGCCCTGCCCCGTGGTGCGGAGCTAAAATCTTGCCCCATCCCCACCCCACCACCTTTGTGGGGTGGGGAAAACCCGCGTGGGGCGAAGCTAGGCGGGGCGGGGCAAAATTGCCATCCCGAAACGGCATGTCTCCATCAAAGTTTAAAATTACACCAATTCATGTGAATGTGGAAATTTAGAAATTTTCTTAGTTACCTCTAATAATGCATTGGTTGCTTTCAGCAAGGAAATGCACGCAATAAATAAAGACCTAGTAAATCCATATCATGTCATTGTTGAAATAGAGTCCAAGCCTTAAATTCATGCGCTAATTGCTAATTCAAGTTTTGCGTTTTCCTTCAAGTCTTTCACGTGCATGCTTTCTCCTGTCTGCAAGTATTCTATTGTGATGTGCAAACTATGTTGGATCAAAATATGAATGTGGATCAGTGTTCTTCAACAATCACCTCAATGTGGAAATATACGGCATCCAATGACCGGCCCATATTATTTAGGACGTTTTTTGCAAGTTGAAGGAAAAAAAAGATGTATATTTCTCCAAGTTTCAATTTGCAAACAGGGTCACTTTTACGCGTCATCTATTGAAGAAAATCCTTTCGTTAAGACAATATTGTCGATCACTTCAAAATTGCCTATCACTGAATAAAATAATGTATTTTTTTCCTTTTCTTTTTTTTTAATTATAAATGGTAATAGAGTGGGATGGGACATTGGGACTACATATGATGCATAGGATGATTGGGGCCCCACATTTTAATCTCAGTTAAAGTTACAAGTTAAAATTTATTTATTTTTTGATACACTTGCTAGATTGGGTTAGTTCAATTTTAACACCGAAATCAATGGTTGAAACAAACTTTTTAGAGGAGTTTTCTAATTTTAAAACATTTTTGTTGAGTTTCAATCATCCTTGTTCATGAGTTATTACTTGAGACTTGAAAATGAAATTTGAATACGCTAAACGGCATGTCTCCATCAAAGTTTTAAAAAGTATACCAATTCATGTGAATGTGGAAATTTAGATATTTTAGTAGATACCTTCAATAATGCATTGGTTGCTTTCAACAAGGCAATGCAAACGATATAGCGCCAATCAATCCATATCATGTCAATGTGGAAATAGGGTCCTAATGTAAAATTCATGCGTCGAATGCTAAGTCTAGTCTTGCGTTTTCCTTTTAAGTCTTTCACGCGCATTCGTTCTCTAGTATGCAACTATCTTTACTTCATAAAATTAATGTTTCAGCACCTATTGCAAAAAAATAAAGGTCTAATCAAAATATGAATGTGCATGAATCGGTGTTCTTCAACAATCACCTCAATGTAGAAAATTAAAGCATTGACTGGCTCAGACTCAAATTATTTAGGTAGTTGTTAGCAAGTTGAAGGAAATAACAAGGATGTAGGCCTACTCAGTCTTAGTCATTGCAGAAACTAGATTCACTAATTCGAAAGTATATTTCTTTACGATTCAATTTTCAAACAAGATCACTTTCAAGTTCTTGGATTACTGACTGGTATCTTCTAATAATAGCTCCAAACTCTTATTGGCACTAGGTGAATGGATTGAGAATTCATAATGTGACCATGTGGTATCATCTATCAATTCGTAGTTGCCAGGTCCATGCTTCTTTGTTCAGTCTTTTCTTACTTTTATATATAAAATTCTATCTTCTTTTTCAAAAGAAATAATAAAATAATAATGTTATTAATTAAATATTGTGAAAGACCAAAACAAATGCAATTTTAATGAGAGTTAACAGACAGTTTAATGGAATACTAACTAAGGTCTTAATTGAATACTTTTAAAATTTAGAGAACTGAATTGAACAAAAGCAGAGTTAGAGTACTAAAATGAATTATGGTGAAACATAGGGGGTGGGTTTTGTATTTTAGCCTAAATTATAATGACTCTTTCTCCTAATCGATGCAGTTTTTATTATTATTATTATTATTTTTTTATAGACAAACATCTAAAACCAGTTGAGGACTGTAGGGATGGCAATGGGGCGGTGCGAGTTCGAAGGATGGGGTCTTCGCCCCCGCCCCGCCTCACATGACGGAGAAAATTTTCTTGCCCCATCTCTAACCCTTGGGGCCCTGCGAAGCCCCGCCCCACCCCGTAAAATTCTATTTTTTGTTAATTTGCCCTACAACTAGTGCAAATTTTTTAATTAAACCTATTTCATTAATAAAAATATACTTGAAATTACAATTAAATTTATCCCATAAAATCAAATCAATTTTTAGAAAAAATTGAAAATATATCCAAGTGTTTAACAAGACAATCATTAAAATAAAATAAATAAATAAAAATCTCGTAATATAACACATGAAAAAATAAAGGTTGAGAACCACATTGGGTAGAATAAAATAAGCGAATATTATTATGTTTATTTAATAGTAGGGTTTTAGGGTGTGAAATTTATAATTATAATCCTTAGCAATGTGGGACGGGGTGGGGACGGGAAGGGGCGGGGCGGGGTGGGTCTACAAAGTCTAAACCCATCCCCGCCCCACCCTGTGGTGTGGGGTTAAAATCTTGCCCCATCCTCGCTGCACCATTTTTGAGAGGCGGGAAAAAATTGCCATCCGTAGGGGGGGCTGTATTTTAATTTCCATAAAATTTACAATGGCAACGGCGTAAGGGATTTTTTTTTTCTTTTCTAGTAACTGCAGATATGTATTAGAAATATATATATTCTTTTTCCTTGTTGATTTGAGTTTCTTTTTTCTATTTTTTAATATTTATTATGGAGCTTTTTAAGGAGTTATATTTGGGAATTTGCTATAGGCGGATAGGCCAAAACTTTTATTTCATTGGGTTGTTTCGTATGATTTTTTTTTTTTTTTTTTGTGTGTGGATATTTTCTAATCTCAAATCCTAGGGGGGTATTTTAATTTCCATAAAATTTATCATTTTTTCCCATTTTATCAATATTATAAATGGAAATTTTGAAAAGTCACGGGGGCTATGGCGCTGAAAATTGGGCATGGCGCTGAAAATTGGCGCTGAGTGGGCATGGCACTGAAAAAAAAAAATTTAAGCTGAAAATTAAAATTAAGCTGAAAATTATGTTGGCGCTGATAATTGGACCCATGAGGGAGTGTTACTCCACAAAGAAGTGCGACCAGTGGACTACTAAACAACATGTTATTTGTATGTGGAATTAAATTAATGTATTCTAACACTGTAGATATTTAAAGTTTTCAAGAACAAACTTTTTTTAATATGCTTTCCAGAAATTAATTGTTATGATAACATTGCTAAAAAAAAAATAGTTATGATAACAAAAATAGTAAATTCAAATTATAGTTTTGAGGTCAAATTATAGTTTAAATTAATTAATAACAGTATGTAACTTAGGGGTGGCAAATTTGACATGACCTACGAACTCGACACGACATGATACGAAATTATGAGGTTATAGGTTGAGGCTTAATGGATTCGTATCATATTCAGGTTGACACGACTAACCCATTTAATAAACGGGTTGGGTTAGTGTTCAATATATGAAACTCATTTGACCTATTTAATTAAATGACATTTTACCATTAAACCCCTCAAACCCTAAGTATATAAACTTATTATTTGTTGTGGTTTATTTTTTTTAACATATTGTGATTGATTATTTGTGATATTGAGATATGCTTTGGTTTTAAATGATTATTTATGATGCAGTTACTTGTTAGTTTTGAATTTTATATTAAAAATTTTTATTTGCTTTTTTTTTTATATATATATATTTTTTATTTTGATAAAATCTGAAAAACAGATTGACACGATTGACCTATTTAATAAATGAGCTGTGTTAGGCTTGAAGAATCTTGACTCGTTTAATAAACATGTCAGGATAGTGTTGACCCATATAGTCAGATACTTATGAGTTGATACGACACGAACTCGACACGCGAACACGAATTGCCACCCCTAATGTAACCCGTGTTTACGCACGGGATTGATCAATTGAAGTAGTACTATTAATGTTAGCTTGAGTTATTAAACATATAAGACATTAGTTCGATTAGGATATTTAGATGTGCAAAAATGGTTTTTCCTCAATTTTCATGATATTAGTTACGACAAGTTTCTCATTACATTACTATTATGTGTATAACTAGTGTGTAATCCCGTACATAAGCATGTGTACATTTAAAACTGATTACAGTTACACACACACACACGCACACACATGATTTAGGCATAAAAATTTAAAAATTTAGATTAGATAAGACCGTAGCACAAAATTAAACTCTAATTGAAATTCAATTAGATTTATGTGCTATTTCAGACATTTTATGTTTAAGGGGTATTTTGGTCATTTTTAATGTTTAGGGTGGTATTTTAGTCATTTTTAGGGTATTTTGGCCATTTTTTAAGTTTCGGGGGTACTTTAATCTTTTTTAAGTTTCAAGGGTATTTTTGGCATTTTTTAGGTTTAGAGAGTATTTTAATCATTTTTAAGGTTAATGGGGTATTTTGGTAGTTTTTAGGTTTCTGGGGTATTTTGGTCAATTTTTAGCTTTCGGAAGTATTTTGCTCAATTTTTAGGTTTCGGGAGTATTTTGGTAAATTTTTATGTTTAGGGATGTTTTGGTCAATTTTTAAGGTTTGGACGATATTTTGGTCATTTTCTTGGTTTTAAGGGCGTATTTTGGTAATTTTTTGGTTTATGGGGTATGTCGGTCATTTTTTTGGTTTTATGAATATTTTGATTAGGGGTGGCAAAATCAACCCAAACCAATTTGCCCACCCAAACCCACCCACTTAAATGAGACCTAAATCCACCCAATTATTAATTGGGTTAAATTGGTGTTAACCTAATTAATATTAATGTTTATTGGGTTCTAATTGGGTATCCAATTAGACCCAATTATGATCCAAGTATCATTTCTACAAATCACCCAACTCTAAAATACTGCAAAACCACTAAAAATGACCAAAATACCCAAAAAAACCCAAAAAAAGACCAAAACATCCTTGAAACCCAAAAAAAGACCAAAATACCCCTGAAACCCAAAAAAATGACCAAAATACTCCCGAAACCTAAAAATTACCAAAATACCCCCCAAAACCCAAAAAAGACCAAAATGCCCCCGAAACCTAGAAAATTGCCAAAATAACGCCGAATCCTAAAATTGACCAAAGTAACCTAGAATCCTAAAAATGACCAAAATACCCCTTGGAACATAAAAAATGACCAAAATACCCCCCAAACCTAGAAAATGACCAAAATACCCTCAAATCTATAAAGTGACAAAAATACCCCAAAACTATTAAAATGACCCAAATAAACTCAAAACCTCTAAAATGGCCACAAACAACCCGAAACCTCTAAAATTACCAAAAATACCCTGAAACCTCTTAAACGACCAAAATAGCCCATTTTTTAAAGGTATTTTGGGGTATTTTTAAATTTTTTTTTTTTTGATTTATGGGGTATTTTGGTCAATTTTTTGGTTTAGGGGGTAATTTGATCATTTTTGGGTTTAGGGATTAATCATGTCATTTTTAGGTTTAGGGGGTATTTGGTCATTTTTAGGTTTCTAGGCTATTTTGGTCAATTTTTAGGTTTCGGGGTTATTTTGGCCATTTTTTAGGTTTAGGGGGGTAATTTGGTCAATTTTTAGGTTTCGGGGTTATTTTGGTCAATTTTTAGGCTTTGGAGGTATTTCAGTTAATTTTTAAGTTTTGAGAGTATTTTAGTCATTTTTTAGGTTTAAAGGGTATTTTGGTCAGTTATTAGACTTAGAGGGTAATTTGGTCATTTTTAGGTTTATGGGGTAATTTGGTCATTTTTAGGTTTATGGTGTATTTTGGTAATTTTTAGGTTTTTAGGTAATTTTGGTCAATTTTTAGGCTTCAGGGTTATTTTGGCCATTTTTTAAGGTTTCGGGAGTATTTTGGTCATTTTTTGGGTTTTGGGGGGTATTTTGGTCATTTTTTAAGTTTCGGAGGTATTTTGGTCATTTTTATGTTTTTGGGATAATTTTGATCATTTCTTGGGTTTCGAGGGGTATTTTGGTCATTTTTTGGGTTTCCAGAGTATTTTTGTCAGTTCGTAGGTTTTGGGGTTATTTTGGTAATTTTTAGGATTTTGGGGTATTTTGGTAATTTTCGAAGATTTTAGAGTACTTTTGTCATTTTCACTTTAATGGGTAAATAGGTTTTATATACCCAACCCAATTATGCTCACCCCAAATCCACCCTTTGAACACCCCTAATTTTGATCAATTTTTAGGTTTCACTGATATTTTGGTCATTTTTTAGATTTCGAGGTTTTTTTTTTTTTTTTTTTTTTTTTTTTTTTTTTTTAACACTTGAAATATCTACTAGTTTTAGAATAAATATTTTTATATTCGTATAAATAGAACACATTGTACAACAATCTGCTGGTTAGGTCTTAGGTGGAATAACCTTGCTCATGGGTTCGATCCCCCTTGTCGTGCTTAACTCTTTTTAAAATAAAAAGAAACCTCATTATTTGTAGTAATAGGTGACAAAAATTTATTTTGTCACTGAAAACACCTAAATCTTAATATTGGGTGACGAATATAGAATTTCATCACCCAAGATAGGCCTTTGGTGATGCAAATATTTCGTCTCCTTACATTTGTGTTTTTTTTTTAATGACCTATAGTGAGGAAATAAATATTTCATCACCAATTTGGACATCTTTAGTGACGAAATATTGATTTCATCACCCATTTTAAATTTTTGGTGACGAAATCTTCTTTTCCTCACTGAATGCTATCATTCAATGACGAAATTGTTTATCCTCACTAGATTTCGTCACTATAGCCCACTTTTGTTATAGTGTTTAAATAAATAGGTACAGACCAAACTTCAAATGTGGAAGATGAAGAAATAGATGATGATAACATACCCCTCAACAAACTCAACAAACTTTACAAGCGTCCCATACCACAATAACAAAGAATTGAAGAAACAACCAAAAAGAAAAAAAAAAAAGATTTTGTAATGAAACTCTTTATTACATCACATAATAAAGATCAATAATATGGAATGAATTAATATGCTTTTATCAATTTTTATTATACAATATTACTCCAAATTTGTTTTTTTTTAATTGCTCATTACTTGATCTGAATAATTATAATGGATATATGTGTGCAATTTTTAATTGTTACTTCTAATGATGAACTCATCACTAACAAAGTTTTATAACAAATACACTATAATATATATACAACATTTTTCAAAAAAAAAATTTATATAAAATATTACATTATTATCCATGCATGCATGGATATATTCAACGAAGCAAGACTTTGATCACTAAGCCGATCTTTCTCTTCTATTTATTTTTTAAATATCTAAAAATATCTTTTGTATTTGATTGCAAGAAAACTAGTTTGAAAACTAGACACTGCCAAAAGGTTACGGCAATATCTTTGTTTATTTGATTTTTAAAATGAACATAATAAAAATTGGGTTGGAATTTAGTATCTTGCTCAAGCGTGATGTCGATTATATGTCATCTAGTTGAAATATGGCACGCATATGATGTCAATCATATTATTCGACTGTATAACACGTACACATTTTTTAAGTCCTAAAAAGCTCTATAAAAGCCCACCTTCGATACAAACATAGATACAGTCATACAACTCAATCCAATGGCTATTTTTTATTACGTTGAGATATTTCTGCCATCTCTTTGCTTTCTCTTGCTTTTCCATTGGAGTTGGAAGAGAGTATCAGCCATCACAAACTGGCCTATTGTTGGAATGTTGCCAGGGCTTCTTTGCAAGGCACCAAATATCCATGAGTATGCAACCCAAGTTCTAAAACAAAGTGGTCGCACATTTGAGTTCAACGGACCGTGGTTTGCAAACATGGATTTTTTGGTGACTTGTGATCCCATGAACGTGCGCTACATATCAAGTAAAAACTTCGCCAACTACCCAAAGGGGCCCGAATATAAAAAGCTTTTTGAGCCTTTTGGAGATGGGGTTCTCACTTCTGATTCAGATTCATGGAAATCATTTAGGAAATTGATTCAGTCGCTGATTAAACACAGGAAGTTCCAGCTATTTCAAGAGAGATCTATGCGGCACAAAGTATCCCAAGGCCTCTTCCCTGTTCTTGAGCATGTGTCAAGACTAGGAACTGAGGTGGACTTGCAAGATGTTTTTCAGAGGTTTACCTTTGATAATACATGCTTGCTGGTTCTAGGCTTTGATCCAAACTGCCTTTCTGTTGATTTACCAGAACTCGCGTATAGAATGGCATTCGATGAAGTTGAGGAGGCTGTGTTTTACCGGCATATAGTGCCGGAAATCATTTGGAAGATACAGAAATGGCTTGATATAGGAGAAGAGAAAAAGCTAAGCAGAGCCATGGAGATAATAGATCGTTTCTTGTACCAGTGCATATCACTAAAGCAAGAAGAATTTCGCACGCAGAGAACCCAAATAGAGCAAGTTGACCAGAAGAAGGATGCAGACTTTGACTTATTAAAAGCTTGCATGGCACAAAAAGAAGAAGCAGAAATGGAAATGGAAGGAAATGAAAAGATGGATGCTTATATAAAATCTGACAGATATCTGAGGGACATTGCATTCAATTTCATAGCAGCTGGGAAAGACACTGTCAACGCAGCTCTCACATGGCTTTTTTGGCTTATCATCACACACCCTTTGGTTGAAAAAAGAATTCTAGAAGAGATCAGAGTGAATTTTCAAGCCAGAGAAGATGGAAATTGGAGATTTTTCGAGGTAGAAGAGCTAGGTAAACTAGTTTATCTCCATGCAGCGATTTGTGAGGCCCTTCGGTTGTACCCGTCAGTACCTTTCAATCATAGAGTTTCTATTCAACCAGACACTCTTCCAAGCGGCCACCATATCGATGCAAATACGAAGGTAATGGTGTCTTTGTATTCAATGGGAAGTATGGAAGAGGTATGGGGCCATGATTGCTTAGAGTTCAAGCCTGAGAGATGGATCAATGAACAAGGAGGAATCATTCATGTACCATCTCACAAGTTTATTGCGTTTAATACAGGACCTAGGAGTTGCTTGGGCCAAGACTTGACTTTCTTTCAAATGAAGACAACTGTGACAGCCATACTTTGGAATTATCACGTTCAAATGGTTGAAGGTTATCCTATTTCTCCAAGTCTTTCTGTTATGCTGCATATGAAACATGGTTTGAAGGTTAGGGTTTCCAAGAGAAGTGGTGCTTAATTGAGGAGGAGTATTTAGTAGGGTAGGTTATTAGTAATAATAAAATTAAAGCATTGCTCTCTTTTGAGTAGTTCTAAACTTTCTAATGTATATTTGTATGACACGCACATCAACAATATAGTTGAATGATATTGCAATTAGTTCTACATAAGTGATACTTATTTTATAAGATTTTATATTTGTTAGACTATTAGTAATAAGAAAGAGATCAGATAAAGAAAGTAATAAGAAAGAGAGAAAAAGAAAGGAATAAAAAAAAAATAGTAGCAACTTGCTACAATAACCACGTCTAATAGTAGATTACTATAGTAAGTTGCTAAAAAATTTTTAACTTTGGCAGCACTAATAAAGGGAGTTTGGGGTATTTGATACTATTTTAACACCTTCAATTTAATAAGGTACTTCAGTTGTCTTTATAGCTAATTGTGTGTTTTTTTTTTAATTATAAAATTTTCCCTTATTTGTTTGAACGCTTAAGTGTTTTTTGAACAACAAATCATATTATAATCTTCATTATCATAACAAATTCTGTACAAAGTGTTCATCCCACTTTGGCAAGATCTTACCACTATATATATATATATATATATATATATATATATATATATATATGCATCAGTTGGGTTCAAGTTATACCTGATATAACTCTAAGTAATGTTACACCACCCAATAACTTGTTGTTGAATTAATGTTTTGAAAATCCAACCGTTGAATTATATGTTCTATATGTTCTTAATATGCATGCCAATTTTCATATCAATCGGATGCTATTTACCATTTGATCCATAAACTCATATTTTATGCATTATTTTAAATTATAAAAATTTGAATTTTAACAATTGATTGATGACATGGATATTAATTTTTTATCATCTTGAAATTTTGCAAGCATAAAAAATATACAAAGATAATGTAATATAACAGTAGATTTGTCAATATTCGTATCCAATTAAAAAATATTGAGTGGTGTAACATTGTTTGAACCCAACCCTATATACATATGAGATGGGTTCAAGTTGCACTTAGTGTAACTCTAAAGAGTTACACATCTTTTAAACTATTGGATTTAAGTAGATCCAACGATCAAAAAAATGCATTCATTAATGCTAATATTTTGATTAAGATCTCATTTATTATCCTTTATTTATGACATTACATACTTTTCTCTCAAATAAAAAACTGCTATGCATTCTCTCTGCTCTATCTTTCTCCTTCATCACTCTTCCACCTCCACTACCATAGGGAAATAATTCATAACGCCAGGTGTAACTTTTTTTGATCTGTTACTTTGAAACATTGTTTAGTTTCCATGAGGTTCACAAATATGCTATAATATATGTATAATATTCTTAAAAAAAAATTTATATAAAATATTACAATATTACCCGTGCATGCACTGGATAGTTATTAAAAGGGGAGTTATCCTATGCTTTAGCGACAGACAAAGGATATATTCAACGATGCAAGACTTTGACTAAGCCAATCGTCCTTTTCTATTTATTTTTTAAATATCTAAAAATATTTTGGACAAAACTTAGGTACAGTAATTTAGGTGTTGTTTCTTAGGTTCCCTCTTAAAATTCAGTCATGTGACTACTTAACTAAAAATTACACTCTTTCCCATGAGAAAAAATCCACATAACAAAATCTTAAAATGGGAACCTAAAGAATTACACCTAAATACTGTACCTATATATTGCTCAAATATCTTTTGTATTTGATTGCAAGAAAACTAGCTTGAAAAAATATTTGTTATTAATTGGAGTGAGTTGCCTGATGATATATTCATCGATGCAAAGTGGGTTGGAATTTAGTATCTTGCTCGAGTGTGATGTCGATTATATGTCATCTGGTTGGAATATGGCACGCATATGATGTCAATTCTATTATTCGATCAATTAGGGTAAGGTTCTAGAGCTCTCAAGCTTACTAATTTTTTTTTTTTTTAAACACCAATCAAGCCTCTATGTAATTAAAATAAATAGTTCTAACCAACGTGTATTAATGGAAGTTCTCTTTGCTAATGCAAAAGTGAGAGTTCTGTATAACACGTACACATTTTTTAAGTCCCAAAAAGCTCTTTAAAAGCCCACCTTCGATACAAACATAGATACAGTCATACACACTGCAAGAAAAACGAGCAGTTGCGATGGGCCTATTGCGGCAGGTGCGAAAACTGCAGCTATATGTCGCCTATTGCGGAGCGTTTTTGGCCCGCCACTATACATTAGATCTATTGCGGCGTTTTTTGTGACCGCCACTATAGGTAGGGTTTTTTGCTGCATCCTATAGTGGCGGGACATAAAACTGCCGCAATATACTTGTTTTAGCGGCGATAACAAAGCTATAGCGGCGCTCCAAGAACCCCGCCGCAATAGGGATCCCTTTTGCAGCGGGTTCGACCGCCGCAATAGACCTTTAAATTTCCTAGCCCCAAAATTTTTCTCTGTATTTTTCGCCTTCCCACTTAAAGATCAAATGGTAAATTACATCCGATTGGCATGAAAATTGGCATGCATGTTAAGAACATATAGAACATGAAATCCAACGGTTGGACTTTTAAAAATATGAATTCAACAATAAGTTATTGGTTGGTGTAACATTTTTTAGAGTTACATCACGTGTAACTTGAACCCAACCCTATATTTCTTAATTCGATGTGAATTTTGACAAATCTACCGTTAGATTACATTATCTTCATATATTTTTCATACTTACAAAATTTCAAGCTGATAAAAAATTAATAGTAATGTCATCAATCAATTGTTTAAATTCCAGTTCTTGTTGTTTAAAATATCGCATAAAAGATGAGTTTAAGATCAAATGGTAAATTACATCCGATTGGCATGAAAATTGGCATGCGTGTTAAGAACATATGGAAAATGTGATCCAATGGTTGGATTTTCAAAATATGAATTCAAAAATAAGTTAACGGTTAGTGTAACATTTTTTAGAGTTACACCAAGTGTAACTTGAATCCAACCCCACATTTCTTAATTCGTTGTGAATTTTGACAAATCTACCGTTAGATTACATTATCTTCATATATTTTTCATGCTTACAAAATTTCAAGGGGATCAAAGATTAATAGTCATGTCATCAATCAATTGTTCAAATTCAAGTTCTTGTAATTTAAAATAACACATAAAAGATGAGTTTGAAGATCAAATGGTAAATTACATCTGATTGGCATGAAAATTTGCATGCATGTTAAGAACATAGAGAAAATGTGATCCAGCAGTTGGATTTTCAAAATGTGAATTCAATAATAAGTTATTGGTTGGTGTAACATTTTTTAGAGTCACATCACGTGTAACTTGAACCCAACCCTATATTTCTTAATTCGTTGTGAATTTTGACAAATCTACCGTTAGATTATATCATTTTCATATATTTTTAACGCTTAAAAAATTTCAAGGTGATCAAAGATTAATAGCCATATCATCAATCAATTGTTTAAATTCAAATTTTTGTAGTTTAAAATAATGCATAAAAGATGAGTTTAAAGATCAAATAGTAAATTACATCCGATTGGCATGAAAATTGGCATGCATGTTAAGAACATATAGAAAATGTGATCCAATGGTTGGATTTTCAAAATATGAATTCAACAATAAGTTATCGGTTAGTGTAACATTTTTAGAGTTACATCAAGTGTAAATTGAACCCAACCCCACATTTCTAAATTTGATGTGAATTTTGACAAATCTACCGTTAGATTATATTATCTTCATATATTTTTCATGCTTACAAAATTTCAAGGGGGTCCAAGATTAATAGCCATGTCATCAATCAATTGTTTAAATTCAAGTTTTTGTAGTTTAAAATAACGCATAAAAAATGAGTTTAAAGATCAATGGTAAATTACATACAATTGGCATGAAAATTGGCAAGCATGTTAAGAACATATGGAAAATGTGATCCAACGGTTGGATTTTCAAAATGTGAATTCAACAATAAGTTATTGGTTGGCGTCACATTTTTTAGAGTCACATCGCGTGTAACTTGAACCCAACCCTATATTTCTTAATACGTTGTGAATTTTGACAAATCTACCGTTAGATTACATTATCTTCATATATTTTTCATGCTTACAAAATTTCAAGGGGATCAAAGATTAATAGTCATGTCATCAATCAATTATTTAAATTCAAGTTCTTGTAGTTTAAAATAACGCATAAACGATGAGTTTGAAGATCAAATGGTAAATTACATTCGATTGGCATGAAAATTGGCATGCATGTTAAGAACATAGAGAAAATGTGATCCAGCAGTTGGATTTTCAAAATGTGAATTCAACAATAAGTTATTGGTTGGTGTAACATTTTTTAGAGTCACATCACGTGTAACTTGAACCCAACCCTATATTTCTTAATTCGTTGTGAATTTTGACAAATTTACTGTTAGATTACATCATTTTCATATATTTTTCATGCTTAAAAAAGTTCAAGGTGATCAAAGATTAATAGCCATATCATCAATCAATTGTTTAAATTCAAATTTTTGTAGTTTAAAATAACGCATAAAAGATGAGTTTAAAGATCTAAATGGTAAATTACATCCGATTGGCATGAAAATTGGCATGCATGTTAAGAACATAAAGGAAATGTGATCCAACGGTTGGATTATCAAAATATGAATTCAACAACAAGTTATTGGTTGGTGTAATGTTTTTTTAGAGTTACATCACGTGTAACTTTAACCCAACTCTATATTTCTTAATTCGTTGTGAATTTTGACAAATCTACCGTTAGATTACATTATCTTCATATATTTTTCATGCTTACAAAATTTCAAGCTGATCAAAGATTAATAGTCATATCATCAATTAATTGTTTAAATTCAAGTTCTTGTAGTTTAAAATAATGCAAAAAAGATGAGTTTAAATATCAAATAGTAAATTACATCCGATTGGCATGAAAATTGGCATGCATGTTAAGAACATATAGAAAATGTGATCCAATGATTGGATTTTCAAAATATGAATTCAACAATAAGTTATTGGTTAGTGTAACATTTTTTAGAGTTACATCGAGTGTAACTTGAACCCAACCCCACATTTCTTAATTTGATGTGAATTTTAACAAATCTACCGTTAGATTATATTATCTTCATATATTTTTCATGCTTACAAAATTTCAAGGGGATCGAAGATTAATAGCAATGCCATCAATCAATTGTTTAAATTCAAATTTTTGTAGTTTAAAATAATACATAAAAGATGAGTTTAAAGATCAAATGGTAAATTACATCCAATTGGCAAGCATGTTAAGAACATATGGAAAATGTGATCCAACGGTTAGATTTTCAAAATGTGAATTCAACAATAAGTTATTGGTTGGTGTCACATTTTTTAGAGTCACATCGCGAGTAACTTGAACCCAACCCTATATTTCTTAATACGTTGTGAATTTTGACAAATCTACCGTTAGATTACATTATCTTCATATATTTTTCATGCTTACAAAATTTCAAGGGGATCAAAGATTAATAGTCATGTCATCAATCAATTATTTAAATTCAAGTTCTTGTAGTTTAAAATAACGCATAAAAGATGAGTTTGAAGATAAAATGGTAAATTACATTCGATTGGCATGAAAATTGGCATGCATGTTAAGAACATAGAGAAAATGTGATCCAGCAGTTGGATTTTCAAAATGTGAATTCAACAATAAGTTATTGGTTGGTGTAACATTTTTTAGAGTCACATCACGTGTAACTTGAACCCAACCCTATATTTCTTAATTCGTTGTGAATTTTGACAAATCTACTGTTAGATTACATCATTTTCATATATTTTTCATGCTTAAAAAAGTTCAAGGTGATCAAAGATTAATAGCCATATCATCAATCAATTGTTTAAATTCAAATTTTTGTAGTTTAAAATAACGCATAAAAGATGAGTTTAAAGATCTAAATGGTAAATTACATCCGATTGGCATGAAAATTGGCATGCATGTTAAGAACATATAGGAAATGTGATCCAACGGTTGGATTATCAAAATATGAATTCAACAACAAGTTATTGGTTGGTGTAATGTTTTTTTAGAGTTACATCACGTGTAACTTTAACCCAACTCTATATTTCTTAATTCGTTGTGAATTTTGACAAATCTACCGTTAGATTACATTATCTTCATATATTTTTCATGCTTACAAAATTTCAAGCTGATCAAAGATTAATAGTCATATCATCAATTAATTGTTTAAATTCAAGTTCTTGTAGTTTAAAATAATGCAAAAAAGATGAGTTTAAATATCAAATAGTAAATTACATCCGATTGGCATGAAAATTGGCATGCATGTTAAGAACATATAGAAAATGTGATCCAATGATTGGATTTTCAAAATATGAATTCAACAATAAGTTATTGGTTAGTGTAACATTTTTTAGAGTTACATCGAGTGTAACTTGAACCCAACCCCACATTTCTTAATTTGATGTGAATTTTAACAAATCTACCGTTAGATTATATTATCTTCATATATTTTTCATGCTTACAAAATTTCAAGGGGATCGAAGATTAATAGCAATGCCATCAATCAATTGTTTAAATTCAAATTTTTGTAGTTTAAAATAATACATAAAAGATGAGTTTAAAGATCAAATGGTAAATTACATCCAATTGGCAAGCATGTTAAGAACATATGGAAAATGTGATCCAACGGTTAGATTTTCAAAATGTGAATTCAACAATAAGTTATTGGTTGGTGTCACATTTTTTAGAGTCACATCGCGAGTAACTTGAACCCAACCCTATATTTCTTAATACGTTGTGAATTTTGACAAATCTACCGTTAGATTACATTATCTTCATATATTTTTCATGCTTACAAAATTTCAAGGGGATCAAAGATTAATAGTCATGTCATCAATCAATTATTTAAATTCAAGTTCTTGTAGTTTAAAATAACGCATAAAAGATGAGTTTGAAGATAAAATGGTAAATTACATTCGATTGGCATGAAAATTGGCATGCATGTTAAGAACATAGAGAAAATGTGATCCAGCAGTTGGATTTTCAAAATGTGAATTCAACAATAAGTTATTGGTTGGTGTAACATTTTTTAGAGTCACATCACGTGTAACTTGAACCCAACCCTATATTTCTTAATTCGTTGTGAATTTTGACAAATCTACTGTTAGATTACATCATTTTCATATATTTTTCATGCTTAAAAAAGTTCAAGGTGATCAAAGATTAATAGCCATATCATCAATCAATTGTTTAAATTCAAATTTTTGTAGTTTAAAATAACGCATAAAAGATGAGTTTAAAGATCTAAATGGTAAATTACATCCGATTGGCATGAAAATTGGCATGCATGTTAAGAACATATAGGAAATGTGATCCAACGGTTGGATTATCAAAATATGAATTCAACAACAAGTTATTGGTTGGTGTAATGTTTTTTTAGAGTTACATCACGTGTAACTTTAACCCAACTCTATATTTCTTAATTCGTTGTGAATTTTGACAAATCTACCGTTAGATTACATTATCTTCATATATTTTTCATGCTTACAAAATTTCAAGCTGATCAAAGATTAATAGTCATATCATCAATTAATTGTTTAAATTCAAGTTCTTGTAGTTTAAAATAATGCAAAAAAGATGAGTTTAAATATCAAATAGTAAATTACATCCGATTGGCATGAAAATTGGCATGCATGTTAAGAACATATAGAAAATGTGATCCAATGATTGGATTTTCAAAATATGAATTCAACAATAAGTTATTGGTTAGTGTAACATTTTTTAGAGTTACATCGAGTGTAACTTGAACCCAACCCCACATTTCTTAATTTGATGTGAATTTTAACAAATCTACCGTTAGATTATATTATCTTCATATATTTTTCATGCTTACAAAATTTCAAGGGGATCGAAGATTAATAGCAATGTCATCAATCAATTGTTTAAATTCAAATTTTTGTAGTTTAAAATAATGCATAAAAGATGAGTTTAAAGATCAAATGGTAAATTACATCCAATTGGCAAGCATGTTAAGAACATATGGAAAATGTGATCCAACGGTTAGATTTTCAAAATGTGAATTCAACAATAAGTTATTGGTTGGTGTCACATTTTTTAGAGTCACATCACGTGTAACTTAAACCTAACCCTATATTTCTTAATTCGTTGTAAATTTTGACAAATCTACCGTTAGATTACATCATTTTAATATATTTTTCATGCTTAAAAAATTTCAAGGGGATCAAATATTAATAGCCATGTCATCAATCAATTGTTTAAATTCAAGTTTTTGTAGTTTAAAATAACGCATAAAAGATGAGTTTAAAGATAAAATGGTAAATTACATCCAATTGGCATGAAAATTGGCAAGCATGTTAATAACATATAGAAAATATGATCTAACAGTTGGATTTTTAAAATGTGAATTCAACAATAAGTTATTGGTTAATGTCACATTTTTTAGAGTCACATCATGTGTAACTTAAACCCAACACTATAATTCTTAATTCGTTGTGAATTTTGACAAATCTACCATTAAATTACATTATCTTCATATATTTTTCATGCTTAAAAAATTTCAAGGTGATCAAAGATTAATAGCCATGTCATCAATTAATTGTTTAAATTCAAATTTTTGTAGTTTAAAATAACGCATAAAAGATGAGTTTAAAAATCAAATGAGAAATTACATCCGATTGGCATGAAAATTGGCATGCATGTTAAGAACATATAGAAAATGTGATCCAATTGTTGGATTTTCAAAATATGAATTCAACAATAAGTTATCGGTTAGTGTAGCATTTTTTAGAGTTACATCAAGTGTAACTTGAACCCAACCCCACATTTCTTAATTTGTTGTGAATTTTGACAAATATACCGTTAGATTACATTATCTTCATATATTTTTTATGCTTGCAAAATTTCAAGGTGATAAAATATTAATAGCCATATCATCAATCAATTGTTTAAATTCAAGTTTTCGTAATTTAAAGTAACGCATAAAAGATGAATTTAAAGATCAAATGCTAAATTACATCCGATTGGCATGAAAATTGGCATGCATGTTAAAAACATATAGAAAATGTGATCCGATGGTTGGATTTTCAAAATATGAATTCAACAATAAGTTATCGGTTAGTGTATCATTTTTTAGAGTTACATCAAGTGTAACTTAAACCCAACCCCACATTTCTTAATTCGATGTGAATTTTGACAAATCTACTGTTAGATTACGTTATCTTCATATATTTTTCATGCTTACAAAATTTCAAGGGGATCAAAGATTAATAGCCATGTCATCAATCAATTGTTTAAATTCAAGTTTTTGTAGTTTAAAATAACGCATAAAAGATGAGTTTAAAGATCAAATGGTAAATTACATCCGATTGGCATGAAAATTGGCATGCATGTTAAGAACATATAGAGATGTGATCCAACGGTTGGATTTTCAAAATGTGAATTCAACAATAAATTATTGGTTGGTGTAACATTTTTTAGAGTCACATCACGTGTAACTTGAACTCAACCCTATATTTCTTAATTCGTTGTGAATTTTGACAAATCTACCGTTAGATTACATTATCTTCATATATTTTTCATGCTTAAAAAATTTCAAGGTGATCAAAGATTAATAGCCATGTCATCAATTAATTGTTTAAATTCAAATTTTTGTAGTTTAAAATAACGCATAAAAGATGAGTTTAAAGATCAAATGGGAAATTACATCCGATTGGCATGAGAATTGGCATGCATGTTAAGAACATATAGAAAATGTGATCCAACGGTTGGATTTTAAAAATATGAATTCAACAATAAGTTATTGGTTGGTGTAGCGTTTTTTAGAGTTACATTACGTGTAACTTGAACCCAACCCTATATTTCTTAATTCGTTGTGAATTTTGATAGATCTACCGTTAGATTGCATTATCTTCATATATTTTTCATTCCTATAAAATTTCAAGCTAATCAAAGATTAATAGTCATGTCATCAATCAATTGTTTAAATTCTAGTTCTTGTTGTTTAAAATCACGCATAAAAGATGAGTTTAAAGACTAAGTTGTAAATTACATCTGATTGGCATGAAAATTGGCATGCATGTTAAGAACATATAGGAAATGTGATCCAACGGTTGGATTTTCAAAATATGAATTCAACAACAAGTTATTGGTTGGTGTAACGTTTTTTAGAGTTACATCACGTGTAATTTAAACCCAACCCTATATTTCTTAATTCGTTGTGAATTTTGACAAATTTACCGTTAAATTACATTATCTTTATATATTTTTCATGCTTGCAAAATTTCAAGGTGATCAAAGATTAATAGCCATATCATCAATCAATTGTTTAAATTCAAGTTTTTGTAGTTTAAAGTAATGTATAAAATATGAGTTTAAAGATCAAATGGTAAATTACATCCGATTGGCCTGGAAATTGGCATGCATGTTAAGAATATATAGGAAATTGACACGTGATGGACATGTGCTTTGTACTTTTGCATGGGTCTTTCTTTTTTCTTTTTCTTTGTTTTGAAACCTAAAGTGAGTCATTTTTTTTTATATATAAAAAAAAAATCTAATGTGTGGTATAATTAAAAAAAATTGTAATTATTTTTTTAATCCTAACTCTAAAGTAAGTCAAAACTTTCAGTTTTACATCATATATAGATAATGATAATAAAAAATATGTTGCCTTAGTGGTTAACACGTGTGCCATGCATATTTTTCAAGGTCCCATCCATGGTTCTAACCTCCATGACAGCCTTCTTTTTTTTTTTCCTTTTCATTTTTAAAGTTACTATTATCAAAACTACATCGTTTTGGTTCTATTTAAAACTAAACATAAAAAACCCTACACATCTCTTTCTCATTCAGCCGCCCTCTCTCTGCACAAGCGCTCTCTCTCTCTTTCTCTCTCAAATACTGATTTTCCAACTTTTACAATTTTTTTTTTTAATATTTTAGGAGTATTTTGGTAATTTTTATGTTTCTGGGGTATTTTGGGCATTTTTTAGGTTTCAGGGGTATTTTGGTCATTTTTTAGGTTTTGGGAGTATTTTGGTCATTTCTTAGATTTCGAGGTTATTTTGGTCAATTTTAAGGCTTCGGTGTTATTTTGGCCATTTTTTAGATTTCAGAGGTATTTTGGTAATTTTTAGGTTTTGGGGGTATTTTGGTCATTTTTTGGATTTTAGGGGTATTTTGGTAATTTTAGGTTTCAGGGGTATTTTGATCATTTTTTTGGTTTTGGGAGTATTTTGGTAATTTTTTGGGTTTTAGGGGTATTTTGGTAATTTTTAGGTTTCAGGGATATTTTGGTCATTTTTTGGGTTTTAGGGTGATTTTGGTCATTTTTTGGGTTTTAGGGGTATTTTGGTCATTTTTTGGTTTCTGAGGTATTTTGGTTATTTTTTAGGTTTCGGGAGTATTTTGGTCATTTTTTGGGTTTCGAGAGTATTTTGGTCATTTTTTTGGGTTTTAGGGGTATTTTGGTAATTTTTAGGTTTCATGAGTATTTTGGTCATTTTTTAAGTTTCAGAGGTTTTTTGGTCATTTTTTGGGTTTTAGGGATGTTTTGGTCATTTTTAGGTTTCAAGAGTATTTTGATCATTTTTTGGGTTTTGGGAGTATTTTGGTCATTTTTTAGATTTTAGGAGTACTTTGGTCATTTTTTGGGTTTCGAACGTGATGCTGCACAGAATCAGTAGGTTGGATGCTCCGGCTTCGGTGGACTACCAATGGTGGTGAAAGACCAACAAAATGAATAGGCAATTAGAAAGGGGGCCGGAGTGGACCGACCAAATACCCTTCGATGGCAAAGTCAGTCTCATAAGGATGAAATTCTAACTTCTTTTGAGAGTCAAGTGTTTGAGAGATTTTTTCTTACCCTTATTTTATTCAGACTAGTCCTTTATATAGGGACCTTGGGGTGGTTATTTCCTCAATAACTCCCTCAAGGTTCACGGAAGCCAATGAGTTCGGAGAAAACTTCCTCAACGGCTAGAAACTGCTAATGGAGGATAACTGCTCGAGGAATTTAGAGCGATAATTATGGGTTTATCAACCGTTTCAACATGTTGGATTTTCCTAAGTGTTGCACGTTCGTCCGTCCATTGTATGGACGATTGAATCACACTTTCTGATTATAGTCCATCCATAGACGACATCCACGGACGACCTTATTATCGTCCAAGCAAGACCTTGCCAATTGTATACCATATTCTTGCTAAGGAAACTTTCTTAGTTTCCTTAGTAATGATTCCTGATCTCGTCCGTTCTCCTGGACCTGGACGATCCCTATGAACGAATTGAAGATCAGTTTTTCGCTATCCCATCAGAACGTATTTTGGTCATTTTTTGGGTTTGGGAGGTATTTTGATAATTTTAAAATTTTGCCACCCCTACTTAAATATGAACTCATAAATTTTTTTTTACCAATTACACTCTATCGCATCACAGTTGTGACAAAAAGTTGTAAAATTTTTTATAATCCTATGCTTTTTCTAATTTTAGTGACGGTGGAATTAAAAGATTGAAAGTTTCCTTTTTATTATGAGTGACGTGAGGTTCACAAAAACAAAACAAAGAAAAAAAATGTTAATTAAATTCAAATGGACAAAACAAAAGAGCCTGGAAGGAATGAGTATTACGTGGGGCTCACAAACACCACAAAACAAAGAAAATATCTAAAGCCTAAAGACTCTAAAGTCCAGAAACAAGTGGAGGACAGCTAAGGGGTTTTTTTTAGAAAATAACAACAAAACCCAAACAATATCATTAGTTAGGAAACGTTTAAAACTATTTTGGTTTCTAGCAATTCGAGTGAAGAGGGCTCGATTTCCTGTTTTTTTATTTTAATTATTTGCGCTGCTGAGCTGAGTTTCTAAAAAAATCGTAGCCAGAAATCGAGTCCATTGGACTCGGTTTCTATGCATAGAAACTGAGTCCAATGGACTCGGTTTCTAAGCAAAGAAACCGAGTCCACAGGACTCGGTTTCCAACCTTAAAAACCAAGTCCAAGGACTTGATCACAGATATATAAGAACTTGGACAAATAAAGGAGCAGATCCAGATATCAATTACAGCACATGTGAGACAACCAAGGGTCAACAAAGCTTCATCACAGATATATAACAAGTTAGGCAAATGAAGGAGCAGATCCAGACTGAAGCTGGTTTAAACTTTTGCGATGGTTTAAACTTTTGTGCCTGACTGAAGCTGCCGGCGACGGTGCCGGCGACGGAGCGACAGGGAGCGACTGAGAGTGTGAGAGAGAGCTCGTGAGAGAGGAGACTGAGAGTGAGAGGGAGACTGAAGTTTTTGAACTTAGTTTTTTTTTTTAGTGTGTCGATGGTTTTTTTTTTAGTTTGAACTGTGTGTGCACTGAGTTTAAGCAAACCGAGTTCATTGAACTCGTTTTCTAGTCTTACAAAACGAGTCTAATGAACTCGATTTCTGCATATTGGGACCCACCTCAGATCAGTGCAAAATAGGAAAATCGAGTAAAAAATACTCGATTTTATAACCCAGAAATCGTTTCCTCTGAACTCGAGTTGTTAAAAACCAAAATATTTTGAAACGTTTCCTAACTAATGATATTGTTTGAAATTTATTGTTATTTTCTAAAAAAATCCCAGCTAAGGACACACAAATAAAGAAGAAGAGATAGTCAGGTAGTATTTCATTTCCCACTTAAAATTTTTGATTTCTCACTTAAATCTTTCATTTCCCACTACACAAATATTTGATTTCCCACTCCAGAGAACTCTATCTCATTTTCTTTGTATCTCACACACCCTCTCTCTCTCTCTCTCACACATAGCTTCTGCCACCCAGTGCCGCCGATCCCAGCCCAACCCAGTGCCAACGCCGAGCACCACAACCCGTCGACTCCTCTCCTCCTCGATCTCTCCGCTGCCCTCTGCCACGCCCATACCCATTCCTTTTTCCTCACCATACCCATACCCATACCCATTTTGATTTTTGCTTGGTAAGTTATTTATTTGATTTTTTGTTTTGATTATTGTGAAATTTGGGTTTGGATTTGGATATTTAACATTTAGGTTATTTAATTTTCTGTTTTGATTTTTGTGAAATATGGGTTTGGATTTTTTGTTGTAATATGTAAATTCTTTATTTACTTTTTTTTATTTATGGTTTTTGTGAAATTAGGGTTTGGATTTGGTGAAGTGAATGGTTGTTGCACTTATTTTCTGTTATTGGTTTTAAGATTTTGTTTCTTTTTTTCTTTTCTTTTCATTTTTTTGTAAAAAATTAGGGGCAGAAGGATGCTATAGAGAAGGGTCTAGTTAGCATGGAAGATGTTGAACTCAAGGTACTTCCCAGAACCGTTTTACTATTTTTTTTTCCTTTGTAGCATATATATATATATATATATATATACACACACACATACACACGAGGTTATGAATAGAGTACCTCTTTTGACTTGTAGCTATTTAAGCTTGATGCCTTATTCAGTTTAGGCCATTTGTTTTTGGCCTTGGTATATTAAATAACTATATTTATGTTGTGTTTTGATTAATAAACTGTTCTGTTAATTGTCTGTCATTTTGGCTATACACGAAGGAGTTATTGGGGTTTGTATGATGAACTTATGCATCATTTGGGTTTAAATTAGGAGTCTTTGGATACTGAATATATTTGAGTGGCTTTACAAAGTTCAATTGATTTGAGACAATGTTTTTTCCTTACTTGTGGTTTATTCTTTTATCCCTTTTCTCTATCATTTTTCCTCCGTTTGATTGCTGCAACAAAAGTGTGAATCAGTTGAATTCATTATGTTCTGATACAATTATTTTTCTTAAAGATTGGTCCCTAAGGTTTAGCTCATGAGCATCCTCTATGTTTAAATAGGTCACTTTTGTCCCTTAGATGACGTGGCCAAACTAAAAATTGACATCTCATCACTCATTAGGGACTAGACATGATCACTTTAAGCCTTGCAGGGACTAAAATCGATCATTTTAAGTTTTTTAGGGTCTAAAAGTGACCACTTTAATTTTTTTAGGGATTAAAAGCAATCTCTTTAAACTTCAAGGGCTCAAATTGCTCGTGAGCTAAAGTTTAGGGGACCAACAATGTATTTTGGCCTTCTTGTTATGATATATGTGTATTGGTTGAATGATTTTATGCTTAATTGAGTGCAGGATATCTAAGGGTCACTATGAACATGACAACCTTTTCTTTGTGCTACTCCAACAAATGGCTTTTTTCTGTTCTATATTTTTTCAGGCGAGAACCAATGTTGTGGGAAGTTTCTTTTGGTTTTGAGTATCATTGTCTTTAAGTTATGTGGAAGTGGGAAATATTACTTGAGTTTGGTTTCAGCTTTGTATTTAATGGTATGTATAGTTGGTGTGCTCGCAAATTTGATCAAGGTAAAGAATCGTTTATGGTTTCCAACTATGTTTTAATGAAGTATCTAATGCTGAACATTTTATCCAATTGAGCTGATATGTATGCCCATAGTTGTGTGAATTAAATTAGTCATATATAATTTTTGCCTACACAGAGTCTCATGCCCTCTCTTAGTCTTGGGTTCATATGTCACATGTTTTACCTTTCCAGCCTTAAGCTTTTGGCCTTCACCTTTTGATATAGTGGTTTCAACTTGAACCTTATTGCATATTTCTTGTTTCTTAAGGTGAATAGAGCATAAACTCAAAATGAAGAAGGAACCCGTATATAAAAATCACCTACTGCTTACTACCGGCCTTATTTTGAAATTGTAGCAAATTACAAATTAAAAAAATTTCCATATATTACTAGATAATACCATTTCTTATGTTAGTGAACTTTTATTGAGTATAGTAATGCAATGATGTTTGTTACCTTTAAATGATAACATCATTGTATTTACTTTAGTAAAATGTATCATTTACAGTCTAAGGATATGACTTTACTATGGAAGATTTGATCTGATTCTCATAAATAACTATTCTCACATTATTGAGTAATCTTGGTTTGTATGCACTTACTGAATGACCAAGATGAAAAATCCTAAATCTCTAAGCTTTTCTTGTCATTCTATTCAATCCATTTATATGCACTTATTGAGTAATCTTGATTTGTATGTAGGACGTTCATCCGGTCCAACAATCTCCAGCACTTCAAAAATCATCAACTGCATCCCATCAACCAAGCTACTTATAAGTTTTATGTTGGTGTTCAATGACTTTTTTGTGTACAAAGAACTACATTTGAACAAGCGCATACCTATAGCGGCGGTCAAAAAGCGCCGCTAAAGGTGTACAATTTATGTTTTAAATGAATACCTATAGGCACTTATTGCCTACTGCTAAAGGTTGAAACATATAGCAGCGCTGTTTGACCGCCGCTAAAAGCCAATGCCACAAATTTTGAACACATATGGCGATGGTTTTATGCCCGCTGCAATAAACCTTCACCTATCGCTAAAAGGTACATCTATAGCGGCACTTTTTGTGACCGCCATAATCTACCTATAGTGGCACTGCAACATTGATAGGACGGCCTGCCGTTATAGGTCAAATGGAGCTTTAGCAGCGGTTCTAGACCGCCGCAATAGCCCCTTTTTCTTGTAGTAACAACTCGATCCAATGGCTTTTTTTTATTACGTTGAGATATTTCTGCCATCTCTTTGCTTTCTCTTTCTTTTCCATTGGAGTTGGAGGACAGTATCAGCCAGGGGCAGAGCCACATAGTGGCTTGGGGGGGCCGTGGCCCCTGCAAAAAAAAAAATTTCCCATTAGACTATGAAGAAAAAATAATTAGGCCCCCCCAACCTTAGACAGCCGGCCCCCCTACCAATTTCTCACCCATTCTCCCAGGCCTCAATCAAAAATTAGGAACATCCTCAAATTTAAAAAAAAAAAAAAAAAAATTATCTGTTCTACTTTCAAGCAAAAAAAAAAAAAAAAGCCCAAAAAAAATTGAACTAAAATCTGAAAAAAAAAAAAAAAAAAAATTTACAGAGAAGCCCACGGCAAGCTAAGCCCACGGTGAGCCCAGTAGCTCGCTCACGACAAGCCCATGCATTCTCAACCGAAAAAAAAAAAAATTACAGAGAATCAGAAAATCCAACCATCACGTCACTGGCAGAGAAATCAAATCGGTGGCAGAGAAAGCATACCCCAATGCCCGATACTGCCTATAGAGCAAATCAAACTCAACAGCAAACCAAACACAGAGCACATAGAGAGAAACACAGAGAACACAGAGAGACAGAGGTTTTTATCTAAAAAAAAAAAAAATCCCCAATACACAAATAAAAACCAAACCCCAACAAACCCACGGTCACGTCGCCGTGATGCCACAGCTCGCTCGTCGTCGCCGTCGTCGCTCGCCCCTCATCGCAGATCGGAGATTGGCCTCTGCTCCGATGCTCCCTCCGGCCCTCCCTCAAGGTATTTCTCTCTTTTTCTCTCTCTCTTTATCTCACTGTCACTAAAATGAAAAATGAAACGAAATTTTTGTAGATCGTAGACGCCAGATGGTAGATCGGTCATCACTTAACGGAGATCTGCCATTGACTCGTTGCTTCCTCCGCTCCGGCTCCGGCAGTCCGGCCCTCCCTCAAGGTTTTTCTCTCTGACTCTCTCTCTCTCTATCTCACTGAATGACCGAATGGTTTTAATGGAAATGAAATCTGCCTGAGTCTTTTTATTCTTTTAACTTTAATAGCATCTCACTCATTCATTGGTTGATTTTTACCTTTTTTTTTTTCTGTTTGTCTTTATAAATTTGTCTTTATCTTATCCGGTTATTCCTTTTTGTTGGTCCATGGTCAGTGTGTTGGTTTTTAGTGTAAACCAACATTATTAAATAATAATTAATATTTATTCAAAAGCTAATAATTAAATTATTAGCTATCATTTATTGCAATTTTTTAAGAATTGTTTAATTGTTTATTGTTATATTTTAGGAATTGTAACAAAGGATATGTGTTTACTCTTTTAAGGCTATTTCTTAGGAATTGTTTAATAATTTATTACTGTAGTTGACTTCAACTTTATCTCTTTAGTATTTTATAGTCCGTATGTTTCCGCTGTTTATAACTTTTGTGTGTTATAAACGGGAATGAAACTCTCATTCCAAAATAATGCGTAATTTACTGTACAATTGGAAACAAATAGGCAAACGAGAGTTTTATTAATTGTTACATATGTACGCATATTTTACGTGTAACATACTCGTAATTACCAACTAGGATTAAAGCATTATAATTAATGACAAATAAATTAAAGCAATATAGTTTATTGTTATGGTAAACAACAATAATTAAAGCTATATAATTAAATTAACCAATACATTATAAAAGATAAATTAATTAAATTATTTGAGGGGTTATTATTAATTAAAGTTGTATTAAAAATGGGTTGACTGTTTAAATTATAGTGAAAATTTTGTTTTTTCCTTGAGTATGAATAACATTCATATAACTAAGCAAAAATTTCTAATTAAAATTTTATTTTTTAAAATTCTTTTCTGGTTAATTGAGTCATATTCTTAAAGCTAAAAGAATTATGAGCAAACGAAAAACAATTGATGCATTCTTTAAGAAAAAAGATGTTAGCAATTCAGAAATTAGGACACCTGTGGCTGTAGAAACAAATGTTAATACTTCGATGCCTGATGAACACCCCTCCAAATGTCCAAAACTTCAATCTGAAGAGATAGATCGTGATCCAAGAACATGTAAACAAATATGTGAATTTCCTATCAACAAACAAGATGAAATCCGACGAGCTTATCTTATAAATGGTCTATACCAACCTGAAGATATAGTCTATCCATACAATAATGATACTCATCGTCGTCGATTTCAACCTTTATGGTTTGTTTCACATAAGGATTGGTTGGAATACTCGCCTTCAACGGATGCATTATATTGTCTACCTTGCTACCTTTTTAGTAAGAAACCAATAGGTCGTCTCGGATCAGATGTATTCATTTCAACAGGTTTTAATAATTGGAAAAAGGTGAAAGATGGAATGAATTGTCCTTTAATTCGTCATGAAGGGAAAGAACCAAACTCTCCACATAAAATTGCTGTGAAATGTTGCGAGGATTTACAGAATTATTCACGACATATTGACAAGCTAATTGAGAAACAAACGTCAAAAGAATTAGAGAATAATCGGTTGCGGCTCAAAACCTCAATAGAGTGTGCTCGATGGCTAGCATTCCAAGCTTGTGCTTTTAGAGGTCATGATGAAAGCCTTGATTTAAATATTAT